>BTPG01000002.1:26623132-26840632 GCA_036245525.1 Semisulcospira habei | reverse complement strand
AACTTCAAAATTTGCGGATTTCGGTCCTCGAGCAGAATGTGTTAAACCTGCTAAAATGTACCCTGATCGAGCCCCACTCAGAAACACGGACACACATTTGTTACTGCAAACTTCATGCTCTCCACGTTGATTGCTCGATAGCATAGTCTTGCAATGCCTCTGATTCGTACAGAGCTTATCACAGTTTCAGCATCAATGATGCAGGTCAGTAGTCACTGAGGCTATGCTATGCATGCTATTTTTGCAGGGACAGGGACTTCCAGCTCTTGCTGATTTCGTCCGGGGGGGGGGGGAGGGTAGGGGGGGTAGGGGGGGGGGTCAGTCTGCCTGTTTGTCTGTCGCTCCGTCGCGCAGCGGCTGGTGGTGCCGGATCCGGGCGGGTGGTGGCGGAGGAGGCGGGTGATGTGGCCGGTGGACCGTCGCTTGGTGCCAGGCCTGGGGGTGTTAATATACCAGCCACTCTAAAATGTCTTGTATGAGTGGTGGTGGGGGTGGTGGTGGCCGGAGGAACCGTCGCTGGCTGTAGGGTCTGGGTAGTTGCGGTGGAGGTGGTGGTGGCCAGCGGATTCTAGGCTTGTGGGTCGGACGCTGAGATGAGCAGGGGGCGCTGTGGTTCCGCGGTGGCAGGCGGAGGTGTCGAGAGGAGCGCCGGGCGTTTGGCTTTTTCCCGGATGCTCCTGGGTGGCCGGTGGCGTAGTCGGTGGGTTTTCTTTGCCTGGCGGTTGGTGGTGGTGTCGACTGGTGTGTCGGCTGGGCTGAAGGTCGTATGGGGGTCGGTGGCTTGTTCCGTGGTGGTTAGTGCCGTGTGTTGGTGGTGGTGGGTGTGTCTGTGAGGCTTGCTGCCTCTTGGGTAGTCGTCGGCGGGGTGGCGGTGCCTTTCGTTTTGGTGGCTTGGGAGGCCTGTTGTCCTGGTACGTGGTGTTGGTGGCGGTGTCGTGGTTTGGGACTCCGCTTCTCTAGTTGAGCTTGGCGCTTCTTGGGTGGAGATCTCCTGGGTGTTGTTACCCTTGTTCTTTGTGGCTTTTGAGGCGTTGCTTTCTGTTGATTTAGTTTGTGGCGGCGTCGTGGTTTGTGACTCCGCCTCTTGTGTCCTGACTGCCTGTGGAGGTGCTTTTCGGTGGCTGGAATTCTTTAAGGGTCCCTTGCTCGAACAGCCATCTGACCGTAATAGCTGCTCGATGGTGGTAGTCTCCCAGTGGAGAGAATCGCCGGTATGGCGGTTGCTAGCAGCCTTGTGAGTCCGTCAAGGTCCATGTTCCCGATGCGGACTCTTTTCTCCCTTTTGGTCCAATCCCTGTCTTGGGTTAGATGGTCTGGGATGTAGACTGGCGGGGAGGCTGGCGTAAGGTCCGCTTCGGATTCAGATTCCGATGGTGGATCGTATTGGGGCTCTGTCTCTGGTTGATGGCTGTTGTACGCCGTACTGTGATGGTTGGTAGTAAGGTGCTCGGTCAGCTCCCGTGTGAAGCGGCCGGTTGGTGTGGCCATCATCATTCTGTCGTAGGAGGCTCTCATTCGTCTTGCAAATTCGCCAGGCGGTTCGCCCGGCATTGGGATTGGGAATATTTCCCAATCTGTCTCTGAGGTGGTCGTCGTTTCTCTTGAATCCGTATTCTGTCTGGTCGCCCTAAGAAGGGCGGGTTGCCGATTGCGGTTATGCATGCTGTGCGGTGATCCGTTCCCAGCTGTAGTCTTGTAGCTAGATACTTGGCTTGAGTCTCGGGTGGCTGCACAGCGAAGCAGTGGTCCGTTCGTGGCGTCTCAGCGATCGTCACTGAGGCCTAACAAGGGTATTATTGTAAGTAGGTCAAATCCAAGATCTCCCGAGGTTAGTGGTTAAAACATTGGGTCTGAAACCATCTAACTTTCAAGATATATTAGGTCCAAGTTTGGTCACGTTTTGTTCTTAGCGTTGTCCTAAAATATGTCTTGTTCAAAACTTAATTGGAAAAAAAATACTAGGCACGCGTCGCTGAAACGGACTATTCTTGTGATGTACTCCTCGAGAGGGTGCAAATGGGGAGTACTCCAGAAGACGGTACGGGAAATAAGCTAGGCCCTATAAAAACCCAGTTAATCTTTTTAATATTTATCGGTTGTAAAATCAGCCAGTTGGCTTTCACTCTTAAAAATTAAATCATGCTTAAGATCTTGCCAGAACAAAAGTAAATAATAAATAAATAAAATAAATAAATAAAGAAAGAAAAAAATAATAATAAATAAGTAAATAAATAAATAACTAATTAAACAAATAAAATATAATAATATAATGAATCAATGATTGAATCAACCAATGAATCAAGGAATGAATCATCAATGAATCGAGCAATGATTGAATCAATCAATCAAATGAATGAATGAATAAATTTTACATAAATAAAATAAACAAAATAATCAATCAATCAAACAAACAATCAATCAACGTGCTTTGCCAAATATGTTTTGCGGGGTTGTTGTTTATTTCTTTGTTTAGCTGTCTCTCTGCAGGCAGCAGTCAAAGTTTGTCCTGTACCAGCAGAATGTTTTAACTGGATTGTCAGTGTGCCTCTTAACTCATTCGAGACGTACCGCCTCCGGAGACGCGGCTTTAAGCCGTGCATCCCAAGGCGGGCACGTCTAGAATGCGTTAAGGGGATGAAAGTTGGGCGTGCGGCTCCTTACTGAATTAGGACGTTGACCAAGCGAAGCCAAAGGACCAACTTCCTTGTTGATGTCGTTGTCAGCTAGTGATTCGAAAGCACTACTCAGAGCTACAGCGATCAACACACACCACACACCCATCCCTCAAATAGCGGTGGGGGCAAGAGAATGCGATGTGCTTTCATGGTTTGCACAAACTCATTCAGTCCCGACACACAAACTGTGTTGTAACTGTCTTTTCTAACTGTCTTTTTCACAACAGACAAACAAACAAGTATAGAATTCAGTCGCTACTTATCTTACCAGCTAAATAGGAATATCAATCATTTTAATTTTAAGGATTTTAAAAGTCATGGAAAATAAGCATTAAAAATATTTAAAAAAAAAAAAAACAAGAAGACAGAACTGCATTCTGATGAAAACGAAAAGCATTTCTGCATAGAAATGGCCAAAACACGAAACAGCAAATAGTATATTTAAAAAAAAAAAAAAAAACACTTACCCCGACCATTGAGCCTGAACAATGCGATATGTCAGAAGCACAAACAGTGCACCGACAGGATAACCTCTGACAGCCATGGGCGTCAAAAGTTTACCACAACATCAAAGCTACTGAACATCGCACCACAAAAAGGGAGCAGAAAAACTGACGCCTGGGTGACGAACGGGTCACTGATATGTTAAGGCGTTCAAATCAGGAAGCTTAATCCACCTATGGGCATGATTGCAACGTGCCTGAGTACCATCACTGCATGTACCACGCAGACAAGTGGTATATGAAGTCGTAATGACCCGGAAGACCTTCGTGAACTCATTAAAAGTCTATTTTAATTTGATGTACTTCCTTCTAGACTTTGTTTTTGCGCATCACCCATTCTGATGTCCGTGGTCATTGTACCCCTGGTCCATGAAGCGACCGGTGCTGTTCACAGCACCAGTGGCTGCATGCACATGAGGGATACAAATAATATAGACACTCAGTTTGGTGCCAGGAGTGTACACTCACTCGGCATCTTCATCAAACTAGCGGTCGCTCTAAATAAACTTTAAACATGGCAATCAGATTTGCTGAGGGGGAGGAAGAGAAGTGTTCGATACATCGGTCGGAGGTAATTCATACGCACCTATATACACGCGTAGTGAAGACACTAGGCTATGTCCGAACTGCAGGTGCAAAGCCGCCAGAGTTCCGCGTAGAAACGTACGGAGCACACGGTGCAATAACAGCCTTGCCTCGCGAACAACCGACGGCAAAATAATCTGAAATTGAGGTAACTGTTAGCGCAAAAATCTCGAAAAAAATGATTCTGCATGGAAAGTATTTCACTCTCAGCTGTCAGCTGATCACAGACACTACGATTACTGTTGTAGCTCCCATGCCGTAGATTCTGCAGATCAAGTACATTACTCACGATGATGTCTGACTCGCAGCCTTGACCTTTGCCACTCGCAGACGTCACGGTTGCTTCTGTCGTCTGCTACTGTAAGATCCAGTGGCTGAGAGTATCAGTTTTGGTGAAGAAAATCAATGCATGGCTTACTCTCTCTCCGAACAAAACGCATAGCTGTCCCCTTAGCTGTTATAGACAAATGCATGTCAAATAGACACTCAAAATAAATCATACAGTATTTGTTACTTGGCAATGCATCCTGTCTTTCTCCAGTTGAAAAAAGTGTGGAGTTCCAGAGAGCTGTCACAACACACCAAAGTCCGGATTTTCAACTCCAATGTAAAAGCAGTTCTCCTATATGGAGCAGAGACATGGAGATTGACAAAAACCACAGTCAACAGAGTACAGACCTTCATGAACAGTTGCCTTAGAAGAATTTTGAAAATCCACTGGCCAGAGAAGATCAGCAACGTCAGACTCTGGGAGAGAACAGAGCAGATAACAGCAGAGAATGAAATTGGGCGAAGAAGATGGGGATGGGTCGGTCACAGTCTGAGAAAGCCAGCTTCCAGTATCACTAGGCAGGCATTGTCATGGAACCCCCAGGGAAAGAGGAAAAGAGGTAGGCCGAGAAACTCCTGGCGTCGAGACCTCCAAGCAGACATCAAGAGACTGGGAACCACCTGGAGTAGAATCGAAGGAGAAGCACAGGACAGGAGTTGCTGGAGGTCTCTCGTCGACGGCCTATACCCGGGTAGGGGTGACAGGCGTAAGTAAGTAAGTAAGTAATGCATCGTGTCAAATAGACCCTCAAAATAAATCATACAGTATTTGTTACTTCGCAATGAATCGTGTCAAATCGACCCTCAAAATAAATCAAACGGAATTTGTTACTTCAGCAAAGGGCGGATCAGTTACCTCGAGGTGGTGGGGGGCGGGGGAGGGGGGGGGTCAACGTTTTGTTTGGGACTATCAAACTGATTCAAAAGGCTTCCCCGTCACTAGATGACCTTGCTTCCAGGGGCTAAAAAATCGAAAGGCCGCGTAGCGGGTGGGAGGAGGGGGGGGGGGGGTGGTGTAGGGTGGGGAGTGGTGGAGAGAAGGCGCGTGCGTGTCAAGACTCTCACCGTTCGCCAAAATATCAAACAAGCCGGCGGGGAGGGGGGGGGAGGGGGGGAGGTCTTTGGTCCAAAAAGGTCAAATAAATCCTACATAGGGTCAGCTCTAAGTTCCCACAGGTCTAGAAAGAGAAAAGGTCAGCGCACGTATTCTTTTATCCGTGCAAATATAGTTTCGTTTCATTTCTTTTTCTCCTCTCTCTCTCTCTCTCTCTCTCTCTCTCTCTCTCTCTCTCTCTCTCTCTCTCTCTCTCTCTCTCTCTCTCTCTCTCTCTCTCTCTCTCTCTCTCTCTCTCTCTCTTACCTGTTTCTGAACTGTTTTGTTCACAGCATTAGTCTTTTCAACATGTCAGACTCATCTAGTATTCATATAGTTCATCTCAATATCTACCATCTATGTAACAAGACTCACGATGTGAGTGTTCTTTTGAGTCAACCCAACTCTTTCCACTTGTTTGGTTTCACGAAAACCGGTCTTAACTCCAATATCAGCGATGACGTAATTTCTATACCTGATTTTTCCATTAAACGCCGCGACCCACAGAACCCCAAATATACCGGCATAGCGGTGTGTATTCATGATTCTATAAAAGACATCACCTGTAGAAGACCGGACCTTGAATCAGACACAGTGGAAAGTGTTTGGGTTGAAATAAAGAACAAGTCAAGTCCTGTATTAGTTGGTTTTATTTACAGGAACTTCTCTGCACCAAATGTATGGCTTGATGATTTTATAGAAATCCAGCGGCCACAGTGGCATGGCTTGATGAATTTGAATCAATGATTGACACAGTACAGAAACGATATATATATATATATATATATATATATATATATATATATATATATATATATATATATATATATATATATATATATATATATATATATATATATATATATCTAGGTGAGTTTAATTTTGATTTGTTTAAAGACGGTTACTCTTCATGGAATTCAATGATCTCTTTTCTTGGTTTAACACAAGTTGTTCAGTCGCCCACACGAGTTACTTCATCTTCTGCAACAATCATAGACCATATCTATACAACAAATGTAAATGCTGTTGATAATGTCCATGTTCTCAATTTTTCTATTAGTGATCAGCAGTATCTTTCTCGCTGTCTGCCAAATTTACTAAGAAATCTTGTACAGGGCATACTACTATTATTTACAGGTCTTTCAAAAATACTAACCAGAATGCCTTTCTCTATGACTCATCCAATACCCCATTTAATGATGTGTTAAATTACAATGGCCCAAATGAAGCCCTCAACGCTGGTCTGAACTGTTCCTCGGTGTTCTAGATAAACATGCCCCAGTGCGAACAAACTGTGTCAGACATCCCACGATTCCTGAATGGCTAACTGGAGAAATAAAAGCAGCTATGCAACACAGAAATACACTTAAGAAAGAAAAAAAAATTGTTGACTATAAAAAAACTAAGAAATTTTGTCAAATCTTTAGTCCGAAAAGCTCAAAGGCAACATGCTGAACAGATCATTGCAGACGGCAAGGACCTGCACTCTGTTTGGCAAGTTATCAACACCTTTACTAAATGTCACAATCACAGAAACATGAACATTGCACCTGAGCTCACTGCAGATACCTTCAATATCCACTTTCTTAGCATAGCTGCGACTTTAGCACGCACTCATACAAATGATCCTGCGGAATACCAATGTTCTGAGCAACTACGATTTCACAGTAACAGTAATGCTGGTTGCGTTTTCCCACTAACCCCAATGACTATTTTTGACGCGGGTAAATATATATCTATTATGATAAAGAGGTCATGTGGTTTAGATGGCATCAGTTGCAAATTCTTACAATAGCTCTGTCCTACATAGTTGAGTCTCTAACGTTCATTTACAATCTTTCAATTCACAGAAATATTTTCCCTGATGAGTTAAAACGGCTATGGTCATTCCCTTTTCCAAAAGCAAAACCTTAAACTCATTGAATAATTATAGACCTATCTCCATTCTACCAACCATCTCAAAACCTATTGAAAAACATATCCATACACATCTGCAAAATTTACTACAACAGAACTGTCTACTCAGTAAAATGTAGTCTGGGTTTCGCCCGCAACACTCTTGCCAAACTTCCCTTATACATATCATTGATAATGGCTTACAGCCATTAATAATTCTCAGTTATCAGGTGCAGTTTCTCTTGACCTTAAAAAAGCCTTTGATTTAGTCAACCACTCTTTCTTATTAAAAAAATCTACCGATGTATTACATCGATTCCAATACCGAACATATGATATCGTATCTCAATGACAGAAGACAGAAAATTTTGTTTAATGGTAATTACTCGAGTGAAGGTTTAGTAACGTGTGGTGTTCCTCAGGGGTCAATTTTGGGCCTATTGTTATTCAACGTGTTTATCAATGATTTGCCATTCTCTATCTCACATCCCGATGCAACATGTGACTTATTTGCTGATGACACTATGTTACATACCTCAAACAGCGAATTGCCAAAAATAAACGAAGTTCTCCAGCAACGTCTTGATGAGGTTTCAAGCTGGTGCCAACATAATCATATGGTAATTAGTATCCAAAAGACAAAGAGTATGTTGATTACTTTACGCATGAACGTGATCTCCTGCCCTTAACATTTTCCCTGAACTCTGAGCGCTTTGATCAAGTTAAAAAAAAAATAAATAAATAAATAAATAAACATCGTTGGCTTGGAGTTACAGTCGACAACCAGCACAACTGGGAACCACATATCAAAAACACATGCCAAACAATATCTAAAAATCAATTCCTGCTATCAAAACTAAGTCAAATTGTTAACACTGACACTAGAAGACTCTTTCTCCATGCCCATATGAAGACACACTTTGATTACTGCTCCACTATCTGGGATGGGTGCAGTGAAGTACATTTAAAGAAACTTAACGCATTGTATCGTCGAGGGGTAAGTTAACTGTGCCTGGTCCCTCTCCCACCGACGAAAAGTTTAGAACCATCCGACTGCTAAACCTAAACAAGCAGCTCACTTTTAATCGACGCGCACTTATGCATCAAATTCTTCACCATAAACCCCATCTTACCTTCGTATGTTATTTTTGGATGGTCAAAGACAAAACACGAGGAACAGTTTGTTACAGCTTCCATGACCCAGGCTCGATATATATATATATATATATATATATATATATATATTATATATTAATATATATATATATATATATATATATATATATATATATATTATATATATATATATACTATATATATATATATATATATATATATATATAATATATATATATATTTAAAACCAGCCTTTCGTTCTCAGGTGCCAAATCCTGAAACGAACTACCACCCCAAATTAAATCCAATTCTAACTCTAGAACTTTCAAAACTCGTTTATATAACATCTCGTTACAATAACTTACTACCTGAACGGACTACAATTTTTTTTTAAATTATATATATATATATATATATATATATATATATATATATATATATATATATATATATATATATATATATATATATATATATATATATATATATATATAATTATTCACTGTCATTGATATGTGTGCGCATTATTTGCATTGCTTTTGTATTGTGTTGTTTTTTTTTCTCAGTTTATTTCTTCATGTTTCGATTGAGAAAATTACAAGAACAAGAGACCCTACACAAGTGATCTTTGAAAGTAATTCCACACGTGTACCCCTGTGGAAACATGCTCTACACAACCTATACGCACGAGAGTCTATGCACCCTGGAAGACACTCTACTGGTAAGACAGTGACAAAAACCAAGATGAACTGTGTGTTGTAGTTCCCATCGACCCTCCCTACCCAAGTAAACTTTTTGAAACAATACCAGAGTGACAGGATGCATAACTGGGTGGGACCGGTCTTGCTTTCTCACCACAAGAATGATTCAAAGAAACTGATTACCATAACGATATATTAGACTACCGGGACTGTATGTGTACAGGGCAACTGCTGCCAAGAGTGGGTGAACGATGAGTTCTGACTATTAAAAGACACTGTCAACAGAATGGATACATCCTCACAACCAGCATCCCTTGACGTCCACAATGGCGACTCTATGGCTGAGTGCGCTGATGGGAATAGTGTACTCGCCGACAGCGAAGCCGTTCTCGCCACTCTTGAACCTAAGAAAGTACTCGCCACGGGGACAGACGACACCACCAGCGAATCCCCTAATAAACTCCAACGTTACTAGTTTCCAGTCAGAGGTTTCACTCAACCATGCACGCAGTTGTGAAATTGCTCCAGCAGCCCTTGATGGGGACAAGGGCGACAACCCTCCGCCGGCCTAGGCTGACATACCTTCTGATATGTCCTCGGCCCAGGTCACGCCCCCCACAAACACCTTCCCACTCATTAACTGTGTGACCCCAGGTATCTCTCTGTAGAGGCAAAAGTCTCGGCGCTAAACCAGTACATGTCTCAGATGCAGCAACAATTAGCGCTGAATGACACAACCATCGAGATCCTGCAAGCTGAGCTGCAGAATGTGCGCACTGAGCTCTCCGACTTTAAGAGCCAGTGTGCTGCGCATGCTGAGGAACTGGCGCGTGTTGACAGCGTCGTCCGTGACAACGAGACCAAAGCCAAGAACAGCGTGAAGGCAGCGGAAGAGTATGCTGAGGGTGTCAGTTTGGCTGTCAACGACCTATCCACCAGCCATGCTGTTCTCAGTGAAAAGGTACTCCAGCCTACCAGCAGCAGGGACAACCAAGCCGGTAAGCTGAAGGAACTCGGAAAAGCAAGTTGAGGCCGTGGTAAAACAGGCGCATCATACCACTTATCAAACAGATGTGAAAATCAGCGCTGCCCATACACTCCCGCCTCAGCCTCACAAACCCTCTGAAGCCCAAGAAGTCGCATCGAAGAGTGCTGTTCTCCCACAGGTGGATGTAGAAAACAGGTTCTCTGTTTTATCAGACATAAATGCGAACACCCGAAGCCCCGGCGGTTATAACGGTAACACCAGCGACAATACAAGTACTGCGGCGGTCCGTGGCGCAGTGGTTAAGGCGTCTGCCACCAATGCTAAAGGTGCGAGGTTCGATACCGGGTTTCGGCGTCGGATTTTTCTCCTCTAGTAAGTGTCACCGTTAATTCGGGCGGACCGTCGGGGGTTCTTCTCCGGGTACTCCGGTTCTTCCACCCCCTCCACTTTGGTACCGGTTTCAGGCCACTTTATCAATTTCAACTACAAGCGATCAAAATTTCCGAAACCTCAGTAGCTGAGATGACCCTTCGCACCACGTGAATGGTCCTGTGTCTGTCTTGTACTGTGTTTGTCTTCAGAGTTATTGCGTGTGTGTCACGTGAGCGTGCGTGTTGGGCTCAGTTCTCGGCGCTTTGAGCCCATTCGCCTAATGGGAAAAAGCGCCTACATAATAACCGGTATTATTATTATTATTACTGGCATGAGCAGTAGTAACGGCAGAGGCGATAGTGATAGCAATCACAGCCCCACACCCCTACATCAGCTCCAGTGTTTACAGGTCCAACCAGACGTCAAGACACTGCCCAAGAACGTGAACGAGCGGAGGATGTCGGTCAATGATGCCGTGGTACAGAACATGTCAGTTTCAGGACTGACAGTGTGTGACGTCACTGAGTGGCTCAGGAGTTTACCGCTTTCGCCAAATATCCGCCGTGTGACCTTACACGCGGGGATAAACAGCTGTAAAGTGGGCGTGGTCAGCAAGCAGTCATGGGTGCAGCATATCCGCTTGCTCCGTGCAGCCTTTCCCAACGCCGCCCTGTTTACGTCCTCCATCATTCCTGGAGGGGCCCACCACTACCTGTCGAAGGCCGTGTTCCCCTCCAACGACAACTTGCGGGCAACGTGCGATCAAGAGAAGGTCCTTTACATCGACCACATACCGGCTTTCCTTACTTACAATCTGGCACCGCGCAAGGCCTTGTTCCAGAAGACCGGATCCACCTGACTCCTGCCGGTACCAGAACACTGTCACTCAACATTAGGTTTGCTGGAGTGCCGCGCCGTGCACCAGGTGACGGATCCATCGTAGATCGCCGCAATCAGCAGCATCAACAGCAGAATGACTGGTCTCATCAACACCATGATAACCTGTCGGGCAGTGGCACAGGGCCAAAGTTTACCCACGTCCACTACTCCCAACCCAGCCTTTCCCAACATCACTCCCAGACAAATTGCCCCTCTACCAGCCACCCTCTATCCCCTAGTTCCCAGGACAGCCACTTCCCTGCAAACCACGCCAGACCCAGCCAAACCATGTCCAACCGTGTGCAACCTGGCCATCCATCTGCGTTAATTGTCCTCAGCCAGGTCACGCCAAGCCATTTACAGTGACGGGGGAAGAGTTTCGCTGCATGCCGCCCCGCCTTAGTACAACTCGAGAATCAACAGCGCTCTCCAGGCTCTGGCCGCTCCTAAAACCGCTAGTGCCCCGGCCAGGGGGTGGGAGACCTCTGCAGCTATCCCCGGAGGCAACAACTCACAGGTAATGCGCGTTCTGGCGCAGCTGCTTCTGCCATTTATCCAGGGATATATATAAGTCAACAAACGGTTTTTAGTTTAAAAAAAAAAACATGTGCCGCTTGCAACGCCTTTAAAAAGGTGGTGGCATGGGATGTATGCCCCTGCAGACACCACAGTAAAATGTGGCTGTCATTGCAGGTAGGCAGAAATTCCTGCCTTCCTCCAGTATTGCCGATGGTGTGCTGAAGAGGTCGCCAAGACCGAAACAGCTGTCCACACCGGCTAAATATCTGGACCCCCCTTGGGGGACCTAGATTTAAATTTCCATGCACTAAGTGGCTGGAACAGTGGGATATGTGATACCCCACCCTTCGGGGGGGGGGGGGGGGGCTTCCATATGCATTGCTTTACTTTCTTAGCGCACCCTCTTTCCTATCTTTTTTTTTTTTGTGCTTTGGCCACAGTAGATCTATGATCACTGGTCGTTCATGCACACTTCTCTCCCCTGACATTGCTCTTACCTACTTTACTTTGTAAACTTCCGGTTTTTAGTTCATTGTGAAAACAACAACAACAACAACAACAAAAACAACCGATCGGTGGTCTTTCGTCGTGCCATTAATGTTGGTGAGTGACAGTTCATTTCTGATTTTATTCCTTTGATAAACGTGTGTAAATGACGCCGCTATTACTTAACTTGTAGGCATTCGTTCGGGACTGTGCCTGTGGACTGTTGTTTATACATGTGCATTTCTGACTGTTCAAGACCTCTTGTTAGCTTGTGAACATTGCGCAGCAAGCAAAATTTGGGTGATCCATGTGACATTGTTATGTATTTTGCGATGACCACGAACAGTTACGATCATCACTTTCTGTGTCGTTCGTTTGTTTGCCGTGATTAAAGTCTCTCCGAGACTAGAATATCATTGATCCTTTAGTTTACTACTGTGTCGGAGTACTCTGTATGTTTTATACAAGGTCAATCAGTGCTTGTTCCAATACCATACGACCATCAGCGTGAAGGAAACTCGAATGAATCAAGACGATTCAATCAAGCTTCGATTTACCAGCGATAACTGTGTCTCCACTGTACTTCGCTGAGCAGTATCGAGTTGCAAGCGGAAGACCACACCCCGGCCAGTATTGTGTTTGTGTGCGGCTGATACGCCTAACTGAACTTGCTATCGGGACTTTGATGTTCGAGCAGTTGGATTATTTCCCTACCGACGAGTCTGCTAAATTATTTCATTGTGTCTTATCTATTTACCAACTTTATACACATAGGCATTTGTGATGTTTCATTTAATAATCTCAGCGTATACTTCCTACTTTTGACATTTTTTGTTGTTGTTTGTTCTGTAATCATTTGCCTTACTCCGTAATCAGACATAAATTTGCAAGTTATGCCAATATGGCATCTCAATGCTTTTCATTTGTTCAATAAACTAACCGATATATATATATATATCTGTCTACATTAGCAATCCCACACCATTTCATTTATTTGGGCTTGGTGAGACGCGCCTGAGCTCGTGTGTAAGCCATGAAGCCATTAGTATTCCTAAATTTTACGTGACTAGGAGAAACCCCTCGTCCTCAGGTCAAACAGGCATCGCTGTATACATTCACAACTCCATTCAGCATTTAGTCCGTAAACGGCAGCTGGGTGGCTCGGTGGTAAAGCGTTCGCCTCTCGACCGAAAGGTCCCGGGTTCGAGTCCAGCTTGGGTCCGCCAACAGTTCGATTCAACCATTCGCCACACGTCGACCAGCCAGCTTAACCAACCAGCTACCGACAACGCGTTGGGGAGCAAACAACGCGGAGCACGTCAGGGGCCCCAGCTCCAGTCTTCAGATTTCCCACCACTAGTGCCAGCAGGAACAGGGCCTAACGTTCCGCCAAAAGCCGCCCCACCCACCAACGTCTGATTCCAGAGTCAGGGAGCGGAGACCAACACGGCCATGAATCCTCAACACCTGCTGAAGTTGCTGGCTCAGTTTTTAAGACCGTTTGTCTGAAGGACACCCCGCAACCTCTTTTACTTCCAGGGCCAAGTGGTATAGACTTTAGGATGTTTTCTTTGTTCTAACCACACGAGAAGCAATGGATGGTCCTTTATCGTTGGAGGTTTTGTCCGATCAGCTCTGCGCCGCGCACAGCTGGTCGGTTACTACCTTCCGGCTTTCAGGGTCGATTAGTCGTTCCTACTTGGCGCTGGAAGTGAAAAAGGTACGCATATACACTCCGTGTGTGTGTGTGTGTGTGTGTGTGTGTGTGTGTGTGTGTGTGTGTGTGTGTGTGTGTGTGTGTGTGTGTGTGTGTGTGTGTGTGTGTGTGTACGTGTGAAGGTGTCATCAAACACGCTCGATCTGACATTACATAAATTTAGTAACAACTTATTTAGTTGTCTGGTTTTGACGGTGACCCAGTAGTGTGTTATGTGACAGAGACACATGGTTGACAGCTACACCTGGTTGCACTAGTGCTTGGTCGTATATGTGACCCTCTCTCACAAAATCAGTCTTAACTCGCATTTCGGGTGTTTTGACATATATACATTTCTGAAAACTATAGTATTTACTGATTAATTTGATATATGACTGTATGCTGTAGTGAAAAAATTGTAGAAGTTATTAGTGTTTAAATTTGTTACAGCTTCCGGCAGCCATTTTGAGAAAACGGCCTGCAAAGTTTCTGTGTGCAGCATAATTGAGGCCAAGCTGAGACTTTTAAAATAATTTTTAACCTATTTAATGTCATTTTTCATGCTAAAGATTTTAACTATACGATACTTTGGTGTATGCAGAATATATTTCTTCCAAAAAGTGAAAATGACCCAGGTTGACCCCCACCACATATTACTGTGTGTAGTGCTGATTGGCTCACTGCGAGTTAAGACTGGTTTCGTGAGAGAGGGTCACATATGTGAAACTGTGTTACACATAACAGTACAGTGAGTTTGCACTGCAAACTGTAAGTTATGCAAATATTTTAAATTGCATGACTACTGTACTTGTTCTGTTTCGGACAGGCGTACGCCTGACTCACAGTTTATGATCATCGAAGTGAAATCAAACGACTGGCGTATCTGTTCTTAAATTAACTCACTCTCGGACTCGTATATTATATGTTTATAGTGGCGAAGCTTGTGTGTTTTAATAGCATATGGACTTCCTTTCACGTGAACTCTGACATTAACTTTTGTCTGTTTCTTAGATTTTGTACTTGTAGCTATTATACTTCTACTTCCATTTTTATTTCGGGGGTGCTACATCACACGGTTCTTGAAGTTAACCGTACAGTTTACTTACCGTGTTTAATTTCATTTAGTTGTGTGTTTTCCTCTGTTAATATTTACTTGTATGTGTATTCGTTTTCTAGTTTTTGCTTTTGTACTTTGTGTTGATATTTTGTTACCTGGTTCTTTTCTTTAAACATTGTAAAGCCATGCGCGGACCATCGAAAAAAAGACAAAGATTCCGTATCGGTCAGCTCAATGTCTACCACCTAGCAAACAAAGTTCAAGATTTCTGTGTTTATGTTAATTCCCCGACTATTTTCACCTATTGGGTTTAACTGAAACTCGGTTGGCCTCCCATATAAGTAATGAAGCTATCACCATCCCAAATTATTCTATTATTAGGAGAGATCCGTCAGTCCAGGGTGAGACAGGTGTAGCGGTTTACATCCATCAATCAATTCTACACATAACCTGCAGGAGACAAGACCTAGAAACGGCTGATGTAGAATGTATTTGGGTAGAAATCAAACACTCTAAATCACCTCCTTTACTTGTCGGGTTTCTGTATAGAAACCCTGCAGCCACCTTTGAGTGGTGCGATAGCTTTTTACACATGATCGACAAAACAGACATTCATTCCAAAGATGTTCTGCTTCTTGGAGATTTTAATATTAACTTTCTTAAACCTCATCCATCATGGGAGTGTAGTACTACCTTAGTCGGTCTCCAACAAATGGTGACATCCCCCACCAGAATTACGCCAACACCAGCCACTATTATAGACCATATCTATACCAACAAACCTCTCGCAATTAGCACCACTCAAGTTGATAGTCTGAGTGTCAGCGACCACTATCCAGTTAGCTGCATATAGCTGTAAAAACTTCCAAAACTGAAAAAGCAAGGTCACACGTGCATCAGATCATTTAAAAACTTTAATGAAATTGCTTTTTTGACTGATTTAGCTGGAGCACAGTTCACGGACGTGTAAAACGATAGTGACCCGAACAAAGCATTAGACGCCTGGTACTTTCTCGGTGTGCTGAATAAACACGCGCCCCTGAGGCAAAGGAGAGTTAAGTACGCCGCCTTACCACCCTGGCTAACTGCGGATCTGATAGAGGACGAGCTAAAAAAAAAAAAAAAAAAAAAAAAAAAACGAAGCGTTTTGCTGAATACCAAACACAGCGTAATTGCTTAAAATCAATGGTTTTAGAAGCAAAAAATTCTCTCTTCAGTAAGGTAGTTAAGCAAAGTAAAGACGCCTCCACTGCATGGCGTGCCATAAATTTAGTAACCAAAGGTACAAATAAAAGTAGTGCGTCTTTACCACCCCACCTCACTGCAAACAGTTTTAACGACCATTTTGTCTCTGTGGCGGAATCGCTAAAGCCACTGGAAAATAACTAACATGAGTATATTTATCCAGACAAACTAGTAGACTACTGTAATCAGAAAAATAAAAACAACGAACCTTTCATCATACCGCCTATAGCGGTTCATAAAGTGGGCAGATTAATTACCTCGATGGAAAATAAAAAGTCATCCAGGCCTGATGAGATCAACTAAAAAATACTCAAGACATCTCTTCTATATATCGTTGAGAGTCTCACATACATCTACAACCTCTGTATAAAACAAAACTGTTTTCCGAATGCATTTAAAGATGCAACAGTAATCCCACTACCAAAATCAAAAGATCTAAGTGAAATTAATAACTTTCGTCCCATTTCATAACTGCCAATTTTGTCAAAGCCTTTAGAGAGACATACTCATAGACATCTATCTTAATATTTAGAAAACCGAAATCTTATCCATTCATTGCATTCAGGTTTCAGACCAAACCATTCCTGCCATACCGCGCTGATTAGGATGACAGACACCTGGTTAGCATCTATCAATGAATCCAAACTAACAGGTGTAGTCTTTTTAGACTTCCGTAAAGCTTTTGATTTAGTAAACTATGATATACTGAAAAAGAAAATCTCTTTATACACCAACATCGCTGCCAGGTTCTTCAAATTCTACTTGGATGACAGAAGACAAAAAGTCCTTCTTAATGGTACATATTCTAATCACCGCTTAGTCAAACATGGCGTTTCCCAGGGCTCTATTTTAGGCCCTCCTATTTTGTTTGTTCATTAACGACCTTCCACTCACAATTAGCGATCATAATGTTTCATGCGATATGTTCGCGTATGATGCTGCAATACACACGCCCGACGAGAATTTATCTATTATTGATACACGCCTACAAAAAGCACTACAAGACATTGACAACTGGTGTAGTAACATTTACATGATCCTAAACCCAACGAAGACTGAATGTATGGTATTAAGTACCCGTCAAAAGCACCAGCTCGGCTCTCTCTCACTCAGCTTGTCTCTTCATGGAAAACCCATCAGTCAAGTAACAGAACATCGTCTTCTCGGTGTCACTGTAGATAACCAGTTTAAATGGCAGTGTCATATTACTAACATATGCAACATAAAAAATATCAAAGAAACTTTACATTTCAGCCAAATTAAAATATATCACTGATGTAGAAACACGTAAACTGTTCTTTTTACGCCCACATCAGGTCACATATCGACTATGCTTCTACAGTGTGGAATGGAGCAAGCGAGGTCCAGTTAAAGAGACTGAACTCTCTTCATCGTAGAGCCGCAAAACTTTTCCTACCTGACCCTAACTAAACTACCGATAATAAAATGAAAACCTTGGAGATTCTTCCCCAGAAAAATCATTTAATGTACAATAAGAGAATAATTATGTTCAAAACATTGAATAGCAAAATGCCTGATTATATTTAGAAACTATTTTCCTTCAAATCACCAACGTACTCAAGGTCAAGGCAATTCATTATTAAACCACGACCTAGAATCGATCTCTACAAGACAAGTTTAGCGTTCTCAGGCCATAGCCTGTGGAACACTTTGCCTAGGAAAGTTACAACAACAAAAAAAAACAACCCTTTCGAAATTTAGAGCCAGTATTTTCAATTACCTCAAATCATTATCTTAATACTTTCACTGCGACCCTATATTACTCAGTGTGTGCGTGCATGCGCGTGTTTGTGTGTGTGTGTGTGTATGTGTGTGTGTGTGTGTGTGTGTGTGTGTACGTTTTTGTTGTTGTGTTTGTTTTGTTTTGTTTTTATCTCATTTATCACTATTTTTTTTAATATAATATGTTTACACTGTGTGCATTATTTGTAGATTAGATTAGCAACGGCAAGTTCGAAAAATGGTTGTGCCAGCCAAAACTTTCACCGTTGTAAAATAAAAAATCATTGTCATTGTCATTGTCATTGTCTCTCTCTCTCTCTCTTCCCCTGTGTATAATTATGTGTATCAAGTGTGTGTGCGTGTCGTCTTTCTTTCTCCATCCGATGCCAGTGGCGATGACGTAGTATACCTACAGTGAACAAGGCATTAACTCATTCGAGACGAGCCGCCTGCAGATACGCGGCCTAAGCCGCGTATCCGGAGGCGGCACGTCTCGAATGAGTTAAATTGACAGGCTCAGGTTGACCATGTTCATGAACACAAACACACACACACAGACACACACACACACACACACACACACACACACACACACACACACACACACACATACACACACACACACACGCTCACGCGCACACACACAACCCATTAATAATAATAATAATAATAATAATAATAATAATAATAATAATAATACCCGTTATTATATAGGGGCTTTTTCTCGATTCGGCAAATGGGCTCAAAGCGCCGCGAACTGAACCCAACACGCACGCTCACGTGACACACACGCATTCTCTCTGAAGACAAGCACAGTGTAAGAAAGACACAGGACATTCACGTGGTGCGAAGGGTCAGCTCAGCTAATGAGGTTTCGGAAATTTTGATCGCTTGTATTTGAAGTGGCCTGAAACCGGTACCAAAGTGGAGGGGGTGGAACAACCGGAGTACCCGGAGAAAGAACCCCCGACGGTCCGCCCGAATTCTGTAACGGTGATACTTACTAGAGGAGATAAATCCGACGCCGAAACCCGATATCGAACCTCGCACCTTTAGCATTGGTGGCAGGCGCCTTAACCACTACGCCACTGACCGCCCCCAAAAATAAGATGTCCGTAAGTCAGCATCAGGTCAAAACGTGCACGCAGAGAGAGACATTCAGAGAGAGAAAAAAAAAGAGAGGAGGAGGTGGACGGGGGGGGGGGGAAGGGCGGGGGGGGGCGGGGGGTGGGGGGGGGGAAGAGGGTGAGGGGGGTTGGAGGGGCGGTTGTTTCAACTTGTTTTTATGACATTGTCGTCAAAACTAGACGATGTATCCAGTGAAGAGATCTTGCTTCCCCACTCTCAGGTGACGGCAAGAGACATAGACTGCGGGGGCTCATGAGGATCTATGCCTCTTGCTGAGACCAATTTGTATCGATGCTTTCTGGATTTTTTTAAAATATTTTTTTGTCTTCTTACTTACGCCCATCACCTCCCCCCCCCCCCCCCCCCCCCCCTGGAGCATAGGCCGCCGACAAGGTCCCTCCAGCCGTCTCTGTCCTGGGCGAGCCTCTCCAGCTGTCCCCAGGTGTGGCCCATCTTCTTGGCATCTGTCTCCAGGTCACGTCGCCAGGTGTTTCGTGGCCGACCTCTCTTCCTTTTTCCCTGTGGGTTCCATCTCAGGGCTTGCTTTGTGGTGTTGGTTGCTGGCTTGCGTCTCCACTGCCACCTGAGCTGTTTTCCCTGCTTCGTACATGGCCTTCACATTCCATGTTCCGATGTTGATGGTTGCCCTGGTCGAAAGGATGGTAGTCTGCTGAGTGGCTTCCTTTAGGCTTTCACCACCCCGCGTCATAAATCCTCCAGCTGAAGGTCCATCCTCTCCCAGGGCCGAGTCAGTTGTTGGTTTTCTTGCTGGCGTTTCTGTAGCAATGTGTGTTTTTATGGGGTGGGGTAGCTAACCCCACGCCCAACCCTCCTCCTTTCACATCCGGGCTTGGGACCGGCCATAGCGGAGTTATTTTTTTGTCTACCGTATTTAAAAAATACGGTAGACTTTGAAATGTAGCTGGGACGGAGCTCAATCGCATGCACATGACGGTTTTGACGTGCAGCGCAGAAATTCTGGCAAAGAAGTAACAAGATAAAAACAAGATGAGGATTGCATTCCAAAGTCCACCGTATTGTTTGGAGCTCAGATGCGTTAATCTTTTTGGAACATTCAGAGTTGTTCATATTTTTAGGCTTATAATGTTGACCCATTTCCCTCCTCTCTAAGCCAACCTCTGATCAACACGCACGCCGCCGCACACAGATAAAGACGGCCACACGGTGCTTCCCGCCATTAGTGCGCTATGTGGGCTGGTGAAACGACAGGATTTCATCTACTACTCTAACCCACCCTGTGATTCACACACACTTGCACACATAACTAAAGACGAGCACAAGGCGATTCCCGCCATTCGTAAGCTCTGTATTCTGGCGAGGTATAATTTTTCTGAAGAAGAATAATAGCAAGAGCAGCGAAATGACGTCATTTCAAGGTTCTAGCCATGGCATCATTACTCACAAACCAGATAGGTGAGGCTAGCGCTGGCAAAATTGTACACAGAATTCCCCTTGGTTTGTGTACATGGCATCATTAGCCCCACGACGCCCTGTTCATAGTGACGACTCGATGTTATACGTCATCATCGCAGTACTAACATTTGACGTATCAGAGAACCAACTTTGCAATTTTCTTGCTGATTTTCATGCCTAGAGCTTACAGGTCAAAATTTGACCCAATCCTACCCCAGAGCCGGGACAAATAGCAGGCTTATGCAAACACTGTCTCTGAAAAATCAATGAGAAGATAGCTTTTTGACTGAACATCGCTCACAGCGGGGGTAGCAGCTATGTTTGGAACCGTCCTAAAAATATCACAGTTTTTGTTAAATACCAGCGTCTGTGGAGCCTGGCCACCATCATGATTAGCCTGTAAGCCTAGCCCTCATCACCAGCTGGAGGATGATATAAAACGTATTGGGGGATTCAGATGCGAAAGTAGACCATCGCTGTGAAAAGGTCATCAATCCTCAATCTGTGTCACGCCATTTCACAGTGCGGGGACAGTATGTCACAGTAGTCTGAGCGTGGTAGAAGCGACAGCAAGAAGCGAAAACAGCTACAAAATACGAGCGACTCGAGTGGTCAAGAAACACCTACACAGTAGAAGATCAAAGCCAAGAACAGGACTTTAAAGTCGAGATCACTCAGTGTTTCAGCCTCTATTCGCGACCACTTTTCTGCGACAAGTAGGTCAGGCGCTGCCACTGATGTGTCGCACATAGTTGCAGGCACAGCGATGGCGGACCGAGGAGACGGAGACAGTGTCAAGGACAGTGCCAGTGTCAGTGTCAGTGACGGTGGGGGCGACAGTGCGAGGGTTGATCTGTCGAGTAAGGCAGAGGATGTTTCTAATGCTGTCCTTCTGCACGAGATTCGGAGCATGTCTAAGAAGATCGACATTCTCAGCTCGACGGTGGATGAGCTTAATGGAAGGATCATGGAACTTCACATTGAAAACGACCAAGTGAAAAAAGACATTGGCAGTATGAAGGAGAGAGAGGTGCAGCTGAAGAGCCAAGTGACAGAAGCCAAACACCAAGCGGCGCTTGCACACAAACGTGTTGTCGACCTCGAACAGCACACGAGGAGAAATAACGTCCGAGTGTTTGGTGTTCAGGAGGGAGAGATGGAGTCAGCTGAGGCGGTGGAGAATAAGGTGCTGAAAATGATCCACGAAAAGCTAGGCCTGAGAGACATCAAAACAAGTGACGTTGAGGCGTGTCATCGGCTGTGGAAAAAACAATCGGGCAGCATACGGCCAGTGATGGTCCGTTTCTGTTCCAGGAAGGTTACCCAACTGGTGATTCGTAATAAGAAAAAAACTCAAAGGCACGGACCTAATGATCGTTGAGGACTTAACTCGTGAGAACTATGCACTGTTGACTCAGTGTAGGGGGCACCCCAATGCTGTTTCAGTCTAGTCAAGACTGGGCAAGATCTATGCAAAGACCATCGATCTTCAGATCGTGCAGGTTGACAAAATCGTCGACATCAACGATCGGGACATTGACATGGCCGCTGCTTCTGCCTCCACCCCCGAAAGTTTTGCAGGACGCGGACGCCACACTTGGAGGGGTGGACGTGGACGTGGAGGCCAGGGGTCTGCTTTTAGGGGGGCGTGGCCGCCAGCCTGCACGGCACGCTCGTAGTCACAGTGATCCTCCTCAGGGCGCTACGTTTAGCTTTACAGCTCGGGGTGGTATTCTATCATCCCACCTACCTACCTTCGCCAAGTCGACAATGGAAAATGATAGTCTGAGTGAAGAAACCACATTGAAGGAACGACTGTAACCACTGCTAATGCATGTCAAACACATGTTACGGTGATACAATGTTTACATTATGTGATTACAGTCACTGGGTCAATAATGCGCTCACTTTAAGCGGAAGCACGTACCAGCTGTGCAGGCTAACAGCGCGATTCGCAGCCTCTGGAGTCTTTTTCGAATGTTTTGAGTTTTTGGTAATGGCCAGACAGGCTACCTGTGTACAGTTTACAAGTCTTCACCCTATGCTATGGATTTTACCATGGGCGGTTGTGCTAGCGAGGTTGAAACCGTGGGAGCTCATCCGTGACCCCGTGACACGAGGTTGTGTGTCCCATGCCGTGTGCCCACCATTCACGGGGCCGCTCGAGGGGTATGCTTTACCTACGGTATAACTTTTTTCCATACTTGTTTCATTACTTATTCCTTGTTAATTCCTCAATTTCCTATTAACCGCCACGCTTAAAGCGAGTGCGTAGACTACATTCCCCATAAATAATATTTTTGTACTTGGAGTACACATTAGACTTAATAGTGTGTTGTGTGGGTCTTTTTCTTGTATGATATATGAGATCAGTAACTAGTGACATCCTTTTTTTTTCTTCTCTTTTTTCCCACCAAGGGGTAGGTGAAAATGTTTGTGTACCTCTGCAGCTGCAGGAGTCCATGAGAGTTTAAGCCACTGGTTGCGACATGATTTGGAATATACGCAGTTATAAGTATTTATGAAGAACATACAAGTTGAACAGCCAGCGTATAAATTCTGACACACCATATGAACTACTACGTGTGTTAGTGTGTTATGGTCTCAGCGTCATACTGGTAGTGGGGTTTTGTGTGGGGTTTTTTATTTTTTATGTTTTTATATTTTTAGTCACCAGCGATTTTGCTATGAGAACAGGGTATGTTTTATTTTTTTCCTACACTGATGGGAGCGTCTTGTTTATGCAAATAACACATTTGTACATTTTTGGTTTGTTTTTGTTTATGTGTCTCTGTGTATTTTTTGTTGAAATTGTTATTTTGTGTGGATATGACTGCTGGGCTTGTGTTGTATACTTTACTTTCTTATGCCATTCTGGGAACAAATATTGGAAACCTGAGCCGTTCATGATGCAATTACATATTATATATTCTGTACCTACAGTTTGTTGGTGTGTAAAATGGTCAATACGACAAATCAATTGAAAATATGTATATGTAACACGAACGGCTTAGGTTAGCATCAAAAAGGAAAGATGTACTAAATTTCCTCATACAGAAAAAGTCCAGTATTTACTTTCTGCAAAAAACTCATCTCAAGACATCTAGTGAAAACACGATTAGGGCTATGTGGTGGTTTGAATGTTTTTTGAGCGACATTGACACAAATAGTAAAGGTGTTGCCATACTGTTTAATAACAATTTTGCTTATAAACTGCATGAAGTGTGTAGAAGTGATAACGGAATGTACATAGTATTAGACATTGAAATAGCAGATAAACGGATGACTGTCGTAAATGTTTATGGTCCTAGTAATGTGGA
Source organism: Semisulcospira habei (assembly GCA_036245525.1). NCBI lineage: Eukaryota > Metazoa > Mollusca > Gastropoda > Semisulcospiridae > Semisulcospira > Semisulcospira habei. The sequence goes on along the minus strand of BTPG01000002.1, from coordinate 26,816,866 downwards.
CTGCCCCAACTTTTTTTGACACTGTATTTAAGAAAATAGAAAGACTAGACAACCAGTACGTCATCATAAGAGGCGATTGGAATGTTGTTTCGAATGTTGATAAAGACACTTTTAGTTATAGAAATGTTAATCGCCCACGCTCAATGAAATAATTCCTTGATATTATGACTGTATTTGATCTAATGGATGCATGGAGAGAGATTCACCCTGCAACTAGGCAGTAAACATGGCGTCGGTTTAATTCTAAACAACGGGGGAGGCTGGATTACATCTTGAATTCAGAACGTTTAATGTTGGATGTCATGTCTGCAAGGATTAAATCAGGTTATTGTTCCGACCATTCATTGGTGTCCATTGATTTTTTGGCAAAACCTCACACTAAAAGAAGATCTTACTGAAAATTCAATGACTCTTTACTTAAAGATAAGTCATATGTTGATATTGTTAAAAAAGCTATTTTAGAGTTAAAGAGAAAGTATGGCATTGTATTGTATAATATGGATAATATTGGTAATGTTAAGAATATTAATTTACAATTCGGCATTAATGACCATACCTTTTTAAAATGATTCTCTTAGAGGTTCGGGGCCGAACCATCTCCTATGTAAGTCACAAGAAAAAAGAAGATAATAGGAAAGAGGATGCCTTGAAAAAGGAAATAATTGACATGGAACTTAATATTCATGATGATAATACCGCACTCTTGGAAGAAGAACAAACTGAGCTTGTTGAACTAAGAAGAAACAAAAAAATAGACGGTTTGATTGTTTGGTCCCGAGCTAAATGGGTGCAGGAGGGGAGAAGGTTTCAAAATATTTTTGCAACTTAGAAAATAAAAATTATGTTAGCAAAGCTATGAATGTTTTAGAGAAGGATAATGGTGATGTAATACATGATGACCAGTCTATTCTAAAGGAAACCCAAGTTTTTATGACAGTTGTATGCTTCTAGAGATAAAGAACTGGTGGACATTGACCTACATTCTACTGTTGTCAGTCCCTCGTTGTCTGAGAGAGTCGATTGAAGGGCCTATCTCTTTGGATGAAGCACCTAGTGCTCTGAAACGAATGAGTAATAACAAATCTCCTGGTTCGGATGGCTTTACCTCTGTATTTTACAAAAATTGTTTGGGTGGACATTGGTTGCTTTCTTGTCAAATCTGTTAACCATGGTTTTCAGCGTGGTCAGATGTCAGTCACTCAGAGGCAGGGAGTGATCACCTGTATACCAAAGGAAGGTATACATTAAAAAGTTTCCAACAAAACTGGAGGCCCATTACTCTCCTGAACACCAGTTATAAAATCTCATCAGCCTGTATATCCGAGATGTTCCCCCAGACAAAATCTTCAATTTCTTGAGAGAATGCAATATGTTTTATAAGATCTGAGCATTCATAGACCGTGAATTTCTTTATTTTGCCCTTTTTGAGAGTCTGTAGACATTTCTTGTAAAGAATCGTACGACATTTTAGCCTGACATATTTTAAGATATATTTACATCTTGTCTTAAGACCTTGCTTTTAGTCTGGCTGAACAGATTTTTACCCATCCCGACGTGAGATGGCCTTAGTCGCCTGCTCGGCGTTAAACCCAAATAACTAACTAACTGTATATCCGAGCGGTTGAAAAGGGTACTGCCCTCCATTATTCATCAGGACTAACTTGGTTTTCTAAAGGGCCGATACATTGGGGAGAATATTCGTCTCCTATGTACTTTTTTTATACACATGTCAATCATATGCCTGGGCAGCTTCTCCTTGTAGACTTCGAGAAGGTGTTTGATTAAGTTGCCTGGTCGTTTATAAACAAATGACTTGACTTTTTAAATTTTGGTCCTGACATTAAAAGTTGGATCAGAACATTTTACAATCAGATAAATGCTTGTGTATCAGTCAATGGCAATTTTCTAGATGGTTCCAGGTATACCGTGGCTGTAGGCAAGGTGATCCAAGATCGCCATATATCTACCTACTTTATGCAGAAATTTTGGCTTCTATTCTACGTCAGAACAAACATATTTAAGGGTCTAAAGATTAGGGACATCGAACTACTTCTCTCGTAGTTTGCAGATGATACGTCAGTGTTCCTGGATGATAGCAGAAAATCATTTGAGGAAAGCATTCATACCTTACGTTACTTTGCATCCTTTTCTGGTTTGAAAATTAATCTAGACAAAACGCAAGTGATTTGGCTTGGATCCATGAAAAATTCTCTCAAACGCTACATGCCAGATTCCAACTGTATCTGGGATCCTGTGATCTTTAAGGTACCCGGCATTACATTTTCTACAGATGTGAATAGTATCACCAACATCAATTATAAAGGAAAGCTGGAAGAAATTTGACGGGTCCTCCTTATTAAAATTTGGTCTAAGCAACAGCTTAACTCCTTTAATTAAGATCAAGGTTATTAAAACACTTGCTGTGTCAAAGATTGTTCATCTTTTCACTAACTTACCAGACCCATGTACACGTTTTCTCATGGAACTTAATAACATGTTATTCTCCTGTCTGCGGGACGGTAAACGTGGTAAAATCAGTAAGTCTGTTCTATGTTCAGCATATGAGACAGGTGGTTTACGTATGCTGACAACTTTTATCTTTTCTGACGGTTCTGAAAGTCAGCTGGTTGAAACGGCTATTTGCGTGTGACTCTCAACTGCAGATGTTAGTGTTGACTTGCTGTCCTATGTTTAGAGATATGCAGATATTTGGTGGGGAATTTGAATGCAAAAACAGATTTTGGGCTGATGTTGCCAAACACTTTAAGACATTGTATAATAGATGTGCACCAACAAATTTTAATGAGTTGCTGTCCGAGTCTATACACTATAATAAGAATATAATAAGAGATAATAAAACTGTACATCTACACGAATGGAAAAACGGGGATTGCGGCAATTGGTGATCATTTCGACCCAAATGGCAAAATCCTCTCTTTTGTGCAGTTTAAGCTGGTGTACCCTGAGGTCTCAACTAATTTTCTCTTGTATACAGGTGTAACCAATGCCATTAGGGTTTATATTGACTCAACAGCACTTGAACCGGCTGGAGACAATATGAAGTCTGATAGCAAGGTATGGTCTCTTATTTTAGAAGGTGGGTCAAAGAAGAAATGGAATCCAGTGGACACCTTGGAAGCAGCTAACTGACGTGGACTTCGCAGATGACTTGGCCCTACTATCACACACCCAGCAGCAGATGCAGGAGATGACAACCAGTGTATCAACTACCTCGCACATGTTGGCCTCAACATTCACAAAGGCAAGAGTAAGATACTCAAGATAAACACAGCCACCACTAACCCGATCACGCTTGACAAAAAAGCACTGGAAGAGGTGGATGCCTTTACTTATTTGGGTACCGTCATCGACAAACAGGGAGGCTCAGATACAGATGTCAAACAAAGGATAGGGAAAGCACGAACAGCATTTATACAACTGAGAAACATCTGGAGATCCAAAGAACTATCAACCAATACCAAAGTCAGGATCTTCAATACCAATGTCAAGGCAGTTATTCTATACGGAGCAGAAACTTGGAGAACAACAGTTGCCATCACAAGGAGAATACAAAGTCTTCATTAACAACTGCCTGCGCAAGATTCTAAATATCCATTGGCCAGAGACCATCAGCAACAACGAGCTCTGGAATAAAACCAACCAGCTGCCTGCAGAAGAAAAAATTAAAAAACGACGTTGGAGATGGATAGGGCACACCTTACGTAAGCCAGCAGACAACATCACCAGGCAAGCCCTAACATGGAATCCACAGGGCACGCGGAAACGAGGCAGACCAAGAAACATATGGCGCCGAGAACTGGATGCAGACCTTAAGACCATGAAGATGACCTGGAACCAACTGGAAAGGAGAGCCCGGGACAGAGACTCTTGAGGATCATTTGTAGGCGGCCTATGCCCCAGTAGGGGTGCAAGGCATAATGGAAAGGAAAAAGAAGGATCAAAAATGGTTTATGCAACTCTTGTGAAAATAAAGTCTAATCCTGTCTGTGTTCGAAAGTTGAAGGAAATGTTTGATGAGCTACATATAGAAATGTATATTATTGAAATCACCTAAAACAACCCTTGACTGTCAGCTCAGGTGGTTTCAGTTAAGGCTGATACACAGACTCTTGCCCACAAAACGCATTTTGTTTTTACGTAAACTGTCCAACACGGTAATGTGTACATTTTGTCAGCATGAGGAAGAAACTATTACCAATCTTTTTTTTGTGGAGTGTCATTGTGTGCGGAAGATTTGGACAGATATGGTAAAGTGGTTACAGGATGATTGTGCGAACTCTTAGCTTTTGTAACGGGTTGGTGCTTTTTGGAACTACCAAAAATGTCAGGTCAGACATTGTTATAGACCTAATGATTCTGGTTACCAAGTTTTATATTTATAAATGCAGGTCACATGAAACTCAGCCAAGAATTGAACACTTCAGTAACTGACTGAAAAGTGGCTTTAAAGTGGAAAAGTACAGATATAGGATCATAGGCCAAACTGAAAAATGTAATAGCCTGTGGTTTCCATACAGTGCACATTTCAGGCAGTAGACACTACCCCACATATACTTTCTTCTTAGTAATTCTTCACCTTTTCAAATCTCTCATAGTATGGCAATCTTCTCCTTTTTCCCCAATGTTGTGGTTTAGCCTGGCAGTGCGTCGCTTTTTACGTGTGTGGGTGTGTGTGTGCGTGTGTGGGGTGGGGCGGTGGGGTGGGGGGGGGGAGGGGGGGGGGGCATTTACCCGTGTAAGGTAATTTTTGTGTCGTTGTTGTATTGTATTGTTGTATTGCTTTGTACTACTATGTTTTATATTGTTTTGCAGTGTGCTATATTGTAGTGTATCATGTGCTGTATCGTAATCTGCTGTATTGTGCATTGTAGTTTTTTTTTTTTATCTTGTGATATATGTATATTATGCAAAACATGAAAGAAAAATTGAAGTTATGTTAGTTGTTTTATAAATAACTCCGAAAAAGTGGTACAGAAAACTGTCTGAACTTCACACCAATGGCATACACGTCACTATTGACCTAATCGTACCCGACAGCCGAGACAAACTGCAGGCTTATGTAAATACCGTATATAAAAAATCATGCGATTAATAATGAGAAGATTGTGTTTTAATTTTTAAAATTCAATTGTTTTAAGATTAACCCTTATAATTTGTGAAATTAATCCAAAAAACGTAAAAATATATTTTGTCAAAGAAATATTTAATTATCACTTAAAACGTTCCAGAGGTACAATGCTGGTTAACGAACTCATTCAATAGGTCCCTTTTATCTAGCTATGCGCAAAATATCTAGTAAAAACATGAAAAATTACCGACACCAGTGTGGATAAACCGGTTTTGTGAAACGGCCATTTTCTCGCCAGTGAGCATCTTAATCAAAACATTTTTTTAAAAAAAGCTCCCGAGTTAATTCGTTTAGGGACAATATCTTGAAAATTCAAGCTTGTCCGTCCTCAAACGCGGGCTGTATTCGCTGTCACATCTTCACACACACACACACACACACACACACACACACACACACACACACACACACACACACACACACACACACACACACACACACACATACGGCGCTTTGGCGCCAAAAAGACGTTATCTAGCAAGGTTTGCATAGTTAGACGTGGCGTCATTTTTATCTTGTTACTTCTTTTCCAGACTTTATGCCCCGTACGCCAAAAACGTCATGTGCATGCTTCGGATTGCGCCCGACCCGGCCCCATTTCAAAGTCTACCGTATTTTTGTAAATACGGCAGACAATGACTTCACGTCTAGCTACGCAAACCTTGCTAGAGAACGTCTTTTTGGCGCCAAAACGCCATGTGTGTGCATGTGTGTGTGTGTGTATGTCAGAGTGTGTGTGTGTGTGTGTGTGTGTGTGTGTGTGTGTGTGTGTGTGTGTGTGTGTGTGTGTGAGGATGTGACAGCAACTAGAGCAAGTGTTTGAGGACGAACAAACTTGAACTTTTAAGATATTGTCCCTAAAAGAATAATCTCGGGATTTTTTGTTCACCCATGATTTGATTAAAGATGCTCATTTTCGAGAAAATACCCGTTTCACAGAAACCTGTTGATCAACACTGGATTCCGTAATTTGTGTTATATTTACTAGATATGTTGCGTTTAGCTAGATGAAAGGGACATAATGATTGAGTTCATTAACGAGCATCGTACCTCTAGAACTTTTTGAGTGATAATTATATATTTAAAACATATATTTTCACGTTTTGGGGATTATTTTGACGCATTATAAGGGTTAATTTAAACAATTGAATCTTTGTTTTACGAAATAAACAATCTTCTCATTAATAATCGCATGATGTTTCCGCCGTATGCGGTATTTACATAAGCCTACAGTTTTTCTCGGCTGTCGGGTACGATTAGGTCGATTGTGACCTGTATGCCCTACGTGTGAAAATCAGACAGTTTTCCGCACCACATTTTCGGAGTCATTTGTAAAACAGCTAACATAACTTTAACATTTCTTTTACCAAAAACCCATCTTCTCATTAATACCCGCCTGAGTTTTCATAAACAGTGTTTGCATAAGCCTGCTGTTTGTCCCGGCCCTGGGGTAGGATTAGGTCAAATTGTGATCTGTAAGCCCTAGTCGTGAAAATCAGCAAGAAAATTGCAAAGTTGATTCTCTCATACGTCAAATGTTAGTACTGCGATTAGTGACGTATAACATCGAGTCGTCACTACGAACACGGCGTCTTGGGACTAATAATGCCATGACGTGAAGCTTGAAGTGAAGTCATTTCGCTGCTCGTGCTATCATTCGGCTCCTTAATAATAATAATAATAATAATAATAATAATAATAATAATAATAATAATAATAATAATAATAATAATAATAATTATTATTATTATTATTATTATTATTATTATTATTATTATTATACATAGTTCTTGTATATCGCTGTTCTAAAGGAAAACACTGGACTCACTGCGTATGCACAACAGCACACCCTTTTTCTCAGACACACGCACAATTATAAACTACTTTAAACCACCCCATCCCTTCCCAACACCTTACATTCACTTCTTCTAGGATCAGAATAAATGGCAGCCAGTCAACAGTTAGCTAAATATGAGCTAAGTGTAGCCCTGTCAAGTGTATTCTTCTGAATAGCTATGCTACGCCAGACCACAGAGCTTACGAATGGCGGGAATCGCCGTGTGTCTGTCTTTATTTTTGTGTGCCAGTGTGTGTGAATCAGAGGGTGGGTTAGAGTAGAAGGCGATTTATCCGTTTTTGGCACTCGCCTCCCTTTGTACAACACACACGGTCGTGCTGCAGAGGATACCTGCACACTGCAAGGTGAGAGGTAATGAAACTACAGACAGGCTAGCAAAGGAGGGATCTTCAACAAGCCAAGAAGACAAAACAACGCTCTTTGCATAAGCCAAGAATATCACACACACACACACACACACACACACACACACACACACACACACACACACACACACACACACACACACACACACACACACACACACACACACACACACACACACACACACAAAACAAGCAGAAAACAAAGTGGCTGCGAGAACACCCCAGCTATAACAAAACAGATGGCTATCACCTACTGACCAGACCGGAGCAGGTAGTTATCTTCCGACTACGCACCGGCCATATCAAACTGAACTGGCATCTCCACACCAAGTTTGGAATTGGTTAGTTAGACCAGTGCCCATGCAACTCTGGTAGCATGACAACAGACCACGTGCTACAGACCTGCCCCACATTCACAAGCCTTAGACGGAGACACTGGCCGGAGGAGACAAGCTCTGTGGAGGCCTGGAGGACCTGCGGCGCACGGCAGCATATATAGAGGAGACCGGGCTGTCCATATAAAGAGTGTTCGATGAAGAAGAAGAAGAGTAGAAGCAGATGGATTACTATCGCTAAACGAGCCCAGAGGGCGTACTAATGGCAGAAAGCGCAGTGTGTCCGTCTTTATTTGTGTTCGCCGACGAGTGTGTTGATCAAAGGTTGGCTTCGAGACGAGGGAAATAAGCCTAAAAATATGAACAACTCTGAATGTTCCTAAACGATGAACGCATCTGAGCTCAAAACAATGCGGTACGCTTTGGGATGAAATCCTCATCTTCTTCTTGGTTTTTTTTGTTTTTTGTTTTTTTTTTCTTTTGGTCGTTGAATGAACATATCTTTCGGAACCAAAAATGTACGTACAGTGGCAGGGAAGGGGTTAATTGTGTGCCCTAAAACACCAGCCCCACCCCCCTCTAAAAAATAAATAAATACAAAAGTGTTGATTTTTTTTTCTTCTGAATTTTAGGTCCAATACAACATGTTCAGCCTCTTCAGTAAAGAAAGACAATATAATAAATGCAACCCTTTATAGTAAGGACGTCCACGCAGCAGTCGTCAATGTTAGGTATCGCTTGATTTCCTCGACCATAAACAAGTGAGCTTTTATCGCCATGTGCCTTCACAGGACAATATTCGTCTTTCGGAAATCCGATGCTGACAAAGCGAAATTGATTTACAACCTACCATCTTCCCCTCCCACACCTCTCCCCCACCCCCCACCCCCTCCCCCCGCGCGAACCTCACGACCCCCTACACTACTATCTGCTGTGAGATGGTCTTAGTCGGCGTTAAAACCCAATAACTAACTAGCCTACCCTACCACTTTCATCTGCTTGGCAGGTCTTTGTAACCTAGCCTAGTTCCTGTGCTCCGCATCGGTACGCTTAGCAACCGTTGAAAAGACGTAGATGGGGAACCTGACCTTGCATGGTGAAAAATATGTTTTACTATGTGCTTTATTTACTTATTTATTTATTTGTAACGATGTCTATGCGTGTGTTAGCTTTGGTGTGTCACTTTCGTTGTAACATTTATTGTATCCTTTACTTTCTTGCACTTTTTGTTCTGTGATTTTGGTCTTGTAAAGCGCTAAGAGCATCATTAATTTGCAGGTTACCCGCTATTTACATTATTACTATTCTTATTCATTATTATTATTATTATTATTATTATTATTATTATTATTATTATTATTTTAGAACAGCAGCAACAACAAAACAAAACAAAAACTCTGCGTATGGCTTTTTTCTGCACTACTTATGTCCTGGTGACTTGCACTCGACCTGTGACGTATTTAAAACAGCAAATGGAGATTAGCACTAGGGCCAATCCTTGAGCGAGGAAGTATGATACAATCAGTTCCGTGAAGTGAAGTTTAGCAGAACCGATTACTTGTAATCTTTACCACCACGTTGGCACGCCCCACAAAATTGACTCGCATCTCTTCCCTTGCAGTTTGACAATTGTTTAGCCCGATAAGAAAAATAAAAGCCCGTCACTTGTTCACGGAAAATTTAGAGATAGACTGCCTTGTGAAAGAACAGGATGTCATGTCCATTGTTGTTAGAAAAAAGCTCCATGTTCCAAGTTATTGTAATACAAGGAAACTCTTGCTTAATTCAATCTGCCCGCGACACACCACAGCAAGATGTGGCTCGACCATGACAGTTCAAGGGTGGTGGCAGAATAGCTCGACGCTTATAGGCGCCGAGCTATTCTGCCACCAACCTTGAACTCTCATGATCGATTCGTCTCCTGAATTGTAATGCAGTCCTCAGAGGATAACTCCAAAATGCGGGTTTCTCGCAGCTCGGGCACACTGAGTTAATTCACACAACTTGGCTTGCATAATCACAAGGCAGTCGTACAAGGAAACATTTAAGATAAAGGCTGTGTGCTGGTATGTGATTGTGGACCTTACCGCTTAGAGCCATAAGGTCCAAAATCACAGACCAGCACACACCAATCAGGAAAATACTCGATGATTCATTCTCTCTGTCAGCAGATCTGAAGAAAGTTAGCCCAATGCGTCGTGCGGTCAAGGTCCCAAAGTGTTTATTCTCTTTCGTCATAAGTCTGCTCCTCGACCTATGGCAAAAGAGGATGTGTACTGTCGTGGGTAACACGCATTTAAACAAGAATTTACAAAGTGTCTATTTTAACCGTTTGCGTGTCGGTAGCTATTTTAGTTGCGATGATTCCTGTAGGAATCATAGCGACTAAAACAGCTACCGACACGCAAATGGTTAAGGTAGAGTGTCGAGAGCACACCCAGGTACCTATTGACAAAAGAAACGCAACGAGCCAGGAACAGAAATCTTTTACGTAATAAGATGTTTGTCTTCTGACGTCCTGGCATTTTGACGTCATGCAATGTTCTAGGCCTGCAAATTTGAAAACAACACTTTTGTTGTACATCGCAAGATTTTGCATGATGTGCGTGAGTGCGTAGGGTGGGGTGGGGGTGGAGGGAGGGGGATGGAGGGGGTGGCGGGGAGGGTGGGAGGAAGTGAGCAAATGGCTGCATTCGTTGACGAAAGGGAAGGAACGATTTTGTCTTCTTTATTGTGTACCAGCGCAGATGTAACACAGCAATCAAAAATTCCACTCAAGGCCGGTCTCGTAATTATCAGACAGGAGGATCGGTACTGCCCACGCGGGTACATTTGACACATTGTTTGTCTGCGTCTTCGATCTTTTTCAGAAAAAAACCAAGTAGCATTGAATGACCGCATTTGTCGCCATGTTGTGCACGATCTGATTACATCATCTTGCGTATGACAATGACGTGGTATCCGGAATTTACACGCATCTTTCCCACGATGACGCATTGATTTTTGTTCTTCGAAGTGTGTGTCTGTGTGCATTGTTTTTGTTTCTTTGTTTATTTGTTTGTTTTTACGCCCATACGGAGCTTTCTAACTGAGGCAATTAAACATTGCGCGTCGACTAAAGTACACACATACTGCTGCATGCGCTGCCTATGTGTTATAATATTTACAGTAATATTCTTATGCGTTGGTCAATAAAAGTTATTAGTAGCAGGTGGTTTGCTGCACGGACCCTTGTAGGCCTGAGGGAGGTCAAAGGAACCAATGTACCCCCAAGGCCTTCCGGGTACAATGGTTCCTTTGACCTCCCTCAGGCCAGCAAGGGACCGTGCAGCAAACCCCTGCTACCAATCACGTATTTATTTTCATTCCTGCACTTTTTTCGTAAAAGAAATGAAGAAGAAATCTTACGACCTGGATCGCGCCAGACATGACTGACGTAAAAGGAATATATATACAGAGTAGATGTATGACGTAATTAAAAATATTTCATAACGTTGCCGTCTCCAGTAGCTTGCCTGTTGTTTCGAATAACACCAAGTATCTTCGTACTTCATACCGTTTTGTGATCTTTTACAGAATAAAACTGGCATACAAGACGCGTCAGAAAGTGGGCTACAAAATGTCCGCCATTAGTCGCTACAAGGGTTTTTGTAGCTCGGTCATGTGGTACAGTTTACGCTTAAGATATTGGTCTTGTGACGTAGGGATGAAAACCATAAGCATTACATCACCTTTGTAATGACATCATAGCTACTTTTAATATTTACTTTTAAAAAAAAAAGAAATAAAAACGAAATTCACCACCTATTGCATCTGCTGCTTTTACATCTAGTCCCATGGCAGCATTGAAGTCAGCGAAGCCCATGTACTTGCAGTAAAGAGTTGGATTTTTTTTCATATTAATGCATTCATCTCAGATACGCCACGGAAAGACCCCCATGCCCTTCCACATACACAGGCCGTTAGCTTTACAGCCGTGTGCTTTCAACAGCGTTGCACGCTTAACTAAATTTAGCCCCAGCAGAAGACGGCTCGACCATGATGAGTAATTCAAGGGCAGTGCCAGATCAGCTTGGCGCCATCAGGCGCCGAGCTAAAATCTGGCACTACCCTTGAATTCTCACGATCGCGCCATTTTCTGCAACTGGTACATTACAGTCTTCAGGTGAGAACTCCTACATTTGGGAAATGCCTCCGTGGGGTTAAACGGGTTCGCGTCGCGCGCGCGCGCACAAACACACACACACACACACACACACACACACACACACACACACACGCATACACACACACACACACACACACACACACACACACACGCACGCACGCACACACACACACACACACACACACATACACACACACACAACTTGCAAACATGTACAAAAATGCGGTTTCTCTCTGCAAGACAAGAGCACGGGCCTTGTGCTGTCCTGTTAAGTGCTGGTCTGTGATTTTGGACCTATGGCTCTAGGGTCGTAAGATCCAAAATCACAGACCAGCACAATTGTGTCCCAGTTACGTGACTTAGTTCGCAGGGCCCTTTCCGCCGAAAGGATGACAATTGTGCACTGAGACATTTCCGGAAGTATATTTTGAGTTTCTCCAGCCTCGTCGCCCGATCGGATGTCCAGTGTGCTCATATGCCACCGTTTGAATGGCGTGCATACTCCTTAAGCTAGGAGTCCTCGGGCCGACATCAGCCTTTTTGTTGGCCCGCTGACCACTGAGGACTGACGTCGATCCCAGAGACCTGATCCCAGAGACCTGTTGCTAAATAGGTGGGTTTGTCACTCTTAATGCAAGCGATCATATATATATATATATATATATATATATATATATATATATATATATATATATATATATATAATATATATATATATATATATATATATATATATATATTCACGTTTTGGGGATTAATTTCACGAATTATGTGGGTTAAAGCAATTGAAACTTTTCATGAAAAAAAAACCACAATCTTCTCATTAAAAATCGCATGATTTTTCGTCTACCTTATTTACATATTAAGCCTACTGTTTGCCTTGGCTGTCGGGTGCGATTAGGTTCACTGTGACCTGTATGCCCTGTGTGAAAATCAGACAATGTTCTGCACCAAATTTTAAGAGTCATTTGTAAAACAGATAACACAACTTTTCTTTTTCTTCTCATTAATACCCGCATTATTTTTTTTATAAACAGTGTTTGCCTGCAGTTTATCCCGGCCCTGGGGTAGGATTCGGTCAAATTGTGACCTGTAAGCCCAAGGCGTGAAAATCAGCAAAAGTCAGCAAGACAGATCGATAATGAGCCGGGAAGGTGTTTTCTATGTCAGTCATGTGACCAAGCACTGACCAATCACCAAATAGGAATTGTTCACGATGGCGGCTACTTTCGATATTAAAACGCTGTCCGCATGGTCACATAAATGTATTCATTTAAAATCAGTATCGTTGTAACTGTCAAAATCCGGGTTTGTCAACACCCTAGGGATGTTTCCTGCTTATCCGCATAGCAAATATAGGGTCCTATAAGCGCTCAACTCGTCGCATTTTAAACTGGATGACAGTACAACGCATTGTAAATCAGAACGAAACACAACACTGTGTACTTTGCATTTAGTTTCTCTTGTGGACTCAAGCCCTGGCGTATAGACGTTAACAAAGGCAGAATCTACATTTTATTCCGAATCATTTTGTGGCCAACAAGTAGCAGTCGCTCGCCCTACCTTTTTTTCCCCATAGGCCTCTTCAGGGCCACTGTCTTTGGCTGATGTGAACGTAATAAACTACAGTTTAAAACGAAACCTTTGCAATGAGCCAGAAGAGTGTCCAAAGTTGTTTTAGTTGTCAGAGTAACAAGGACTCTTACATTTTCAAACTCCGAGGGTAACATCCTTATGTGTGATGTCTTTGTGGCTGTTGCTTACTAATAACACGGACACCCTTTTCGAGACTGTGAAAAGTGGTACCTTGCATTCATTTAGTTTCTCTTGTGGATTCAGATCCTCGTGCACAACTCAAAGTAAAATGTGTACGAGAAGATATTTGGCTGCATGTAGGTAGGTGACATGTGGATGTTCAGGTGGTATTTATTATTTGAGAAGCATATTCTTCAGCCCCTGAAATCTGAAATGGTTAACCGAAGACAAGCAGAGGTAAGCTAACATAAGGAGGAATATCTCCACAACGAGTGGTTAAATTTTTGAAGGTTCATATATCATTTTGTTTCTAATGTTCAACAGTGTCCAAATGTATAAGCCATTCTAAGACTTGAACAGTTCTTCACCGTTATTTTTGTTGTCACTTGCAATTAGCGTACCTGACAGAACGAACCACATGCAGCAGAAAAAGAAATGAGAAGAAAAAAACTATTTTCAAAACTAGAATTAATCACGAACACGATGCATTAATGTATAGTGTGGGAAAATGTAGTTTTTACACAAACATAGTGACTGAACAAAGTGACCAAAATGCCACACAGCCATTACGAAATACCCACTGCGCCATCAGCCATCCACGAGGAACTACTTTTTAGTATGGTATACCATGCATGTCATAGACACTACTGTTGGCATTTTCATTAGACTAACTGTTAAACACTTTTAATCATTTCACACCTCTCGCCATACCACACATATCATGCATACATGTCTCAGCATACAGTAAGAGTCCAGATATTACAGTAATTGTTATTTTCAATGCACTTATTGTGTGAATGTCCTCCCATTGCAAGATCCAATAGCATTTGAAAATCATGTTATTGTTTTTTTTTTAATTTAAAAAAGAAAAAGTGATTACAATGTACATACACTAATAAAAGTCCTCAATTACATGCACTACTTGGTGTTACAAACTGTAGGGCTGTTTAGAGGCTGTGAAAAGGCAACAGTAAAGTGACAGAGACAAATATAACTGTCTCCGAGTTATGCAAACAGTCCAGCATTTTTGTAAGAATTCAATCTGCAATTGATTAAATGCACAATTTTAAGTTAAATTATATTGTCAAATAAACAGATTATTAAAAAAAATTATTTGTGTAAATTTGTTGTACTTTCCGATGCCAAATCAGACCTTGTCATTCCATGCGCTAAGGCACACTGAGATTCTGAGCTTGAAGTTTATTAAATTTGTTCCATGTCAACTACTCATCTCCAACACATAACTAAGAAATTACGAAAAAAAAATTCCTCAAACACTATAAAATAGTTCTGCATTCTCACTTGCGCAGAAGGTACAGTACACAAGCAATAAATTCATTCATTATGCTGAAATACTGATACATGTACATGTGTATAAACATGACAATTATTTATGCACATACATCATGTGCTAAATTGTTATAAAGACAGACACATCCAACACTGTGCCAAAATAATAGGGCTATTGAGATTTGAACATGAATGGTTTATAATTTACGAAATAAAATGAGTTACGCCACTGATTATCCACGGCACTGGCCTACACCATTGGTTTTGTTGTGCGAGTCACAAGTGAGCTTGGGAGCAATGGGTATGGTGTTTTGGTCCTGTAGTAAGTCAATTTATGCGAAAGTCATTCATGTGCTGTTTTCGTTCATCTTGTGATAATCATGGTCACGCGTCCCATCATTATCACGGTTTTCGGCTAATCAGCAACAAAGCAGAATTTCTATTGGAAGTAAAAACAATCAGAATTACATTCAGAATCACCATCCAACCCAGAGTCTGATTAAAAAATATGCAATAATTGACAGAGTTACTGTTGCAAAGTGCTACAGATGACAATACAGTTTTCATTCTTAAATCCCCAGAGTTTCTGGTGAGTCATTGGTGAACTATAAACATACACAGACATTTGAAATTAATAATGAACTTTATTAGAATGTTGTGACCCATGTGTATTCACAAAATACAAGGGATACGCTGAAAAAGTGTAGACACAATTTCTATTTCAAATGTAGTAATACAAAAAAACAGCTTTTGTCTTATACTCTTGCAGCGTAGTCCGTATAGTGCAGAATGAAAACACAATTCAAATGCAAAAGCCAAGCAAACACCTTGTTTAATGATATGTAAGGAACCTGAGAACTGGCAGAAATGTTTTTTATTGGCTTCCAAATTTTAAAAGTTGTATGAAACAGAAGCTACATTGAGTACTGGTAAACAGATGTCCCGTTACAGGCAAAGGATGACGCTTTCTGGCAAGTCTGTTTTTTTTTTTTTTTTAGATGACCAATTCCCTGACTTAAATCTGATGGCTACTTTGATTCCTTTTGCAAGTGTATTTCAGTTGTGCAGTATATAAGTAAACACAAAATGCAAAGACCAATCCACATAATAAGTGGGACCTTGACCGTTACAACAGGTCAATGATTTGAGCAAGTGCTCAAGTGTCTCAACATAAGGGTTGGCTTTTGTAACAGCAAAATGTATGCATTTTTCACAAATCTCTCAACCGTCTATGACCCTTGACCTCTGTTAGGGGTCAACGTAATTAGTATGCCAAGGAAGGTTTTATCATCAGCTACCTTTATGCCAAACTCGACTGAAAAGTGTGCAAAAATGTTGATGAAAACTACAATTCTATAAAAACTGGAATTTTCACACACTTGCCAACCTCGTGACCCTTGACCTTTCTAATGAGTCATTCAAATTCACATGCATAGAAAGGCCTTACCATCAGGTATCTCAATACCAAGTTTGGGTTTGAAGTTGAGAATGGTATTTGATTAAAAAAAAAAAAAACCAGCTTACTGTATGTGAAAATATGGCTATTTGTAAAACCCATTTCTGGAAACCCCTCCCCACTCAAAGAACCTTGACCTTAGTGAGGGGAGTACTAAATTAATATACAATTACATAGGAAGGCCTTATCAATTGATGCCTTTGAGCCAAATATGATTAAAAAGTTGGCAAAACTGTTACGATTGCGGTTGTGTTGTTCCGTGAGAGCATGCATATATTAATCGTATAAAACGATCCGATATTTATTTCAGCTATTTTGGTTACGAATCACGTACCTTTTCAGTAAGATTCTCTATCGTTCGCGCAGAGAGCGAAATTGGCTTTGTTATGATAGCTAAGATTAGTCCGGAAGTTTCTAGCAAAGTCGCACGGAGAAGAGCGGTCGATTTTTGTAATGCGTAGATTCGCTGAGAATAGATTAGAACGTTAGAGCGAATTCGCGCTCTGTCGAGTGACATTAGATGTGACGTCAAAGTTTAAGCAACATTTTGCAACAGTATTATTGCCGCTCAAATACTTTTCTGTACGAGTGAAGTTAGCAGCAGGTTGGTATGTTACGAAAGATCGTTAAGCTTCCAGAAAGTGTAGGCAAGATCATGAAACTGCCTACCATACTTTTGTGAGACCTCATAACGCGCCGGGATTTCCCAACATAGAGGCTGAAATTAGCAGTCAAATTTTTGTAGACTATTGTAGTTATTCTAGAAAGTTCCTTTTTATTAATATTTATGAGTTTCAGTTACGTGTTCCGTTCTGATTGGTTGCGTTGTATGAATTCGTTGGATTTTTCTGGAAAGTTGTTTTACTAGAAGAGATGGTGCTAGGAAGCACGTGTGTGCATTGCCATGCATTGTCAGTTGTAGGGACACACAGTTTATCGTAGGTACGTGGCCAGTATAGGGTGTACATTGTGAGAGACGCAGCGTAACGGTGGTGTACGTTGTATGAGAAACGCAGTGTGTCGCCAGTGTTGACATTTCGAAGAGGAGACATTGTGTCAGTGTTGGTGCATTTGGGAATGCATTGTGTGAAGATCGCATCGCTGAAATAAAATATTGCTGGAACGATTACTCCAGTATTGTCTACAACCTTAAGCCACGTGTGACGGGTTGCAGCTGAATGAAGTTTCTTTAAAACGAACCTTACGTGCGTGCATCTGGTGTCATATCATACTACGACTACGGCTCAACACGTCACAAAAACATTGAAAAGAACTACAATTCTATCAAAAACTGGCATTTTGCACACATTGCCAACCACTTGTGACCCTTAAACTTTCCGAGGGACTAAATTAATATGCACGAAAAGGTAACACCCTGAGGTATCTCTGTAACAAATTTGGGTTTCAAGTTGAAATTAGTATTTGATGAGAGACAATTGTGTCAAAATATGGATATTTCGTAACCCTTACCTGGACCCTTTGTGACTTTGACTTTTGAGAGAAGTCACTGTTTAGAAAAGTCTCGCCACAATCTTTGGGCCAAGTTTGAAGTCTGCGACTTGAATAGTCTGAGAGAAAATGCTAGTGTTAACGTTTAGCATTGACAGCAGATGCCAGACAGATGATGCATGGCCCATTACATACTCACTTTCGCTATTGCACGTAAGCCAAAAATGATGATTAGTTGCCAGTAAACTGCAACGTAACTATTTGACACTAGACTACCAGTTTTAACAATAGTACAATAGTTGTGAAAATATAAGCCAGTGTCATGGCTTATTCATATTGTCAATTTGCCAATGAAAAATTTTGAAAATTATCAGTGATTACAGGTGAATTAAGTCTTAACCCCCTCCCCCCCCCCCCTTTTCTTTTTTGTGTCTTGTTGCACAGCATTCACGTACACAAAACACACGTATTTGGTCGCTTGTTTGTACAGTGTTAGTCCCTCTACAGACCTGGTCTGAAACACTGATTTACATGACTTCAATAATTGGCCAGAATGATAGAGGGTTTTCCCGTCCTATTAATTTTTTTAACAATTAACAAAAAGGGCAAAACCATTATGCCTAATGTGTATTACCGAATTACATATGTGTGACCTTTGTGACAAGCGCTGGCTTCTGCAGCAGCAAAATCCATGTTTCCTGAAAATGTAAACATTTTTCACACATCTGTCAACCCCCGTGACCTTGACCTTTGTGATGAATCGACTAAATTAGTATGCATAGGAAGGTCTTATCATCAGCTATATTTGTACCAAATGTAGCTGAAAAATTTGCAAAAAAATGTTGGTAATACCTACAATTGTATCAACAATCGGCATTTTACGTAGAGAGACTAACACTGTACAAACAAGCACCAAAATAGTTACGTGTGAGTAATACAAGATGGCGGCCATACAACACCTCGCCAGACCGCCCGCTTCGGTAGAAATGGTCGCCACCCGCAGTCTAGCAGTCAATGGGCCTTCGTTTGATATATGATGTCGGACTCTGCAATGCTACATCATGACTGGTGTTTCGTTTGGATGACATTTGGGAATGTGTTGTGCTGTTGCTGTTAATTGGATTCTCAGTAGTTTCCTCCGCCGTCAGTGCAATGCTAGTTTATACACGCCGACTGATTTTTGTTAGTGCCATTGGAATTCCGATCTCAGAAGAACAGCGCGCATTATGCTGTGGCAAAAAACCAACGTGCTTTTCTCCCCTTTGAAGCATCTCAGGAGTAGCTCTTCCCACGCCACGCTCAACATCACTGCCTGAGGAGTAGCGTGAGTGCGTGCAGCGAGGCGAGTGCCGGCAGGCTTCGGGCCCCAACATTCCATCCGTGGGACGTGATGACGGACAAAGTGACTGTGTTTCTTACAACACTGACTTAACAGCGTGTGCATGTGTGTACTGTGCTTTAGAAACAATTTTGGACTGCCGCTTTTACGTTAATGTTGTAGTTTTACTATTATTGCCTACAAATAAGTAGGTGTGAAGTTATATATTAGTTAAGTTGTAGTGGTGACTGTTTATGCCGGAGCGACTGTCTAATAGCGGGCGCTGTTCTTATAGCGACGGGCCCCAAGGTAGCAACTGTGAACGTATAATTCGTCTTTTTGTTTTATTGATGCGTATCTCTCATTTGTTTAACTAGTATCAGCCAAGCAGAAAGTTTAAAACATTATATTACGTGTTTAAGAGATACGATGATAGGGCTGTCATTAGTTTGCCTTGTGTTAGGGAGGTTCAGGCCTGGTTGGAGCCGTTGGCTCCGGCCATGAGACGCCTTGGCGACGGGCTTCATCCGTCCTGAGCCATTGTCCATTTCAGTGTTGTGTGTAAACTGTTGTGTGAGTTTGGGTGATTGCGAGTTGCAGCTGAGGTGGCGAAACAAATTTTCCTGTACGTGGCAACATGTATTTGGAACAATAAAAGTTGATTCATTCATTGATTCATTCATTCATTCAGTTGATTCATTCATTACACACATTTGCCAGCCTCATGTGACCCTTGACCTTTCCAAGGGGTCATCCAAATTAGTATGCATAGATAGGTCTTACCATCAGATAACTCTGTACCAAATTTGGGTTTGAAGTTGTGAATAGTATTTGAGAGAAAAAAAAACATCTTTTGTCAAAATATGGCTATTTTTTACATATTTCCTGAGTTCTCGTGACTCTTGACCTTTCTGAGGGATCAACCAATTTAGTGTGCAGAGAAAGGTCTTCCCATCAGGCATCTATGTAGCAAGTTTGGGTTTAAAGCTGTGAATAGTATTTGAGAAATAAAAACATCTATTGTCAAAATATGGTTATTTCGGAACTATTTGCTGAGCCCTTCGTGACCCGTGACCATTCCGAGGGGTAATCCAAATTAGTATGCATAGATAGGTCTTACCATCCAGTATCTCTGTACCAAATGTGGGTTTGAAGTTGTGAATAGTATTTGAGATTTTTTGGGGGGTCAAATTATGACTATTTTTCACCTATTTCCTGACCTCTTGTGAGCCTTGACCTTTCCGAGGGATCCACCAAATTAGTATCCATAGAACGGTCTTTCTACCATGTATCTTTGCACCAAGTTTGGGTTTCAAGCTGTTAATAGCATTTGAGAAAAAAAAAAGTCAAAATATAGTTATTTTTACATATTTCCTGATCCCCTGTGACCTTGACCTTTGTGAGAGGTCACTCAAACTGGTATGTTTAGAAAGGTCTTGCCACAAAATATCCTTGGGCCAAGTTTGAAGAATCTGGCTTGAAGAGTCTCCGAGTAAATGCCAACGTTAAAGTTTACCACGGACGACGATAATGGCTGACGGATGAACGACCACTGGCCCAAAACATATAATCACTGTTGCTTCGCACGTGAGCCAAAAAATGTCACTGTCCCTAGAAGTATGTGGTAACAAAGAATATCTACAGGCAAAGTTTGATATAAACCATGATACGCAATATTTTTTTTTTTTATGAAACTGTCAAGTGGGGAAAGCAAAATGGCTAAAAATAATTCCTCAGGGCTGAGGAAACTGCTCTGCGCGAACACATGACTGTAGAGGGAATTCCATCTGGTGAAAGTTTATGCAAACGGCTAATTTTTTCATGTTATAATGTTCATTGTTATTATTTTCATATTTCACATTTTCACTATAAATAACTTCATGGACAAGTCATGTTTTAAAAATTAATTGCTGCACTTTTTACTTTTGGGGTCATATCAAAGGTCAACTTCCACCGACATCATTTGTCACTCATTAAGCTGAGAAAGGGCATAGTTGTTTCAAAGCGAAAAAGGTAGGCTAGTACACTGCTTTATGTCATGTCAAGAACTAGCCTTCCTCAGCACATGCCTGCCCTGCTTGTGAAAACAACCCAAAACAGAACACTGAATGTATGTAGCCAACTGGTCCAATGAGCAAAATAAACCTAAGAGTAAGATATGCTTGGAACCCTGCACCTTCACCAACAAGCATATGTGCCAGTATTTTCTCATCATCCGCCAAAATATTGAAAAGCAGGGATATGGGGGGGGGGGGGGACTGATGGACCCTAAGCTCAAAAGGTTGTGGGCCATTTTGGAAAATGATACGCTAATTGTGCAGGGAGCTTGATAAAAATGAACCCTGCTTCATGCTAATTCACCAAACACTTTTCAGACATACTTAATGTGAATGAACCCGAGGAGGGGTCAAAGGGCAAATGTGTGACAAAATGTTTTGTTTGTTTAGAACTTTAGTTTTCATCAGTGTGTTTGCAAACTTTTCAATCAAAAGTAACTCATGATAAACACCTTTTATGCGTACTAATTTAGTTAGCTCTTCAAAACGGTCAAGGATCACGGTGGGGAGGGGTGTGACAAACAAGTTAAAAATTTATAATTTATTGCTTTTGCTAGGAGAAATATCAACTTTAATACTTCTTCATTTCTGTGACCTGTCGGAGAGACCGATGTCATAAAGTCAGACTAATTATGTGGATTGGTCATACATGCGGCCACACGGGCATTGCTATTTTTATTTTGTTGTTGTTAGATTTCCTTTATAGTTCATATGGCTGTTAACAGAGTACATCATGCATATGAAACGAAGGTACTGTAACACTGGCACAGGATGAGCGTTGCATAGTTGTTAACCTCTCAACATGGGTAGTAGTAAATAGCACCAAGGTAGGTCACATCTGAGAAACAAACATGCCATCGAGTCAAGTTATTTAGATTTTCCTACACAAAAATACATAAAACATTGCCCATAAAAGCAGTAGTAGGCATTTCCTTCAGTTATTGCTCAACATTTTAATTTCTAAAGAGGCTGCATTCATGTCACTCTCATGGGCTTTCATCCTGTTTCACATTCCATGAGGTGAGATCGAAAATGCGACAGATCGAGACTGGAAAGACCGTCTGTCTTGGCGTTGGGGATAGACAACATGTTTGTTTGTTTTGTTTTCTAACGATGGCTAAAAAGATTAGCTGATGATAATCAGAAACAATATGTCTTGGGAATCTTGAAAGGTGGGATTTTTCTGTAGGAAAATCTAAATATAACATTAACTCAGCTGTACGTTGGATTCACAGATCTGATCTACCTTGGTGCTATTTACAACTAATGTGGTTAAAAGGTGACCAATTAGTGAATTTCTCAATGATCATCCCATGCCTGTGACTGTAATCCATCCCTCCATAGATCTGTATGTGCTTGACATAGTCCACGTGTTTGTCAGACTCTGGGTAACTTTGCACTGTCAGACACCACCAACACCTGCCAAGAGAAAAAAGGCATACAGTCAAGAGATAGCACTTATATAGCAATACCATAACTTCTAACACAAGGTCAGCACCTGAAACAGCTGCTGCGTACCTACCCCCTCATTCTTCACTGACCAACATCTGATTGACTTTACATAAGCTCACACTAACAATGTCAGATTGGTGCATAGGTTTTGCCTACAGAGAACAAAAATGAAAGTAATGACTGTGGCTTGGATAGTCTCCAAGAAAATGTCAACGTTTTAGTTTACTACGGACGACAGAACTCAGACAACAGATGGACAGCCACTAGTCCATTACTATCTGTTGTAGACTAACTGTTGCTATCACACGTGAACCACAAAATAAATTTGGATTAACTATTTCCTGATTATCTGTGACCTTGAACTTCAAGAGAGGTCACTGACATATTTATTTTTAGAAATGTCTTGCCCAAAGTGTCATTGGGCCAACTTCTTTAAAATTTGGGCCAATGGCCTAGCAACGGAGTCAATGAATAGTGTTCGAGAAAATGCCAATGTTAAAATTACCGTGCATGACAGTCGGACGACCATTGGCACATTATACACTTACTTTTTCTGTGGCACATGTTATTCAGTGTGTTTCATTTTCAATAAACAATCCTATTAGTTACTCCCAATGAAACCCAATTAAGCACTCTAGTAAATCTTACCTGTACACAAGCTGTAAATCATCTCTTTAGAACTCATAAGCATGTGGCATAATAGAGATAGAACATGTGGGGTCCGCAGAGCACCCCTCCCATAATCAAAAGATTATTATAATTAACTAGCCATTCAGACCATCGAACTCGACCAAATACCATCAATGCTTTTATTGTATAGCCATATTAGTTTTATTTTGGAAATAATTCAAGCTTCGCTTTTTGATCAGCTGCCAAGCCGCGATTATTAAGGCAGATCCCCCATCCACCTAAATAATTAATGCTGTCATTGACTTCTTTAAACAAAGGCTAATTAATCAATCAACAGTCACAGCTTTTACCTTTGTCGATGCAAACGAATTGACGATCAGCTGTTTTCGGGAAATGACTAGTTTGAGTCATTGCTGGAATTCTTGATAGACATAATTTCCTCTATAACACCCCGCCCAAAGGAAGTGACGTCAATGTTGCAACATCACGTGTCAACTCGTGACCCTTGGTCTCGTGACAAAGTATTACGTAGTTGAGAAGTTGAGACATTTATAGGATTACTGTTGCTGTGTAAAGGTGTGTTGGTTTGTGTCAGTCATTGGAGATACCACAAATTCTGGACTTCATATTCAGTGTTAACACTAAATTTTGCAGAATATTACTATGGTGCGTTTTGTTGAAACAACAAAAGGTTAGCCTGCGGTGAGCCAAGACTAAAGAAAAACTTACTGTCAAATCGTTAGCTAGCCTCCGAGTACAACCGGCTTCAGTATAGCATTCTAGGTTTAAACACGACTGTGAGTGAAAAAGATCGGTGTTTTACATTTTCTTGGTTGTACCATACGAAAAGCATGTCGGCCTCTATCCAATATGGACAGCTATTTTCATTAGTTGTTTAATTTAGCTAGACAGTGTTGCGTTAGACCAGTTAAAACAACTGCGTAGTAACCCGGTCAAGACAAGCCTTCAATTCTGCCCAGTCACTCACTGACTGCCTGCGTGCTATTATGAAGTTAGCGCAGCCTAATGTGATTTGCTTTACACTAACATTGAGCTACGTTAAAACCAGTGGCCAGCTGCAGTTTATTACAGGATACCGAACAGAAAAGCATGTCGACCTCTATCCAATATCGTTAGTTTATTTTTGTCAGTTGTGCGGAGTTTGGCTAGGCTGTCACGTGCCTGCCGGGCCACTAACGGCGCAGGTGTGCGCGAGGGCCGCTAAGCCTACCTAATTCGCGAACTGCGTAGTATCTAAGGTACACAAAAAGTCTTGGGCTTAGCAACTGGTCCGATGCGCCAGACGATTCACTAAGGTAAACAGACAGACACTGCCTTAGCAGCCTATGCTAACGGCGCTGCAGACTACGTCAGCACTACGTCAGCACTAGTTTTTCGTAATCTACCCCATGTGACAAACAACTGAAGTATGGTCGTAAATTCCGTAAGAAACGAGAGACAGAACATAAATGACTCTTAACACACTGTAACACCCTGGCGTTCACAGTGCAAACGTTGCATCTAATGTAAACAGAAAGATCTAGGCTTAGCAACTGGTCCGACGTGTCGGACGATTCGCTAAGGTTAACACATATACACAGCCTTAGCAACCTATGCTGCCGGCGCCGCAGACTACGTCAGCACTATGTCAACGTGCAAACGTGGTATCTAATGTAAACAGAAAGACATAGGCTTAGCAACTGTTCCGACGCGTCCGACGATTCACTAAGGTAAACAGATAGACCCAGCCTTAGCAACATATACTGCCGGCGCCGCAGACTACGTCTGTACTACGTCATCGCTAGTTTTTAATTTACAAACAACTGAAGTGTGGTGAATTCCATGTTGTGAACAACTAAGAAATGAGAGACAAAACATAGAGTTAAATGACTCTTAACACACTGTTAACACTATCACTTCCGTGTCGTGGACAACTACGAAATGAGAGACATAACACAGAGTTAAATGACTCTTAATCAAAATTCTCATTCTTTATAATAATAATAATAATAATAATAATAATAATAATAATAATAATAATAATAATATAATAATAATAATAATAATAATAATAATAATAATAATAATAATAATAATAATACCGTTATTATAGGCGCTTTTTCTAAATTTTTGGGCGAATCGACTCAAAGCGCCGTGAACTGAAACCCAACATGCACACTCGCGTAATAGACATGGATTTATGCCATTTAAGACAAACACAGTACAGGATAGACAAAGGGCCAGTTCAGCTACTGAAGTTACAGAGATTTTTGATCGCTTGTATTTGAAATTTGTAAAGTGGCCTGAAACTGGTGCCAAAGTGTGGGGGGTGAGGGGGGTGGGTGGGGGGTGGAAGAACCGGAGTACCCGGAGAATGACGGTCCACCCGAATTAACGGTGACACTTACCAGAGGAGAAGAGTTCCGATGGCGGAACCCATTTTCGAACCTCAAACCTTTGGCATTGGTGGCAGGTGCCTTAACCACTGCGCCATGGACCGCTCCTTCTTCTGTTAACACCAACCGTGGCATTCACAATGCGAACTTGGTATCTAAGGTAAACAAAAAGTCTTGGGCTTAGCAACTGGTGCAACACTTCGGACGATTCACTAAGGTAAACATACAGACATGGCCTTAGCAACCTATGCTGCCGGTGTTCTGACTGGAGTGTACAATAAATATTCATACATGTTGAATAAAGATTTTGTGTGTGCATGTGTCTGTGTGTGTGTATGTCCGTCTGTGTGTGTGTGTATGTGTGTGTGTGTGTGCATGCATGTGTGCATGCGTGTGAGTGTGTGTGTGTGTGTGTGGATGCATGCATGCGTGTGTGTGTGTGTGTGTGTGTGTGTGTGTGTGTGTGTGTGTGTGTGTGTGTGTGTGTGTGTGTGTGTGTGCGTAAGAGATAAGAAAAAGGGTAATCATGGACATATATACAATACCCAACAAGGCTATTTTTTTTAAACAATTACCATGCACAACACATAAAAAAATTGTTATCAAGTACTTGCATGCACTTGAAAACAAATTTTCAAAGTATCCGACAGATACTTCATAACAAATTTCCAAAGTCACCTACAACTGCCAACTAACTTTACAGGGAACTTTTTAAGTTCTTATAAATTAGTTGGCATAAGTTCTTATAAGTGACTTAAAATGAGAACTTATAAGAACCTAAACATAACAACTTGTAAGTTCTTGACTCAAGTCAACAACTTACTCGGACAAATTTCCCAAGTTACAAGGACAACAAAAAAATCTTTTTTTATAAGTAATACTCTGGTTTTGGAGTGGATGGCGTCAAATGGGCAGACGTGAAGAGCATGACATCTCTTTGCAAAGAGTATTTCAGAATTAATGAATGATTACCAAAACTGATCTTTACTTGTTTAAAAGTCCTTGAACTTTTTTCATTGTTTCTTCTACCCCTATTTTCTTTCCTTCCTCTAAAAAAAAAATTTCTTTAGTTCTTCAACATTCACAGGTTGACTCCACATTTTATTTTGAATTTCAGACTTATGTTGTTTGTCATTGGCCAAATCATCCTGCACTCTTTTAAATTCATGATCATTAATTTTATTATCATTTAAAGCTTACTGATAATAAGTTTCAAACTGCTCAGCTTAGCTCCAGCGAGAGTACTCAACGCTTCATGCTTCTGCAAATTTGTATGAAATCTTTTGTTAAGGGCTTCCATACCAAAGCATGCCAGACCTGTGGCAGCGCCAACTCCTTCAATAGCAATTCCTATGACACTCCCCACTCCCGTCACAAACAGAGCTAAACCAGTGACAGATAATCCCGCTGAAACCACACCCACAGCCATTTATGTGTTGTGTACAGAATTGAAAACTGTTTTACATCATCTTTTCATTCATTCAGTCCTCTCTGCGCCGTCTGGTGCTTGAGGCGACGGCAAGGGAGCGCCACTTTTGTCTGTCAGCTGCTATTACATCATCTTTTACACCTAGAGTATTTTGACTGTTCTCCTTCCAAATACTCAATGCTTCTGTAATATTGACTAAACGGAATGAGTCTGCCTGTAATCTTTCATCATGCACAATTGGTTCAGGTGGCTCAGACGTTATTTGTGGATATAGTGGTGGCATTTTTTTATGGCAATTTTTTTTTAAATTTAATCATCGAATGCCTTTTTGCAACTCTTTAAAGGTATACAATTTGCTAGCGTAATAAAATGAAACAAGATCTATGTGCTCCAGTTTTATGAAACTTAGATAAACTAGAGTTGTTTTATCCATCACTACCTTAACAGCAGGGATAATACTCGAAACTTCTATATCTAATAATAATAATAATTATGGTATTTATAATGCGCTTATCTTATAATAATTATAACTCTAAGCGCGCACTCACAACTCGCGCACGCATGCGCACGCTTTAGACAACAACTCACGTACCACAAAATGGTGAAATACATTGCGACAGTCAGCTTTTGTGTGGAGTGTGGTGATATAGTGCTAGAACTGTTGAAAGAGGTGAGTTTTAAGGGCGGATTGAAAGGAGGAGAGAGAGTCTTTCTGATGGAGAGAGAGTGGGAGAGTGTTCCAGGTGGATGGACCATAAACTGAGAAGGAGCGGGGACCGACAGTGCTGAGTTTGGTGCAGGGAATGTGGAGATGGAGAGGGTCGGAGGCGGAGTGGAGGGAGCGGGAAGGAGTGTAGGGATGAAATAAGTTGGAGAGATAGGCAGGAGCGCAGTTGTTCAGGGATTTGTAGCAGAGAGACAGAATCTTGTATTAGATGCGTTGTGGGATGGGAAGCCAGTGAAGGAGTTTGAGCAGGAGAGTGATGTAGTCGGATTTTTTCTTTCTGAGGACGAGGTGGGCAGCATTGTTCTGGACGCGCTGGAGAGTGGAAGTGATGGAATGAGGGAGGCCAGAAAGGAGAGAGTTGCAGTAGTCGATGCGAGATAGGATGAGAGAGACAGCAAGTTTGGTGGCAGCTTCGGCGGTGAGGTATTTTCTGGTCTGACTGATGCGGCGGAGGTGGAAGTAGCATGCCTGGGCAGTGGCAGAGATGAAGCTGGTCATGGTAAGAGAGGAATCAAGGATAACGCCAAGGTTTTTGGCTGAGTCACTGAGGGAGATGGGGGTGCTGTCGAGTTGAAGTTGGAGAGAGGGAGGGAGCTGGGAAAGTTTCTGGCAAGTGCCTACCTGTATGGCTTCCATTTTATATGTGCTTTTTCTAATAGCAATAACGACCTTTGTTGACTGCTACTGAGCTATCCCACATAAGTTTGATTCCCTGTGCAATATCTGCTAATTTCGCAGCATCTACAAATCTCATGATAATTTCAAAAACTATTGTCACTTCTCTAGCTATGGTAAAGTTTGATGGTACGAACACAATAGTAGTATCTGACCAACCCTTTTTATTTGAAAGAAGATATCTTCGTTTACCAAACTCTTGCAGTTTTAGTTTTTCTCTGCTAATTGTGCCTACAAAATAGATTGGCACAAGACTCACAAGCATTGGCTCAGAGTTAACAACTTTTCTAAATACTAAGGCTCCTTCTTCAGTATAATAAACATAAGGACTAATAAATACAAACTTTACATCCCAGTACTGCCCCAGGGGATCTAACTGTTGTCTGTCCAGCGCTGTGATTCCCCTTGGTTTGAGTACAATTCTGCCAGCGCTAGCCTCACCTATCTGGTTTGTGAGTTTAATTCCCAGTGAATGAGTGTAGGCAAACGTAGAGCAGGAGCAGGACCAGGAATAACTACCCACTTATTTCCCATGTTTTAAGTTGTAGAGCACATTATTTACAAGAGTAGGTACAGTAACATCACAAAGTTGACTAAACTTAGGATAACTTTTTTTCTGGGTCATCTTTTACACCATCAATTACCTTTCATCTGTTCAATCCAATGGAAACAAGTTCAAGGACATACACCTCTCCTACCTCACCTTTTTTTTTTTTATAAAAATCTTGCACATCAGCCACATCTTTTAACTCTATTGATGGACACACAACTGGAATAATTTTTGTCTTTGGACCAGCACTCTTTTATTCAGCAAAAATAACATTTATTTAACTTCCAACACAACACTAAAATCATGCATCTGAACTTGTTTTCCATCCTGATTAGTTACAGATAAACACAGTGATTCAAAGAAACTGGCACCTAATTTTTAAAACTGCAAATTAGGAAATCTAATAATTTCACTCTCACAATAGGGAGCAGGTCCATTCGGTAAGCATCTCAACAAAGTCAAAGGCTTTCCTTTATGAACATTTTCAGTCATGTTTAGTTCTTTCAAATGAACAATTAGCACTGTGTGTACTGCCAAATGAACAGGATATTTTCCAGTTATTTCATCTTCAACTGTCGTAGGTGACCAACCACCAATATTAGCACTTCTAAAACCCATTACCCAATTTTCATCCATAGAAGTTATATGTCTGCCTATTAAACCAAGCAAATATGCAAGTTCACTTAAAATTATAGGCCGACTACCTACAAGAAATTCTAATGTAACACGTAAGTTAGCCTGATTTAAAGTTGCTTTAATTTTTATTTTAGTTTGAAACCATTCAGCTAAATTACAAATGTCATAATACCCAGATGGTATAAAGTGTGTTTTAGTGCCCAAGCCACTATTACAAGCGTCGCTATAACTTACATGAAAACTTGTATCATCTGTTACATTAAACCACTTTACAGTGTAGAATATTTCATGGATAGCTACAGCCTTGCTACCATCATGATTATCAATCCCATTAGGTAACAACACTGGTTTGCTTGTGTCAAGATTTGATAAGGTCATAAACATTTTTATTATCACATAAAAAAGTACAATGGAATTTAAATAACCAACAATTGTTACTATAAACATGTTTCAATTTAAAGTGGATGCCAAATACAATGTCGCACCAACTTATGATCTGAAAATAATTCAGCTAAATGAGCTCGATATAGCTTTGTCTGAAGCAGATTTATTTCAAGTAAAGGTTCCAAATCCGTATGATCATTACCTAAATCCCCCAATTACAGATAATGCAACTGCAAGAAAGTGATCCTCAAATCTACTACAGATGTTCCAGAACCAGCTTAACTTTGCTATACTGTGCTCAACTACTGGCTGTGGTGTTTCTTTTACAGACCACTTGAATCACCCAACAAACTGATTAAGTCTGTCTAACGTTTTCACATGTATTACCAGCTTAGAAGAATACTGTCAGAACTGCATACCCCACTGCTCACTGAATCCAGTTTTAATCAGTTTAACAACCCCATGGATTTGAAAGCATTTGAACGCATTTGTAATGAATTTAACATCAGTACCAGGTATAACTTTTCACAAAAACTTGATGATCAAAACGGCATGGGTACATTGTATTATGCTATGAGTCACAGGCAATACCCCTAAGATTACTATCCTGGTTACACTTCATTTTCACAAAAATCTGAAGTCTGGTTAGCCTCAATAGAACAGAAACAGTATAATGCCTGGACCACATTTGTCTTAGACAGGAGTGATGGGTTTACACAAGCAGGAGTCAAGCGCATTAATGAGTCTATCAGAACGTATGTGTGATGTATAATAGGAGCACAAGCTCAAACAAAATCAAACATTTTAAACGGGAGTGGCAAATTTGAAGCACAAAAACAATTTCTTGCAAACCTTGAAGACTCGGTAAACTCAGTAGTAGATCTCCCATCAAGCATACAACGCTATCAAGACATTCTCAGATATGCCAGATCAAAAGTTGGCTTTGTAGTTGGCATTGGGTTATACATGTTGCCATCTGACCTTCAACTCCAAATGGGTACAATAACAAATTGTAATAACAAAATAATTGTTGCAGGGCGTGATCAGAAATTAAGACTCAATCAATGTGTAAACTTGAGCCCAACAACCACACATTTACCGCCATTAAAACCAGTAATAACACCAGTAACGCTAGTAACATCATCATCACCCGTACAGGCAGTAATGCCAGTAATGTCAGTAACAGAACCCATCCCCGGCACCGACACCTGCACTGGCACCAGCACCAGTACAGCCAGTAACCTCAGTAAACACACATGAGTCAGAGAGAACTGCATTTGTAAATAGGCCTTACTGGATTAGGAATATTACTTCTTTACCTGTTTCATTAAACAACCCACTATTAACCATCCTACTGTCACCAAAAAGACCCACACATGCTCTGCCATAAACCCAACCACCTTTGCTGCTGTACTGATTAGCCAACTGACAACACTACCTATTATGCCTGGCAAAGCATCCATTGCTTTCACTGCCAATTTTTGAAGCTAGTCTGATATGTGTGACAGTTGTTTTTTTTACCCATGTCTGTAAATCTTTTGGGTCTGATGGAACCGGAGGAGCTGGTGGAGTGGCTGGATCTGGACCACCCCTGCCACCCGGTCCTCCGTTTACAGCTAACACTACAGTACTGATAATAAATCCAATAGCAGTAATTAAACTTGCAATTGTGATACCCTGCTCTCTGAAGAGTGTTTTCAATCTCTCAGCCAATGTTGTGTCTTCATGAAGAATTTTTTGAATAGTTTCTCTTATCCTGTTGATCTGTGTTTTCAGTTTTTCTTTTCCAAAATCAATTACTTCTAGCCATGCTGATCTTTCTATCTGCAAATCATTTAATCTGTGTTGTATTCTTTCTTTTATTTCAATGTCATCATTCCCATCATTTGCTTCAGCTAGTTTTTCTTTTTCTCTTTCTATGTGTTTATCAAGCTCACCTAGTTTGGCTACATTATTCACCAGCTCACCTCTTTTTTACTGCAGTGTTTTATCCAACCTTCTAACTCCCGCAGTGACAAAAAAGAGTCACCCATTGTTTTCATAGCCTCGTTTATATGCCCTTCTGCAAATGAAGTTTCGTGTATTACCTTGTTTGCTATTTATGACAGCCTTTTTATTTCTGTCATTTCAATTTCTTGTCCCGTTGGCAACCTTGTTTGCACGTCATGAAGGGTACTAGCAAGTCTATGGTGACAACTTTTTACTACCAACACCAAGGTAACGCTGTAGTTTTGATTGCACTTAAAGCTCTAAACTTAGCTGGGTCGGTTTTATGGGTTAGATACACTTTTCCTCTGTCAACTGTATTTACAAATAATTGACCTTTGTTATCAAGTTCAAACTGATTATGATCCATAACTTCTGGGCGGTCACCAACACTATCATAAAATGAGTTTACTTTGTCTTTTAACAGTTTGTGATACATACTAGAAGTATTTACCATTCCAGTCATATCTGTTGCACTAGTATCATAGTCATCCATGGCATCCATTTCAAAATCTTCATGGTTAAATCCTCCCACAGCCATTGTTTTTATTAATTTAATTTTTTTGATTTTTGCATAATAAAATGACATCGTCCTATGGATCTAAGTTAGACCCATACAGAAAACTATGTGAACCTCTTGGTGTTAAGGGTATTAGGCAATCAATTGTTATTACAAACAATCCTAGCACAATAGATCTAAACCAAAGTCTTACTGTAAAGTTTCCAAACCTAGATCCCAGTGATGTTATTGTTCCTGGTACTGCACACCTTGCTTTTAATATCGAACTTTCATCAGACGACGCAAACAGAACACTAGCTGACAACCTAGGTAGAGCAATTATTAAGACTATTAAAGTTAAACTTGAGGGACAGGAAGTGTTTAGTCTTGATGATGCTGATGTTTTCTACTGCTATAAAGATATGTGGCTTACAAGAGAAGAAAAATAAGACCATATTTATCAAGGCATACAGAGTGCTAATGTTGCTAAACTTAGAATCGATGCAGGTGATAAATCAACAACAGAAGCCAAGGACGTTATTGTGGCAGAAACATATGGAAATAGATTTTGCATTCCACTTGAATTTGAAATCCTAACATCGCATTTGCCTTATTATCAAGGAGCACTGAAAGATCATCTGAGTTTTGAACTATTCTTTAATGACTACTGCAAAGTTATTAAATCAACTGACACAGATGCAACATATAAGATCTCTAACATCTCTTTGGAATATGAAATTGTCACAGATGCTCCTCTAGCTACTCTCATTCAAAATCAGTACGAGTCAAGACTTCCAATTTATTATGACCGTGTGATAAGGCACAGTTTGATTCATAAAGACAAAAGTGATCCAATGTGGAACATCAACTTGAACACGCCTGCTAGGTCACTAAAAGGTATTCTTTTGTTGTTTGTTGAACCGGCAAGTTCATACCAATGGGATTCAGGAAAATTCTACAATCCAAAGATTACACATTTGTCTTGTATTATTGAAGGGCGTCCTAATCAAGTGTACGCATCAGGAATATTACCTTATCAGCACTATGACGAGATCACAAAATATTTTGCAAGTGGAATGCTTAGAGAAAAACCAGCAAACTTGGCATGCAAAGATCTTCATCTGTATGACGTAAGAATTAGTCAATACCTGACAGACAAGTATGCACTTTGGCTAGACGTGCGTAGTACAGATAAATGACGACTACCTACATGGGTCAGGTCATACTGTTCAAAACGGCAGTGACAGAATTACAATTCAGATTTTTAAAAAAAAGACTGAAACCGCTGGAGCAATAAATATATATTTGTATCTGATTTATGATGCCGAACTCAATATTCAAGAAAGCAGACTAAGTGGACATGTGTATTAAAATTATATTGTGTTTTAAAATGAACTTGATGACACTCGACCCACACTGTGGTTTGCTTTGTGATGCCACAGGCTTTGGGAAAACTGAATTTGTTCCTGACCTCTTACAAACAAGGTACATCTATCATTTCGAAAACATTGTGATATTTTGTCCTACTATCAAACACAACAAAGTTTATCACAACCGTTTATTTATTTGGTCTGACAACAACATTTATTTAGTTGACCCTGAGAAAAAACTGAACGACTGCCTACAGTATTTTTACAAGCAATTTGAAGGACAACCAACTTTGTTTATTGTTGATGACTGCTCTGCAGAGAAGGATATTGTTAAGAAGAGAAACACTTTAGCAGAACTTGCCTTCAGTGGCAGACTCGCAAACTTCAGTGTATGGATTCTCACTCAAAATTATAATGCTGTACTGAAAGATTTTTGACAACAACAAAAGTTTATCTGTTTGTTTTACTGTAAGAATCGTGACAGCTTTGAAGACTGCCTCAGAGAAAACAATGTTATACCTAACAAACATGAACGAGACATTGTGAAAAACAAACTGAAATCGACTAAGCATCTTTTAGGACACATACCTTTAAAGTTAATGATGCAAGCAGTGACTAGTTTACGATACTTTGTTATAACATATTTAAACATCTACTTAAACTAAATGTTTATATTAACTGTTTTACAGTTAATAAAGTGGTATTACACATACAGTAAAATTTTTATATTATTATTTTTTCTGACAAATAAAAATGACAGACACTGTGAACGATGTAACAGAGTGCTTCAGATATATCCAGCACTTTGATCAGCTGATCAAAAACGTAGCTTAAATTATTTCCGGAATAGACCTAATATAATTAGACAATTAAAGAGTTGGTGGTAATTGTTGGAGTGCGTTGGTCTGATTGGTTAGTTAATTAAATAAATCTTTCGTTTGGGGGAGGGGTGCTTTTGGGATCTCCACGTATCTATCTCTTCATTTTATGTGACCACTGTGACTCTGACTCCATACATTGCCCAATTAAGTCATCACATCGGAACATTTGTCTGGTATCCAATAGTATTGACGCCACATTACAAAGTAAATTACGTCAACATGTTTGCCAAGACACGATGGCGGCTTTGTAGTTGTCTTAAAACTTTATCCTACTCGCTTTCGCTAGTTTTAAAACCATTTGAATGAGATTCTCAGTATCATCTGATGTATAACTCTATATACATTTTTTACTCACCTTATCTTTTCTGTAATCTGATGTAAGCTGGTTTTCTCCATACGCCTAACAACACATCAGCTTTTACTATCTGCAAAAGATCTTGACGCAGTTATTTTCCATAATGTTGGTTGGTTGTTTAGTTCTGAGTTTAACGTCCACGGCACCGAAGTGATAGTAGACGGCCCTGACGGGCGGGTTATGTGGGACAGGGAAATCTATTGCCGATGAAGTACGACCTTACCACAGATCAATTCAGGCGCACTGCAACTGTGCCACTTTGATTTACCAGGACCTTTCCACACACATGCTATGGAACAAGCCCTTCTATTCCCCTGGATTGCGAGTCCAGCTACCGGGACAGGGACGGGGACTCTAACCCACGACACGGCGATTTTCTTCCCTATCTTTCGCTCCGACGCTTAACCACCTAAACTATTTCGGACTCTAAACTCTATAATGTGGATGCCAGACAAATGTTCGTACACGACGACGTCATAGCGCAACGTATAACGCCAGGTTTACGTCGTCACATTGCACTTGACCTAGAAGTAGGTCGCTTCAGTTTCGTGTTTTTGCCCTGTGACCATCTCTCACAAAATCAGTCTTAACTCGCATTTTGGATGTTTTGACATATATATACATTTCTGAAACCTACAGTGTTTGCTGATTAATAAGATGTATGACTGTATGCTGTAGTGCAAAAAATGGAGAAGTTATTAGTGTTTAAAGTTGTTAAAGCCTCCGGCGGCCATTTTGAGAAAACAGCCTGCGAAGTTTCTGTGTGCAGCATAATTGGGGCCAAGCACAGACTTTTCAAATAATTTTTAACCTATTTAATGGCATTTTTCATGATAAAGATTTTAACCATAGGATACTTCGGTGTATGTAGAATACAGTTCTGCAAAAAAGTGAAAATGACCCAGATTGACCCCCACCACATATTACTGCATGTAATGCTGATTGGCCCGCTGCGAGTTAAGACTGGTTTCGTGAGAGAGGGTTACTGACCTTCTGCAGGACAATTTTGTGCACACTTGGCCGTTCACTCACTAGTGCTATATCACACACGAGTGACACCCTCAGGCTGTATATTTCACGCATGGTGTGACAAAGATTTTTTCTCTCGACGGCGCAAAGAAGGAGGTGTGTGGAAAACACTTTAGTGACAGTATATAATTATGCGTCTTTATCGCATGTGCAAGTTTTTTTTAATGTGAAAAGCGAGATTTTCACAGTAATGCAAGGAAAAACTTGCTTTTCACCGAACACACACCACACACACACACACACACACACCACACACACACACACACACACACACACACACACACACACACCACACACACAATGGACTCGCTGTCTCGTGCATTCACCGGAAGTCGTGACACTTCCCTTTCTTGCGTAGTGCTTTTCTTCAAAAACAGTGGGCCCTACATCCCCGGAAAGTTTTCATACGTCACTGACTCCTCGCTTCATCCACTGGAATAATAAGTTTATTGTTAACTCATTTAGGTCGATTTAGCCCCGACACAACGAAGCAAGATTTGGATCAACATGATAGTTCAAGTGTGGTGCCAGAATAGCGTTGCATTTTACAGGCGCCAAGCTATTCTGGCATCACCCTTGAACTAGCATGGTATAGGCGCAGATCTAATTCTGGCACCACCCTTGAACTAGCATGGTACAGGCGCCAATCTATTCTGGCACCACCGTTAAACTAGCACTACAGGCGCCAAGCTATTCTGGCACCACCCTTGAACTACCGTGGTACAGGCGCCCATCTATTCCAGCACTACCTTTAAACTATCATGGTCCATCTGTCTTCTAAACTGTAATGCAGACTTCAAATGACAACTGCAAAATGTGAGTATTTCGGCCTTGGGGCACAGAGGGTTACATTCTCATTGTTTATCATTCTATTCTTATCGTTCATTGTTCTTTGTTTAGTATTCGTTGGTTTTTGTTTGTTTAGTTTGTTACTACTCTGCCATGCGAAACGATAGTAAATGGCAGTAAGTCTATTTTTGTGCATAGCGATATTTTTATAGTAACACAATGTCAATTAGCTTTTCACAAAATTGACTTACTGTCTTTTGCCTGCACACCGCAGCATGGTCGATGCAGGAAATGACTGTGAGAATTAAGAGAACGATTCACGTGGGAAAATATAGGAAAACCTTATGAAACGTCAACAGGTTTGAACAATAATTTTAGCCTTTCATTATTCACTCATCGTCTTAACTCATTCAGCCACACGGCCGTATTTCCTAAATTTCGGAGGCGTCATCTAACGACTATGCACCAGTTGCAGGAGATGAGTCTACCATGATAATTCAAGGATACTGCAAGATTAGCGTGGCGCAGTCAGGGGCAAAGCTAATCTGGCACTACTTTCGAATTATCATTGTCTGCCCATCTCCTGCTGTAGGGCGTCGGGGCTGAATGGGTTAAGCAGAATTAGCAAAAGAAGTTACAATGCAAAGCATTATGTATTGTATGTTTGAAATCGGAACGAAACGGTAGGTCTGATCAGTGGCGTAGGAACCAGGGGAGTGGAGGTGGGGGGGGAGATGGGAGGGTTGATTGTACATTGCTTAACGTCCCGACAGCAACAAGGCTTTCTCAGGACGTGCCTGCACTGCTTGTGAAAAAAAATAAACAGAACATTGAATGTATGTCGCCAGCCGGTCAAATACATTAAATAAACCTAACACATGGGGCCTAAATAAAGCTAAGACCATTTAGCAACACACATCCAATATCAAGAGCTACAGGCAGTGCAGACAGTAGGGAGAGTTTTAAAAAGGCAAATACAGGTGAATGGACAAAGGGTAGACAGAAACACATGCCCCAGAATAGAGAGAAAAACCCACCCTGTGGGGCTGACCAGGGTGACCCTGGGAACTAAAAAATACCTAACCCCACCCAAGTCCCCCAGAGCAGACCCGGAGGTGTGTGTGTGTGTGGGGGGGGGGGGGTATCTGTGCCCAGTTGCGGGAAACTGCTCCTAGCCAGTAACTTCCCACCAACTGTCCCTCTGCTTTACCGCAATATTTGTGCGTGGGAATACTTAAAGTACCATTACCAATAAACCTGAAGAAGCAAATTTTGCACCATTTGTGTT
The DNA here is from genome assembly GCA_036245525.1 of Semisulcospira habei. Taxonomy (NCBI): domain Eukaryota; kingdom Metazoa; phylum Mollusca; class Gastropoda; family Semisulcospiridae; genus Semisulcospira; species Semisulcospira habei. Next base: position 26,778,590 of record BTPG01000002.1, on the reverse strand, counting down.
TATTATGCGATGTCGACACACCTAATGAAACTTTTACAGCAGATTGGACACGCAGTAAAAGCACACGCGTAATCCCACTTATTTATTCTGTGCTGCCGTTAGCGTGGAGTCATTGTCATGTTACATGATAGAAAGACGACGTGTGCTGAACTGGATTCTCCTGTGTCTAAACGAACAATAAATAGACCTGTGTGTAGCGTGTCATTACCATCTATTACAGAAGCGTATCTTTGATCAGTTCCGGTAGTGGGCCTTTAACTAGCCTAAAAGAGAAAGCTCCCAGGACTATTGAAATTTACGTCCAATTCAACCCTTGTCCCCCCCCCCCCCACCTCCCCCCCGCCCCCCCCCTCCCCCACACCACCACCACCACCATTGAAAACGTAGCCTCTGAAGATCATATTACAATTCAGACAGAGCGACCATGATTCTTTTAGGGTGGTGCCAGAATTGCTTGGCACCTGTACCATGATAGTTCAAGGGTGGTGCCAGAATAGCTTGGCGCCTGTAGGCGCCAAGCTATTTTGGCACCACCCTTGAACTATCATGTTCGATAAATATCATCCTTTGTTGTGTCGAAGCTAAATCGTCCTAAATGAGTTAATAATAAATTTATTATTTCAGTTGGAAAAGCAAAAGTGCCAGTGACATAGGAGGACGTTCCGGGGGCTTCTGGAACGTCCAGGACCGAAATCCCCAAATTTTGAAGTTGCCCTCTGATGGAATGCATTAATATTTTAGAGACAGATCCAGCATGATAGTTCAAGGGTAGTGCCAGTCCCCCCCCCCCCCCCCAACAAAAATAAATAAATAAATAAATAAAAACACAAACCACTGTGGCCTCCACAGGCATGGGATGGTCGTTGGTGATTGGTCGCCTTTTAATACCAGTAGTAATAAACTGTTTACTACTATCCTTGTTAGGAAGTTACCAAGCGCACAACGATCATCCTAACATCCTAATCCTGTGAGGGACGTGTATAGGATTACCACTCCCCCCCCCCCCCCCCCCCCCCCCAACACCTCTCCTCCGTCTTCCAAAGCGATGATACATTAAAGATGTGACAATAGCAAAATGTTGAGGCTCCTCGCACTTTGTTACTCATATCCAAAGTTCAATGCATACAACTTCCTGCTCTAGTTTCTAATTCCTTCTTATTTGCTTTCTTCTGATGGTGTCACTTGGGCTGGCGAGGACTCAGACGACAGGAAAGCAACTCTCAATGCCTCGCCCCTTCACCGCCAAAGGCCAGAAACGATGACTCAGAAACCACCGCAGAGTCAGTGCTGACTAATCCCGCTTCCTCTGTGAACAAGAACGTGGGAGAGTCCGGCGAGAGATGATGATGATGAAACTTTATTTATCAACGGTGTTTTGACAGAAACAAATTGTCATTTTACAAACTTGCCTTTGCTAACATCTACAGCATAAAATAGGTTAAATAATAATAATAATAATAATAATAATAAAATAATAATAATAATAATAATAATAATAATACAGAATTATATTTACACACATTATTTCATTATTTCATGCAACAATAATGTTTAAAAAAGTAAAAACAAAATAATAATAAATTTAAAAAATATATACACAAAATAATAGTAACACTCAACATTCATCTTATACCCCCCCCCCACCCCCCCCCCCACACACACACACACACAAACAAACACTATACATAAATGCATGTATTACATGAAAGTATTAACCATCAGGGTTTGTTTAAATAAAAGCCCAGTGATGTTATGTTTGTCTCATCAGGTAATCAAAAAGTTTCGTTTAAAGATTCCAAGCGAGGCTATAGTCTTCAAATGTGCAGGAATAGTGTTCCATACAAACGGCCCAGAAAATGATAAACTAGTTTTAAAGAGGTCAATTCTAGGCAGAGTTAGGGGTAAAGTATTGTTCCTTGAGGTCCGTTCGCGTTCTTGCTGGGGCATAAATTTGGTGGTTAGATACTGCTGTGTCATGTTATTTAATATCTTGTGCATGAGGATGCATTTGTTGAAATTAAGTTGTTGACGCAGGCCGAGATTCTTTAGATGTCTAAATTTGTATGTGGTAGGAATGGGCCGCGTATCTATCATTTTGACAGCTCTTTTATATAGACAGTTTAACCTGTTCACGTGAACATCACTACAACCGTCCCACACTGTGGAGACATAATCAACGTGAGACTTGATATGGGCATGAAAAAAAAACCAGTTTACAAGTATGTGTATCTGTTACTTGTCTAAGCTGGGACAACAGCAAAGTGTTTTTAGCAATAGTTTTACAGACTGTATTTATATGCGTCTCCCAACATAGTTGTTAGTCAACCTGTATTCCCAAGAATTTACGCTCTGTGACTTGTTCTATCGGTTTAGCGTTCAATTGTAAATGTAACGGCTGTGGTCGGCGTTGGTGTTTTTGTCGTGTAGAGATTAAAATACTCTTTGTTTTTCCTGGATGAAGAACCATATGATTCACTCTACACCAGTCGGAAACCTCGCTGCGACTACGTTGTAAACTAAAGTTAATGTCAGCTATTTATTTACCCGAAACATGGAGGCTCGTATCGTCGGCAAACAGGTTGCAGTTGACATCAGTATTAGTAATATGCAAAGGCAAATCATTAATGAATATTATAAATAGAAGAGGTCCCACGATCGACCCCTGGGGGACACCGTAGTTAACTTGTCTTTGTTTAGAGTATTTTCCATTTCCTTTTGTTTTCTGTCTTTTAGGTATGATCTAAAGAATGTTATGGCGGTTTAACTTATATGGTATGCTGCTAGCTTCTTTAAGAGAATGCCATGATTAACAAGATCAAATGCTTTTTGTAGGTCTAATAAAACAGCTCCAGACATCAGGTTTTTATTTATTTATTCCAGCCAAACTATCTACAATGTGTGTCAGTGCTGACTGACATGAGTGTTTTGGTCTAAAGCCGGACTCATGAATATTTATGAAACTGCCCTTTTCTAGAAAATCGAGGAGGTGTTATTGTATATGTTTTTCAAGGGGCTTTGACAGGGCCGACAAAAGTGAGATAGGACGGTAGTTATTGAAATCTTCAATATCTTTTGATTTGGGGAATGGAATTACATTGGCCCCTTTAAAAATAGTTGGAAACGTGCTGAATTTTATACAGAGGTTAAAGATATCAGTGAGTGCCTCTACCGTATATGGTAGTGACATTTTCAGAATTTTGTTGTCGATACCATCCGACCCGGTGGACTGTTTGTTTGGTATGCTAGAAATACATTTGCCGACTTCAGCGACGGTAATATGAGGAATGATAAATGTCTGCAGTATATTTTTGGCCTCACAGTAATTTTTCCAGTGCACTAGGAACTTGGTACTCTGCGTTACTACTTGCAGCTGACTGAGCAAGTGTTTCATCTGTCGATAGAAAGTGGTTATTTAATATATCAGCTGACAAATGGGATGTAATTTCAGGGGCTGATTTATCTATCTATTTATCTATATCCCGTAGTCTTGCCGACCGTTGCGGCACCACTGATGACTTAACAACCAGCTCCCTCCATTCCTCTCTGTTTTCTGCCATTCTCAGCGTATCGCCCAGCTTCAGTCCTGTCCACTTTGAGATATTGTCCTCCCATCATTTCCTCTGTCTTCCTCTCCTTCGTCCTCCTGGCACAGTGCCTTTCATGATTGTTTTGGCAAGCCCTGCTGAACGTGTGACATGCCCATACCACTTCAGTTTGCGTTTTCTCACAATGGCTAATAAGTCTTCATAGGGCCCGATGGCTTGCCTGATTCTGCTTCCCACTTCCTCGTTTGTGATGTGATCACTGTATGAGATGCCAAGCAGCCTTCGAAAACATCTCATTTCAGTGGCTTGTATCCTCCTTTCAAGGTCGTGTGAGGGTCCATGACTCGCAGGCATACAAAAACACTGAGATGACTAAGGAGCGCATCAGTCTGATCTTGGAGCAGAGTGTGATGTTTCTGTCCTTCCGTATGGTCTTCAATCTTGTCAGTGCTGTTGTTGTCAGCGCAATCCTGGACAGTATTTCTGGTTTTGATCCCTCATCTGTCACAATGGCTCCTAAGTATTTGAATTTCTTAACTGTTTCCAGTTTTTGGCCACCAACCATGATTTCAGAGCCAATGCCCTTGGCATTATTGGTCATCAGTTTGGTCTTCTCTGCACTGATTTCCATCCCATATGCAATGGCTGTACTATCCAGCTTTTCCACCAGCTGAGCTAGCTCCTTCTCTATTCCTGCAAGGCCATCAATGTCGTCCGCAAAGCTCAAGTTCGTGATTGTTCTGCCTCCAATACTGACAGTTCCTTCATGATCTTTCAGAGCGTCCGTCATGAATCTTTCCAGAAACATGTTGAAAAGAGTAGGTGAGAGCAAGCAGCCTTGTCTGACTCCAACTGTAGTCCTAAACCAGCTTCCTATTTTGCCGTTGAAGCAGACTGCGCTGGTGGCCTTGTTGTAAAGGTTTGCTATGACTTTGATCAGGTTGGCATTGATGTTGTATAGTTTCATGGTGGACCAAAGGGCTGCATGCCACACCCTGTCAAACGCTTTCTTAAAATCCACAAAGACATGACAGAGGTCTTGCTGGTGCTGGAGGTATCTCTCACATAGAACTCTCAGGTTGAAGATCTGCTCAGTTGTGCTGCGCCCTGGTCTGAAGCCTGCCTGTTCATCAGCTATGATTTCCTCTGCCTGTGGCTTTAGCCTGTTCAGTAGGATCTTTAACATGACTTTGCTTGGGTGGGATATAAGACTGATCGTGAGATAGTTCTGACATTGATGTAAGTTGCCTTTTTTGGGGAGAGTTATAATAAGTGATTGGGTCCATGGTGTGGGCCAATCCCCTGACTGCCAGATCTTATTGCAGATTGTTAGTAAGGGGCTTATCGTGTCTTCTCCCCCTTCTTGGACTAGCTCTGCAGGGATGTTGTCTGCTCCTGCTGCCTTCCCTTTTTTCAGCGACTTCACTGCAGCCTCTACTTCTTCTCGGAGGATGGGATAGTTGCCATTGTTGGTCACGGGTGGGTTGACAAGTATGCCTGGGTCCCCTGCAGCTCGGTGGTTGTACAAGTCTGAGCAGTACTCTGTCCATCTCTTCAGTATGTCTTGGTCTTCCGTAAGACAGTTCCCTTCACTATCTTGAATGATCGAGGAGCGTCCTTGTTTTACACTGGTCAGGTCTTTCACCATCTGGTATGCTTTTTTGCTATTATTTTTGTTCAGATTTTCTTCTACGTGTTTACACTGATCTTCAATCCACTTATTCTTTGCCTTTTTCATGCTTTTGTTGATATCCTGGTTAATTTCCCTGTATTGTTTAGCTCCTTCTACCTCTGATTTCTTTTTCTTTAATTCTCGACGCTTGTCACATAGAACAAAGATGTCAGCTGTAACCCAAGGTTTATTTGCTTGTCGGTGTTTGCCAAGGATCTCACTGGCTGTTTGGGTTACAACAGTGTTAAATGTGTCAATCAGTGTGTCCAAGTCCGTGTCTTCTGCACCTAGAAGTAGCAGTGGTGCGAATTTTCCTCCTATCTTTGCCTGAAAGGCTTCCGCTACCTCTGGGTCTTTCAGCATCTCGAGGTCAAACTTGATTCTGGTGGAACCCTGCTTGTTGACCTTCTTTAGGCGGAGTCGGAAGGTCATCATCACTAAGTCATGGTCGCTTCCAATGTCTGCTCCTGGAAAACTTCTTGTCTTGGCAATGTTCACACTGGTTTGGAAGCGTCTCTTCACCATTATGTAGTCAATTTGGTTATGGTGCTCTCCATTCGGGCTGTGCCATGTCCACCTTCTGGATGCTTTGTGCTGGCCAAACGTGTTCATCAGCTTTAGATCATTTGAACTGACAAATTCCAGGAGCCGTAAGCCTCTGTCTTTGGTCTCGGCTGATTTACCCTTCGTTATAACGTTCAGGGCTTTCCAAACCGATGCTGTATCTTTTTTGTCCCTAATCATTTCCTGGAAGAACAGTGTTTTTTTGGCGCTCTCACTAGGTATTTAACAATATTTCGTTGTTTCGTATATTCATCAAACTGTTTTTCTTTCTTAAGTTTGTCTCTAAATGACATGGCCTGTTTGGTATCTACTGTTAACCAGGGTGGCAGGGTAAAGTGCTTAACTCGTTTTTCTCGTATGGACGCATGCTTATTTAGGACCCCAAGGAATAGATCCATCCAGTACGACAGGGCACTGTCAGCAGATGTGTGGTTATACACGTCACTGAAAGGAGTATTGCGCAGATCCCGCAGAAAGTCGCCGTTATACATTTTTTTTTTAAAAAAAACGATATTTAATTGATTTATGTCTCTTTTCGTTCTCTTTGTCTAATTTCATGGAGACTGTGCAACATATTGGGCTATGGTCGCTGACATCTAAGGAGGAAACATGTACATTTGATATTTTATCATCATTTGTCACATAAATATGATCAATCATGGTTGAAGATGTACATGTGGTTCTAGTGGAGGTTTTAACTATCTGTTCTAAACCGAATAGTGCTGTTGTTGACGCCCATGCAGCATTGGACCCTTTAGATTTAGAAAGATCAATATAAAAGTCGCCCAAGAGAACAACGTTTGACATCGCACACTATATGATGCAATGGCCTGTTTGTTGGAAAAAAACGGTGCTCACATCGCACACATGAAAGTTTCAGGCTTGGCCGCGTTGAAAAAAACGGTGCTCACATCGCACACATGAAAGTTTCAGGCTTGGCCGCGTTGGAAAAAACGGTGCTCACATCGCACACATGAATGTTTCAGCCTGATTCTGGCTCGGCCGTTTTACACAACGTTTTGTGACACAGGTCTCGATTTTGTTGTAGTCACTCAATCTTTTGTGTATTTCGAACATGTTTCACTTTAAAAAGCCAGGTACTGCTCTCGTCAGCGGACCAAACCTGACCACAGAGGTGTGATTTAGTTATCACATCCGTCCTTCTGTTCAAAGGAATATCTGTGGATTTGTTGTTTGACGGTATTTGTTGTCCGTTCATTGTGAGTTTGTCGGTTTCATTGCGTTTCCCCGTGGAGTAATTCGATGCGCTGTGAGAGGTTTACCAGTGCTAGGTTATTGTGCGTCACCAACCTTAGTGCGATTCCCTCGCCGTCTATGTTACCTTCATTGCGTTTTCGCAGCAGTTGTTTCATAGAGGCATTTTGTGTTGTTTAGTGCCAGGCTGTTGTACGTCACCAAAAGGTTTGGTGCGATTTCAATTCGTAGTTGGAATCCTTTAAACACGGCAATCTGGTTTATGCCAGTGCACAGGTTCTGGCGAGGCTGTAGCTCTTACTACGACATTCTCGTCTGCAGTTTGAGTGACGTGTTCGGCTACTGCCGCGTCAAGCGATGTTATTGGCGGCTCCGGTGCGGTCAGGTCACATGGTCCCGTCAAGCGCGCTTCGCGCGTACATGATGTTAGGCTGGCGGTTCGTTGACTGTTGCGCTTTCGAGTGTTTATTTGTTGTTGCTTTTTGTCAATTTCTTTTGAAAATGCCGTTTTGTTCATTTAATCTCAGTTATTTTTGGGTTTCCTTTCTTTTTCTTTCTCCCCCCCCCCCCCCCCCCCGCCCCCCCCCCCTTTTTTTTTTTTTTTTTCCTTTCCCCTTCGTCTTTTTTTGCTTCCGCAGGCGTCAGTTTGTGAGCTTTGGGAAGAATGTAGAGATTGGCCGGATTCCGTTTAATGGCGGATTGTTATAGGACTTTGTGGGTTGTGATTTCGATTTCCTTTTTTCTCGTACAGTTGTTGAATAGTTTGCATCATTGTACCGTGTAGGTCGCTCATGTTAGGTACTGGGATATTGGTGTAATGAAGCCCCTTCGGCTGTAATTCAGCTACTTTCGTGTAGTCTTCTCGATTCATGATGACTCGTAGTTGAGCATAATTATGTCGGCTTCTTAAAATTTTGTATTTCGAAATCAAGGTTGTTTAGTTCTGTGAGATCTTCCCTGTCTTCTTTAGACATGTTTGGAGTATCCCTTTTCGTGTTTTCAAGTGCCGAGAGTTCTCCTCTGATATGCGGCGTTTACATCGCATTGTTTCCGTTGGATGGCTCGAAGCCTGAGTTTATTCTCAACGGGTGTAGTTCATTGCGAATGTTGTCGACGTTTGGGATCGCCTAGTGGAATCTGCTCCTCATTTTGCGTGCTACTGCTAGTTCCAAGAAGTCTTTTACGATTTCACATTTGTATCCCCTTAAGTGTAGGGTTGGGATGAATTTTATCCCTTTAGCATGTTCTTAATGAAACGAACTTTAGTTCGCGAACTCTGACGAACTAGAGTTCACGATCTCGGACGAACCAAGTTGGTTCTTAATTGGACGATCTAAAGATACGGCGAACCTAGTTCGAAGTAGTTCACGAACCTCGGCAAACCATAGTTCGCTGTCGAAAAAGGTTCGCTCAACTTGTTGAGCAAACCAAGGCGAACCTTTTTTTCTGATTGGTCAAAGCGTCTACCCTCTTCTGCGTTGGAGATAAGAAGACAGTCACCGATACAAACAAATATGGCGGACGGCGATATTTCACTCGTGCGAAGCGGAACAAGACCTATTTTTATTGATTTGTGGGAGGCGCAACGCTGTTTGTGGGGTCGCTACTGCAAGGAGTACAAAAACAAACATCGTTCTAATCGCGAAGCGGCATCAGTAGCGGCAGCCATTTTTAACACCTTCGCAGACAGTAAGTTCGCCGAATCAAGCACTTCAGTTAAGAAAGAGAATTATGGCAAACCTGGTTTGCTGAAGTTCGCCTAGGTTCGTTCAACCTCAATTAAGAAACAAACCAAAAGATCGCCGATCTTCTCTGATCTGGGTGTGCCGATCAAAAGTTCGTCCAATTAAGAACAGCTAGCTTTGGCTAAAAGCCTGTATTGGGAGTTAGTTATTTTGTGGCTAGACAGGTTGGTTACAACTTCCTTCGCTTTGTGTTAAAGTTTCGTTCTGTTTCCATTTTTCCGACGTATTTGCGACTGCGTTGTTTTTTTTTTTTTTTTGCTGCGGGTTTTGTTTCTTGCCATCTTGTTATTTGCGTTATATCGTCAGTTGCGTTTATTTTCCCCTTGGTAGACCTTCTCTTCATGTTGATTGGCGTCGTCCCTTTCATGCTTGTATGGCGGTTTGTTTGGTTTGTGTTTTTTTTTTTGCATCGTTCGCTGGTTCCTCGTGCGCTGATTTGCGCTCGTTGTGTTTGGCTGGCCTTTTATAAAAGCCGGATTTGCCTTGGCTGTTAGGCGTGTTTTCAGTTCAGCTCTGTTGTGCGTTTGTTAATGCGGCTTGTCGCTTGTCTTTAGCGTGGCCTTCTTTGAGACTGGACAGTTGTAGACTGACCTTTTGGTGCCGTTGGTCTGTATTACCTTAAGTTCAGCGTCTGTTGTGTTCGCCTTCACTCGTTGGGCAATGTGTCTCGTGTTCCAGAATATTGCGTTTGCAGTCTGTTCGCTGCTCGCCGCGCGCTTAGGCTGTTCCTCTTGGTTGTTACGTGTGTCCAGTTTTGGAGTTTAGTGCCGTGGTTATAGCAAGGTTCGCCGCGCTTATTTCACGAGTAATTGACCCGCGCCTGCCACTCGCGACCTAAGCGTTGATTGGTCATCCGCGCTGCCATCGCCTGCGCGCCGCGAGCCGTGTCCCTTTCTGCGAGGCGGCTGGGCTGGGTAGGAGAGGGTCGCCTCTCTGATTGTGTTGATTCGTGTTTCTTTAGAAGCACATAGTTCTATGCGTTCAATCTTTTTAGATCTGTGACCTATATCAACAGTGCCAGAGTGTTCACAGGTTTATGGAGTTTGAGTCAGAATGTGACGCAGCCGGGCCCGGCTAGTGAGTTAATTCCAAAGACTGCACCCTCCATGTGATGCTTACTCTGTACAGTTGCATAATGTTTGGTCAGCGGTCTTCGGGTGGCTGAGCCCCCGCGCCAACTGTTAGCATGTTAACTTTGCAGGTTCAAAGCAGTGCTTGAGATAGTACATACGTGTGCGTGCGTGGCATCATTTTCGGCACAACTGAGTTATTGTACATGTAGTGTTTGTGTTTTTCAGACGAAACACGTAGTTATGTGTCAGCCTTTCCATATTGGTTAGATATTTGTACACACGTGTGTTCTTGTGTCACAAACCCTTTCTCTGGGCATATTTTGTTTGGGTACAGTGTCAGATTGTACACTGGTCCAGTCAGTTCTCGTGATTCAGTGGGCAGTTTAGTTGAGATTCATTGCGTTAAGTCGTTTGTTGAAAGCTGTTACACAGCTTAGCGTTGTTTACTGGATGCACCAGTTAGAATTGTAGATTGTTTGTGACGAGACCTGTGTCAACTTTGTTTTGACCAGGCCAGGCAGTCTGACACATTATGCGGATTAACCCAAAGATCAATCTACGCGGGAGAGCACGTGCGGGGTACACCCCAACAAGTCCGTGTTGGAAAAAACGGTGTTCACATCGCACACATGAATGTTTCAGCCTGATTCTGGCTTGGCCGTTGTGTAAAGATATGTTAGACATCGCACACTATACTTACTTACTTACTTATGCCTTGCACCCCTACTGGGGCATAGGCCGCCTACAAAGGATCTCCAAGAGTCTCTGTCCCGGGCTCTCGGCCTTTCCACTTGGTTCCAGGTCATCTTCATGGTCTTAAGGTCTGCATCCAGTTCCCGGCGCCATGTGTTTCTTGGTCTGCCTTTTTTCCGCGTGCCCTGTGGATTCCATGTTAGGGCTTGCCTGGTGATGTTGTCCGCTGGCTTACGTAAGGTGTGCCCTATCCATCTCCAACGTCGTTGTTTAATTTCGTCTTCTGCAGGCAGCTGATTGGTTCTATTCCAGATTTCGTTGTTGCTGATGGTCTCTGGCCAATGGATATTTAGGATCTTGCGCAGGCAGTTGTTAATGAAGTCTTGTATTCTCTTTGTGATGGCAACTGTTGTTCTCCAAGTTTCTGCTCCGTATAGAAGAACTGCCTTGACATTGGTGTTGAAGATCCTGACTTTGGTCTTGGTTGATAGTTCTTTGGATCTCCAGATGTTTCTCAATTGTATAAATGCTGTTCGTGCTTTCCCTATCCTTTGCTTGACATCTGTATCTGAGAGAGTCCGAAATAGCTCAGGCGGTTAAGTGTCGGAGCAAGAGAGCGGAGGGAATCGCCGGGCCGTGGGTTCGAGTCCCCGTTCCGGCCCCGGTAGCTGGACTCGCAATCCAGGGAAAAATGACGGGCTTGCTCCATAGCATGTCCGTTGAAAGGTCCTGGTAAATCAAAGTGGCACAGTTGCAGTGCGCCTAAATTGATCAGTGTTCATGTCGTACTCCATAGGCAATAGATTTCCCTGTCCTCATAATCCGCCCGTCAGGGCCGTCCATTATCACTTCGGTGCCGTGGACGTTAAATCTCGAACTAACCAACCAACCAGCATACTATAGCATTGCCTCCTGCCAGCAATAACGCGCATATAAATCCTCTGTACATGCGTACAGTGTTCAGCGTTTTCAATAAGTATGATTTCGCTCCCAAAAGTTTTGTTTGTTCTTTAAATTCTTTTGCTTTTTCAGTCTCGGACTGTATTTCTTTTTCTCAGGTGTCGGCACACTTTTGTTTGTTTCCCACCGTTTTTCTGTTTTGTTGTTGTTGTTTTGTTCTTTGTTTAAAACAATTTTGTTGTTGTTGTTGTTTGCCGTATTGTTGGCTTTTACATTTTTTCCCCTTGTCGCTCTCGTTCTTTCTCGGCATTTACTTCTGTGCCATTTGTTACCATGCTATGTAGTGCACTGTGGGTGTTCCGCCTTCACTTATTTGTTTCCGGCACAGCAATGTGTAGGCAACCCTGCTTGTCAGTCTAATGTATATACACTATGTAATGAGTACCGTGTAGGCTCCCAATAAATGAGGATCTATGTCTCTCTGTCAACGGCGGTTGTTGGGTTATCCCCATCGGTGTGCAGGGTCAGTTGAAATTATGCAGACTCCTCACCGATAAATCCCAGATGTCCGTGGGACGAGGCTGGGTGCGGGTGCGTGCGTTCCCACGTACTTTCCATGTTCTTCCTTCTCTATCCTAGATGGAAGGCTGTTTCTTCCACAAGGTCTAACAGAGTGAATTCACATTTCTGTTCGGAATATTCCTTTTTATGTGTGCCTCTTGCGTTCATTGTTAGGTAGTGTTGTTGTTTCATCAGAACTAACATGATGTTTGTTTGGCCCGAATGCTCAAATTCCAGTCGGCGATATGCTTTTACAGATTCTGGCCTGAGGTTGAATATCTTATTATCCTGTGGGCTTAGAGCTTCTTATTGATAGCTCACCTCGACGGATTTTAAGATATGATGCTTTTTAATTTTTGGTTATGCTAGCTTCACAGCACTGCATCGTTTCCTAGCAACCAAGACAAAATATTGTTATGTGACTGACTTGTGTGTGTGTGTGTTGACCGGCTCACACAGTCCATTGCATACATAATAGCGGATCAGAGCAAGTCTGACCTACGGGGAAACACGGGCGATGTTAGACACCAACGATCAGTGTGTAAAGATGTGTTTGATGCAATGGCCTGTTTGTCGGCCGGCCGTACACGCTGAATTTTTATGTCTAGTTCATGTGTGTTTCGAGAACGTTTTGCTTTGAATTGCCGGTACTCCTCGTCGTCAGCGGACCAAACCGTGGAGATTAAAATTTAGTGTAGCGTTCTGCTGCACGTATCTCGATCTTCGTTTAAACCTATCCCCCGTATTGGCTGGGGTTTAGGATTGATAGCTCTAAGGCTTTCCTACTGACTTGTGTTAGTAGGTCGTTGGCTCACTTTCGGAAGGATGCTCGCATAGAGTTGTATCCTAGTGTTTGTGAGGTTCAACTTTCCTGTCGGACAATTTTCCATCATTGCGCCATTTTAAAAAAAATATAGTTTATCTCCTTTCCTTTCTCCTTCCCCTCCAACTTTTATTTTCTCCACTCTCCTTCTCCCCCTGTTTTCGGGGTGTCATTTAGATATCCCTTTGGTCACTTCAAAGGAGGTAGAAATCTGATGTCTGTGTCCTTTATTAACCACTATAAAAAGGTATCACAGGTTTTCTGTGGATTTGTTGAATTTAATCCGTTCACGTGTTTAGGGGTGAACTCGTACGGTTCATTCCTGTGTAAAGATGTGTTTGACATCGAACACTATATGCTGCAATGGCCGTCTTTGTTTGAAAAAAAAAACGGTGCTCACATCGCACACATGAATGTTTCAGCCTGATTCTGGCTTGGCCGTTTTTACACAACGTTTTGTGACACAGGTCTCGATTTTGTTGTAGTCACTCAATCCTTTGTGTATTTCGAACATGTTTCACTTTTAAAAGTCAGGTACGGCACCTGCTACCAATAACTTATATTACCGCAAATCGGTGTCACAGTAATACGTTAGAAACTCCTTCCATTGGTTGACAACTTATTTTAAATTAAGCTGAAACAAATTACCTCAAGCATTTTCTGTAATTAATTCTGAAACTAAATTGCTACACCATGCTGCAATTTAAATTTGTTTAACTTAAGGTTAAGGTTTAATCTGTACCACAATTCTTCCTTTCTGTGACCAGTACCAAATACTGACTCATTTTTTTTTTTTTGTTTGGACTATGAGCGGACTGTTCTAAATTTTTATTAATTTAAACTGCAGAAATAAATTTATTGTTTAAGAGAACACAGGATGGGTCGCAGTAGCGCGAATTTAATAGCATGTCCATGATGTCAAAGGCGGGCAGGCCTAAATCTCTTACAGCTGAAGTAACAAGATAAAAATTACGTCATGTCTAGTTACGCTAACCTCGCTGCTAAACTTACATCTGGCGCGAAAGGCCGTATGTGTGTGCGCGCGCGCGCGTGTGTGTTTGTGTTTGTGTGTGTGTGTGTGTGTGTGTGTGTGTTTGCGCGCGCGCGCGCGCGCGCGTGTGTGTGTGTGTGTGTGTGTGTGTGTGTGTGTGTGTGTGTGTGTGTGTGTGTGTGTGTGTGTGTAGACACGAGAATCACAGATATTGCTGTACGTACAAGCTTGGAACTTCGCGAAATACTTTATTTAAGCGGTGGCTAAGAGAGCCTCTGATCATGTTGTAACTGTATGTCTCACCGTAGATATAAAAGACCGTTTATAGGAAGACGCTGCACCCACTTTAGAGTCGCTAATTTTTGCCATAATTACTTGAAAGTTTGGATATAGCTAGTTTGGTGAAAGACATTGAATGTGTTTGTTAGCCAGCTTTGTACCTCTTCCACTTTTTGAATAATAATTAATTCATTTTTGCATGTTTTGGATCCACGATATAGTCCCATCAAACAGTCAGCCCTGGAAGAGACTGTGTGGAAGAAAACAGTTAGCCCTTGAAGAGACTGCGTGCCGTTCGGATGAGTGACGTGAAACATCAATTTCGTCACTATGTGCATGGCGTGAGACTAACGATGCCATGACCTCAACTTGAGCTTATAGTGACGTCATTTTGCTGCTCGCGCTGTTCTTCTTCAGAATTCCTGTCGCAACTCCGGCCCACAGATCGTATGGCGGTAAACGCCGCACGGTAAGTCCGTCTTTATTTGTGTGTGCCGGCGTGCGTGTTAATCAGAGGTTGGCTTACAGAGAAGAAGAAAATGGATCAGAAGGAGAAGCTTAAAAATATGAACAATTGTGAATGTTCCTAAAGGAAAAACGCAGGTGAGTTCTCCAGAATAAGGTAGACATTGGGATAAAATCCTCATCTTGTTCAATAGGAGATATTACAACATCAGAATCAGGTTAAAGACAAAAGGTAGAGACCCTTGACCGCGAGGAGAAGAGATTTTGTGAGTTATGGTTCATCCCATCTTGTTTTCAGTGACGTCATACAGCGCCGTGGCGGAATTCAACAGCCCAATACTAAGCAAAGGCTGGCATTTATTTTGATAAGATAGCGTTTATTTATGTGCCTTAACTCATTCAACCCGACGGCCGTATTTTCAAAATTTTGGAGGTGTCATCTAATGACTACGCACCAGTTGCAGGAGATGGCTCGACCATGATAATTCAAGAGCAGTGCCAGATTAGTTTGGCGCCGAAAAGCGCCAAGCTAATCTGGCACTACCCTTGAATTATCATGGTCCACCCATCTACAGCTGTATGGCATCAGGGCTGAATGGGTTAAGTACTTTACAAATGGCAGCCCAACTATTGTCGACATTGATTTGTATTACGAGTTAGGCTTTGCCAGTGGTTCTTGTCACTAAATCCCTCGGCCATTACCGTCGACATTGACCCCACTGATCTGACCCGTGAGGCGACAAGAACCACTATCAAAGCCTAATTCATAATACAACGATTTTGTCTTCAACTGTAAAAAGTATAAGCGTGAAGTATACCCTTGAAAGGATACAGAAATGTACATGTGACGTAGAGATTCAGGGGACGTAATTCTCCATCCTTCCGACTATCAGTCAGCAAGCTCGCGCGAACTGCATTTGCCTTGAATGTTTTCTCAGGTATTTTTTAATTTAACACATTTTTCAGTCATTCTTTTGTATGAAATTCGTAATATAGGCCGAATACAACGCGTGCATTTAGTTATTTTTTTGTTCCGTAGCATCCTCAATTTTTATTTATCCAACTTTTTGTTTCTTCGCCGTTTCGAATGCGGTCAGTACGTGATAGAGCCTTCGCTTCAGTTGAATTTTCCTGTCGTTGATATTATCTAATTTATCCAATTATTCAGGTATGTTTTTATGAAACTGGTACCAGCGCTACCACAGAACACCTACATATAATTCTTTTTGTTGTGTAGCCCCCTATTTTTTTTTATTTATTGGTATATGTTTTGTTTAGATATTTGACTGAATGAAGATACGGGTAAGTTTGTACCGAGCCAAAGATTTATTTTGGGGAGAACTCTTTGCTCAACGAGTAACGTTGTTATCGTAACATTTGATAAAGGATTCTACTTACCATATGTTACCTTGGTAACATATGACAAGGGGAGTCCCGAATCCTTGAAAACGGACGACCAGGGGAAAAAATCGAACAGAGCCAGGCCAATGACAAAAAGTGTAAAGAGACTGAAAGAAGAAAATACTTTTTATCATTTCAGCAGATGAATCATCATCATCATCAACATCAATATCATCATCATCATAATCATTATCATCAACAACAATGACATCAAGATCAGCAATGTCACCAATATCAATATCATCATCACATCAGCATTACCGCTACCACCATCTTGTTTCTGCGCGTCTGTGTGTACATGACGCACTAACACTAAAAATCACGTACTGAATTGGTGACGTAGGGGTAGAATGACGCACTGAATTGAGCGCGAGTGCTCCTGAAACGCATTTTTTAATTTAGTTATTTAAATAGCTTGCTAATGTTTTAGTATTAACTGTCCAATGTTTTTAATGTTCAGATGGCATTTGTATACCCTCTGAAAGTTCCGTCTGGAGGTATACAGATCCTTTAAGCTGATGTGAAAACGGGAGCCGTGAATTCAGCACGACCACATTCATCGCAAACCGCGCATACATCATCGCTATCAACATTATCCGCATCATTACAATAGGCTACGTTTACAAAGAACTTCTGCCAACAACAAACGAGAGCGAAATTATGGCTCATAACCAGCTTGCACCATAAGTATCTGCAACAATCCAAACATCTTTAGAGACATAGATCCCCATGAGCCCGGAGGGATCATGAGGATCTATGCCTCTTGGGGATGTTTGGAGAGTTGTCTATGCTTATAGCAGAAACTAGTTATCCGCCGCGAGTAGGTTCGCGTTCTCTCGTCATAAACGAAACCTCACATTCAGTACAGCAACTTACCGACTGAGGATCCCTAGTGTTGAGGATGTAGACGTAAATGAGGTTGGAGGAAGCAAACGGGACCATGGCAACAGGTGAAGACAAGCATCGTCATCAGAGAGATCGTAAACTCGGCGAATCGCTAGTCGAGATGCCCGTTCTTCTTCACCAGAAGTCCTAACTCTGCAAATCAAAAGTCAAAACGTCTTCCAGATTTAACACAAATTCAAAATGATACATAATAGAGACCTTCATCGGCGTTTATGTGATACTGAGAATCTCGCTCCCGATTGGTTTTATACCCTTATCCTATTCGATTTTGCTAGTAGAATACGGTTTTAAAACCAGTCGAGCGAGATTCTCAGTATCACCTAAACATCGATTGACGTCGGTGAAAGGTAAACTTGTATGTGGCCCAGGAAGTCAATTCTTCCATTAATCTAACAATATGCAAATATCTAGTAAAAAGTAAGAAAAATTACGGACTCCTATGAAAATACACACACACACACACACACACACACACACACACACACACACACACACACACACACACACACACACGCACGCACACACACATACGGCGTTGACACCCAAAATACGTTCTCCAGCAAGATTTGAGTAGCCAGACGTGACGTCATTTTCACCTTGTTACTTCTTTGCCAGAATTTCAGGCCCGCACGCCCAAAACGTCATGCGCGCGCTTCTGAACGCGCTCCGACGAGCCCCATTTCAAAGTTCTTCCTATTTCTAAATAGGAAAAACAAAAACGGTAATTAATCCATATAATTATGTTTGTGAAAAGCATGGTGAACATGACTGTATTACAGTGGAAAACTTGCTTTTCACAAATATAGATTTGATGTCTTTTGCCTGAAAGGGGCTCGCTGATCCTGGGTCCACGTCCTCCTCCGTTGTCTTTCATTAGTGGGGTTACGTCTACGCAGATCGACTCCAAACAGCGAAGTAAAACGTTAAACGTTTAGGGCTTAACACATTCTTCCCCAGGACCGAAATCCCTCAAATTTTGAAGTTGCTCTCTCAGGACTGTATTACAATTCTGGATACGGATCGGGCATGATAGTTCAAGGGTGGTGCCAGAAGAGCTAGGCGCCCATGGGCGCCTAGCTCTTCTGGCACCACCCTTGAACTATCATGCCCGATCAAATGTCTTGCTGTGGTGTGTCGGGGTTGAAAAAATTACCGTCTTTTGTCCACCACGGATGTGATTGACAAGACGGGGCACCGAAAAGAGGTCTGTACAAATTTTGACCTCAGCTGGGTTTGAACCCATGAGGTAGAGAGAAGAGAGAAGTCTGGACGGAGAACCAGTTTCTACCATAAACATAGTTAATACTCCGAAACAAGAAGCATAGATCAGGGGCGGATGTGGGGGGGGGGGGAAAGGTCAGGAGCCCTCCCCCATACCCCCCCCCCAACCCAGCCACCCCAACCGTCGACAGGCCCAAATTTCTTTTAAATGCTATCCTTTTTGTTTGATTTTTTAGTTTTCCCCATCGCCAAATCAAAAAGGATATTTTTTTTTTTTTTTTTTAAATCTTGTTACTTATTTGCCCGTATCGGCCGCATAGAAATAATGTACCTCGATGGGACCCCTTTTCTGTCAGATTGAAATGTTCAACGTTTATAGCTTAACGTCATTTGTCCACCACGAAGGTGATTTTAAAGAAGGGGCGTCTGAATAGGGTCTCAGCAAATTTTGAACCCAGCTGGATTCGAAACCGGGACCTTTCGGACGAGAGTCGAACGCTATACCACCGAGCCACCCAGCTCCCCTCGAGTCAGGTTGAAGGTCCCAAATAACAAAAAGATGGAAACACTCCCCCACCCCCTTCACACACACACACACACACACACACACACACACACACACACACACACACACAAACACACCCCACACACACAAACAAACACACACACACACACACACACACACACAAACACACCCCACACACACACAGACACACACACACACACACAAACACACACCCCCCCCCACACACACACACACACAAACACACACACACACACTCACACAAACACACCCACACACACAAAGACACACACACACACAAACACACACACACACAAACACACACACACACAAACACACACACACAGACAAACACACACACACACACACACACACACACACACACACACACACCACACACCACACACACACACCACACACACACACACACACACACACACACACACACACCACACACAAACACACACACACACACACACACAACACACACACACACACACACACACACCCCACACACACACACAAACAAACTTGAACAAACTGTACCATCCTGCCAACGCATCTTCAGCGTTACTATAGTTATAAACCACATCGAACGAAGTTTTACTTAGGTCGGTTAGGAACACTTCCCTATTGAAATGTTTAAAAGACCTATAATGAATGGCAGTGTGCTGGTGTTTGCGGTATTGTTTGTCCACCTTTAGGGCCCAGTTACATCATACAGGATAGTGGTCGCTGATCGCCACATGAAGGACGCGGGAACTAAGGACCCTTGATTTGTTAGACGTATGGACGTGATCAATGAGAGTGACAGACGACTCTGTAACTCGGATGTGATAAGCTGCTTGAGACCTAACATAGTGATAGTGGAATCCCAAGCGGGGTGTGTGAAGTAAACATATTAATGTTAAAGTCTCCAAGTAATAAGGCACCGGAGCCGCACTTATTTACTTTGTCCACCATTGTTAACAAGTCGTCGTACCACTCAAACGATGCAGACGCGTTTCGATACACAAATCCAATTAACAATGGAGCAGATTTGTTTGTTTTGAGGCTTAGCCCACACGCTTTCAACAGTCTTTAATTGAAGGTCTTCTCGTCTGTGCGCAAACTGCGCAAGAGAATCGTGTATATACACAGCAACTCCTCTTTGCTTCGAAAGTACAGGATCACGTCTCAAAATGGAAAATGAAGGAACTGAAAGTGACACATCGTTAATGTTGGAATTTAGGCGTGACTCGGTGATTCCAACAATGTGAAAGGGTGTGGGTTGGGTCAAGAGCACACACAAATCTGGAACCCTTATTCACAAAGTGGTAAATGTTAAGGTGCTCTATATGGAGCTGGTGCTATTTCAATGCATCATCAGACATTATTAGAAAGAAAACCGAGATATGCTAGTCTACGCAATAAAATAATGCAGAAAAAAGTGTATATGCGGGTAAGCCAGATTACGGATAATCTGACGGTTCAGAGCTGATATTAAACATATAAAAGCATTGATCAAGAAAACACACAATGAAAATCATTTCTTTTTAACCCTGTCTACCTCAGGTACACACATACGAATGACGTAAAGCCTCGATGAACTCGTACGAATGAGCGCAGCAGGAGCCATAGATCCTCTTGAACCTCCGCATAGTGCCGGGGCTCACGAGGATCTATGCCTCTTGCATTTGGGTGTTATTCACAGTGCACGAACTGTACTGAAGCGCTTGATAGCAGACTACAAAGCTCTCTCGGTTATAAGAACAAAAGGACATTCAGCGTTGTACTCAGGAAGGAAGCCTCAGCTCGTGACGATTTATTATGTCCCTTTATGACGCACGCTATTTCCTGAATGATCATGTTCCAATGGCTTTACAATAATACTTTATTAACTCATTCTACCCCAACACCGAAATCCCCAAAAGTTTGCCGTTGTCCTCTGAAGACTGCACTCTAGTGCAGGACACAGATCGACCATGATAGTTCAAGGGTGATGCCAGAATAGCTTGGCGCCCATAGGCGCCAAGCTATTCTGGCATCACACTTGAACTATCATGGTCGATTCTTATCTTGCTGTGGTGTGTCTGGGGTATGAGTTAATGCCTCATAGGGAAATTCACTGTCTGCCCACACAACACATGGCATCATCATTCACTCATAGAATTAATTAAATAACTCATAACTCACGCATTATAATTACAGTCAAAGCTCCTATATGCTTAAAGGGACCTGCACCCGACAAAAGGGCTAAATGTTTGCAACATATCTATACATCTCCATTTTTGTAAACACCTCAAAAGAAATACCCAAAGTGTTATATAAAAATTGAAATAATAACAGTAATAACAACAATTATAATAACAACAACACCAACAACATATGCCCTAGGCGCTCTACATTCAGTTACATAGCTATACTACGCAAAAATAAGTATAAAAATAAATAGAAGCAAGACAGACGAACATAATTATACAATATTATTAGTACTCGCAAACCAGATAGGTGAGTACTAATAATATTGGTAGAACAGTACACATTCCAAGGGGAAATTACTCAGCGCTGGACATACCGACACAGTTAGACCCCTTGCGCGCTCCAATCATGCACTCAATTACAGATTGGATGCCTGATAAGAGGGGCTTGGGATATGACTGTGTGTATGTCCATCGCTGAGTAATTGCCTTTGGTATGTGTAATATTATCAGTACGTCTGACGATAGTGCGTCACAACAAGGGACTGAACTTGTGAGGTTTAAATGTCGTAAAGTGAAAGACTCTGCTACATCTTTCTTCTTTCCTACGCAGGAGAGTTGCCATGAAGCGTATCGGGAGCAACAGGAAACCGCTGCGTGAGCTACTCACACGGACACTGAAAAGAAGGTAGAGAAGTCTTAGCTGAAGCAAAACAACACTGATAGCCCATTGTATTGGCAATCAAATCCCGCGGGTGCTTGCTTGAACTTGTTCGAGATGCGCCGCCTCCGGATACGCGGCATAAGCATAAGCCGCGTATCCGGAGGCGGCACGTCTCGAATGAGTTTTTTTTAAATTATTAACTCATTCAGCCCGACGCACGTATTTCCCAAATTTTGGAGGCGCCATCTAACGACTATGCACCTGTTGCAGGAGATGGATCGACCATGATAATTCGAGGGTAGTGCCAGATTAGCTTGGCGCCGACAGGCGCTAAGCTAACTGGCACTACCCTTGAATTATCATGGTCGACCCATCTCCTGCTGTAGCGCATCAGCGCTAAATGGGTTAATATCATAAAAAGGTTGGTGGTTATAAGTAGTGGAGCACCGGCCGCTCACGGCTGCCTCTTCTCTAAATTGTTATGCAACCAAGCGTAAGTAGACGGCACGGACATAGTGTGTGTGTGTCAGTGTGCATAGCGTGCGTGTGTGCGTGCGTGAGTGTGTGTGTGTGTGTATGTTTCTGTGTGTGTGTATGTGTGTGTGTTTGTGTGTGTGTGTGTGTGTGTGTGTGTGTGTGTGTGTGTGTGTGTGTGTGTGTGTGTGCGCGCGCGTAAATATTACAAGACTTACAAAATAGTAATCAAACATAATGATCATGAGATCAAAAGTGGCATTGTCGACTGTAGTCTTATTCAATTAAAGTATACCTGCGGGCATCCTGCTGCGTTCATAGAAGATGCATTTTGAGAGATAAATAGAGATTACGTTATGCTTGATCTCCCGTTATGCAAAATAAATCACGAGTGCTCAGTTAGACCGATAAAATGCGATCTTTGAGCACGAGTAAATTATTTTGCACGACCGAAGGTATTGATACAACATTTGTAATAGTTTTACCTCATAATCGGCTCTGTCAGTTGTATTATGAGTTACTGTACACATTCCAAGGGGAAATTACTGAGGGCTGGACATACACACACACACGCACGCACAAACACACCAATGCACGCACACACGCACGCACGCACAAACACACACACGCACGCACACACATACACACACACGCACGCACAAACACACACACGCACGCACGCACACGCGCACACACACACACCCAACGCACACACGCACGCACACTCACGCACTCTCAAACACACACATGTACACACACACACACACACACACACACACACATGCACAAACTATAATAATACAATAACAATAAACGCACAATTGGGAATTTAATGACAGTGAACAAAACGGTCTATGTTCAAGCAAGTTTAGTACAAGATCGGACACGACTTCTCAAGCTAAGTTTCATTCTGCGCACGTGCTCAGAGAAAGGGGGGGGGGGGGGTTGACAAAAAAAGGAAAGAGAGTAACGGGACGTGCGAGCCTACTTTGTTTGCTTCGAAACGACCGTGCCATTTTTTTCTCCTACTAAGCGACAAATGACAACGATGAAAATTAACCTTTCATTTATGACCCCGAAATTCAATGCCCAGCATTTTTTCTTCAACAATACTTGTTCGTAAAATTATTTATAGTTAACGTCCGAAATGTAACCACATTTACAAAGAACGTCATCATATGAGCAAATAAATTGTCATGTGGTGAACTTGATGGAATTCCCGCCATGTTCGCTGTCGCCTACATTGTTCGCTTCGAAATAACAGTGCCATTTCTCCGCGTTAAGCGGATAAATGGCACGGTTATTTCGAAGCGACCAAAGCAGGCTAAAAAAAAAAAAAAAAAAAAAACCACTATAGTTTTCTGACCAATCATTGGAGTCACGAAAACGACAATGTCCTAGCGGGATGCGCTGTCGTTGTCGGCATCCAGGGCGCAAGCCTGGGCGAAGTGTAAGAGATCCTGAGATCCCCCTCTCGGCCTCGCTGATGTAGTCCAACGGAATGCAAAGCAGTACGTTTGGCACCAGTTTGGCTGCAGGAGCTGCCAGAACAATGCGTGAATACAAGCAGCTGTCCGCCTTCGGGGCTCCACTCCTGATTTGAAGAGTTTACTCCCCCACATTTGGCCGTTGGATCAAACCTGATCTCCTCCGTCCTTCAGCCGTCGTAGGGTCACAATGAACCTCTACACTGCCAGCGGACGCATATTGTGTTTCTTAAATCTTTGTTCAAAGAGCCACAGCCTTCAAAGGAAAGTGGATTGGAAGCGGTGTCAACAAAGAGGCATAGATCCTGCGACGTGCTCATGAAGATCTGTGCCTCTTGCATGTTCACCTTTTCCCAGCACTGAAGGGGTTAATGTAAGTAGTTGGGTATGGGCCGCTGGACATCGGAGAGCACAACATTTTTTCCCCTAATTATATCCACACAGAAACACTTTTCTGTACTCCATTGAGAACAAATATCATTTAGTGCCAATTAACCTAATAATGGGATACTTTTTATGGCCTGTTATTTGTCGATTTTGCTGCACAGTCATAGAAAATTGGTGAAAAGACAAGAACGAGCAATTTTCAATACCCTAAATAGAGCCCTGGCAGATTTCAATATCGATGTCAAGCATGCAGACTTCATAGTTATATAGCTGCCCTGTTTCAGGTTTGAAAACTTGGCCAATTCTAGTGGAGATGGATCTTTCTTATACTGGGCTTAATATTTCTGGTGCACTTTTAGGGATGTACATTCAGACATTTCATGAGAAATTTCCGATTTTTTTTTCGACTGTACAGCAAAAATGACACATTGATCGAGTTTCTTAAACGTAATTCGGGTTAGGGCAACCGTCACTGTATGATATTTGTATGATAGATAGGTAAGTGTTTCTTTGCGGATATATATTTGCGAAAAACGGCCTATAGCACGTTGTTGTCGTCAATAAATTTCTTCAAAGCTGACCAATATCTCATCTTCAGTGTGCTCATCCCCGCAGTGCTGACTGCACGAGTCTCGCATTGCGGATATGAAAACAAAACATAGTCGGAGAGGAGGGACCCCATGCGCAAAAGGCCATCTGGCCGACCTGAGCCGCCGTTGGCCTGCGCACGACCGTGCGCCGGGCCGACGGCGGCTGACATCGGCCCGATGGTCTTTGCGCATTAGGTCGATGCTGCGCTGTTAATTAATTTTGCGACGCTGAAGTGGAAAGGCAATTCGTCGCTGTTGGAGACTTAACAACAGAGAGGTTTCATTTGCAACAAACGACTCCCAGCAACAACGAGAGCTAGGTCACAGAGGCCAACCAACTTCTGGCATACGTATACACAACACTGAAAACATCTCCAAGAGGCACAGATCCCCATGAGCCCTCCGGGTTCATGGGGATCTGTGCCTCTTGGAGATGTGTGAAGTGTTGCTTTTGGTAGAAATGGTTATCCGCCGAAACTTTGCTCTCGTTGATTGTTGGAAGAAGTCCGATAAAAAAAAAAAAACAAAAAAAAAAACTTAATTGTGTGATAAGGGTCTGTCTTAAGGGGTGTTTCTATATGGCGGCACGGGAGCCGCGTGAAATGGTGGCGAAAGCGACAAGAATCGAGAACATAGAAATAAAGAGTGTTTCCTTTATGCGCGACTCGGCAGCGGCGCGACTCGGCAGTGGCGCGATCCCGGTGCTATAGGTCGTTTGACATCGGAGCGCACAAATTTTTTGGTACACATTTCCGCAAAGAACCACTTTCTATACCAATCTTAGAACAAACATCATTCAGTCGCAGTTGGCCTAATTGATTCACTTTTAAGAAACTTGAACAATGTGTCTGTTTTGTTGTACAGTGGTGAAAATTGGGATTTTGCTCATAAAATAACTGATTTTACATCTTAAATGTGCCCCAGATATATTAAACCCAGAATAAGAAAAATCTGTTTTTACGTGATTTGCACACGTTTTCAAACCTGAAACAGCGTAGGCATACATGAAGCCTGCATGTTTAACTTCGAAATTGAAATCTGCCTGGTCGTTATAAAGGTTATTTAAAATGGCTTGTTCTTGTATTTTCACCAAATTGTACCGACTGTAGAACAAAATCGACGAATCATGGGAGTTCAGTAAAAAATATTCCAACATTTGTATTCAATGCGCATGTCTGTAGTAGTCGAAACTATCACGGTATCTGTGTCGTCTGCTGATAATCTATTTTTAGACGAGGATGATTACACGTCGAGATGAACTAGGTTTTTGTACAGTATTCAGATGTCACGTTGTCTGGAGGGAAATGAGTACCTGTGGTGTTCAAATAGACTTAGGCTGTAATGAAACACCACAATGCACGGCTGTTTCCAGCAGTTCCCCGCGGAAGTACAGGGCCTTTAAGGCTTCGCGGCTGGACACTAAGGAATCGAGTGGATTTCCATCTACAACAGGGGACAGTGCGCAGTGTGCTGCAAGCCAACCATCTACAACAGTGTCGCAGTGAGGCCTGCCGTTGAATGCCAAGAGTACTATATGCCGGTTGGTTGCGCAGTGTTGGTCAGTTGAGCTCGCTCTGCCGTGCAAGACGCTGCGGTCCACTTCAGCACTCTAGAACCTTGGGAACTGTCTGCAGTTTGTCACAACACGAACACCGCATCACCCCGCCACCACCTTTCTCTATACTTGCGATTACTGACCCACAACGCAGCAGGTGGTGCAGGGAAACAGAGAGAGACAAAAAGGCTCTGACATGCTTTAAAGATCACATGGAGTACAGTACACTTTACTGTTTAATCTACGTATATCTGCAGTATGAAATGCGTTTATTATTTTTTATGTACATTTTTGTCATAAAGTTGAGAGGATCTGTGCTCATGAAAATAGAATCTTTAATCCTTTAACTGCTCGGGCGAGGCCGGCGAACGCTACCCAGCCGCAAGAGACAATAAACCCTCATGATCCCCCGCAGTCGCGGGGGCTCATGAGGGTTATGCCAGTCTCTTGGATATCCAATGTTCTTTACGCTTATTTTCGAACCCATTGACATATGCATTTTCACGCGAGTATCGGCGCAGCGTGCAGTGGTGTTAGACGCGGGTTTCACGATCACTGGCAGCAAAGGGGTGTAACTGTTTGCCAGCCTTTTGGGAACCAAGCACTTCGCACTTACTTCCCCCTCTCCTACACAGTCTTACCTCCGATCCCGGCTTTCCGACAGACGAGTGAAGCGACAAGATCAAGCGACAGTCAAGTGGACGCACTTCGCTCATCAACTTTTCATTTCACAACTGTCACCATATGTAAGAACAGTCTGACTGCAGGAGCAAACACCCGAATGCAAGAGATTCATAGATCTTGCATACTATCACTCTTGCTGGCAACACTTTTGTATCTGTGTTACTTAGACGGCGGGACCTCCATGGGCAAATTCCAGATGGATGACATGTACTGTCTCCTGATACGTACGTAGCCCCTTGATCGCCAGTCGATTGGTTGTCTGTGAAACCACTTCATACTAGTGATGTAGGAACCGTTAAAGGGGAGTTAAGGGGTGGCAGGGAGGGGGGGGGGAGGGGGTTAGTTAGTTAGTTATTTGGGTTTAATGCCGAGCAGGCGACTAAGGCCATCTCACGGCGGGGGGAGGGGGGGGGGGGCAGGGATGGCGGGGGCATGTGACATAAGGGAGGAGGGGTGGGCGGGGGGGGGGGGGGGAGTGGGGGCTTATTTGTTGCAGTGTCTTACTATCATCTGCCTTAATTAGTGTCTATATCAAGTGTACATAATTAATTCATAATTAATAAAAAGAAACTACAGCGGCAAGAAAGAGAACGACCGTGAATCAATGCTTGGAAAATAAAGGTTCATTGTTCATTGTTTTCTCTCTCTCTCTCTCTCTCTCTCTCTCTCTCTCTCTCTCTCTCTCTCTCTCTCTCTCTCTCTCTCTCTCTCTCTCTCTCTCTCTCTCTCTCTCTCTCTCAGAGAACGACCGTGAATCAATGAATCTTTATTTTACAACGGTGAAGATATTAACACAGTCAGTGACAATGTCATTTTTCGTACCTTCCGTTGCTACAGCTACGACTAAGAACGAAATATACATAAAACATGGACATTAAAGCACAATGATACAAAATATATAGTCCACTAAAAAAAACACACGCATACATGCACTCGCGCCCGCAAATCCATACACCACACACACACACACACACACATACACACACAAACGCACACAGATGATTATTAGAATATACACGTAGATGCGTGTGTCGACGTATAACTAGATATTATTATTTGAGTGATGTCAGGTATCTATAGAGACTTGTCTTGAAACAAGATACAGTCGGAGTGGCTTTAACGTGATGTGGGACATATCACACTGTGTTGCTTCGTAGGTGAGACTTCGAGGTAGGTCCTTGATGTAAATACAAAATAAAAGATGACATAAGATTGACCCCTGCGGATATCCGAGTTTAACATATTTAGTACAAGAGTAGGCTCCATTAACAATTACTTTCTGTTTCTTGTTTTCAAGGCATGACGCAAAAAAATGAAACAGCCATGTCGCTTTTTAAGATAATGCTTAATTTGGGAAATCAATATTGTATGGTTCTCTAAGTCGAAAGCCCTTTTAAAGTGAAGATAAATTACACCTGTCAGCTGCGAATTATTCATATCCGAAAGCCATGTGACTGTTAATCTGCTCAGAGCGTATGACATGATTGCCGAGGGAGAAACTTGACTAAGACGAATGGAGCAACTTTCATGGATTCTAAGTAGTCAGACAGGTGTTTATGTATGTTACGTGGACGAGTTGTAGTCGAAGTATGATAAACACACCAGACACACACGCACGTACAGTTCTTTTAAATAGACCTCATTCAGCTGCAATCCGTCACACGTGGCTTAAGGATGTAGACAATACTGGAGTAACAGTTCCAACAATATTTAATTCAGCGATGCGATATCCACACAGTAATGCACTCTCAAATTCACAAACTACTGAATACAAAGTCTCTTCTGCGATGTCCTCACTACGACTCCAAGTTTCTCATACACAGCGTCTCTCGCAATAAACTGCGTATCTCTACAACTGACAAAGCAAGATAATGTACTCGGGCTTTCCCAGCGCCCTCCTTATATACACTATCAAAATCTAGAATCTTCTACGAAAATCATGAACTCAAACAACCAGAACGAAACGCGCAGCCGAAACTCATTAACATGAATTTTCCAGAAACAAATATCAGGCTACAAAAACACGGCTGCTCACTTCAGCTGTAAATTCTAACGTATAATTAAGACACATAAAAGTATGGTATCCCTATCTATGATAGCTCAAAAAAGTACGAGAACATTCACCAAACAAAAAAAATAAAAGCTGCTCACTACACGCGCACAGGAAAAGTAGCGAAAATGTAGCGATGTCACCTAACCGACGTGACACTTACGAGGCCACTAGACAGTGCTACCCTTCTACAACGCACCGGACTAAACACAACAAAACGAAAACGGCTCTACTCACGAACAAAAGAAAAACTTACTAAAATGGCACGAAATCATAACCGTGATAGCTCAAATAAACAACATATCGTTACCTACGAATAACAGATGTACGCTCTCACAGGATAACACAACCACAATCGTAACATTACCCCCCCCCCCTCTTAAGAATTAAATTTCACAAAACTTTCTTCTCAAATTTCAAAAATACGGTTGTGGCTGTGTAAACCTACACAAAACCCTAAACAAATATAACTTCACATCAAAAATCAAATTAAAATAAACGTCTTACAGTTCATGTAAACAGTCCTGAGCATCGAAATGTTTCATACAAAAGTTCCGGACACAGAAATGTTCATTTAAACTGCTCTGCTCAGGTAATCTGCTCCAAAGTTCTGCGAACCCTTGATAGACTGTAGTTTAATGTCAAAATTCTGCAAGAACATCGCCCATCTCATAATACGAGAATTAGTAAACGTTGCAGAGTTTAGATAGTTCAAGGGCTGATGGTCTGTTTGGAGAACAAATGGCACTCCCAGAAGGTACAGTTCGAATCGCCTTACTCCCCAAATGATGGCTAGGCACTCCTTCTCGATGGTCGAGTAGTTTCTCTCAGCTCTGGTCAACTTTCTGCTGGCGTAGCTCACTGGGTGGAGTTTTCCGTTATCTTCTTGCATCAAGACTGCACCTACTCCTTCGTTGGAGGCGTCTGTTCTCAGGAAGAACGTTTTCAACGGGTCAGGAAGGTGTAGAACAGGCTTCTCGGTTAGGATGTCTCGAACCGCCTGGAATGCTCGCTCTTGGGCATCCTCCCACTTCACTATGTTAGGTTGTCCTTTCCTCAGCAAATCAGTCAGGGGTGCTGTAACTGCCGCAAAGTTTGGTATGAACTCCCGATAGTAGTTCGCCAAGCCCATAAATGAGCGGCGTCTTGGTCGTAGGTCGCGGGGCATCCCTGATCTTCTGCACGTTGGCGTCGTGTAGCCCTTTTAAACCTTCGCTCAATTTATGTCCAATGAAGTCTATGTTGTCAGCCCCAAGAATACACTTGCTTGGACGGATGGTGAAATTCGCATCTGACAGTCTTTGGAACAGTTCTCGGAGGGCTTTGAGGTGGTCCTCCCAAGTTTTGGTATGGATCAAAATGTCATCCCAGTAAAAGACCACATTTTGCATATCTTCTAGGATCTTTTTCAGTCCTCTCTTTAATGTGGCACCACTGTTCACCATACCAAAAGGCATCTTCAGGAACTCCCAATGACCGGCGGGTGTGACGAACGCTGTCTTGGGGATATCTTTTTCTGCAACCTTGATTTGCCAATACCCTTTGCTTAAGTCCATTTTGGAGAAAAATTGGTCTCCACTGACCTTCTGGAACAGTTCTTCTGCTGTGGGCATAGGCTCTGGATCAAAGAGTGTTAGTTTATTGAGTCTGCGATAGTCCACACACACTCGGTTGGATCCATCTGGTTTCTTCACGATGACAACTGGGGACGCATAGGGTGACTTGGACTCTCTGATGACATTCAGACTCAGCATTTTCTTGATATCCTTTTTCAATTCTTCTCTCGTGTTATAAGGAAGACGATAAGGCTTGCTGCGAACTGGCTCGTTTGACGTCAGGTTCACCTTGTGCAGGATGGTGTCTGTTGTCCCTGGGTCAGGTGTAAACCGATGCTCGAACTCTTGAGTCAGGACGCGCAGTTCTTCACATTGAGTCTGGGTCAGATTCTGACCATACTGGATATCTTCTACATCCTCTTTATGTCGGAGTTCATTAAGGTCAAATAGGTTCTCGTCGTCTAGTCTTTCGTCATCAGCAAGACGCACCGATTCCGCCGATTTTTGTCTGTCTTGACCTCCCTGTAGCTCCACCAGCCTGTCTTTATTTACCACTGCTGCTTCCGTGTTGTCCGCCACTTTTAGAGGGATGGTCTGGTGACTCTTATCTGCTTGACTTCTCGTGGTAACGGAACATATTTCACATCTCCACTCCGGATCTGGATCGTCTGCGTTTCTGGCACCATCAATGTTTCCGATGATGAGGTCGTAGACTGGTGTCTTCACGCACAACGCCTTCACCTCTCTTGTCAAGTATGGGGTGTCGACACTGACTTTGGCAAGGGGGATAATCCTTACAGTTCCGTCACCCAAAATGAGGGTGGTCCACTCCTGTAGCTTCTGGTCTTCAGCTACTAGGTCCTCTCTCACGATGATGCAGCTACAACCAGTGTCTCTCAACACTCTCACTGGTGTGTCGCCGACGAATCCTGACACCACCGGCATGTTCGGCACTTCATTCTCAGGCAACGCGATGTTTGAGACTGGTAAAAATGTAGTCCCATCTCCTACTGGGATGCGACCATTCTTTTTGAAAGATTCGATCAGCTTCGGTGTCGCTCGCTTTTCTCTATACTCAAAGTCACTGGATGATGTCATATCATTTGCTAATACAGCGGCAGCTCTGTGTTGAGACGTAGTATTACTTCTGCCTGCTATCCCGCGATCTTGGTTAGGTCTTCTGATGTTGTCGCCTCGGGGAACATCTTTAGAAGGACACCGTATCGCTTTGTGACCTTTCTTTCCACAGAGAAAACATGTCAGGTTCTCCACCGGCTTGTATCTCGGGGTGTCTATGACATTATGGATTTCCTCTGCTGGTGCAGACACACGCTGTGGCTTACTGGACCCGAACTTCATGTTGTGAGCGTCAAGGTATCTTTGAGCGAAGTCGGCCAGGGCCTTTAGTGACTGGTCTTTTTGCTCTCTAAGGTGGGCGGCCAGGTCCTTAGAACATGCGCTGAAAACTTGTTCTTTGATGATGAGGTCGCACAGGTCTTGGTACTCTCTGTTTAGGCCAGCCAGCTCTATCCATTTCTCCAGGTAGCTTCTGATTCTCTCAATGAATAGGCCGGGTGTTTCTCCTTCTTCAGGCTTGCAGTTCCGAAATCGTCGCCTATAACCCTCTTTAGTGAAGTCGTACTGTCTCAACAGGGCGGCTTTCAACTGTATATAATCTTCGGCTTCTTCTCTTGGTAAACGGGTGTAAAATTCAAGCGCTTTGCCAGTTAGAAGTGCGCTCAGTTTAATAGGCCAAGTCTCTTGTTTCCAATTGTTGCTATTTGCGAAGCGCTCGAATCGCTCCAGATATCTGAATTTTCAATGAAAGGTGGAAGTTTTGGCGCACGGGCTGTTTGTTCTCTGCTCGCTAATGCTGCTTCATTAGTTCTCTGGCTCTGTGCCTCAATCTCCATCTGCTTTAGATGAATTTCGTGTTGACGCTGCCTCTCCGCCTCTTCTCTCTCCTCTTCTCGTTGTTTCTCCGCCTCTCTTCGCTGTTTCTCTGCTTCATCTGCTTGGATTTCGAGTCTCCTGATTTCACGTTCTTTGGCTCTTTCTTCTCTTTCCAGTCTCTCCTTTTCTTCTTTCTCTCGTTTCTTTTCTTCTTTCTCTTCTCTCTCCAGTCTCTCCTTTTTTTTCTCTCTCTCGTCTCTTTTCTTCTTTCTCTTCTCTCTCCAATCTCTCCTTTTCTTCTTTCTCTCGTTTCTTCTCTTCTTTCTCTCCTCTCTCCAATCTCTCCTTTTCTTCTCTCTCTCGTCTCTTTTCTTCTTTCTCCTCTCTCTCCTTTACAAACTCGAGGAGTTGAGCTCCTTCGAGTCCACATTCCTTTCCAATTTTCAGGAATGTCTCCAATTCCGATGTCGCCATCTCTGCTTTTCACTGCTGGCTGTTTTCTCCTGCTACCCTTTCCACTGAACCAACTGAATAGATCTCGTCGGGGTCGCCAAATGTTACGTGGGGGAGTTGTAGTCGAAGTATGATAAACACACCAGACACACACGCACGTAGAGTTCTTTTAAATAGACCTCATTCAGCTGCAATCCGTCACACGTGGCTTAAGGATGTAGACAATACTGGAGTAACAGTTCCAACAATATTTAATTCAGCGATGCGATATCCACACAGTAATGCACTCTCAAATGCACAAACTACTGAATACAAAGTCTCTTCTGCGATGTCCTCACTACGACTCCAAGTTTCTCATACACAGCGTCTCTCGCAATAAACTGCGTATCTCTACAACTGACAAAGCAAGACAATGTACTCGGGCTTTCCCAGCGCCCTCCTTATATACACTATCAAAATCTAGAATCTTCTACGAAAATCATGAACTCAAACAACCAGAACGAAACGCGCAGCCGAAACTCATTAACATGAATTTTCCAGAAACAAATATCAGGCTACAAAAACACGGCTGCTCACTTCAGCTGTAAATTCTAACGTATAATTAAGACACATAAAAGTATGGTATCCCTATCTATGATAGCTCAAAAAAGTACGAGAACATTCACCAAACAAAAAAATAAAAGCTGCTCACTACACGCGCACAGGAAAAGTAGCGAAAATGTAGCGATGACACCTAACCGACGTGACACTTACGAGGCCACTAGACAGTGCTACCCTTCTACAACGCACCGGACTAAACACAACAAAACGAAAACGGCTCTACTCACGAACAAAAGAAAAACTTACAAAAAAGGCACGAAATCATAACCGTGATAGCTCAAATAAACAACATATCGTTACCTACGAATAACACATGTACGCTCTCACAGGATAACACAACCACAATCGTAACAATGTACATGCCTTTCGAGGGGTTTAGATAATACGGACAGCAGAGAAATGGGTCTATAGTTTGTTAGGGTCAGTACGATCTTTTGATTTTGGCAGTGGAACGACTTTTGTGACTTTAAGGTCTGTAGGGAATACATTTTTTTAATACATTTAGTTGTAAATATACGTAAGGGTCTCTATGATGTATGGTACAGACAACTTTAATATTTGTGGGTTGGCATCATCATGGCCGGAGGACTTCTTATTAGGTAGGTCACTAATTAGTTTGCCCACTTTATTTCTTTTGTCAACCAAGGGGAAGTATCTCACTCTTTACTCTTTTGGTTCTAATCGGTGCATGTCTGTCTAATACTCCAAGGAATAATCTGTACCAAGTGGAGAGCGAAATATTTGGATCATCTCTGAGAAGGACCTCTTCAAAAGGAGTGTTACTAAGATCGTGTAGAAACTCATTACGATTGAAATGCTTAAACGACCTGTAGGTTGTTGTGGTATGACCATGTTTCTTCAACTGATTTGGGGAGTTTTATAGACCTGCAACAAATCACGGGGCAGTGGTCACTAACACTAAGATCTGAGACAATAACATCGGTCACAGCCTGCGGTTTGTTTGTATAGACGTGGTCAATGAGCGTAGAGGCCGTGGCGGTAATTCTGGTGGGGGATTTAACTAGCTGTACTAGGCCAAATAAAGAAGATGTAGTTTCCCATGCGGGATGGGGTTTGATGAAGTCTATATTAAAGTCATCTATGAGAATGCCGTAATTTTGTCCTTTACATACATTGTCTAGATTAGTTGTAAAACTGTCATACCACTCGAAAGTAGACGCCGGATTGTGGTAAATATACCCGACAAATGACGGTGAGCAGTACGGGCTCTTGACCTCATTCCACACACACTCTACTTCAGCCGTTTCTAAGTCTTTACGCCTACGGACTAAGTGTTCAATCGAGTGGTGAACGTATACAGCAATGCCTGTTTAACCGTGACAGAAGGAATCTCTTATCATGAGGGTAAAACTATGAATTTTCACGGCATCGTCACCGATATTTGAATTTAGGCATGACTCGGTAAGGTCGAAAATGTCGAATGGTGTGGGACTGTTAAGGAACGCCAACAGGTCAGATACCTTATTATAAAGACGAAAAATCTTTGAGGTGAACTTCTCGTAATTTGTGTTCTTTTCGTTTGCTTCTGGCCACGAGTATTTCGCTAACAGCTGTATTTTGTTTCACAGTGAAAATAGCAACTACAATAGCGGTGATTGAGCAAACGTCAATCAAAGATGGAAGGCCAATATATAAAAAAGAAACAATCAAGGAAAACAATAAAGTATGAAGACTAAATATGATAATTAAACGTTCAGGGATTACAAGAGCTGAGCGTTGCGATAAAAAACCTCTCCCACAACTGAAGTGTATACGGGAAGTATCAATGTCCGCTACCCTGAAGGAGCAATTTCGAAATACCCCACTGTTTATGAACAAAAATTACGCCACGGAGCACCCACAATAAAACGAATCGCTGTAGATAAAACAGTTCAACAGTGTCCACAGTCAAATTTCCTGCAATGACAAGAGTACGGCTTAATAAAAGCCGATTTAGATGAGAACGTTTAAATAAAGCTTCCAAACGGAGGTGCTCAGTTTAATAATTACGGTATTTAAAATGCACTTATCTTATAATAATTATAACTCTAAGCGCGCACTCACAACTCGCACACGCATGCGCACGCTTAAGACAATGACTCACGTAACACAAATAGTGAAAATACATTACGACGGTCAGCTTGGGGTGGGGAGTGTGGTGATATAGTGCTAGAACTGTTGAAAGAGGTGAGTTTTGAGGGCGGACTGGAAGGAGGAGAGCGAGTGTTTCTGACGGAGAGAGAGAGTGGGAGAGTGTTCCAGGTGGATGGACCGTATACTGAGAAGGAGCGGGGGCCGAAAGTGATGAGTTTGGTGCGGGGGGATGAGGAGGCGGAGATGGTCGGAGGCGGAGCGGAGGGAGCGGGGAGGAGTGTAGGGGTGAAGTAAGTTGGAGAGTTAGGCAGGAGGGTAGTTGTTCAGGGATTTGTAGCAGAGAGACAGAATCTTGTATTGGATGCGTTGGGGGATGGGGAACCAGTGAAGGAGCTTGAGCAGGGGAGTGATGTGGTCGAATTTTTTCTATCTGAGGACGAGGCGGGCAGCATTGTTCTGGACGCGCTGGAGAGTGAGAGTGGTGGAGTGAGGAAGGCCGGAAAGGAGAGAGTTGCAGTAGTCGATGCGAGATAAGATGAATGAAACAGCGAGTTTGGTGGCAGGTTCGGTAGTGAGGTATTTTCTGATCTGACTGATGCGGCGGAGGTGGAAATAACATGCCTGGACCGCGGCGGAGACGAAGCTGGTCATGGAAAGAGAGGAATCGAGGATAACGCCAAGGTTCTTGACCGAGTCAGAGAGGGAGATGGGGGTGATGTCGAGTTGAAGGTGGAGAGAGGGAGGGAGCTGAGAAAGTTTCTGGCGAGTGCCTACCAGCATGGCTTCCGTTTTGTCGTCGTTCAGTTTGAGCTTGTTTGCTGTCATCCAGTTTTTCACGTCTTCATAGCAATCAGCCGTGCCAGTCAGTAGTGTCTGAGTGTTGTCGAGTTTGTCTTTGTCTAGTAGTTGTGAGTCGTCAACGTAGAGGTGGTGGTGTATGTGGTGAGACTGGATGATGTTGGACAGGGAGGAGGTGTAGAGTATGAAAAGGACCGGGCCCAGGACGGACCCCTGTTGAACGCCGCAGGAGAGCCTGACTGGGTTGGAGGAGACGCCGTCGATGGTGACGGACTGCTGTCTGTCGGAGAGGTAGGAGAGAAACCAGGAGTGAGCAGAGAGTTAGTGATGCCAAAGGAGTGGTGAAGGCGGTGGAGGAGGATAGAGTGGTCTATGGTGTCGAAGGCGGCAGAGAGATCGAGTAGCGTAAGAAGGGAGATGTTGCCCGAGTCAGTGGAGAGAAGCAGGTCGTTAAGGATATGTAGAAGGGCTGTTTCAGTGCTGTGATGTTTGCGATAGGCAGACTGGAAGGGACTGAGGAGGTTGTTGTCGGCGAGGTGGAGGTTGAGTTGGTTGAGGACAACCGTCTCAAGAAGCTTGGACAGGAACGAGAGATTGGAGACTGGGCGGTAGTTCTTGAGTTCGTTTGGGTCGAGGATGTGTTTTTTGAGGAGAGGACGGACGATGGCGGACTTGAAGATATCGGGGACGGAGCCATTCTCTAGAGATGTGTTGATGATGTCGGTAATGAAGGGCAAAAGTTTTGGGAGGCCGTCCCGGTACAGGGAAGCTGGGAAGGGGTCTAGTTCGCAGGTTTTGAAAGGCATGGACTTTATGGTCTTGAGGACTTCATTCTGAGAGACGGGGCGGAAGGACGAGAGGGGAGTGCCGGAAAAGGGGGGGGGGGGGGGGCAGGAAGGCAAGGCGGAGAAGGCAGAGTGTCGAGTGTGTTGCGCAGAGTTTGGATTTTGTCGGAGAAATAGGAGGAAAAAGCGGACGGAAGTTCTTCTTTGCTGTGTGTGTTGGGAAGAGGAGAGTCTTTAGAAGTGCCTAGGAGTGTGTTCATGGTAGCTTAGAGGGTTTTGGAAGAAGTGGATTCCAGGATTTTGTATTGAAGGTGTTTGCGTTTGGAGTCGGAGATCATTCTGCAGACTTTGGATCTGGTGGTGTGGAAGATCTCTCTGTGGACGGTGAGGTCAGATGAGCGCCAGCGGCGTTCCGCTTGTCGACGCTCGCGCTTAGCCTCAGCTATGTCGTCAGTGAGCCAGGGGGAGGGGAGTCGGTTGGGTATGGAACGGGTGGTGACAGGGGCATGGGTGTCTAGAAGTTTTCGAAGGGAGAAATCGAAATGGGATGCAAGATCGGGAGAGGAGACGGGGTCCAAGAGAAGGTCGACAGCTTCGTCGAAGAAGTTCTCTCGGTTGACAGATTTTAATGTAACCGCTATACAAACGCAGCGTTTAATCATAATAATATATAACACTTCTATAGCGCAATATCCCCAAAAGAAAGCTCAGAGCCCGTTATATCTAGATAATCTAACTAAATGCAATTAACTAAACTTACAAAAACACAATCATTCATAGGTCTAAATGCACACTGACACAATACTAAAATAATAAGCATAACATTTCAAGAGCCTGATCAGATACATACATGTTGATGGGTGTATCAATCTCTTTCAAAGGCCAAGTTTGAAAAAATATGTTTTCAATCTAGCGCTGCAAATGGCCAAAGATGGTGCATGGCGAATATCATGGGGAAAACCATTCCACACTTTGGGAGCTTGTAAAGAAAAGGACCGCTGTCAAAAGGTTTTTAAGGACACTCTGGGGGTAGTCAATATTCTGTCGTCAGTGCTGGAGCGCAATACCCTGCCTGGTGTATAGACGGAGAGACTGGAGGACAAGTATGCCGGGAGTGTTTTATCAAAGGCCTGAAAAATGAGGAAAACAATTTTGTATTTAATCCTGAACTTCACTGTTTACTTAAGACACTCGGTCTAGTCCGAAAAGATGTGAGAGAAGTCCAAAGGTCCGTGCAAGTCAGTCGTGTATCGACGGAAACTATAGAGATACGGCACCATACACACATGTATTATGCAGTACTAAACGTACTAATTACACTCGTGAGAAACACAGATGTGAGTGTAAACTGTATGAAGCAGCTATCCTTACGAGCACGTGCACCTGCAGGAGCTCATGAGGATCTATGTCTCTTGCATTTGGGGCTTGTTGATGGCATGTGGCATTTATCCGTGCATCTGCAGGGGCTCACTAGGATCCGTGCCTCTTGCATTTGAACAGGTAATAATCGAGGCCTGTATCTATCCTGCAGAGACCGTGCATTTGAACAGGTAATAATCGAGGCCTGTATCTATCCTGCAGAGACCGTGCATTTGAACAGGCAATAATCGAGGCCTGTATCTATCCTGCAGAGACCGTGCATTTGAACAGGTAATAATCGAGGCCTGTATCTATCCTGCAGAGACCGTGCATTTGAACAGGTAATAATTGAGGCCTGTATCTATCCTGCAGAGACCGTGCATTTGAACAGGTAATAATCGAGGCCTGTATCTATCCTGCAGAGACCGTGCATTTGAACAGGTAATAATCGAGGCCTGTATCTATCCTGCAGAGACCGTGCATTTGAACAGGTAATAATCGAGGCCTGTATCTATCCTGCAGAGACCGTGCATTTGAACAGGTAATAATCGAGGCCTGTATCTATCATGCAGAAACCGTGCATTTGAACAGGTAATAATCGAGGCCTGTATCTATCCTGCAGAGACCGTGCATTTGAACAGGTAATAATCCAGGCCTGTATCTATCCTGCAGAGACCGTGCATTTGAACAGGTAATAATCGAGGCCTGTATCTATCCTGCAGAGACCGTGCATTTGAACAGGTAATAATCGAGGCCTGTATCTATCCTGCAGAGACCGTGCATTTGAACAGGTAATAATCGAGGCCTGTATCTATCCTGCAGAGACCGTGCATTTGAACAGGTAATAATCGAGGCCTGTATCTATCCTGCAGAGACTGTGCATTTGAACAGGTAATAATCGAGGCCTGTATCTATCCTGCAGAGACCGTACATTCGAACAGGTAATAATCGAGGCCTGTATCTATCCTACAGAGACCGTGCATTTGAACAGGTAATAATCCAGGCCTGTATCTATCCTGCAGAGACCGTGCATTTGAACAGGTAATAATCAAGGCCTGTATCTATCCTGCAGAGACCGTGCATTTGAACAGGTAATAATCCAGGCCTGTATCTATCCTGCAGAGACCGTGCATTTGAACAGGTAATAATCGAGGCCTGTATCTATCCTGCAGAGACCGTGCATTTGAACAGGTAATAATCGAGGCCTGTATCTAACCTGCAGAGACCGTGCATTTGAACAGGTAATAATCGAGGCCTGTATCTATCCTGCAGAGACCGTGCATTTGAACAGGTAATAATCGAGGCCTGTATCTATCCTGCAGAGACCGTGCATTTGAACAGGTAATAATCGAGGCCTGTATCTATCCTGCAGAGACCGTGCATTTGAACAGGTAATAATCGAGGCCTGTATCTATCCTGCAGAGACCGTGCATTTGAACAGGTAATAATCAAGGCCTGTATCTATCCTGCAGAGACCGTACATTCGAACAGGTAATCGCGGCCTTCATGAGGTATCTATCCTGCAGAGACCGTACATTCGAACAGGTAATCGCGGCCTTCATGAGGTATCTATCATCCAGAGACCGTGAATTCGAACAGGTAATCGCGGCCTGCATGAGGTATCTATCCTCCAGAGACCGTGCAAACGCAGGAGCCCATGAGGATCTATACCCTCTGCATTTGGAATTTGCGGTCAGCATGAGGCATCTGTTTTCATGGGCCAGTGCAGCTGCAAAGGCTCATGAGGATCTATGCCTCTTGCATTTGCATTTTGTAGACCGTGTTAATTCAAGGGTAGTGCCAGAGTAGTTTGGCGCCTTTCCAGGCGCCAAGCTAATCTGGCACTACCCTTGAACTATCATGAGTCGAACTTTCCTCTGCAATTGGAACAGAGTTGGACACAATGGAAGAAATATCATGGGTTTGTCAGTGGTTTTGACAAAAATATGTTTTTGTCGAACACAAACACTTCAAGCGTCTGTATGCAGAATTTGTCATCCATGTATTAAGGGAAAATAAACTCTTGTATGACCAGCCTCGCAAGCGCGCGCGCGCGCGCCACACACACACACACACACACACACACACACACACACACACACACACACACACACACTCACACACACACACGCACACAGGCACACACAGGCACAAACACATACACACGCGCGCGAAAAAAAAAAATGTGTCGGCTATCATCTTTTCAATGCATGTTTGATAAACTAAACAAGTGCACGGAAAATACATACATAAGCAGCTTGCAATTAACACTAAGGATGTGAAAACGGCAGACTTGGTATTTTGCCAGCTGATTTGCCAGTGTGATATGCAAGACCGTCCTGTGGGGTCAAGTCGACTTGGCGTCACTCTGGCGTGGATAGTTTGGAAAGGTATATGAAAAGGTATATGAAAGGTATATCCATGTATTACGTATGCACACAAAAGCCAGTTATTCAACCAAGTCATGCCTTTTCTCTTTCATACTTATCACGGCAGCGTTGATCCCGGGACGCGAAACTAATACCTTGGAGCCAGTTGCATGAGCGAGTTTAGTCTTGCGTCAGCCACTAAGCAAGGTGCGCCGCTATAGCGGCGCACCTTGTCCAGTGGCTGGCGCAGGGCTACGCTCGCTCATGCAACTGACCCCAGGTCTCTCTCGAGTACGCGGAACCGACCCCGCATTGAGTTCGCGTGGCGAATAGTGGTTCGAGCTTCCCAACGGCCCTCAACAACGAGCGAGAGCGAAGACACGGCCAATAATCAGATTCTGTCAGAGGCATAGTCAACACTCCAAACATCTCCAAGAGGCATAGATCCTCATGTGCCCGGAGGGCACATGAGGATCTATGCCCTCTTGGAGATGTTTGGAGTGTTTTCCTGCTGCACACTGGTCAGCCGTGATCTTGTTCTCGTTCGTTCTTGGGATGCGGTCGCTGGAAACGAACCCTCAGTATTGTCGTTTGTTAAACCGGTAAGTGATGCCATGGGTTATTTGCACGACTTTTTCTCCAAATTGCAAACATCTGTACAAGACTTAGATTCACACTGGAAGAGGAAGGGTGGCGTAAGGGGGACGTAACCGGGTTGTATGTGTGATGGGCTAAGGTGGAATCGATGTAAAATTGTGATGGTTGGCCTTAATGACTCTGAGACGCATTCATGTTGAGTTTTCTTTAATAACACCAGAATGCAGAAGGCAGAACAGAAAGCAAAAATCAGAAACCAGAAAGTAGTACTTGTGGAATAAATAAACCGGCAATCAGTAATGGTGCCAAGAATACAATAAACAAGGCACATAACAAAACTAAGCCATATAATTTCATGCAGTGATCTGAAAACACTGATTTTAAACACTGTGATAAAATCAAAGTGATGGTCGTGTAACATACAGAATGTGTAGTAAAATACCTGACCACAAATAAAATGAAAATAAGTAAGTCACAATACGAACTACAAAGTCATGCAAAGCACAAGTCAAAGAATAAAGCAGAGCACCAATGCACAATTCCGCTATACAGTCAGACCTGGTAAGGCGAACACGCAAATGACTAACAAACGGGTAGTCATTCCGACCGGGGCCAGATAATATCGAAACGAATGCATAAGTGCTAAAAGTAACAAAGCAAAAGTAAAATACAAAATTAATGAGATGGCATGCCACCATTAAGGTAACTCTGTGACTAAGCACTAATGAATAGTAAATGGAAGAAAACTAGTGTAAAGAAGAAAGTAATGTGTGAATGAACATGACACAAAGTGAACTCACAATACAATCAACTTACCATCAAATGAATAAGGATGTACACACAACCTCATCATCCAATCGGACTTTATTACATTCGCACCGCAGACACAAGCGCAAACATTGAACGTCAACAAAGATCGCAAACATCTACACGCACTGCAGTCATTCATAACGAAGAGGAAAGACAGACTGAAAACACGTGTAGATGAAGGTGAATTATGTGCATGTAACCTAAGATAGCCTAAAATAAAGCAGATCTACTAAACTGCAACCTAATGCATGTCACCATAAAATAAATAAATTCATGGTCCACTTAATTAGATTACGAAGTACCTTTAAGTTTAAAAGGCTGCTTATTACACATAGTATTAAACAATGACCCTTGAGGTCTCATAACAGAGATGTCCTGTGTTTCTTGCAGTCACTCAAAGGCTACACTTTTACACATAGTAGTGAACAATGACTCTTGAGGTCGCATAACAAGGATGACCTGTATCGCTTGCCGTCACCCAGGCTCATGCCTGTCAGTGAAGTGAACCAAGCCTAAGTACTATGTCAAGTGAAATACCTAGTCATAAAATAGGATGCAAAAAATGACTAAAGTCAAAATAAAAAAAAGAAAGACCTATGAACAAATGACTGAATGAATGGAGTGAGTGACTGAATGAACCAATCAATCCATCCATCAACCAGTCACTCAATCCGTGGCTAGGCATGGCATACGGTAAGACATGGCAACGTGTAAACAACTTAAACGGAAGTTCAAAATCAAAACAAACATGGTGGCTGAGAAAGTCAGCCGTAAGTGACGTCAAGAGCGCGGAAAGATCACACAAAGGCTGCCCTCCCCAGCTAAGTGATAGTCAAGGGAAGACTAAAAAAACCATAGAACTAAATAAAGTAAAGATCATCCTAACTATGAAATAGTTTAAATCTCTACCACAGCAACAACAACTAAACAATCAACCAGTAATGAATAGCATTAAATGCACAAAAGAAAATACGCGCATTATGGTGCATCCACAATGCAAATAATGTAATGAATTGTCATGATTGCCATTTATTGCAGCAAGACCAACTTAGCGAATCATTTAGTTAGAGGCATAAGCGCACTCCCTTTTACTCCCACGGTTGCGCGCCAAAGCAAAACTATCGCCATGCCCTAGTTACAGCCGACCACGTGCGGTCGTGCACGCTAAGCTCATCATTTTGACACGTTAAGTTTTCTGAGGCAAAATACATACGTCATTGTTACAAAAGTTTGTGTAATAATTTCCACACTGCAGCATTACATGGAAATTTACTACCGAGTAGATAATCTTCTAGCAGAAAACAAATGGAATCAAGCTAGCCTCACACAATGGCTAATACCGACCGGTCTGGAAATCAAGTCAATCGCATGGTCAAGAAAGTCATCAATACATCAAGCTTTGCAATATCATCAAACAATGTAAAAACAAAACGGCAAATACGATATGAAAACTCAGTACTTACAGGGTCTCCAAAACCCGCGCAGTTCAGGGTGAATTAGAAAACTTTTTCCTCCACGGCACCGGTGCCAAAAATTAAGTCGGTCACTATAAGGCTGGTACTGTGTCTCGCGTGTTAGGTAAAGAAAAGGAAAGCGTGCGTCGCGGGCAGCCCTATTTATAGACGCATGCCGGCTCCCGAGTTGGTGCTAAAGTCCCCAGGGGTCTGGGATAGTAGACATGGCAAATCTGTGTTTCTTGTCAGCCCTATGAGCTAGAATAACTTCTGAACTACATCATGCAGAAATATAAACTTTGAATAGGAAAATTAGGACATTTTACCAGCTTTACTCTGGATTAAATTTGTGGTTACGGGCTGTTAATAAAAAAAAATATATTCATTCATAAAGTGGTCTCAGAAGGGCCACAGAAAATCGAAAAGGCCACATTCCTTCTGCCATTGAAGATAAGTAGCGGCTAATCTCTATGTTTGTTTGTTTGTCTATTTTGACAAAGGGTATTTACCCGAAATATTAATAAATTGTGTTGTACCCGTCTTTTCTAAGCGTGTTTCTTTCTCCGTTCGGTACTTCTTTGCATATTACACGCTTGGCAGTCACCTTTTTGGTCTGGATTGATTTACTAAATCACAATTAGCACCCTGATAGGTTACAATTAACCAAAAGACAT
Source organism: Semisulcospira habei (assembly GCA_036245525.1). NCBI lineage: Eukaryota > Metazoa > Mollusca > Gastropoda > Semisulcospiridae > Semisulcospira > Semisulcospira habei. The sequence continues at coordinate 26,734,500 of BTPG01000002.1, read as the reverse complement.
ATGTCGTTAAAAAATTATTAACTGGGCCAACTCTAACCATGCTAAATACTAAACAAATGGTGTTGTAATTTGGCTACAATACACGGTCAAAAATATCAAAGAAACACAACACGTACACTGCGCTAACGCCTAACGCTGCGTTTGGCATGGCACCGCGAGCGGCGCACGTCATAGCTAGCATTCGACACGAGTCAAATCCGAGAGGCAATGGTCATAAGTGCTATCGGCCTATGTACACAGAGGAACATCTGATTCGCTATGTAAAATACGCATTTTGCAGATGAAACACGTTCGCAGGAGCAGTATAGTTCAAGGGTGATGCCAGAATAGCTTGGCGCCCATAGGCGCCAAGCTATTCTGGCATCACCCTTGAACTCGCGAGAAACTACATTTTTCCTGTTTTGTTACACACGTCACTTTAATCATCGTCATGGAGACACAAGCATTGGTGCGCGCGACATCCGTGCAAAATTGGGGACTTTAGCAACCGCCCGCCCGCCTTACTAACACCCGCTGTCTGCGCGAGGGACAAGCGGGCAGGGCGTATACGAAAGTTCAACATTGTCATAATGCAACGCCTATTTCAATCTAACATTTTATTATAAGTTGCATAAGCTTCCAGCCGTAAGATCCAAAATCACAAACACACATTTCACAGTCGACGTCAGTCATCATTGGTTATTGTCGTTGCGGTCTTTGGTGGAGATGGAGAAGGTGGTGAGGGCGACTTCCCTACTGTCGTCAAGGGAGGTCAGGCCGGTCTCGCCGGAAGATGTCGCCGTGTCGGCGAACCACTCTCTGGGAATTGTGGATCCGGTAACCTTGGCGTCAATGTGGTTTTGAAGTTTCTTTCTCTCCGCGGCGGTTGTTTTCGGCATAACTACGCAAAAGATGATGAGCCATTGACGTCACACACTAAAATTTGTGGACGAAGATTGTGTTTCTAAATTACTGTAAATTCCAGGTCAGAGATCTGGCAAAGGAACTTGGATAACGAAGTGGTTTCAGGAAGAGGTACAGATGCTCATGAGCCCCGCAATTGCGGGGGCTCATGAGGATCTATACCTCTTGCTGCTGGGTGGTGTTATGTTTCTCGGCAGTGAAGGGCATTACAGAAATCCGTTTACCTTTTCCAGACTGGTTCTGTCCACCCCTCCCCTGTCCACACGACTGTTTCCAGGCAGCGCGGACCTCTTCGTTCAACACGCAGTAGAAGAGAAAGACGAACAGTCCCTGAAAAAGTAATGGCGAAACACTCAACAGTTGTTCATCATCAGCTGAATAAATACTGTATAAAGTAGAGGAGATATTCATACAAATCCTCTCGTGGGAAAAATCTACTGTCCTGCTTCCTTTGTGGTGTAGGGTTTCAATTTTTAGACGATCTTCCCAGAATATTGCCAAGTATTTTTTTTCGGAATTTTGACAGAACCATCGTGAGAAAGATGAAGACTCAACTTTACATATGAAATTTCATTCTCATTAAGTCTCCCGGTTAGTCAAGAATGCAAAGGTCATCGGGCTGAAGTAGCCAGCACTGGGCCTCCGCACGCGCGGTTCCACTGCGGCCGACTTCATCCCGATAGCCTTTGTGTGCTCTGATCCCGCGCCGTCCACCACCAGGCTGCTAATTATCTCCACACTAACCTGGAAAGAATTGAAGACGGCGAAGAGATAGTTAAAGAGCAGGCTGGCTTCGTCAATGGCCAGAAAGCCAAAGACCCATGTCAGCCCGAGCAGAATGACCACCCCGATGGCGCGGCGGAGCTGGGTGACAGCTTTGCTGGATCGGCGCTTATCAAGCCTGGTGGATAAAACATAAAAATTGTTTGAATATAACATTGGTACTTTACTTCCCTTCCTTAACTCATTCATCCCAGTACCAACAGAACCAGAAATGGATCTAGCATGATAGTTCAAGGATGGTGCCAGAATAGCTTGGCGCCCATAGGCACCAAGTTATTCTGGTAATACCCTTGAGCTATCATTCTAGATCTGTCTCTAGAATTGTAAGATAGTACTTCAGAGAGCCACTTCAAAATTTGGGGATTTCGGTCCTAGGTAGAATGTGTTACGATATGATAATAATAATAATAATAATAATAATAATAATAATAATAATATTAATGAGTACTTGTATAATAATACCGGTTATTATATATGCACATTTTCCCAATTTGGCAAATGAGCTCAAAGCGCCGCGAACTGAACCCAACACGCACGCTCACGTGACATACGCATTCACTCTGAAGACAAACACAGTGCAAGACAGACAGTACATTCACGTGGTGCGAAGGATCAGCTCAGCTATTGAGGTTTCGGAAATTCTGATCGCTTGTATTTGAAATTTATAAAGTGGCCTGAAACCGGTACCAAAGTGGAGCGGGTGAAAGAACCGGAGTACCCGGAGAAAGAAGCCCCGACGGTCCGCCCGAATTAACAGTGACACTTACTACAGGAGAAAAATCCGACGACAAAACCCGGTATCGAACCTCGCACCTTTAGCATTGGTGGCAGGCGCCTTCACCACTGCGTCACGCACCGTATAGCGCCTAACCTCTGATTAGAGCTCTAGGCGCTTAACAAAAACTAATTGTACAAAAATAACTAATTACAAAAACGCAATATACAAAAAGTATAAGTCGCCATTCAAAAATGCTACGCTTTTGGACTTATATTTACACTCACGCACTCACTCGCACACACACTACTTCTAATAGAGATAGAGATGACTTCAACATGACAGGTCTGTGACAAAAGTCATTCGTAGCAAACAGAAAAAAAAATGGGTCTTTAGGACTTGCCTGAATGCCTCTCTCGAATCCACTTATCTCAGTTCGCGTGGGAAGTCATTTCAAACAACTGGGCTCTGGTACCTGAATGACCTCTCACCGAACGACTTTGACGAGAGGGATACGTAAGACTCGAGAGTCGGAAGCAGAGCGCAAATTCTGTTTCGAGGGCGTATACTGCTGGAGAAGAGAGGCGAGATAGTGTGGGCAGGAACAGGTAATACAATAGCGAGTCATGCATGAAATTTTATAGCGAATCCTAGCTGTTACAGGTAAACAGTGGAGAGTAGACAGATGGTGTGCAATATGATCAGATCTAGGGACTCTAAGAATCAACCTTGCAGCTGAGTTTTGAATTTTCTGGAGTTTGCCAATCAGGCAATGGGAACAGACTGCCAAAAGAGCATTGCAATAGTCTAATTTAGACAAAACAAAAGCGCAGACAAGTACTTTAGTTGCTTCAGGTGTCAGGAAGCAGTGCGTAGCAGTTCGGTATAGGCGGATCTGCAAACGTTGTTCACATGAAGGCACATGGACAGGCTTATATCAAGTGTGACACCCAGATTTTTTACATGGGGGGAGAAGGGGACATTAGCACCACAGATTTGTAACGACTGGGGGAGTGTCAGCGTCTTCGTCAACCTCGTTGAAGCGATGATACATAAAGATATAAACAAAACAGCAAAAGTAATCACATTTTGTTCGGAAAAGTTTTAAATGCATTGTCATGAATCTCTATGCCCACGCATAGAGTTTACACAGAGTGGTTGTATGCTACGGTCTTGTCAGCGGTTTGTCTTGTGACAAATATGCCGTGTATGCACGAGGTTACGTGCAATCTTAGGGAACGCGTTTGGCACGGGGTTTTAGCGAGAGCTCAGGCGAACAGATCTGTAGGGAATTCAGTACGGGCTATTATGTCAGTGAGGACGGACGTATGTGGTTATGCTACCCCTATTCCAAGACTCTGAGACCTAGATTTCAGATATATTTATGTATTATTGAAAGTTACGGAGCTAAGGGCAATAATGTGTTAGAGTAGCGTAGTTTCTTTGTGTAGCGGTGATTTGGTTCAGTTATGTCGGTTTGAGATTTGTTGAGATAATCGATGATTTTGCTATGTAGTTATTCACCTTGATGGATAACTAAGTAATGTGAGGTGTGTATGCCTAGGTGTGTGTGAGTGAACAAACGGGTGAAAGTTTTTTGTATCAGCCAGGTTACGTAAGATGCCTCGCATTATCCAAGTTGTGTGTGTGTGTGTGTGTGTGTGTGTGTGTGTGTGTGTGTGTGTGTGTGTGTGTGTGTGTGTGTGTGTGTGTGTGTGTGTTGCAAGTGTTATGATGTCAGGACTTTGTGTCCAGCGTGCTTGTGTGGAGCGGAGCGACGTGACGCCGAGACGTCAATCAACAGAGGCTGCCGCCAGAGGGACCAATGGTGAGGTCATTTCACCAACAAAGACGTGAGCGACCGGTGCCTAGACACCTGGGTCATCAGAGACTGCACTACGGGAGCGAGTCGGGAGGGCGTCCACATACAAGAAACAGGGGACTACTCAGAAGCGTGCTACGCGAGAGGCTACACGCCTGGACGTGGAAGGACAGAACGTTACCGAGCGATAACACCAGTGAAACAGTTTTGATTGTGCAGACAATTACCTAGCCTGGCGTTTACGTTGTGTATGTGTACGCGATGTTGACGTGCTTGTAGTGAGAAGTGTATGGTGTATGGAATCTTTTGAGCTTACGTTATTTCTTTTGTAAGAGTAAAAGGGCCTAGAAGAAAGAGAGATAGTGTTTGAGTTATACCGCGTGAATGCGCCCGACTGAGTGGCGGTGCGTGCGTCTGTTGTGCTGAGAGTCTGTACGTGCGACTGGGGAGAGACTGCGTGCGTTACAGTGGTGACCTCGATTTATTTTTGTTTGTTTTTTTCCAGCGGTAGGTTAGATTAGAGTGCCGAAGGTGTTAGCTAGCTTGGGCAGTGTATTACATTCAGTTAGTCTGAAAAAGAAATTCGGTCGTTTCTTTTTTCCTGGGGAATGGTAAATTGTGATGAAGCTGTATGCCCACGCATAGAGTTGACGCAGAGTTGTTGTATGCTACGATATTGACAGCGGTTTGTCTTATGACAAATATCCCGTGTGTGCACAAGGTGACGTGCAATCATCGGGAAAGCGTTTGGAACGGGGTTTTAGCGAGAGTTCAGGCGAACAGATCTGTAGGGAATTCAGTACTGGCTATTCTGTCAGTGAGGACGGACGTATGTGGTTATGCCAAGACTCTGATACCTAGATTTCAGGCATGTTTATGTATTATTGAGAGTTACGGAGTTAAGGGTAATATGTGTTAGAGTAGCGTAGTGTGGATGTGTAGCGGTGATTTGGTTCAATTAAGTCTGTTTGGGATTTGTTGAGATAATCGGTGATTTTCCTTTGTAGTTATTCACTGAGATGGATAACTAAGGAATGTGAGGTGTGTATGCCTAGGTTGCTTAAGAAGGTAGTACGAGAGTGTGTTAAGTATAATCTTTTCCAATGTACGAATCCGTGTATGGCGAGAGTGTCAGGTTATAGTCTGTTTTAGGGAAGTGACAGAGTTATGGTGTGTTGCGGAAGTAGTTCGTGTTGGGAAGCACGTGTGTGTGAGTGAACGAGTGAGAGTTATTTGTATCAGCCAGGTTACGTAAGTTGCCTTGCAGTATGCAAGTTGTGTGTGTGTTGCAAGTGTTATGATGTCAGGACTTTGTGTCCAGCGTGCTTGTGTGGAGCGGAGCGACGTGACGCCGAGACGTCAATCAACAGAGGCTACTGCCTGAGGGACCTATCGTGAGATCATTTCACCACTCGAGGAGTGAGCGACCGGTGCCTAGACACCCGGCTCATCAGAGACTGCACTACGGGAGCGAGTCAGGAGGATGTCCACAGTACAAGAAACGGGGGACTACTCAGAAGCGAGAAACTACACTCCTAGACATGAAAGGACAGAACGTTACCGAGCGATAACACCAGTGCAACAGTTTGGATTGTGCAGACAATTACCTAGCCTGGCGTTTTCGTTGTGTATGTGTATGCGGTGTTGATGTGCTTGTAGTGAGAAGTGTATGGTGTATAGAATCTTTTGAGTTTACGTTATTTGTTTTGTAAGAGCAAAAGGGCCTAGAAAAAAGAGAGATAGTGTGTGAGTTATACCGCGTGAATGCGCCCGAATGAGTATCACATAGTTCATAGTGTTTTGGCAGTTTTTACCCCCTTGAAGGACGTGATTTCATGTTTGTTGGGCCAAACATATCTGCTACCTCCAGTTTCTCATACCTGTTGTCAACTAGGGTCAGGATGACCCGCAGCACCAAGGTGAAGATCACCGAGTTAAAGACCAGGATGAGGCCGACTGGTGCCACAAACGCCGCGTAGAAGGCAATACCGCTCAGCCAGCACCTGGACAGAGTGAGTCATTCAACATACAGTGCGTAGTCAAGGGTTGGATGCGAAATTTTCACGAGAATCTTCGCTCTTGCAGTTCCTTAAGCTAACCCACCCCGCATCCGTTGTGTGAAATAAAGAGTAGCGTATCCGGATGCAGCGGGTCTCGAAAGTGTTAACTCATTCGAGACGTGCCGCCTCCGGATACGCGGCATAAGCCGCGTATCCGGAGGCGGCACGTCTCGAATGTGTTAACCCCTTCACTGCCAGTGGACGCAGATTGTCTTTCTGATATCTTTGCTTATTGAACGTCAAACGACCCCCGACGTGCAAGGAACATGGGTACACACTGGAGCCAGCAAGAAACATAGATCCTCATGGGCCCCCCGCTGTTGCGGGGGCTCGTGAGGATTTATGCCTGTTGCATTTGACTATTCCTTGTCGTGTGCTGACAGAGAATGAGACGAAAGCTCCCCCCACGAGGGCTCCAGTAACTGTCACGCTAACCGATACGAATACTAAAAAGAACATTGATTGATTGTACATTGCTTAACGTCCCGACAGCAACAAGGCTTTCTCAGGACGTGCCTGCACTGCTTGTGAAAAAAAAAACTAAACAGAACATTGAATGTATGTCACCAGCCGGTCAAATACATTAAATAAACCTAACACATGGGGCCTAAATAAAGCTAAGACCATTTAGCAACACACATCCAATATCAAGAGCTACAGGCAGCGCAGACAGTAGGGAGAGTTTTAAAAAGGCAAATACAGGTGAATGGACAAAGGGTAGACAGAAACGCATGCCCCAGAATAGAGAGAAAAACTCACCCTGTGGGGCTGACCAGGGTGACCCTGAGAACTAAAAAGTACCTAACCCCACCCAAGTCCCCCAGGGCAGACCCGGGTGGGGGTGCTTGTGAAGAAAAAACTAAACAGAACATTGAATGTATGTCGCCAGCCGGTCAAATACATTAAATAAACCTAACACATGGGGCCTAAATAAAGCTAAGACCATTTAGCAACAAACATCCAATATCAAGAGCTACAGGCAGTGCAGACAGTAGGGAGAGTTTTAAAAAGGCAAATACAGGTGAATGGACAAAAGGTAGACAGAAACACATGCCCCAGAATAGAGAGATAAACCCACCCTGTGGGGCTGACCAGGGTGACCCTGGGAACTAAAAAATACCTAACCCCACCCAAGTCCCCCAGGGCAAACCCGGGTGGGGTTAAAAAGAACAGACATAGCCTCTTAATGTACTAGACATACGAGGAACAAGTGGACTTTGTAAGCTTTCAGATATTGTATTGTCGTTTTCTCGGTAGTGAAGGGGTTAGGGAATTACTTGAGGCCTAAATGGACGTAACTGGAAAACTCTGATACAAACAGTAACACATCGCCGCGAGACCCAGTGTTTCTTGTTGCTAAATCCGACGTTTGTTATAAGCGAGGTAATATACACGGAAAGTGTTGTCGGCACCTCTGGAAAAGTCTTGTTAAAAATGACTTTTTATATATCTCACATTAACTCATTCGAGACGTGCCGCCTCCGGATACGCGGCATAAGCCGCGTATCCGGAGGCGGCACGTCTCGAATGAGTAAACTGTCTGTAACTAACGTCAGCTTCGCTTAAAGCAAAAAAAAAAAAAAAAAAATCACAAAAATCTGATATAAAATCTTTTGAGAGGTCCTGACAACACTCTTTGTATTTCGATTACTTTGCCTATGACAAATTCCGGATACAACAACAAGAAAAACCGGGTGCCTGGCTGTTTGCTAAATTCGACGTTTACACTATAATGGAGGGCGAGGAGGAGCTGACTTACACTCCGCTGGACAGAGAGGCGTAATTGTCCATGTCCACCCCTGCAGTGATGATGACGACCAGGACAGGCAGACCCCAGGCAAAGGCCGAGCACTTCAGCATGATGCGCGTGATGCGGGTCCGAAACACCCTGACCAGCGACAGGTACATGTAGAAGGCCTCCACCGCCATCCAGCACATCGACGACAGCAGGCACAGGTGGAGTAACAACGCCATGACCTGCACGCACAAAAAAAAATGGCAATGGCGTGGACATCGTCTACCGGGCATTTTAACCCCTTCCCTGCCACAAATCGGAGCTTGTGTCTTGAAATTTGTGTAATTTGCAACGCTCCAAAAACCTCCATTATCTCGAGTGAACATATGCAATTCAAAGTTGGGACAGCAAGAGGCATAGATCCACATGGGTCCACCCAGTTGCGGCGGCTCATGAGGGTCTATGCCTCTTGCAGTTGAATATTCCTCGCCGTGTGCTGACAGTGAATGCGTCAAAAGCTCCATCTATCAGGTCTTCAGTAAATGCATGTCACGCTAATTGATACAATTAATAATAAGAACAGACGCATTTTCTTACTATAATATACAACCACACCATAAAGTTTGTCCTTCTTGGACACATGCATATTGGTATAACAAGCAAATTAATATTAATGCAGTTGCTTTATGTACTTTCCTTCCCAAAATCCATTGCGCGCCAAGAAGACTTGATCGTGATGATACTTGCATTTTCAAAACGGAAATCCTAAATATTTTCATACTGCAACCTTACAAGCTTCTTATGTTTATAGTAATGAAATACGTCTTACGGACGTTCGAAATTTATATCATATACAACACTAACGAATAACAAACGCCAGTCGCTGCATTGACTAGTGAAATTGACGAGATGTCAGCTGGCGATATCGACAATCTTGCATGATCTATTTACAAGTAGATCTTTTTACAAGTAACACGCACTGTTATACAAAGCACCGATTTCTTCGTAGTCAGATTAAATCTAAGCGCAGAGTCGACAGCGATATACAGTCGTCTGCCATTCATGTACTTTGTCTGAACACCTCAATAAGCCGCAAAATGAATGACGTGAGGCATAGTTTTGTTTTGGACAGAGTACATAAATTACATTGAGCAACAATTTGCTTGCTAATGCTATAGTGCCGATAATCGACAGATGTCATTACTTGACCGGAATCAAATGTCCTCGTCTTACGACTCGGACATTTTGACTCGGGTCTCGTAATCACATCTGCCTGTTATCGGTATTGTATCAAACAAAATGTTGCTCAGTATAATATGATATATACAAGGATCAGTTGGACTTTGTAATCTTTCACAAATACAGTCAAATGTGCGCATTTTTCTGATGTCGAACCATACGTATCTACATAGCCGTCTCATACTGAAGTCCACCACGTTCACTCGGGCCTCTGTAGACGAAATTTTTCCACGTGGTATTTGTCCTCTAAAGACTGCATTCCAGTTAAGAAGACAGATCGACCATGATAGTTTAGGGTGATGCCAGAATATTCTGGCGCCTACCGGCCCCAAGCTATTCTGGCACCACCCTTGAACTGTCATGGTCGATACACATCCTACTATAGTGTCAGAACTGAATGGGTAATTTACTAGAGAAGCCTTATCAATTTTGGCACCATCCTTGAGATATATAGTCGATCCGGCCATGACTTGTGTTAGATAGCAGGCTGAACAGCAGTTACCTTGCACGCCCAGTGATGTCGCATGGTGTAAGACTGTACCCCCGCCACGAACACCAGGTTAGAGAGCGCCATGGTGGTACACAGGTTGAGCAGGATCATCGTCGGCTTGTTGAAATTGGTCCTCCTGTTTAGCAGCACGTGAAACACGACAAAGCGAATTACAATGATCTAGTAACAGGGATTGATTCGGGGAAGGGGGTTCCAGGTGTTTACCCCCCCCCCCCCCCAACTCCCCCTCCTCCCCTTTGCCCCCTCCGCGCATCCTCAAACAAATTGCCATCAAAAGAGAAGAGAGAGAGACGTGAAAGGGAAGCTGAAAGACAAAACAAATTACCCCATTCAGCCCTGATGCCCTACAGTAGGAGATGGGTCGACCATGATAATTCAAGGGTAGTGCCAGATTAGCTTGGCGCCTGTCGGCGCTAAGCTAATTTGGCACTGCCCTTGAATTATCATGGTCGATCTATCTGCTGCAACTGGTGCATAGCCATTAGATGGCGTCTCCCAAATTTGGGAAATACGGCCGTCGGGCTGAGCGAGTTAACGGAAATCAGTTCAGTGGAAGTAGAGAATTCTTCGAGATGTCTGACACACTGTGCAAAGTAATATCCGTTCTTCCCCCTACACCTTGCCCTTACCTTCCCTCCACCCTCCATTCCCCGCCCTCCCCCTTCACACGTGTTAAACACAACAAGCAATACCCTTGATTCTGGAACCGTCACTCAGCCTCCCACCGCTGTGCTCTCTTAGCAATCAATTTGATTGTGATAACCTATCTTTAAAATAAAAAGCAAACAAAACACCAACAAAAAAACACAAGCTTCTTACCGCCGGTGGCCTTTAGGCTCGTTTCTTTTTTTCGCCAATGACGTGGGACTGAAATAAGATTAGAAATTAGATTCGAATAGATGAAATGAATGAATATATAACTGACGCACCCCCGCTATGATGTAAATTAGTGGAAATCAGAAGCAGACTCACAAACTGCAGGAATCACTTGTCAACAAAGCGCTACCGACAGCCAATGGGATTAATTCATTCGAGACGTGCCGCCTCCGGATACGCGGCATAAGCCGCGTATCCGGAGGCGGCAGGTCCCGACTGAGTTAAAAATCCGGAGAAGAAACATGCTATATAGCATAGACCGGCTTTTAATCCACCATTTTCGCCGAAACTCGAGCAAATAAATGTGATTTGTTTCTGATGTCCGAACAACGAGTATTGTGAAAGAAATTAACACAAACACAAATATCACAGGCATCTTTACAATCGCTAAGAAAAGGCGACACGATGTCGAAGCGGAACGGGTGTTTCAGGGTAACTGCCAATTTTAAATTGAAGCTAACCATAACTTAATTTTCAATGCAAAAGAAAGCTTCTATTGAAAGACATAATAACAATTGCCTGCCAAGAATAAATATGAATACAAACCAAATGCAAGAGACATAGATCCTCATGAGCCCCCGCAGTTGCGGGGGCTCATGAGGATCTATGCCTCTTGATGATGCCGCTTTATATCCATGTTATTTGGTCGGCTGGAATATTCTGGTGTTGGATCAACGATTTAAAAAAGACAATGTGCTTCCGCTGGCAGTTTAGGTCGTTTAACGTCTGAGCGCATAACGTGTTTTATTTTCTCCAACTATCTCCGCAAAATAGACACATTTCTGTACCACTTTAAGAACAAATATCATTTAGTGCCAATTAACATAACGTGGATTACTTTTACTGAGCTCCTATGATTTGTCGAATTTATATATATATATAAGCGCATTAAATAGGCGCTTTATCCCAATTGAAAATCGGCTCAAAGCGCCGCCGCGAACTGAACCCAACAAGCACGCTCACGTGAATCACGCGCATTCACTCACACACAGTACATAAACACAGAACATTCACGTGGTGCTAAGGGCAAGTTCAAGCGAGCTACTGTAGTTTTTGGAAATTCAAAATCATTTGTATTTGAAATTTGATTAAGTGGGCTGAAACTGATACCAAAGTCGTGGGGGAGGAAGAGCCGGAGTACCCGGAGAAAGAACCCCCGACGGTCCGTCCGAATTAACGGTGACACTTACTAGAGGAGAAAAATCAGACGCCGAAACCCGTAATCGAACCTCGCACCTTTAGCATTGGTGGCAGGCGCCTTAACCACTACGCCACGGACCGCCCCAATATTGGCTGTACAGTCGTAAAACTTTGGTGCAAAGACATGAGGAAGCCAGTTCAATACCCTAAATAGAGCCCCGGCAGATTTCAATATCGAGGTCAAGCTTGCAGACTTCATGTACGCCTGGGCTGTTTCAGGTTTTAAAACTTGGCCAGTTCAGGTGAAGATGGATCTTTCTTATACTGGGCTTAATATATCTCGGGCACATTTAGTGATGTAAAATCAGCCATTTCATGAAGGAAAACAATTCTGAAACTTTACGACTGTACAGCAAAAATGACATATAGTTCGATTTTCATACAAGTAAATAGTATTAGGTCAACTGTCACTGAATGTTATTTGCTCTAAGGTTGATATAGAAAAGTGATTATTTGCGGAGATATTTGCGAAAAACTTGCGCTCCGATGTCAATCGACCTCTACTCACTTCCAGATGCAGTAGGTGAGGATGGTGAACGCGACGGCCAGGAGGGACACGCCACATCCGGTGTAGGAGATGACGGACAGGACTTGGCGGTGTAGCGTCGGCACCGTATCCCCTCTCTGGTACACGTCCTGCAACAAGCAACACTCGGGAGGGTACGTTTAAGCCGAACGACTGCCAACAAGGAACGAGAGCGAAATCACGGCGCATAATCATTTTGGGATCATGGGCATATAGACAACACTCCAAATATCTCCAAGAGGCATAAGTCCTCATGAGCCCGGAGGGCTCATGAGGACCTATGCCTCTTGGAGATCTTTGGAGTGTTGTCTGTGTAAATGGTAGGAGCACGTCATGCGCCATGACATTACTCTCGTTCCATGTTGGCAGTCGTTCCTTTCAATCAAAACCTAACTGTGACTGACAGTCACAACCAGTAGTGACACCCGGTTAATAGCAGACGAGAGACAAAGCACGGCTTTGTATCCTGGTACGATTTCACCTCTCTGGCAAGAGTCCTGCAGTGCTGAAGGAACACTTCTGTCAGAGTCAGAATCCGTACTGAAGCCAGAAAGTTCACGTTTTATTTGATAATCAGCAACACCAAGACTCACAGTGAAAATATAAGTTTTGTCCAAGGCAACATTGTGAAGACACGTGACAGTCCATGTAGAGAAAAACGAGATTGTCATTGTATTAACTCATTCGAGACGTGCCACCTCCGGATACGCGGTTTATGCCGCGTATCGGAGGCGGCACTTCTCGAATGGGTTAAACCCACTGTCAAGAGATCGTGATGACTTCTTTTACTAGCAGATAGCAAAGAGTGAAAAAGTGCGTGTTGGAGTGCATACGTGTATGCCTGCCTGCAAATGTGCGTGCGTTGATCTGCGCTGTGCTACCCACCATGAGGAGAGCGAAGTTGGTCAGGTGGTTACATTCACATAACGTGCGCGTATCTGCGCTGGCTTCGTCAACCCGCCGACACCCTGCCGTCGACCAGGCGCTCCGCCCCTCCTCAGCACTCGTATTCCAGAACACACAGCGCGGGTTGACAGCGTTCTTAGACATGAACAAAACGGTCACATCGGAATCCAGACCAAATTCCTTTTTTCGTAAGATAAGTAGCGACTGATCTATCTTTTTTTTTTGTCTATTTTGAAGAAGGGTATTTACCCGAGATATTAATAAATTGTGTTGTAACTGTCTTTGGACACATCATAGAATTATTGCTGAGTTACGTGATTACAGATTTTGTAAAACAGCATATTTTTTAACTTTGAGAAACAGAGTCAATGAAAATGTTAATCGAACCGTTGGATTTGCCGCTTCGGATTCGCAGTGGCATGGTCAAACTTATTGCATTTACATTTATGTCGGTGCTATACTTAAACGTAGAGTCAAATCACACCCGACATCTCCAGTTCCACCTTCCTCACCCTCTCCCTCGTCAAAAGACGTCAAAGCAAAAACTTTTTTTTACAATAGAGTTCACTTCATCGATGGACAGGGTTTAAAATACCTTATCGATGTGTACAAAGTTGATTTTCACTGTGTCCTTCAGATTCATGACCTCGTGACCCACGACGGAGGCAGCCATGACGTAACTGTTGACCTTTGTGACGTTATCGGCGTTCAGTTCTGACACCGTCTCATTCCAAGTGGCATTTAGTCTTGCCCGCTCAATTGCCTGTAGGAGTACAGAAGCAAACGGCGTTAACCTTCCACCTTCTACTGAAGATACCGTATTCATGCGTCCTTATCGCCAAACAGTGTCAGCAGGAGCTGTAAATGGGTTAACGCAGGCAAAACGTCTTTCAGTTCCTTTATTGATGGTTTAACCCACTGTGATTGTCACGACACCGCTTTCGGGGCGCGAGCACTCGAAACACGCCCGACCCACACTAACACAAACATAACACAAACACCAGAGGAACAATGACGACGACATTTATTACACATAACCCTAACAATCCAACTATTCTCACTCAATCCTAACCACGCACTCACACATCACATTCACACGCACACACCTCCAAACGCCCCAACCTGGATAACCATTACACAAAATACAAGATAACAACAAATATATAATAAACAAATATCCTAAAAAATACAAAAGAAGACCGAAACTGAAAAACTTAAGTCACAAGCCACTGGACCCCCGATGGAAGCACAAGCGTCACGCGCTAACGCCAGTAGACCTACGCCTTTGCTTCCGCGAAGCGTCCCTTACAGCAGGTGGCTCCTAACGTAACGGTATTTCAAATAGCATAATATCAAATATAATTAAACGAATATGCTTACCGACACACAAGCAACAGTGGATCAACCTTAATACCGTTCACCGGTCACTGGAACTTTTCGCTGAAAGCACAACCGTCGAGCTCAGCTCAGCTTAACGCTCTTGCCTCCGCGATATGGTTTTCACAGCACAAGACTGCCATTAAATAACAGTATTTCAACCACAAAGTCGACTTTATAATGGATCTAAAATCCTCAATACAACACAACAGAAAGTTAAGCAAACTTAATGGTTCAAAAGTCACTAGACCTCGACGGAAGCACAACCGTCGAGCTCAGCTCACCTCTATGCTCTTGCTTCCGCGACAAGGTCTTCCTTAACACAAGGCTACGTTTAAACAATACAATATCTTACAACACCACTGTCACTCCATCAAAGCTTTCCTTGCAACACTGTCACAAAGAGGAGATGAAATTAACGCAACGTCCTTTACCAGTTTACAAATAAACAAGAACCGTTAAACGAGTTAGAAATAATTAAATGGGGTGACCCGACCTGGCCCAGCACGGGCCGCGCCGCGAAGCTCTCGACAGCGCCCAGGTATGGCGTCGTAGACCCACAAGTGGAAAGACACAGCCAGCCTCCACTCTCACAACGAAGGCCTTCCGCACAAGGCGGCGGCGGACTTAGCTGGTTAATTCTGGCTTTGGATTTGGATCTATCTATCTTATCTCTTATCTCTATCTCTAATCTCTATCTCTAATCTCTATCTCTTATCTCTATCTCTTATCTCTATCTCTTATCTCTATCTCTTATCTCTTATCTCTTATCTCTATCTCTTATCTCTATCCCTTATCTCTATCCCTTATCTCTATCCCTTATCTCTAGCTCTTATCTCTATCTCTTATCTCCATCTCTTCTCTCATCTCTCTCATCTCCTATCTCATCTATTATCTCATCTCTATCTTTTCTCTATCTTTTCTCTATCTTTTCTATCTATATTGCGTAGTCTTGCCGACCGTTGGGGCACCACTGATGACTTGGCAACCAGCTCCCTCCATTCCTCTCTGTTCTCTGCCATTCTTAGCATATCACGCAGCTTCAGTACTGTCTACTCTGTGATATTGTCCTCCCATCTTTTCCTCCGTCTTCCTCTCCTTCGTCCTCCTTGCACAGTGCCTTGCAGGATTGTTTTGGGAACGCGTAACATGCCCATACCACTTCAGTTTGCGCTTTTTCACACTGGCTAATAGGTCTTCATATTACCCGATGGCTTGCCTGATTCTGCTTCCCACTTCCACGTTTGTGACGTGATTTCTATATCAAATGCCAAGCAGCCTTCGAAAACATCTCATTTCAGTGGCTTGTTTCCTCCTTTCAAGGTCTGCTGTTAGGGTCCATGACTCGCAGGCATACAAAAACACTGAGATGACTAAGGAGCGCATCAGTTTGATCTTGGAGCAGAGTGTGATGTTTCTGTCCTTCCATGTGGTCTTCAATCTTGTCAGTGCTGTTGTTGTCTGCGCAATTCTAGGCAGTATTTCTGGTTTTGATCCCTCATCTGTCACAATGACTCCTAAATATTTGAATTTATTCATGGTTTCCACTTTTTGGCTTCCAATTATGATGTCAGTGCCAATGCCACTGGTGTTATTGGACATCAGTTTGGTCTTCTCTGCACTGATTTCCATCCCGTACGCAATGGCAGTAGTGTCCAACTTTTCCACCAGCTGAGCTAGTTCTTCTCTGTTCCTGCAAGTCCATCAATGTCGTCCGCAAAGCGCAAGTTCGTGATTGTTCTGCCTCCAATACCGACATAGATTTGGATACACTACATTAATTAATGGATAGACAATCCAAACCGATGATGTCGTCATTGTGCATGACTTCTATTTGCGGGTGCGGGTGTGGCTGGCCAAGCCAGTCCTGGAGCCACACCTGCGAGGGCAATGGGGGAACTGGAACGTAGCTGTGGGCAGAGTCGACGCTGTCTTTCTGCGAGCTCTGGCACTGGTGATCCGTTCGCGCTGATTGTGTTCAAAGAGCGTGCAGGCTTTCATGGTGGCGGCACGCCAGCCGGATCTGTCTTGTGCTTGTGCTTCAAGTTCCATTGCCGGGAAGACGCAGTGCTTGAGGCTGTCTCTTACGCAGTCTTTGAAGCGTTTCTTTGGCATCCCTTGCTTCCTGTGGCCTTTTGCGAGTGCACCATACAGGAGTTGGCGTGGCATGCGCGAATCATCCATACGTATGACATGACCTGTCCAGCGGAGTTGTGTCTTTAAGATCAAGGCTTCAACACTCACTAAGCCAGCATTGTTCAGGACTTCCAGGTTTGTCACCTTGTCTTGCGCAGGGATCTCATGTGGAAATGTTCAAGCTGCTTGAGGTGCTTTCTGTACAGTGTCCTTGACGCACAGCCGTAGAGGAGGCTGGGGAGAACTACTGCCTTGTAGACTTTGATCTTGGTGGAGAGCTTGACGTTGTTATTCAGCACACGAGTGCGCAGGTTACCCAGGTCTTAGCTGGCTTTGATGATGCGAGCTGCGATTTCCTTGTCGGTAGTACAGCCAGAAGAGATGATGCTCCCAAGGTACCTGAACTGGTCGACAGTCTTCAGCTCGGTGCCTTTAATGTACACTTTGGGGGGGGGGGGGGGCTGTTCTGCCAGGGGCTAGTTGGTGCAGGACCTCGGTCTTGCCGAGACTGATGGTGAGGTCAAACAGTCGAGAGGCTTCTGAGAAGCTGTTGACGCTGGTCTGGAGGTCAGCGCACAGTCATCGGCAAGCAGCACCTTAACGGTCAGTCTCTCGATGGTCTTGGTCCTTGCGTTCAGTCGACGGAGGTCGAAGAGAAAGCCGTCTAGTCTGTACTTCAGGTACACTCCCTTCTCAAGGTCGCGCACTGCATGGGTTAGGACACACGTGAAGAACAGGTTGAACATCACGGGGGCAAGAACACAACCTTGTTTGACACCGATGGAAATGACGAAGTGTGCGGATTTGTCGCCATTTGACTGGACAACTCCTACCATTCCAACATGGAAGAGGCGGATGATGTTGGTGAACTTCCTGGGGTAGCCGAGCTTTGCGAGGATGACCCAAAGTGCTTCTCTGTTCACGGTGTCGAATGCTTTGGTCAGATCTATGAAGAAGGCGTTGAGGTCCATGTGTTGCTCAATGCATTTCTCCTGGACCTGTGTCACAGATAAGACCATGTCGACTGTGCTGCGGCCGGTTCTGAAGCCACACTGAGCCTCTGGGAGTGCTTCCTCAGATACAGAGCTGATCAGGCGGTTGAGGATGACTCTCGCAAGGATCTTGCCAAAAATGGACAAGAGTGAGATCCCTCGGTAATCTGCACAGTCTGCTTTGCTGCCCTTGTTCTTGAACAAAGAACCGATTGTAGCATCTCCAGATTCCTGTGGCATGTTCTCCTCTGCCCAGATGCACGTCAGAATGTTGATGAAGGCATCAAGGGTCTTAGGTCCAGCTGCCTTTAAGAGCTCTGCGGGGATGCCGTCCATGCCTGCAGCCTTGCAGGAGCAAGTCTGGTTGATCGCTTTTTTGATCTCGTCCAGTGTTGGCGGGAGGTCAAGGTCATCCAGTGTCGGCTTCTGGGGAATCATGTCCAGGGCCGCTGGATCGACAGTAGAAGGCAGGTTCAGCAGATTTGAGAAGTGTTCTCTCCAGCGCTCAGTGATGATGCCTTTGTCCTTTAGCAAGGTCAGGCCGTCGGCGGAAAAGAGAAGGGTTGTGCTGGGTCTGGCAGGGCAGTAGACAGCTTTCATAGCGCTGAAAACTCCTTGGAGTTGCTGGATTCAGCAAAGTGTTCAAGTGTTTTTGCGTTGCTGTCCCAACAGGTGTCCTGCATGTTGCGGAGCTCTCTCTGGGCTTTTCTCTGGAGGTGTTTGAAGCGGTCTTTCTTGGACAAGGAGATGATGTCGTTCTGCCACTCGATGAAGGCACTGCGCTTTTGCTCAAGTAGCTTGTTGATCTCTTCATTGTTCTCATCAAACCAATCCTGGTGTACTCTCTGCTTGGGTCCAAGCACGTCTTTGGCAGACTCCATCCCCTTGAACTGGATACACTTACAACACAGGTGCCAAAAACAATTATGAATAACTAACAAAAGAAAATAATCACATCACCCTTCCCACAACTTTAACTGTTGTCTTTTACAGTCCTTCCCCTCTCTCCCACAATAATAAATTCACACTCAACCAAACGCATATTTACACGTCACCATATGACTTGCTTCCAAATTTACACTCCGACGCTAAATAGTGAGATGGCCTTAGTCGCCTGCTCGGCGTTAATTCCCAATAACTAATCCAACGCTAGTACACTCCCCCCCCCCCCCTTTGTACACACTAACCAAAATAATAATAACAGAACAAGCAAACACAGACAACTTCCCCGAGCAAATGGCCACTAACGAGATGTTGCGTGTACTCACCGCTATCCGTGGAGACGCCCCGGCTGGGACCAGACAAACAAAGACAAGACAAGCCAGGGGTTCAGTCGTTGCAGTTTCTTCTTCTTCTCACAGGACACCAACTCCGGAGCGACCAGAGCCGTATTGTGGGACGTCACAGGAGGACGACACGCCACATGAGGACCGCAGCAAATGGCTAACCACGCCAGCGTAATCCGCCCCCTAGAAGACTAGTTTCGTTGACTGCTTGAAGCCGACCGTTCTTGTTCGCAGCTGGAATGTTACTCTCTTTCGCTGTTGGAAATGCGATTGACTAACAATTTCGTTATCGTAGTTTAGCAAAAAAGCGCTCGGTCTATCATGTGATGTAAATTCACGTGAAACGGGTACCACCCGATAGCGTCAGACTGAGCGATCACGTGCGTGACGCCGACCTCCGTATTCACTCACAGCAGCACAACATCCGTGTAAAGGCCAAATACTAAACACCTATGTTATCGCTACCCGGTGACTAACTAATCTGTCACCCATCTGAATTTACCTCCCCTACAAAAATAGATGAAAAAAAAAACTAGTTACGAAATACCCACATTTTGAAGTTGTCCTGTGAGGACTGCGTTACAGACAGATCGACCATGATAGTTCAAGGGGGGTGCCAGAATAGCTTGACGCCTGTAGGCGCCAAGCTATTCTGGCACCACCTTTGAACTATCATTTTCAATTCATAGTTGTGGTGTGTCGGGACTGAAAGAGTTAAGTTGGGCCCCCTCCCCCCGCTCCACCCCCACCCCCCGCCCGATCCCCCTCTTCCTTCCCTCCCCTGCCGAGAAAAACAAAATAACTCTCATCAAGTTGTGCAACGAATATTTTAAAGCCGATATCTCAACGTGTGAGGTACGTTTCCATAACCAAGAATTTTGATACGAATACTATCAGACTCAGATGCGGCAATGGAAGTTTCATTGCATGTGTTTCTAGGCATGTAACACGTGCGACATCCGAGTTCCGCCTTTGTGTGAGCCACTGATAAAGGAGGCTACCCATAAACACGAATCCTATAAGAAACCGTAGCGGGTCCGAAACAGAAAAAAATCGCGTAAGTCCTTTTCATGTTTCTGTGTTTCCATATGTCCGATGAGGTACACGAATTCGCATCCGGCTTCGAACGAAAATGACACGATATGTGAACGAAAATTGCATCATTGCATCGGGTTGGGATCGTATTCGTATCGGATTCGTGCTAATGCAAACGTAGCTTAATAAGACGCTAAAAATTCAGAATGGCGCGAGAACTTGCAACTGATGACAAAATTTACTTCATACCGACAAAAATGGCTCAGCTGAGCGAACCAACGAAAGTCGTGTCGTGTTCGTATCGCGGTCGGATGCGAAATTCGGTAACAAACGGAAACACACAATCATAAAATGACAAGTTTGCACGACTGTACTGACTTGGACCCGCCTCGGATTCGGACGGTATTCGTATCGGATTCGTGCTTCTGGAACGTAGCTTCAGATCAGTGTTCACGTTTTTTCTTTATAACAATACCCATACGGGCTTAGCCCATTCAATCCCGACGCACTACAGCAAGAGACGGTTCGACCATGATAATTCAAGGGTAATGGCATACTCACAAACCTGGGCTGGCGAATGGGTGCCTGATAGGCGGGGGCAGGGGATCTAACTGTTCTGTCCAGCGCTGAGTAATTCCCCTTGGTTTGTTATATAATGGCAGATTAGCTTGGCGTCTGAAGGCGCCAAGCTAATCTGCCATTACCCTTAAATTATCATGATCGACCCTACTCTTGCGACTGTTACATAGTCCTTAGGTGACACCGCCAAAATTTGAGAATACGACCTTGGGGTTTAATGGGTTAAACCATTTCAAAAGTGATGCTGTTAATAGGAACTGGACAGAACACGAAAACTCGGTTGGAGATTTTTTGGGGCGTGACCAGCATTTTCTGTTAAAAGCATGAACGCAAATGTATGTTTCCTATTGCCTTTAGAATGTTCACCCAACCTCAAAAATTTGGTCGGAGATGTGGACAGCTGTGACGATGCGTGATTCATTGTTTATTGACGTCAGCAGGCTGGCGGGCAGAATGAGGCTGCTGACCTCAGGAACTGTCTGTATATCAGTTATATCCGTGGAAACCCGAACCTGAAATACAGACATTAACTTGCGTACATTGAAAGTGGGACGCATTTGGAGACTTTGATAAGTATATTTATAACAACAATTAACACGAAAACTGATAACTATTTATCATTATTTGTGTCATTGTTATCATCGTTAACCGGAAGTTGTCATCGGCCATTTACAGTCGGGGATATGAAGGTCACCATCGTCACTTCCACTAAAATTACTGCCGTCATCTTTTCATCAAAAGTGCCACAATGATTTTTTTACAATAATAAATGCTGTCACACGTATTTAATGCGTGCAATATCACGCCAATTTATGTGGCTCATGGATATTTTTTTTTTTCGTGTGCAAAACTGTTCTATGGCTATCCGAGTGCGAAAACTTAAGGTGCAACTTTATCCTAGTGCGGAAAAGGTAGTCGAGCTAAAGTCAGTGCGGGCAACCGGATGCCGACTTCAGCCCGACTATCTTTCCTCACTAGCATGACGGTAGATCCATGAGTAAGGGAGGGCAATCTGACCTCGTCTTGCTGAAAACGGTTGTATTCCCTGGCGTTGGCCCTGAGGACCAACCCAGTGAACGAAGAAGCATTGACGAGGTGCGCGGCAATCGCCAGGTTGGGGGCGACGGTCAGGAAATGGTCGTGCGTGTTAAGCAGTATCTCTCGGCCAATGGCGTCTATGGCGGACAGCAGTCTACGTGCACAATACAAAGTGTGGATGTAGGAAACCGACCATCAGGTAAGCAATAAACAACGATAGGAAATACGATCAAAGAAAATAACAATAACCTAAAAAATAATAACCTGATATATAACCAATAACCTAACCAAAACAAATAAATAAATAAGCAAAACAAATGACAAAAAAAAAAAAAAAAAAAAAAAAAAAAAAAAAAAACAACAAACCAAACCAAAAGGAATGTGCTTCCCTGTGGGAAGCAGTCCACATTTCCACTTACAGAACAATACATGGGTTATATAAGAGACCTGATGCATCCTTTTTAGGGATGTAGATGATCGTCTTGTTCTATACCTGCGTATTTCTCTGTGGGCTGGCGATTGGGTGCCTGATAGGCGGGGGCAGGGGATCTAACTGTTGTCCAGCGCTGAGTAATTCCCCTTGGTTTGTTATACAATTCTGCCAGCGCTAGCCTCACCTATCTGGTTTGTGAGTATTTGTTTAACACACACACACACACACACACACACACACACACACACACACACACACACACACATACATACACACATGCGCGCGCGCACACACACACACACACACACACACACCTCCATATAGCTATTACACAATGCAGCACGAGACGGATTGCGATCGACCGTGATAGCTCAAAAGAGGT
Source organism: Semisulcospira habei (assembly GCA_036245525.1). NCBI lineage: Eukaryota > Metazoa > Mollusca > Gastropoda > Semisulcospiridae > Semisulcospira > Semisulcospira habei. Next base: position 26,711,966 of record BTPG01000002.1, on the reverse strand, counting down.
GCTTGAACATCGGGGCGTCAAACTTGTGGGTCACTTCCTCATCTACCACTTTCGATCCATCTTCCGCAACTTATGTGTAGTCGTTATGACATCTGCCAGACTGCTTTAAATTGTTAACTCCTTTACTGCTGGGAAACATTGAAACCCAACCAGATGCAAGAGGCATAGATCCTCATAAGCCAGCGCAGTTGCACTAACTTGCCGCAGTTGCGTGGGCTCATGAGGATCTATACCTCTTGCAGTTGGGTGGTGCGCAGTGTTCTCATCAGTCAGCGGGTGTGAAGAATGGAACACGCAAAACCAAGTAAACACGGTCATGTCGAGCAACTCATCCCTCGACCGAACAAGTGCATTTGCCATTTATCTTTTTGTGATTGGAAGTGTCAACTGAATGATTGGAGCGTAAATGTATATCACACTTTTTACACGTCACACCTTCAGGTTTCACTTATTTCGATCCAGAAGGTCTGACGTGAAACATGCACATCACACGTTTCACACGTCACACCTTCAGGTGACACTCATTTCAATCACGAAAATATAAATAAAGTCTCAACGGAAGGTGTGACGTCAAACATGCATATCACACGTTTCACGTTATACCTTCAATTCACACTTCCGGTCACGAAAAGATGAATAGTAAATTGTGTTCTTATTTGTATGTCATTAAAAAAAAAGAGGATTAAAACTCAAAATATTATACACTGTGTTGTAATTGTCTTTTCTAAGCGTGGTTCTTTCTTCACTGCGATGCTGTCTGCAACAAATACCTATTTCCCACGTTGGCGTCGCTTAGAACTGTGACATTCTCGTCCATGATTTGACTGAGAGTCCACACGATGTTTCTGACAAACGTCACGTTGGTGCGTAGCGAGTGATCGTGACGCAGATCCATCTCAACCGAGCCGATCAGTTCCTCAGGAGTCGGGGACAAATCTGCAGACATCAACAAACATGGATTCGTACAGTTAGGATTAAGTGTGCTGGACAGTGCTCCGGGGGGTGTTGCATGAGTGAGCTTAGTCCTGCGCCAGCCACTAAGCAAGGTGCTCCGCTATAGCGGAGCACCTTGCTTAGTGACTAGCACAGGACTATGCTCACTCAAGCAGTGAGGGTGGGGGGGGGGGGGCGTGGGGTGGGGTGGGGGGGGGTGGGGGGGGCTCGTCAGATAGGCATACGGCGTAACCTGACACTTTGGGCTTGGGGCGACGCACTACAATTACACACACACTACAATCAATGCATATAACCCCTTCACTGTCAGTGGCCACGATCGCTTACTCATATCCATTACTTCCAGTTACTTATCTCTTTCCTATCTTTTTTTGTGCTTTGACCAACTAGATCTATAATCAGGTCAATAATACACAGTTTCTCTCCCCTGAGAGTGCTTTGGCCTACTTTACTTGTTATAGCCTCCCATACTGTCATACAATTAACTCATTCGCGGCCAGCCGCGGAAAAATAGGAAAACCGGGGGCGGGGGGGGGGGGGGCGGACTTTGTTATAGCATTTTGAAGAATTTTCGCTCAGGAGGGGGGGGGGAAACCTCTGCAACACCCCCCCCCACACACACACACACACACACACACACACACGCACCCCACCATCTCCACCCCAGATCCGCCCCTGCATCTCTTTTGGCTAACTCGGATATTAATTAGTGAGACTATAACAAGAGGCACTATTTCACAGGAGTGCCTGCAAAGTACCGTGACTCATGCAGTCTGGTGGTGTTAGTCCATTACGTCCAGAAGCTCATTTTTTTTTTAAATTTGCTTTTTGTCCCCTGATAGTTACTTATTAGATTATTAGGAGATAGATCAACCGTTGTAGTTTAAGGGTGAAGCCAGAACAGCTTTGCCACAGGCGCCAAGTTTTTCTGGCATCACACTTGAACGATCATTGTTACATTAATTTCAAGCAATGGGTGCACACAGTCCTGCGGAGGAAAAATTCAAAATTGGGGGATTTCGGTCCTGGGGTATAATGAGTTAAAACCTCGCAATACGTACGCTTTAACTATTATCGTTAAAGCGATTTCTTCCTGCAGTGTTTCAGGGTTGAATGAGTTAAATTATTAACCTGTAAAGAAGACGAGGGGCTGGTTGTCGCTCCTCACCCCTCCCTCGTACACCGTCTGCATGTAGATGGCGTAGGAAGTCTTGGAGTCCAGACCGGACAGATCGAACTGGTTAGCGTCTTTGTGCACGTTAAGTTTCTTATCGCCGACGACCACCCACAGTTCCTCGCGCTTGAAGCAAGATGGTGGAAAGTCCCAGGTCAAGGTCACGCCTGTGTCGCTGATGTTGATGACCTTGATATTCTGCGGTGGGAAATCTGGAAAAAAAATCTTCTTGATTTATTGACTGACCAGTGGCCGCTGTGTGTGAACGAAATCTTTGTTTATTTAACGCAAAGGGCAGCTCATGCCCACCCCCACCCCCCGCCCCCCAACCCCCTCCTGAAAAAATAAAATAAGTTAAACAAACGAAATAAAATAATTTACTTAATTAAGATACAATTAATAAAATAAAATAAAATAAATAAAATTAACAAAATAAAATAAAATAAGGGTTTTGAGCTTATGGGGATCTACGCCTCTTGCAGGTGGACAGTGCACACGTTTTCTGTGCATTGAACGGGTTAATTTCAGTCCCGTACTAACCCGACATTAACTATACCCCTGAACCATCACTGTCGTTCTTGCCACCGTGCTGCAGCTTCATCACTGAACGAGTTAACCACTTCACTGCCGGGATACAGTTTACATTTTCAACAAAAGCTCTAAGGCAGAGAGGGTTAACCCTTTACTGCTACTGACGATACCGCGGAGCGGTATCGTCAGTAGCAGTAAAGGGGTTAAGATGGCACAATCCCGCTAACATTACGTATCACGAGCACTACGTATAGGTAGAACTACGACCGTTAAAACTATACCCGTCAATAGCACTTACAGCACCACGTTCGGCAGCGCTAAAACTGTCAGACCCTACAAATTAGCGTCACGTTGCAATTGCGACTCGTCTTCCTAGTGACTGTAGTGCTATCGACACACAGTCGTAGCGATCGTAGCGCTGCAGATATCGACAGGCAGTGCCAGCGAACTTACTGTTGTCTACACACATTCCCAACTCATTGCACCCGAGGTACTAAACACTCCCATTGTGGAGTTATCCTCCGAGGTCTGCATTACAATCCAGGGGGACAGATCGACCATGATAGTTCAAGGGTGGTGGCAGAATAGCTTAGCGCCTGTAGGCGCCAATCTATTTTGCCACAACCCTTGAACTATCATGGTCGAGCCATATCTTGCTGCGGTGTGTCGCGGGCTGAATGAGTTAATGCTACGTAGCTCTAGTGAAGCCGACAGTCTACCACCTTGATGGTTTATTTTAATCATATTAATAGTCGGAAGACAGGGACGGATCTGTTACCTCGGGGTGGGGGGGTGGGGGGGTGGGGGTGGGGGTGTGGGGGGTGCGGTGGGGGGGGGGGAGGGGCCTGTCAACCTGACACAAAAAGCCTCCCCCGGTGCTAGATCTTCTTCCAGTGGCCGAAAAATAAAACAACGGGAGGGGGTTGGGGGGAGGGGTTGGAGGGTAGGGATAGGGTGGGGGGTAGAGAGAAAAGACGTGTGACTGTGCGTGTTAAGACTCTCGTCACTCGCCAAAATATAAGAACAAGTGTGTGTGTGGGGGGGGGGGGGGAGTGGGGGTTGGGAAAAGCGTGTGATGTCAAAACTCACCCAAAATCAAACAGGATGACGGCGGGAGGGGGGTAGGGGGAGCATGTGTGTTAAAACTCGCCCAAAAATCAAACATGGAAGAGGGAGTGGGAAAAAGGGACTTTGTAATAACATTTAAAAAAATTATAAACGGGGGTGGGGGGGGGGGGAGAGGGGGGCGGAACCCCTGCCCCCCTCTCCCCTCCCCGATCGGCCCCTGAAAGACTACATCAGGGTCAAGTATCAGAAAGTCTAAACTTACATGCTTCTGTCCCGTTTAACATTGTCAAGTTGGATTTCTGAAAGAAAAAACAAAACAAAACAGAACAACAAATACACACTTAATGCCCTATGCAATACAAATTAATATCTTCAATAAATAATATCTTATTTTTTTATAAATCTGACAATAGCGCGTAAAAAGGACTAACACACCCTTCGTTTAATAATATTTGTTTTAAAGAAACACGTCGTACACATCAAAGAGTTTTCTGCTTTTTATTTATTTAACCTTTTGCATGTCGGCAGCGCTGTTTCTATAGGATGTCAGGTTGTGATTCCTGTAGGAATCATCGCGACAAACACCGCTGCCAATACGCAAAGGGTTAACTACATTTGAGAGTTTCCACATGCACTAAAAGGTCGTAACTACACTTATGTTATGTGTGGCAACTGACATGCTTTGTGAAAAAGATAGAACAATCTTAATCAAGTCAGGAGAAACATTGATGAAAACCCAGAAATAATGTCCTTGGCAAATCGACCCACAACTGGGCCTGAGAAACCCGAAAATCACGTGATCAATCGCATCATGCCTTCCATTTAAGAACTGCCCAAAATGCTTCAAAGGAGCCCCGTGCTGCTTAAAATTATAAGCAAAATATATCTCACACGTCGCGCGCAGGTCACTAGGCGATAGGTAGTGCAGGGTAAAAAGATGTCACAGGCAGAGAACGTTTTGCTGGTTTCTACACAAATATTTAATTGAAGCAAACTGAATAACTCTATTCAAGAGAAAAGGTTATTTTTTTTAAACAAAAGATTAGCTTCGCTCTGACTTTCGGGTCACCATGAATAGATTAATTTCACTAAGAATTATTCTCCGTTTGCTAAGTCTATAAATGGATGTGTGCGCGGGACGTTTAAAAAATGATGATCGCTTACCGTCAAACTCTTTGTGGTGACAATGCCGGCCATGTTGGTGACGTCAGCAGTTACGGTGATGACCTCAGTTTCAAGATTTTCTTTCTCCACCATCATGTGACAGTTGCTGAGGGAATACGATTGGTCGATCCAGAAACAGTCATCGGTTGGGGTACATTTGCACTGAGTGAAGTCTTTATGACAATCCTGAAAAAGAAAAAAAAAAAAGGATTTGTAGAATTTCTATTTCTAAGCGTGTTGAAATGTAATCTACTTGTAACCCCTTCACTGTCACTGGACGCCGATTGTGATTTTTCAACTGTTATTCAACGCTAGAAAACCCCAGCCGTCCGAGCAACACAGACACAAAGTCGTGTCAGCTAGAGACATAGATTCTCATGAGTTACCGCAACTGCGGGGCTTATGAGGATGTATGTCTCTTGCTGTTGGATTTTGTCCCCATTTTCTCGGCAGTGAAAGAGTTAACCGTCTTGTGCGTGCAGCCACTGGTACGGTTTGCAGATCCAATCTAGGGGTTAAGTACGATTTTCGAATCGATGAATTCCGACGAACTTTAAAACAAGGCAGTTCTGAAACTTTGCTGATAAAACGGCTTGTTAACTTTGTCTAAGCTTCGATCTTTTAAAAGATCGAAGCTTAGAAAAAGTTGAGAAGCCGCTTTACCAGCAAATATTAGTCATCAAAGCCGAGCCATTAAGCATGCAGATCACTTTAAGCACTCAGTGTGTGGTATCGCTCATGTACCACATGATAAAGAAACCTAAACATGTTTGTTTCCTTCTCAGTAACAGGGCGAGGAAACCTGTGCGAGGTAGATCATCAGCGACTCTTAGCCTCTCAGTAAGCATTGCTCACAAAGAAGCAATAGTCAGGAATCGTGTGTGTTTCGTCTACCTGTGAGATTGTCAAGGGAGCTAAACTTTTATCAGATTCCTCCCCAGCACGTAAAAGGCTACCAGGTCGAAGTTGGCCGCAGTGTGCCCGCACACATTCGTGCGCAGGTACACTGAGGTCGACTTAGGCCGGATGGCCTTTGCGTACCAAGTCGTTTTGTGCTCTCACCTCTTTGGTGGCCCTTTTTCCAGGTACTTTTTCTTGGTGCATAATGGTCCCGTTTTGTCGTTCGAAGGTCCACTGAATGTAGGCTATGCCAGACTGTTCATCGCTTGCGGTTATCTGAAACCTGTCCATTGACACGAAGAAATTATATATGGCTCATGTCGGAAACTATTAAAGTGTCAGAGTATAACTGGTTAACAGCAGTACTGATAAAAATGATATCGGACTTCACCCGTCCGATATCAGTTGACTTTCTAGTCATAATCTCCCTGTCTAACTCATTAACAAGCAAATGAATATTCATGAATTTGCTTAAGATAATTTCCTTCCCAAAATCTTTTGCAGTCCCAACAAATTCATTCTTGACAGTTGCTTTTGTCCAAACGGAAACGCGGAATATGCTCAAACCGCAACACCAGTGAGTTCCTTATGTGCAATAGTGAGGACATGCTTCTTAGTTAAACGTACGCTCGAAATTTCTTTCCCAAGCACACGCATGAACAGAGAGCAGACGCAAGCAAACGTGCGAAAGGAATCTTTGCACGATCGAAATCAACAAGACTCGCGCTAGCGATAGCATAAGCGACAACTCGAGAAAAAGGCAAAATAAACAAACCTGCTGGTATTTTCCGTCATTATCATTGTCCGTCATTATCTAATTACGAGTAGAAATCACTGATTTTTTCATAGTCAGACGCAATCTGCGCGCTCAATTGATAGTCAGTCTTTGCCAGTCACATGTTTTGTCTGAACACCGCAATCAGCCGTAAACTGTATGACGCGAGCTGAATTTGGTTTTTGTTTTTATTTTTGACTGATAAAATAAAATATACTGAGCCGAAATTTCCTTGATATTGTGCCGATAACCGACAGATGTCGGACATTTTGATTTAGGTCTCGTAATCATATCTGCCGGTTATCAGCTCTATAACAAACAATCTTCAACTTCACCAAATATGCTTCTTCATCTTATTTTTTCGTCTGTCTTCTCCAAAAGCCCTGTGGCGATGGGGAACGGGCGAACCGACAGGTACAGGTTACTACTGGGAGTCGTAGCTCCGAACCCGCACGTAGGCGGCCTGTGGACCAGTGGTCGCTCTTCCCTGTATTAGGGGCAGCAGGGAAGTTCGGCAGCATCCCAGGCGACTGAGCAGCCCTCTTCAGGACAGCACTGCTCACCCTAGTAAGGGAGGGAACTAGAAAAGGTGTTCCAAACATTGACTGCTCTACACAAACCGGTCAGCTTACCGCGGCTGGCGGTTTAACCCTTTCATGCGGTCGAAAGAAAAAAACAAAGAAAGAAACTTATTCTCGGCACGTGGAACGTACGAACCCTGTTGGACAGAGATCAGACGAAGAGACCGCACAGAAGAACAGCCCTCAAAGCCAGGGAGCTGGCGAGATATAAGATCGACATTGCGGCTCTTAGTGAAACCAGATTTGCTGACGAAGGCTCGATCTGTGAACCTGAGGGTGGGTACACCTTTTTCGGGAAGGGCAACGCTGAGAACGAGGATAGGATACACGGGGTTGGCTTTGCCATCCGCACCACACTCCTCCGACAGCTGCCTTCTCTTCCCACTGGCATCAGCGAACGAGTGATGAAGCTCCGTTTCCCCATCTCTCACACCCGACATGTCACTATCATCAGCGCCTATGCTCCGACACTCACTAGCGCCGATGACGACAAGGAGGCGTTCTATGAGAGCCTCGACTCCCTCCTGAAGTCCACTCCTGCAAGTGACAAACTCATCGTGCTTGGTGACTTCAATGGTCTAGTTGGACGCGAATGTGATTGCTGGGAAGGAGTGATGGGCCCACACGGACTGGGCAAGATGAACAGCAATGACCTGCTGCGGCTGACATTGTGCACTGAGAACGGACTCGCCATCACCAACACCCTCTTCAGGCTGGCTAGTAAGTACAAGACAACATGGATGCATCCCAGGTCCAAGCAGTGGCATCTCATAGACTATGTCATTGTCCGCCAGCGGGATACTCGTGATGTCAGAATCACCAGAGCCATAAGAGGAGCTGAGTGCTGGACCGACCATCGGCTGGTGCGGTCTGTCCTCAACCTGCACATTGCACCAGCACACAGGAAGAGGCCGAAGCACACCCGACCTTCATTCAACCTGGACAAGCTTAAGCGCCCTGACGTCAAGGAAAACTTTCAGTCCCACCTTGATGACCTGCTAACTGCTTGGATACAAGCAGAGCGTACACCAGGATTGGTTCGATGAGAACAATAAAGAGATCAACAAGCTACTGGAACAAACGCGCAGTGTCTTCATCGAGTGGCAGAACGACATCAACTCCTTGTCCAAGAAAGACCGTTTCAAACACCGCCAAAGAAATGCCCAGAGAGAGCACCGCAACATGCAGGACAACTGGTGGGACAGCAAGGCAAAAGAACTTCAACACTTGTCTGAATCAAACAACTCCAAGGAGTTTTTCAGCGCTATGAAAGCTGTCTATGGCCCTGCCAGACCCAGCACAACCCCTCTCTTTTCTTCCGACGGCTTTACCTTGCTGAAGGACAAAGGCAGCATCACTGAGCGCTGGAGAGAACACTTCTCAAATCTGTTGAACATGCCTTCCACGGTCGACCCCGCGGCTCTGGACATGATTTCCCAGAAGAGAAGCCGACACTGGATGACCTTGAGCTCCCGTCTACCCTGGACGAGGTCAAGAAAGCGATCAGCGAGACTAGCTCCGCCAAGGCTGCAGACATGGATGGCATCCCCGCCGTGCTCTTCAAAGCAGCTGGACCTGAGACCCTTGAAGCCATACTCAACATTCTGACATGCATCTGGGCAGAGGAGAACATGCCACAGGAATTTAGAGATGCTACAATCGTCTCCCTGTTCAAGAACAAGGCCAGCAAAGCAGACTGCCAAAATTACCGAGGGATCTCACTCTTGTTCATTGCTGGCAAGATCCTCGCGAGAGTCATCCTCAACCGCCTGATCAGCTCTGTATCTGGGGAAGCACTCCCAGAGGCTCAGTGTGGCTTCAGACCTGGCCGCAGCACAGTCGACGTGGTCTTCTCTGTGAGACAGGTCCAGGGGAAATGCATTGAGCAACACATGGACCTCTGCGCTGTCTTCATAGATCTGACCAAAGCATTCGACACCGTGAACAGAGAAGCGCTTTGGGTCATCCTCGCAAAGCTCGCCTGCCCCAGGAAGTTCACCAACATGATGGAATGGTTGGAGTTGTCCAGTCAAACGGCGACACATCCGCTCCCTTCGACATTTAAAACGGTGTTAAACAATGTTGTGTTCTTGCTCCCGTGATGTTCAACCTGTTCTTTACGTGTGTCCTGACCCATGCAGTACTCGACCTTGTGCAGGGAGTGTACCTGAAGTACAGACTAGACGGCTCTCTCTTCGACCTCCGTCGACTGAACGCCAGGATCAAGACCATCGAGAGACTGATCCTTGAGGCTCTGTTTGCCGATGAATGTGCGCTGATGGCGCACACGGTGTCTGACCCCAGACCATCGTCAACAGGTTCTCGGAAGCCTCTCGACTGTTTGGTCTCACCATCAGACTCAACAAGACCGAGGTCCTGCACCAATCAGACCCAGCCCCCCCCCCCCCCCAAAGTGTATATCGAAGGCACCGAGCTGAAGACTGTCGATCAGTTTCAGGTAACTGGGGAGCATCATCTCTTCTGACGGTAATCGCAGCTCGCATCATTAAAGCCAGCCAAGCCCTGGGTCGTCTGCGCACTCGTGTGTTTAACAACAACAACGTCAAGCTCTCCACCAAGATCAAAGTCTACCATGCAGTAGTCCTCCCCAGCCTCCTCTACGGCTGTGAGCCATGGACGCTGTACAGAAAGCACCTCAAGCAGCTTGAACGTTTCCACATAAGATCCCTGCGTTCACTCATGGGCATCAAATGGCAAGACAAGGTGACAAACCTGGAAGTCCAAGACAATGTTGGCTTAGTGAGTGTTGAAGCCTTGATCCTAAAGACACAACTTCGCTGGACAGGTCATGTCATACGCATGGATGATTCTCGTATGCCACGCCAACTCCCGTATGGTGCACTCTCAAAAGGCCACAGGAAGCAAGGACGGCCAAAGAAACGCTTCAAAGACTGCATAAAAGACAGCCTCAAGTACTGCATCTTCCAGGTAAAGGAACTTGAAGCACAAGCACAAGACAGATCTGGCTGGCGTGCCGCCACTAGGAAAGCCTGCACCCTCGTTTGAACAAAATCTGCGCGATCGGATCACCAGAGCCAGAGCTCGCAGAAAGACATCATCGACTCTTCCTACAGCTACGTTCCAGTGCCCCCATTGCCCTCGCAGGTGTGGCTCCAGGATTGGCTTGGCCAGCACACCCGCACCCACAAATATAAGTCATGCACAATGACGACATCATCGGTTGCGATGGTCTACCCATTAACAAGCAAAATGTGGCTCAATATAATATAATATTCATTTCAGAGCAATGCATATTTTACTGTGATTTAGGAGTCCGATATATCACGATTTATGAACATGTCAAAATGGTTTGATTAAAAAGCCGACGCCTTTTTATCAGGCCCTGTCGACATTTTTGTAAAATTGTATTCCTAAATTTCAACAACATATAATGTTTTCTGTTTGACCAGCCATTGCCAATGTCGCGGACGACATTGATCGCCTTGCAGGAACAGATTGTACATTGATTGTACATTGCTTAACGTCCAGACAGCAACAAGGCTTTCTCAGGACGTGCCTGCACTGCTTGTGGAAAAAAAAAAAAAAAAAAAAAAAAAAAAAAAACCAGAATATTGAATGTATGTCGCCAGCCGGTCTAATACGTTAAACAAACCTACGATATGGGGCCTAAATAAAGCTAAGACCATTTAGCAACACACATCCAATATCAAGAGCTACAGGCAGCGCAGGCAGTAGGGAGAGTTTAAAATAGGAAAATACAGGTGAATGGATCAAGGGTAGACAGAAACACATGCCCCAGAATAGAGAGGAAATCCCACCCTGTGGGGCTGACCAGGGTGACCCTGGAACTAAAAAGTAGTTAACCCCACCCAAGTCCCCCAGGGCAGACCCGGGTGGTGATTGCAGGAACAGAGAAGTAGCTAGCTCAGCTGTTGGAAAAGCTGGACATTACAGCCATTACTTATGGGATGGAAATCAGTGCAGAGAAGATCAACTGATGACCTATAACGCCAGAGTCATTGGCACTGACGTTATGATTGGAAGCCAAAAACTGGAAACCGTTAATAAATTCAAATACTTAGGAACCATTGTGACAGATGATGGATCAAAACAAGAAATACTGTCCAGGATTGCGCAAACATTAATAATAATAATACCGTTATTATATAGGCGCTTTTTCTCATTTTTTGGGCAAATCGACTCAAAGCGCCGCGAACTGAAACCCAACACGCACTCTCACGTAACAGACACAAATTTACGCCATTTAAGACAAACACAGTACAAGACAGACGAAGGGCCAGTTCAGTTACTGAAGTTACAGATATTTTTGATCGCTTGTATTTGAAATTTGTAAAGTGGCCTGAAACCGGTACCAAAGCGTGGGGGGTAGGGGGGGGGGGGGGTTGGGGGATGGGGGGGGGGGATGGAAGAACCGGAGTACCCGGAGAAAGAACCCCCGACGGTCCGCCCGAATTTAACAACAACTGCACTGACAAGATTGAAGGTCGTATGGAAGGACAGAAGCATCACACTCTGCTCCAAGATCAGACTGATGCACTCCTTAGTCGTCTCAGTGTTCTTGTATACATGCGAGTCATGGACCCTCACAGCAGACCTTAAAAAGGAGGATACAAGCCACTGAAATTAGATGTTTTCGAAGGCTGCTTGGCATTTCATACAGAGATCACATCACGAACGAGGAAGTGGGAAGCAGAATCAGGCAAGCCATCCGGCCCTATGAAGACATATTAGCCATTGTGAAAAAACGCAAACTAAAGTGGTATGGGCATGTCAAGCGTTCAGCAGGGCTTGCCAAGACAATCCTGCAAGGCACTGTGCAAGGAGGATTAAGGAGAGGAAGACAGAGGAAAAGATGGGGAGCACAATATCTCAGAGTGGACAGGACTGAAGCTGGGCGATACGCTGAGAATTGTAGAAAACAGAGAGGAATGGAGGGAGCTGGTTGCCAAGTCATCAGTGGTGCCCCTACGGTCGGCAAGACTACGGGATACAGACAGATAGACAGACAGACAGACAGACAGACAGTCAGACAGACAGATAGATAGATAGACGGGATATAGATAGATAGACACACAGACAGACAGACAGACAGACAGATAGACAGATAGACAGATAGACAGACCAGACTAGACTAGACCAGATCAGATCAGATAGATAGATAGACAGACAGACAGACAGATAGATAGACAGATAGACAGACAGACAGACAGACAGACAGACAGATAGATAGATAGATAGATAGATAGATAGATAGATAGATAGATAGATAGATAACTAGATAGATAGATAGATAGATAGATAGATAGATAGATAGATAGATAGATAGATAGATAGATAGATAGATAGATAGATAGATAGATAGATAGATAATTTGACCAGATGTGGTTCTTTGTCTACACAGCACCGACTCTGGGAGTAACAGACCCACATAGACTCACTCCGGGAAGTACGCCACAAGTATAATTATATTCCACTGAGATGCAAAGTACGCCACAAGTACACTTCTGTTTGAATGAGATGAATCTAATTTAAACAAAAGTGCGCCTCTTTCAACATGACGGATACAAGTGCATAATGAGCTTGCTTTGTCCATCCACATACAACCAGGCAGTAAAAGTTAACAGAATTGCCTTAAGTTCCCCTTAAAACCCTTTTGATGTCGGTAGAGATTTCGTCGAGGTGATTCCTGCAGGAATCACCTCGACCAAAATCTCTACCGACACCCAAAGGGTGAAACTGTCAAGGCTAATAAAATAAATAGATTATAAATGCATCGCTTACGTGGAACTGAACAATATACCAGGGACAATGTTGTTCATTTTGAATACTGGGTCCTGCACTTCTGGAGGTGTCGAGTCGAAGGTCACTTTGGTTTCTCTCCCTTTTCTCGTTGCCCATGATGTCCGTGGCCTTGACCCAGATTGTCACCGTGTCACCTTCACTCGGGATCAAGGGCACTTTAAAGTTAGTCTCGAGGTCTAGATCCTCCCAGGGGTCCGGCGGCTGGTCGGACAGCTTTAGCCCGCCGTCGTGGTCTTTAGTGTAAGCCACGCGAAACATCACTGGAAAAGAGACAATAAGAGATTAAGTTAAGCTTATTGACCTCCCGTTCCGCAGGCAAAATATACTATACATAATTTACTCGGTGAAGACCTTCCCCGAAAATCCTCTCATGCCCTACTGTCTGAGCACTAATACATATCACGGCAATTTTGTCTCGCCAAACGATACAAGGTCATGTCTATTCACATGCGGTGATAATGTTTGTGCTGCCTCCGCCGCACTAGTGATCATTTTCATTTGCGATGCCACATAGCCACCAGCCACTGAGACGGAGTCAGCTAAGCAGCGCACCGCAACCATCCGAAGGGAAATATAATTATGTCAATTCAAGATAAGAACTCCTTCATAAAGTAGTTGTAATTATAAATAAATTACATTATGTTTGACATCCCATTACGCAAAATAAGTAACTGAGTGTGAGTTTATTGTGCGATTCAAACTGAACACTAGTGATTTATTTTGCGTAGCGGGAGGTCAAGCATACTACAGTTTATTTGTACAACGACGTAATGAAAGTTTTCTTATCTTGAATCGACATACCGTTCTCTGCGGATAGGTGCCGTGCCACATGTCTTGCACATGGACAAGTCGTTGCTTACCTGACTCCGTTTCAGTTACACAACGAAACGGCCTATTCTGCCGCGGTGGCAGCAGAGGCTTTATCACCACGCGTGAGTTGAGAAGACCTTGTATCACATGGCTGGAGGCGGGGGGGGGGGGGGTGGGGAGGGAGGGAGGGGGGGGGGGGGGGGCGTGAGTTGTATAAATAGTACTTAGGCAATAAGGCTCGATAGGATTACCGGGGAATCTGTTCAACGAGTATGTTAGTTACCCTTTAGCTGTCGGAAGCGGCTTTCGTCGCGATGATTTATGCAGGAATAACAACATCCTGACATCCTGCAGCAATAACAACATCCTAACATCCTGCAGGAATAAGAACATCCTGACATCCTACAGGAATAGCAACATCCTGACCTACAGGAATAACAGCATTTTAACATCCTGTAAGAATAACAACATCCTACAGGAGTAACAACATCCTGACATCCTGCAGGAATAACAACATTCTGACATCCTGTAGGAATAACAACATCCTGACATCCTGTAGGTATAACGACATCCTGACATCCTGTAGAAATAACAATAGGGGGGAAGTGAGTTGTATAAAGAGTACTTAGGCAATAAGGCTCGAGAGCATTATCGAGGAATTTGTTCAACGAGTATATTAGTAACCCTTTAGCTGTCGGTCGCGGCTTTCAACGCGATGGTTTCTGCAGGAATAACAACATCCTGACATCCTGCAGGAATAACATCCTGCAGGAATAACAATATCATGACATTCTGCAGGAATCATCGCGGCAAAAACACCTACCGACTGGCAAAAGGTTGAATTCGGCGGGCGCCGGAAATCGAGCTCCAGGGAGCATCCTTTAAACTGTACAACAAACCAAGGGGAATTACTCAGCGCTGGACAGACGAACAGTTAGATCCCCTGCCCCCGCCTATCAGGCACCCATTCGCCAGCCCACAGAGAAATACGCAGGTATATAACAAGACGATCATCTACATCCCTAAAAAGGATGCATCAGGTCTCTTATATAGCCCATGTCTTTCTCCGGAACTTAGGAAGTAGGCAGGAGAAACATTCATACACAAACACGAAGGTGCATTACTATATGTGGTCGAGTAAATACCCTATATTCCCACAGTAGATGCACAGAACATTACACAACAATGTAACGATACAAATTTTTAAACTGTCTGACATCAGTGGTAAACAATTCTCCTATAATCAACGAGAGCCTGTGTGTACATTTTTTTCATCGGCCGTATTAACTCATTCAGCCCGACGCACGCATTTCCCAAATTTTGGAGGCGTCATCTAACGACTATGCTTCCTGTTGCAGGAGATAGATCGAACATGATAATTCAAGGGTAGTGCCAGATTAGCTTGGCGCCGACAGGCGGCAAGCTAATCTGGCACTACCTTTGAATTAGCATGGTCGACCTCTCTCCTGCTGCAGTGCGTCGGGGCTGAGTGGGTTAAAGGTCACAATCACTGATAAGCGCAACAGAACAACTAACCGATCCCCCTGGCGTTGCGGACACCATTAATAGTGATCTCTCCCTGCAGGTCCTCCAACTCGGCGGTTTGTGAACTATTCTTCTTGTATCTTTCTAGCGACGGTCGATAGGGCCGCACTGGTCCTTTAAAAAAAATATAATACAATTCGATACAATACATTAGAATAGAATACAATACAATACATACAATGCAATACAATACAATGCAATACAATACAATACAATACAATACAATACAATACAATACAATACAATACAATTCACTTTATTGTCCAGCTTCGACATTAAAACACGCATAGGAACATATGAAAATAATAAACATACGTACAAATATGATAACCTTGTAATGCTCACACGCGCACACGCTCGAACGCACATGCAGAAACACGCACGCAAACACTGTCATCCATGGACAATTATGTCACATACTGTTGCGAAAAACGCGAGCAGTACATTAAGATTTTCAAACCTTCGCTGCCGAGAAAATTTGAATAGCACCCAACTGCAAGACGTATAAATCCTCATGATCCCACGCTGTTGCGGGGGCTCATGAGGATCTATACCTCTTGCTGAAAACACTTTGTTTCCACGTTTCTTCGACGATACATGAATAATGATTTCAAACACAAAATTTTAATCTGCGTACCAATGGCGGCGAAGGTATTTTTTCAATAACCTTTAAGATGTTATTTCTGCGATTCATTTGTTCGCCTAGATAGTAATAATAATAATAATAATAATAATAATAATAATAATAATAATGACTACTTATATAGCACTTAACCTAAAATAAGATCTAAGAGCTTTACATATAAAGGGTGTGGGTGGAGAGTGTCGTAAAGGCAGAGAAACAAAGGATTCTGCAATACAGACGCACACACACACACACACACACACACACACACTCACACACAAACACACACACGTGTACACACACACACACACACACACACACACACACACACACACACACACACACACACACACATGGAGACAAAAGACTCAGAGTGGGTTACCTACCATTTTATGTGAAAATGGGTTCCCATATTTCTATTTATTCTAGGGCTCTGGAATTGATGTGAATGTTTAGAACTCACCTATAACTAAGCCCTATAACTTAAAATAAAATAGACATTTAGTAGAAACAGAGCCACTAGATGGAGAAAAAATTGGGTTTCTACCAATAAAGTGGGTGCCTCTCACACAAAAAATGGCATTACAGTGAAAATGGGTGTCTTCTCAACATTAGGCGTCTTTAATAAGGTCAAGTTCATGGAATACTTCTTTTTCACATTCATTTTCCTTCTTTTTTTCAACTTAAAGTGTATGTATGCATTATCATTTTTAACAATGTATGCTGCAAAATTGAATAAACACTGGCCCGTAACCTTTAGATTATGATTTTTACAGAGGAAATCGTTTAAACATTGCTACGCTACGTTTTGTCCTTCTGAAGCAAAACAGTTTATCATGGCATTTCTGTGAGAATCAACATAATGTATTCTGGAAATTAAAGGACTTTTATTATGTACTCTGGAGTTTGTGACAAGTATCAACAGAGCACTTTGAATATTAACCCTTATCATTCGGAATACACCAGTGTGTGCAACAAGTGTCACTAAAATAGTCCAAGGGTAGTGCCAGAATAGCTTGGCGCCTCTAGGCGCCAAGCTATTGTGGCGCCACCCTTGAACTAAAGCCATTGGTCTATATCCTCATCAGTAAGTACAGTAATGTAGCTGGCATATTATGACAGTGTACAAATTTGAAGCTTTTAGCATCAGTATGATGCGGGTTAAAAAGTGTGGAAAAATATGAAAGATAGAAAAAGACCCAGATGAAGAAACTAACACTTAAATTATTCAACCCCAGACACACCACAGCAAAATAAAGATCGACCATGATAGTTCAAGGGTGACGCCAGAATATCTTGGCGCCTTTGGGCACCAAGCTATTCTGGCATCACCCTTGAACAATCATGGTCGATCTGTGTCCTGCACTGCAATGCAGTCTTCAGAGGATGACTTAAAAATTTGGGGATTTCGGTCTTGGGGTAGAATGAGTTAAATCGACAAAACAGAACAGTGACATTAATTAATTAACTGACAACATGGGAAATCAATAGAAATTTCAGCCTTTATTAATCACATCAAAGGTGCATGCATATAAAAACACAGTAATTGTTTGTAAAAACTTCAAATCAAACAATCAAGAGCAGTCAAACCTTTTTCTGACAACTTTGTGATGAGGAAAACTAGTTCTTACCTTCGGCACGGAAAGGGTTTCAGCGACTTATGTGCCTCTATTCATAAAATGGAGAGATAAATATAATGAGTTATAGCAAGTGCGACAATAAAGTTTAGCCGAGTTGGTATACCTCGTCCAGTGCCTAGGTTAAACGCACCAGCAGTGCCAATGTTGCTATTTTGGCACCAGACCAGTCGCTCAGACCGGTTTGGTGCACCCGATTGGTTTAGATCGTGTGCTTTCTGCACCTGTAATGGGCAACCTCGGAGAAACAAATCAACCATCTCAATACAAAACTGGCGTGTTCGGCGAAGTAAAAGGCGTGGCTAAAAGTTAAAACCGCAAACAAACCTTTTTTTCGACTGCGATCACAATCTTCACGTCAACGTACGAGACGACACTACAAGTGCAGAAGCCAACCTGTGCACGCAGTTCTGGTGCACATGACCAGTCCAAGCAACCGGTCTGGTGCAAAAATAGCAACAATGGCATCGCTGGTGCGTTTAACCAAGGTAGAGGGTGAGGTATACCAACTCAGCTAAGGTTTATGCTTGCTGTGACTTTTCAAAAATGCACAATATGCAAAGTGTACTTTATAGTAACAAAAAAGTGACAGACATTTCCAAAATGATACAGGCGTGCATCAGATAAAAACAAGCTATACACACTGAAATAATAACACTCTTGTAATAAATCTTTATACTGATAATGGTTTTCTTATCTTATTATTGTCTTTCATCCCCAGCCGCTGTTCCGTTTGCAAATTTTTAAATGTTATACAGTATACAAAATGATCCAGGTGGACCAACCCCATATTAACACTCTTGTAATAAATCTTTATGTTGACAATGGTTTTCTTATCTTAATATTGTCTTTGTCCCCAACCACTGATCCGTTTGCAAAGTTATAAAAAAATGTTATACAGTATAAAATATGATCCAGGCGGACCAACCCCATAGTAACACTCTTGTAATAAATCTTTATGTTGACAATGGTCTTCTTATCTTATTATTGTCTTTTGTCCCCAACTGCTGTTCCGTTTGCAAAGCTTTAAATGTTATACAGTACACAAAATGATCCAGGCGGACCAACCCCATAATAACACTCTTGTAATAAATCTTTACGTTGTCAATGGTTTTCTTATCTTATTATTGTCTTTCGTCCCCAGCCGCTGTTTCGTTTTTTGCAAATTCAAAGGTTATACAGTATAAAAAAAATGACCCAGGCGTCCATCAGATAAAAACAAGCTATACACGCTGAAACCAACCCAATAATAACACTCTTGTAATAAATCTGTATGAAAACGAAAATGCCGCGAGTGTGTTCTCTCGGAGAATCTCAATTCATTTCTTTTGTAACTTTTTTCAGTTTGTTGCGGATGTAATCCTTAATGTTTGTCCAGCGCCTATGTCGAAGTGCGGGCTCTTTTGAGATTGCCTGCTGTATCTCGCCCTTTCCAGGAAGTTTGTTCATGACGAGGTGTGTCTTGAAACGAGTTTGAACAGCTTTCTCTTCAGTTTTTCCCCATGGTTTCCTTGAAAATCTAGCTTTCTTTCAAACAGGAGCTGACGCAGTACTGTCATCATCAAAGCTATCTAAATTATCATCAGGCTCTGGACGTCTTTTCTCTGTCATGCTCATTGATTCCTGTGTTGTTGACTTGCTTCTTGCTTTATTCACAGGTGCTGTTTCCCCCGAGACCTCTCTGAAAGTTTCTGATGTATCTTCATTGTCAAAGTCAATCTCTTCATCATCGCCCAGCTCAGCTCTAATGCAACTCTCAAAATCTGTCATCCCATTGTTAACTGACAGAAGAATTTTTGCCACTTTTGATTTTTTGAAGGACGTCTTGAGGTTGGCGGTAGATATGGCGATGTATCCGAATATCATGACCAAGAAAGTCTGCCAGCTGATCCTAGTCTAACTCAGAAATGGCCATTGACTTAGCCAAAGTTGCGACCTCTTGCCGTAACTGCGTAAATATAAACATGGCTGGGTTTGACACCCGTGGTTCTGGCGCATGTTCCTTCAGAACATTATGGCCTCTGTAAATCCTCTGACCAGAAGGTGTGGCAAAGATGTACTGGGAAACAACAAGAGCTGGCACTGATTGCCTCATTTGAAGGATTCTGTCCACAGTTGTCATCATCGTCTTCGTGAGCAAAATG
Source organism: Semisulcospira habei (assembly GCA_036245525.1). Taxonomy (NCBI): domain Eukaryota; kingdom Metazoa; phylum Mollusca; class Gastropoda; family Semisulcospiridae; genus Semisulcospira; species Semisulcospira habei. The sequence continues at coordinate 26,692,253 of BTPG01000002.1, read as the reverse complement.
GGAACACTCTTATTAAACTTGCCTCTGATTTCTACTCGCTGAAAATGATTCACCATTTTCTTCTCAAACTCTGTGAGACCTTTCAAGATATCTTGATTGGTGATCGATCCAATCATAGCATTCTGGAAGTCTGATACCTTCACTCTCTGAACTTCTCCCCCTGGTTTTTGGTTGAAAAGTGATACAGCGCAAAGAGTTGCTTTAACCACTGTCAGATAATCTTCTGAAACCATCCTTGTCTCAAGAAGCTGTTGGACATTCCTCACAACTTCACATGATAAGATCAGCTTGGGTTTGTTCATGGTCATTTTCGCGACTGACTGGGCTGCTGTAGCTGACACACAATCATACCAGTCCCGGGTGAAGACCACTGCGCCTCAGAGAGCTCCTGTCGCCACCTGTCATCTGAACCAAGCCCAAGCTGTTTGGATGCCTGTGACCTTTTGATCTGTTAACATTTTTTCAAGGCATGGCCTATGCACATTGCAAGATTGCCTTTTTTTGAACTGATCTGTGTCCTCATCAATTTTTGCTAGCTCTTTTACAGCCAGTACAACGTGATCAAAGCTAGCTGAATTGTTCACAGCATTTCAACTTGCGATTTTCATTTCTGACTTCACCCTGAGAATCTTTAATAGTCTCCCTAACTTCCGGACCCTGGAGCTGATTTGTCCAGCAGTGTGTTCTTCAATGTCCTTGCGGTCAAATAATCTCTTTCCATTCTCAAGAAGCAAGGGGTCAGTTCTGATGAGACGGCTTATCTTATCATCTCTCTGTCTGGCTAATACCTTATGATAGAAATAAAAGTCAACATCTAAGGGTATTGGAAGCATTAGCCTCCCACGTCGTGCCACCTCACCTCTCTTAGTGAACTGAAACCCTCCTGGTTTCTGAGAGCAACGTTTTGAGTGTACAGAGATCAGCTTTTTTTTTGTTTGATAGAGCCCTTTGCAATGGCTACAGGCAAGAAGGTCGTTTACCTTACTAGTTTTGGTGCGATACTTAGGAATCAAACATCCTGATTTGTTTCCAAGAACGGCAACGTTATGCATGTAATCACCCTCATCTTGTAGTCTGATCCATGCTTGACGTCTTTGCTTTGTCCTTGTTTCATCGACAAAATTTTAGCAACATCTGCCTCATCTGCATGGACATCTTGTAAGTGCATGCCTCATTTTCAAGACAAGCTCGCTACAATATTTGCACGCATGTTTCGTGTCCCATTTGTACTTTCCTTTCACTCTGCACATCTGTTTCTTCTTTCCCCACCCCCAAAGCCATGTTCTTTTTGCCTTTCCACATTCTCATTGCCACCCCTAATTCACCAGGTTCCGCACACTGCACTTTGCTGTTACTTGCTTCACTGACATCTGCCCACCCTGTACCTGCCACTTTGAAATCTAACATAGTCAATACAATACTGCCTGTGTAGGAGTTCCCAGAGTTTGATGGAGATGCCAAGAGACAACGTCTAAAGGTATTGGAAGCATTAGCCTCCCACGTCATGCTGCGTCACCTCGCCCTAGCGAACTGAAACTCTCCTGGTTTCTGATAGCAATGTTTTGAGTGTACAGAGATCAGCTTTCTTCGATAGAGCCCTTTGCAATGGCTACAGGCAAGGTCTTCAACGTTACAACTGTTGTTGTGATACTTAGGAATCAAACATCCTTATTTCTTTTCAAGAACGGCAACGTTATGCATGTAATCACCCTCATCTTGTAGTCTGATCCATGCTTGACGTCTTTCCTTTGTCCCTTTTTTCATCAACAAAATTTTAGCAACGTCTGCCTCATCTGCATGGACAGTGCATGCTCATTTTCAAGACAAGCTTGCTACACAATTTGTATGCATGTTTCTTGTCCCATTTGTACTTTCCTTTCCCTCTCTGCAACACGTGCACACCTGTTTCTTCTGTAAGTGCTCTTTCCCCACCCCAACGTCATGTTCCTTCTGACTATCCACATTCTCATTGCCATTCGCTAATTCAACCCCTAACGCACACTGCACGCTGCTGGTACTTTCTTCATTGACATCTGCCCACCCTGAACCTGCCACTTTAAAATCTAACACAGTCACTACAAAGTGTCAGAGATCCCAGAGATTGATAGCGACACACCGTCTGAATCCTGTGAGCTCGAGCCAGGATCAAACTCCTCGTCATCACTGTCGTTGTATTGCGATGTGCTTGCACTCTCAGGTCCATCCCAGGCTCCATTTGCCAACTGGAAAATGGAGAAAAAAAGCTGCATTAGGAGAGAAACAGCCCAATTTTGGTTTAAGTGGCCTTGCACAAGAATAAAAAGAATAATCCCGTGTATGACCGATTTACATATGTGTGACCTTGGTGATGAGGGCTGGCTTCTGCAGCAGCAAAATCCATGTTTTCTGAAAATGTAAGCAGTTTTCACACATCTGTCAACCCCGCGTGACCCTTTGAGAGAGGTCAATCAAAATGGTATGTTTACAAAGGTCTTGCAACAAAGTATCCTTGGGCCAAGCTTGAAGAATGTGGCTTGAATAGTCTCTGAGAAAAAAAGCCACCGTTAAAGTTTACCATGGAAGATGCATGGACGACCAGTGGCCCAAAACATAAACTCACTTTTGCTTCGCACGCGAGCCAATAAAAAGAAGATGATCATAGAATCACTTACCAGTTTGTAATTGGGTGCATTCCATTGCTGTCTATGCACCACCCTACCAGACGCACCCTCTCCGGCAGAGGCTGGGCTATCATGCTGCAGCTGGCTAATTTTGCCATGGGCCTCGGTCATGTGCCAGGAAAGGGTGTGCTTGTGTGACCTGTTTTGGCCATAGATCCCGATGAGTTTGGACATCCTGCTGCCATCTGGTGCTTGGTGTGTGCAAAAAGTCGTGAGTGTGGCCAAAACAGTGCTGCAAACATGTCAAATGTAAACATGTAAACTTGACATTTTGGATCAGATATCATACATAGTTCCTGCAGTACCCCCAGCCCCCGACGAACAATAACTTGTATAAAAAGGGACAATTCAGTTGCACAATCCGAAAAACCTGTTCGAGGAAGTCTGTTCTACAAATAGCAAGGCAGTTTTGCGTAAGAGGATTGAAATACACACTGAAATGTGGCACCATTTTGGTTTTGTCTTAATGCATGTGTCAAGTTACTTTTCAATCACAATCACACATGTCAGAAAAAAAAGCAACAAAATCGCGTGACAGATTGACCTTCTAATGATGTTATTGAAAGAATTCCTTTCTTTGAAGAAGAAAGCTATTGTTAAAATCTTTGGGTTCTATTATCTTGTACTACAAGACTGAGCAGCAGACGACCCGCCACAGAAGACGTCTCAGTTTTCTCGGCGAAGCAGGTCAGTATCGGCTGACTGTGCAATTGTATCGGATTGGGAGCAGAGATTGATAACTAGAGAATACAAAAACAATAAAATTGATTACTCAGCATTGACGGATAAATCATGGCATTTTTGACAATACCCCCCCCCCCCCATTGCCCCCACCACCACCCCATCATCTCCAAAACACCCTGTTGATTTTGCCTCCCCCCCCCCCCCCAAAAAAAAAAAAAAAAAAAAAAAAAAGACCCTGAACAATGCAGCAAAATCAATTTTATTGTCTGTGTTTACTCAAGATATCTATCTCTTAAATACCCCCCCCCCCTCTCCCCCCCCCCCCCCCCCCCCCCCCCGTCTACTGGTAAGAGATTTTATCAATGCTGGCTGGAGTGTCACCTGTCAGTCAGTGACTTGCATGTGTATTTCAATTTTATTATCTGTAACACTGGTAAAATACAAATTTAGTTGATTTTGTTGTTTTACTATATCATTACACACTGCCCTAAACCAGGCACTGTAATATTCATTAACACTAAAAGTTTGTGTCTTAATATCAACAGATATGTTTTGTATTAATGATGGTCTAAATGGATGATTGGTACCCAAAGTTATATTACCTGTCATGTTCTAAAAACTCCCCGTGCCAAACGTTTCTTTAAGATTTCAAGTGGGTCTCGTTCCACACAGAATAGTTGTCACAAGACAAACCGCTAACAAAACTGTATCAAATTAAACCCACTGTGTGAACCCTATGCATGAGCATAGAGTTTCATCACAATTCCCCCTTCCTTGGGAAAAAAGATACTACCGAGTTTCTTTTTTAAGACAACTGGACGCGAGACACTATTACTACTAACAAAAGAACTAACCAACCAATCTAAAATTCAACACTCACTCTCTGATCGCACTGTGAATGCAACAATATATCAGCAAACGTGTTCTGTGTACCAGGAAGCCCCTCAATTTTGAACTGAAACTCATACAGCGTCAACGACCACCACAGCAGCTGCGCATTTTGGAAACAGCAGGACATAAGGTATGCCAGTGGTTGATGATCCGTCTGCAGGCAAAACACACAACCCCACAAATATCTCTGGAGTTTCAAAATAACCCATACAATAGCCAGGCATTTCCGTTCAATCGTACTGTAGTGCATTTCCCTATCCAAGAGTTTTTGACTCACGTAGCAAACGGGGTGGTGAGTGTCTTCTCTGTCCTGCAACAAGACACCTTCTATTCCTGTAGAGCTAGCATCAGTCTGAACCAGGAAAGGTAGGCGCAGGTCCGGCAAAATGAGTACTGGCCTGCACGAAATGATCACCTGGATCCGGTGTAAAGCTGTTGCGCACTCCGGGGTCCAAACGATTTTACGCCTACCGCCACCCGCGACAAGGTCGCTAATCACTGTTGTTAGCGTCGCGAAATCTGGAACATACATCTAGGCGTGCAAGTCCTTTGTTGTAAACTCCCGAGTCATCCAGTCTCTCGTACAGTGGACGTCCTAGTATCTTCTATCGTATAGCGCAGTCCTCGCTGTGACCCGGGTTTCTCATGGAAGTCAGGCTCTTGAGAATCTGGCCCTGTCAGCTCATAAGAATCTAAGCCTGCAGGGGGTTGTGGGCTCCTGAGGATCTTAGCCTCTTGTAAAACCCCAAAATGTTTATGTACTCAGTACGAGGTAGATATCAGGGGTTTAAAATAGAGGCTATTCATGCATGTGTACGTGTTTCTTAAAATTAATACGTAGCTAGCAATGGGTTATTGTCAGCCTTAAAACCGCAAACACCTTAGGGCCTGTAGCAAACACAAAAGTCAATAATCAACATGAATAGCGAGGACTGTGTAAAGTGCGACGTGTGTTTTATTGTTTAATGTTTGAAGACACTGGGCACTGCAGACTGTGAGCACCGGTAACTTATTGATAGGTGTGTAGGCTCGCAGGCTCAGAGCACTGGGGCCACATTGATCATGGCCATTTTATTTTTTAAATCAACAGGGTGTTTTGGAGATGACTGGGTGGTGGTGGGGGAAATGTGGGGTTATTGTCAAAACTGCCGTGATTTATCAGTCGATGTGGCGTAATCGATTTTATTGTCTTTGTATTCTCTAGTTATTTATCTCTGGAGCATCTCAGTTAAATAACTGCGCTGAATAAGTACACTTGGGCGTGCTCTTATCTAAAGAAATATTGCATAAAATTGTACCTTTGCAAACGGAACAGTGGCGGCGGAACGAAAGACAATAGGAAGGGGAAACAATTCAGTTCATGTCAAAATGCAGCCGACCAATCAGGTATCAAGTTGATCTATAGAGACCCTCGCTTCTGTGGCAACACACAGGCCCAGTGCGTTGAAAAGACACGTCATGTGAACCCCTGAAAATGGGGACATCCTATTTTGATATTTTATCTGACTTTTGAATGAAAGATAATGCAGAAACAACCCTCAGAAAAAATGGGTGCCTGACTTGGTCACCCAGAATTTTACACACACCCATTTTCCATCATCATCATCATCATCGGTCCCTTGCCCGGTCTGGGCGTTGGGGGGACTGAAAGGCAGCAGCAACAGACAGTGCTCTCCACTGAGTTATATTTTGGGCGGTGGCCAGCAAGTCTGGCATCTCGAGTTCGGTCCATTCTTTTATGTTTGCGACACAGTTCTTTCTCTGACGACCTCGCCGGCGGCTTCCTTCGAGAGTGCCTTGGAGGATAGTCTTGGACAGGGTGTTGTGTCGGGTTACATGGCCAAACCAAGCAACCTTGCGCCGTTTCACGGTTGCCAGAAGGGGTTCGTGTGGGCCCACCAGGGAAGTGACGATGCTCCGTACATATTCCTTGGTCTTGTGCTCGCGGTACGAAATGCGGAGCAACTTCCTCAGACTCTTGTTCTCAAAGGCCTGGATTTTCTTTTCTGAGTCTGCAAGCAGTGTCCAAGTCTCACAGCCGTAGAGTAGAATAGACACTACGAGGGACTTGTAAAGCCTGTACTTGATGGTGAAGCTAATAGAGTTACTTCGCCAGTTACTGTCCAGCCTGGCCATTGCGGATGCTATGCAACTACCGTCTTTGGACAAGGTGGCTCCCAAGTACTTGAAGCTATTGACCTCTTCTAGCTTCTGGCCGTTCATGTGGATGTTGCTGCTGCTGTGGCTTGTGGTGTTGATTATCACTTTGCTTTGATCCGTACTGATCTCCATGCCATAAGACCCTGCGCTACTTGAAAGTTTGTCTGTCAGGTTTTGAAGCTCACTATTGCTACCTGCCATGAGGTCAATGTCGTCTGCGAATCGAAGATTGCACAGGTATCTGCCACCAATGGAGATTGAAGTATGGTGGTCGTTGAGGGTTTCCTGCATGATCTTCTCCAGGAATATGTTGAAGAGGATAGGAGAGAGCAGGCATCCTTGACGGACACCGATCGTCGTCCTGAAGAACTCGCCTGACTGATTGATAAGTAGAACCGCGCTGCAGGCGTTCTTGTAAAACCATTTTCCATAAGGATGGTAAAGAAAGTCACCCATTTTAGGGTTTTGTGCACACACACACACACACACACACACACACACACACACACACACACACACACACACACACACACACACACACACACATAGACACACACACACACACACACACACACACACACACACACACGCACACAGGTACATACTCACGAGGAACTAAGCTACACTGAAGCATCGTACAGGTGGGTCTTAAGGGCAGGTTTAAAGGAAGTGAATAAGGGAGATGTCATATATTGGGACAACAGCAAGAGACAAATTAAGATACTCATGAGCTCACACACCCTACACACACCCCTCCCCCACCCCTCCTCTTGCTGAGACCACTCTGTGTCTATGTTAATTGGACAGTTGTGGTTTTTGGTAGTTCAGTGAACACATATTTCAGAAACAAAATGTTTGTACAATGACAGGGACGGATTAAACTGTGTAAATAAAATATTGTAAATGTGTTAATCCAACTTTCCATAAGATCGAATTCGATACGAATTCTATCGAATCAGACACGTTCGTGCAACACTTTTCACGTGTGTGTGTTTCCATATGCCCATTGCGGACACAAATTCGCATTCGACTTCGAACGAAAATGACTCAATTTTTTAAAGAAAATTTGCTTCAGCGTATCGGGTTCGGATCGTATTCGTATCGGATTCGTGCTTACCGAACCGTAGCTTTATAAATAAGAACGCCCAGGCTTCACAAAGTCTTCTTCTGCAAAGTATACTGACTTCTATTAAAACTCAAAAAGTGTCTGTAAGTGTACCCGCAAACAAAGAGCCACCCTGACAGCAAAACAAGAACATTTCATTTGTTACTTACTTCAGATGTTAAGCCTACTGTCTGAGCTACCTTCACACAAAATTTGAATGAGTTATCGTCTAAGGCTATCTTGGAGGACACAGGGTTTCATTAGTGGTGAAAATAAGTAAAACTGGGCACACTCTGTGAAGCAAGTTTCCTGTGATATGTTTTAACACACAAGTTGTGTTGATTGATTATGATGCTTCTAACTGCCTTAAACGAAATTTGACTAAAAAAATCATTCGAGAACCAGAACTTATGTTGCACATCATGTTTCTTAATAAATCTTATTTGATTTAATGTGAATTACTTTCAAACCATTTTTTATGCTCCAGTGACCCACAGAAAGATAAAGAACACACCCTTATCCATTTGATTAGGTAAATATGGCCGCTAACCAAAATATAAAGAACTTTTTTATTTCCATGTTTGTAGGTCATGTTGATTATTTAGATGCCTTTGACAAACGAAAAGTAGGTAAAAAATAAACAGATCGGATTTTCATGCACACGGACCCTAGTGACACTGCACATTGGTTGGCTTTCAGTTGTGTCCTCTGCAGAAGCTCCCCATTTCACTTTCAATATCCTATGATGGTAGTGTCACTGATGACGTCATAAATCATCGATGTGCGATTTTTAAGACTAAACATTTTATTTGCACATGCCATAACACACTCTTCATAACATTTTCTAATAAATGAAGTCAAAATAACCCGGATTAAAGCATATTTACGAAGAAAAGCGCTATGGTTAAAAATTCGCTTTTCTCTTCATGATCAGTATGCTTTACGTCTGACGGACTGTAAAAATGTGTTCCGTCGAGTGTTACTATAAGTAACGATGTACCCACCGAAAACCTTCTGGATAAAGTTATACGTTTCCATAACCACTAATCCGATACAACCCGAATCCGATGCGATGATTAAAAATTTGCAACGTTTTCTCTCGAAGCCTGATGCGAATTCGTTTCCGCATCATGCATATGGAAACACACAAACATGAAAAGGACTTGAACGAACCTTTCAGTTTCGGACCCGCTTTGGATTCGGATCTGGTTCGTATCGGGTTCGTGCTTATGGGTCGCGGCGTTTAACTCGTTCGATACGTGCGGCATTGGGATACGCGGCAAAAAGCCGCGAATCCGAATGCTGCAAGTATCGAATGTGTTAATTGAAAGTTATAAACGTTATGTACACCTGTGATGATTTAAAATACGACCATCGCGGACTCTGGCAATAACACTCACCCAGCAGGTTGTTGTCCTCGTGAAAAGCGTTCCGGAAGTGCTTGTCCCACGTGACCAAAATGGGGGCGGCCTTGTCGCTCTGGTAGGAATAGTTGGTCGCTACGCTTGCTGACCGCACGAAAAGGTCATGGTCGGGGTCATTGGTGATGGCCGACGTGGGGTCATAAAGACAGAGACGGTGTGCGTACTTGGTGTTGTTGGCCAGGTCGGCAACTTCAAGCAGGATAGAGTACATGCCTGGCTCTGGGGGTTCGTACTGCTGGTCGGTCAGGTTGGATGCGTATAGCTTGAAAGAGATAGTTCATTGTCAAAATCAACTTGCATGCACGATTTCATACCGTTTTGTCTGTTTTGTGCGGCCATTGATTTTCTCTGATTTCATTTTCTTTTTTTCCTTTTTAATTAGTTATTAAATAATAAAATAAATAAATAAATAAATAAATAAATAAATAAAGATTTATTTATTATTCCCTTTGTTCATTCTTCGTCTTTTTTCTTTCTTTCATTTTATCTCTCCTTCTTCTTGTTCTCTTTTCAACTATTGCAATAAAAAAAAATCAATCCACCCACCTTTGCACCAAACAAGCATTTAACCAAACCAAACGTGGGTCAAATGGTTTTGTGATGCGTCTAGTGTGGTAGTGTAGCGTCTGTGCTTGTCGCTCTCGCTTTCAACTCCCACCGCTGGCTAGCAGTTTTTCGAAAAGGTGAGCAGAGTATGTCAGTCTCTCCCTGCCAGTACACAGCCTCTCCAACAACAAGCCTCATGTAGTGTCTCCTCGTGGCGACTCACGGTAACCGAGCACCTTACGGACTCGGGCTGAACTACAGAGGACTCGGAGGAGGTCTGGCCCCCAGACATGCGGCACGCAGGCCCATCAATATGTGGACAAGCCCTGATACCCATGAACTAGATCCCCAGCTATGGGTAAATAGCCCCACTGCCTTGTGGGTGCCTTGGGAGAGGCAAAGGCTAGGGAAGTAAACCCAATACAAATCCGTGCAGGGATGCTCGATAGCCTTGGTTGTCAGATCTCCTTCGAGAAGGAAAACTCCGAGGAAAAACCTGAGTAGATGGGACTCGTAAGCCTTGGTCAGCAACCCATCTAGGAGAAGGTCACCCCAAAGCCAAACCATCCTGTGCTCCCAGGAAAGGCATTTTGACCAGGAGTTAAGTTGAGGTAACCCCGACAGAAACCCCGAGTGCTGAAGACGGAGGTACTGGGCTGCACAGCGCACTCTAATAAACCACAGTACCACGCATATACAGCCATATGACACTTGAAGATGGATTCAACAGAAATGGTGCACGCCATGTGGAGTCTCACCAGGCAGGTGCAGTACCGAGCGCAGAGCCTCTTCAGAGCCCACCCCCAGCGACTGGAGGACCTTCGCGACCGTCTCGAGGAGCCAGGGGACGGGGACGTTGAGCGACTGGCCAGCGAAAAAACAAGACCAGAGACAAAGAAAACTGTGGGAACCACCAGCTGCTGAGGGAGGAGATATGGCAGAAGCCCGCCACTCTACAAGAAAAAATGTACGGGCCTGTGGAGGTGCTACAGAAGACCACAGATTTCATTTTGAGAGCCAAACTCCAAGTGTGACGGCGTTCGAGAAGAAGAAGAAGAACCAAACCAAACCAAAGCAAAGCAATCCAAACCAACCAACCCAAAAAAAAAAACTGACAAACCAACCGACCGACCGAACGACATTCCATCCATCCATCCATCCATCCATCCATCCATCCATCCATCCATCCATCCATCCATCCATCCATCCATCCATCCACCCATCCATCCATCCATCCATCCGTCAGTAAATTAATTAACAATCAATCAATCTATCCAACCACCCATCAATCAATCAACTAATCAGTTCATCATCAAGCAAGCAACTACAGACCAACCAATCCACCCACCCACCCACACACCCATCCATCCATCCATCCATCGATCCATCCATCTATCCATCCATCCATCCATCCATCCATCCATATATCCATCCATCCATCCATCCATCAAGCAATCGACTAATCAGACAGCCATGCATACCTCTCTGATGATGAACGGGTTTAGCGCTTCGGTGGGTTTGATCTCCAGGTCCCCGTCTGGACCCTTGGTCATCTTGAACACCTTCATGGCGTAACGGTGCACCCCAGAGTCGTCATCCAGCCAGCCAGTCCAGGAAATCCTCAGCGGAGACGTCTAAAAAAATCAGAAACAGGAGTTAGTTCGAAATAAGAAGCAGGACAGAGACAGAAGTTAGTGCCATTTCTGTAGTATTAAGGCCTGAAAAGATCGCTGCTGTTTGACCTTCCCGACCACTGTGTCGTTCGTCCTCGTAGCAATTACAGCTAGTCCAACTGTTGACCCCATTGAATGCCGGGGCAAGGCGAACCAGCGAACCAGATGCAAGAGACATAAATCCTCATGAGCCCCCGCTGTCGCGTGGGCTCATGCGGACTTATGTCTCTTGATAGTCCTATGTACTGCATTCTTGTGTTTTATTTAATAAGAGATTTATCAAAGACACGATTGCGAATTTTGTTTAACCTATATCATTTTTCTTTGGAAAATAATTTGTCGTCATTGTAGTGTAATTTACGCCTGCGTATGTTCCGATTTTATGTGTTCTTCGAAGAAAAGTCGGTCAGCGTGCAGCGGCTTCGGAAGCGAAAACCGCTAACTCAAAGTGCGGCTGAGCACTGAGGCTACGTTTTTGCGAGCAAAAGGTGTACATTCTGCAAGGACACATGAGAATATTCGCCAAACTTGCAGGTGAAACGGGTTGGACGAATCCACTGAACGCTTGAAATTTGTGTAATGTTTTGATTTACCTATTCGGTGTAGAGATAACCTGCATGCTGGAAGCACGACTGCAGTTTGGCTGTAAAAATCAGCCAAATTCTGAATAGAAAAATTTTAATACTTTATTCAGACCTAAATTTAGCAAGCTTTAATGCATATAGGTACATGTGTTTTCATGTCAAGTCCATTTAGGGAACAATCCTGTAAAAAGGCACGGAATATTCTTTTCCTTCGCCTTTTTTTTACATTTTGTATATCTATCTTTCATGTGTTCCTCCCCTGCTTATTTTGTCCAATCCCAGTAACCAAAGGCCATCGGGCTGAAGTTGGCCGCGGTGGGCCCGCGCACAGTCGTGCTCGGGTCCACTTTGGCCGGACTCTGCCCGATAAAAAAATTCAGACCATAAAGGTGACTGCCAAAGCAAGCAAATGCAGTGAAGAACCCGACGGAGAAAGAAACACGCTTAGAAACGACAGTTACAACACAACTGATTAGTGTTTCAAAGACAAAATAAGAAAATACAGTTTCAACACATTTCATTAATATTTCTAAAACAGACAAACAAACAAGTATACAGTTCATTCGCTGCTTATTTTGTCAGCGAGGAAGCAAAGTGGAAACATACAAGATAATGAGCGACTAAATTTTGTGTTTGTTTGTTTGTCTATTTTGAAAAAAAAATGGTATTAATAAATTAATAAAATATTTACAAGAATTGTCTTGCAGCTGTCTTTTCAAAGCGGGTTTCTTTCTCCGCTGAGTTCTTTTTCGCACGATAGCCCTTGGCGTACTGAACGGCACTTACTGCACACTCGCCAAGCGGCTCCGACACTCAAATAGGAACCGGATATCACTGATGATGTAACTAACCTTGGTAATTTCAGGAACTTTGAGGATGGATTCTGTCCCTTGGCACGCGTTTTTCTCGGCGCAGTGGTGGGGAGCTTCGAAGTCAAACCTGAACTCTCCGGAGAGCTGTCTTGTGCCTCCGTTGAACGTCTGGTTTTCGATGGGTCTTCCGCCCAAAACGCTCAGATCTACTAGTTCTCTGAACCCCCCTCCTTGCGTCACGTACGTCACTTTCAGGCTGCAAAAGTAACAGGACTCTCGGTTTTTGGAAGAAAATAATAATTCCTTTTTACTTTGACCCCTTTAGCCTCGACGCTGTACAGCAGGCAATGGATCGGCAATGACAATTCAAGGGTAGTGTCAAAATAGCTTGGCGCCATCAGGCGCCAAGGTAATCTGACACTACCCTTTAATTACATTACATGCACTTACACGTCTCCAGTGAGTTATAATGAACCCTAATATCCCCCTTCCAGGCACAATAAAATTGTGACAGGCACCGACATATTTCCCGAAGTGACTGCGCGCGCGTACCCCAAGCGGAACTGCTCGGGGAGTACGCCACAAGTACGCTTCTATTCAAACGAGATGCCCATCATCTCATTTGAATAGAAGCATACTTATGGTGTCCCTCGCGAAGCACGTCCACATGTGGAGCACACGCACAATCAGTACTGGAATAATTGTGAGCCTGTGACAAAACGGCGTTCGCGTAACAACCGACATATTTTTTAGTCAAGAAAACCGCATTACAACAGAAAATTAGTTCATTTTTGTGATTCCGCTTTAAAGACATTGCTCTTGGAACACTTACATTTCTCACATAGTTTCATTTTCACCACAATTGACTAATCTAAAGATGATTTGCATGTGTATGTCCAGTAGTATGTCCAGTGTGACAAAAAAAGAATTCTCTACTGAGTGACAGGAAAACGTTCTTCATTGTCCTTGGATGAGATAACAGAAATACAGACGACTGAAGAACTTTTTTTGTAAATTGTGGTAATCACACACAATTGACTGAGTATGTCCACCGTAACAACCACACTGATTGTTACAGAAAACTTAATTTTAAAAGAGATAATATTAATACTCTTCATACTTCCACTTGTGAGAACAGGTTATACAATTAATTTCTTTTGAAAGAGAAAATGCCCACTGAAACAACCAACATTTTCAGAAAGGGCCAGATTTACTTATTCTTTGCTGGAAATCATCTGTTTCTGCATTCATAGTAACTAACGTCACATGCCCACATGCCAGACACATGAAAACTAACCAATGCCTAAAATAAGCATATTTTAAAGACATCTCTGTTGGTTGTGACGTTGGACATTTCTGTTGCTTGTTACTTTTGGAACAAACAACCTTTTGTCACAGGCTCATATACATATGGGGTCAGTTGCATGAGTGAGATTAGTCCTGCACCAGCCACTAAGCAAGGTGCAACGCCATAGCTTAGTCCTGCACCAGCCACTAAGCAAGGTGTGCCGCTATTGCACCAGCCACTAAGCAAGGTGCAACGCTATAGCATAGTCCTGCACCAGCCACTAAGCAAGGTGTGCCGCTATTGCACCAGCCACTAAGCAAGGTGCAACGCTATAGCATAGTCCTGCACCAGCCACTAAGCAAGGTGTGCCGCTATTGCACCAGCCACTAAGCAAGGTGCAACGCTATAGCATAGTCCTGCACCAGCCACTAAGCAAGGTGTTGCGATATAGTGGCGCACCTTGTTTAGTGGCTGGTGTAGGACTAAGCTCGCTCATGCAGCTGGCACCGTTTTGATGATGAGGTCTGATCCACTCAGCAAAGAAGGCTCTCGGGCCGATGTCAACCACAGTGGTTCCGCGCGCAACTGAGCGCTGGCCCACTACGGCGGACGTCTGCCCGAGGTCCCTTACTTAGTGGGGAAAGCATTGGCGGGACGCTTACAAGTCTCCGTGTTCGAGGAATAGGTCGAAATTCGGGTTGGTGATGTTGCATTCGTACAGTCCTGGTTCTGGCTTTAGTAGAGACACATGGGTCGGGCAGGGCACTGTGCCGTTAAGTGAGTAGACGCGATGCGTCTCAGCTGTTTGTGAGAAAAAATTGAAAGTACAAAGAACGTGAGGACCTAATAATATTAAAAACCACCCAACACCAATTTCGGAGTATCACGGCTTTAAAAGGCTTCTTTAGCCAATGTTGCCACGTGACAAGATGTAACGAGAAAGGCAAAGCCATTATGGCTCACGTGTATGACCGATTTACATATGTGTTTACCTTTGTGACAAGGGCTGGCAGCAGCAAAATCCATGTTTTCAAAAAATGTAAGCATTTTTCACACATCGGTCAACCCTCCGGTGACCCTTGACCTTTATGATGAGCCGACTAAATTAGTATGCATAGGAAGGTTTTATCATCAGCTATCTTTGTAGCAAATTTGGTTGAAAAATGTGCAAATATTTGGGAATACCTACAATTTTATACAAAATCAGCATTTTACACACATTTATCAGCCTCTCGTGACCCTTGACCTTTTCAAGGGGGTCATCCAAATTACTATGAATAGATAAGTCTTACCACCAGCTATCTTTGTACCAAATTTGGGTTTAAAGATGAGAATAGTATTTGAGAAAAAACATCTTTTGTCAAAATATGTCAATGTTTATTGTCGCAAGTAGGCTAATAACATTCAATGTTCATTCGATCCAAATGGGCTAAACGTTGACCTTAGACAGTCCACTGTGCAGGGAACAATAGACAACTATTCATCAATTTCCACGAACGTGTCAAATGCACGTGAAACATCGTCAGTTGCGATATTGGCAAGCTTACCAAATGCAGGCAGGTGGAAAAACTCGATAAATTCGTGATGCACACGCTAAAGAGGTCAGTCGTGAACACTGAGCACTTCTGTTTCGCTACAAATACCGCGGTACAGTGGGGGCATAATTGTCACTTTCCTAGCCATGCCACCACGACGAAGCCTAACGCCAGTAGATCAAGGCCGGGCGCTAGCATGGCTACAGGATGGAATTTCTGGACGAGAAGTTGGGAGACGTGTTGGGGTGTCCCATTCAGTGATCCAGAGGTTGCTGGCACGATTCCGAGAAACTGGAAGGGCAGAACGACGACCCTGCTCAGGACGCCCGCGCTGCACCACCAGAAGGGAATACAGATACCCTTGTGTGGCGGCCCTGCGCGACCGATCTGTCACGTCAACCACTCTGCGACGTCAACCGATGCCAGCTACAAGCGTTAACGTCAGCAGAAGCACAGTCTGCCGACGTCTGCGTGAAATTGGCCTGGCTTCACGCAGAGCAGCAGTGAGAATACCCCACACTCCATCTCATCGCAGAGCCCGGGTTGCCTGGTGTCGCCAACGTGTGAGGTGGAACAGACTCCAGTGGACTCAGGTTCTGTTTACTGATGAGTCACGTTTCACTGTGTCCTTTAACGACGGCAGGATGAGGGTCTGGAGACGAACGCCAGGGCAAGTGATTCACGGATGGATGCGTCCAAGAGGTAGATCGCTACGGAGGAGGCTCAGTCATGGTCTGGGCAGGCTTCAGCAGGACCCCCCTCCACGTCACCCGAGGCACCCTGACTGGATTGCACTATCGGGACGAGATTGTGCAGGCCCTGATCCAGCCATCTCTTAAAGCCATAGGCGACAATGCTGTTCTGCAGGACGACAACGCTCGACCTCATCGCGCACGTGTGGTGGATGAGTACCTTGAGCAACGGGGCATCATGAGGATGGAGTGGCTAGGTCGTTCACCTGATCTGGCTGCCATCGAGCACCTCTGGAATGTGCTGGGAAAGCGTGTAGTCAGCAACCACCCCCCACCTCAAGGCGTTCCCCAGCTGACTCAGTTCCTGCACCAAGAGTGGAAAAAGCGATCCCACAACATGTTCTCCGAACCCTGGTGAACTCCATGCGTCAACGCTGCATTGAATGTTTGGCTGCAAACGGTGGGTACACTCACTACTGCCTGGACCAGTCTTGTGTGACTTTTCAGTTGAGGGGTGGGTGAACATTCTAACGTACTGCTGTTGTTACAATTGCTTGATTTATTCAAAACTTAAATGCAATTGTTACTGAATAAATTAGCAAAGTACTGACTTCAAGTATTGTTACATTATTTGTGTGGTGTTGTCGGTGCGTCTGCTATAAAAGTGGCCCTTAACGTTTGACCAATAGTATATTTCCGACCTATTTCCGGAGCCCTTGTGACACTTGACCTGTCTGAAGGATCATCCAAATTAGTCTGCATAGATAGGCCTTACCATCAGGTATCTCTGTACCAAGTTTGGCTTTGAAGTTGTGAATAGTATTTGAGAAAAACATCTTTTGTCAAAATATGGTTATTTTTCGCCTATTTCCTGAGCTCTTGTGACCCTTGACCTTTCCGAGGGATCAACCAAATTAGTACATATAGAAAGGTCTTACCATCAGGTATCTTTAACAAAGTTTGGGTTTGAAGTTGTGAATAGTATTTGAGAAAAAATATATTATGTCAGAATATAGCTATTTTTTACCTATTTCCTAATCCCTTGTGACCTTGACCTTTGGGAGAGGTCACTCAAATCGGTATTTTTTTGAAAGGTCTTACTACAAAGTGTCATTGGGTCAAAGCTTGAAGAATGTAGCTTGAATAGTCTGCCAGAAAATGTCAACGTTAAAGTTTATCACGATTGACGGACGACGACTCACGGACGACGGATGACGGACGGACGACCACTGGATCAAAACAAAGACTCACTTTTGCTTCGCACGTGAGCCAAAAATAGTATGACAATGTAAACAAAGGGTGACGTAATAGGTGATGTAAATGTTCTTTTTAAAGAAATATTACATGTATGTATGACGTCATTATAAACGTTAAGTCACAGTTTATTGACCGACCGCCGTGCGATGGCCTTAGTCGCCTGCTCGGCGTTAAACCCAAGTAACTAAATTTACTGACCGATGTTTCTTTTCGCTGATGATGTTTTGAAAAAAAAGTGAAAAATCTAAAATATTAAACCCGTGCACGACGGGCCAACGTTGACCCGATGGTCATTTGGCTCATTGGGTCATAGCCTGTTTTTCTGAAGTCATTGATAATTCAACGGAAAAGAGTCACATCTGACTAAAAACAAACAAACAAACAAAACAACAACAAAAATTAAGAAAAAAAAATTTAAAAAAAACCCGCGGATACAAAATGGTTTTTGTCAAGAGGCATAGATCCTCATGAGCCCCCAAATGATCTATGTCTCTTACACTTAGATGATGTTTGCTCTATTCAGGAAGTGAATGTGATTAATAAATTATGTAGTAATTGGCGTTCATAAGCGTGTTTCTTACTTCTTTGGGATTTTCTTTGCATTTTACACCTGTGCCAGTCACCTTGTTCAAGTTCTTGGTCTGGACCAATTAGGAAGTCCAAAGTTGACCCAACAGTTGTTGTTTGTTTTTTTTCAAACGTAGGCCACACGCAAATATATAACTGCGTAATATTTCAGTGTGTTACTCAGCAGGAACTCGTCTGACCAGATGTACAATCAACTAGTGTTTACTGGACTGAACCAGTATGAAATGAACTGGACTGAACTGAAGCAACCCATTTCGAATAGCAATCAGCGGTTTTTCGTGAGCATATTCTTCGCTACATACTCTGTCAGGTGCCAGGCAAGAGTGTTTGGTGGAAAGAGAGATTTTCATTGCATTTCAACCCCTTCCCTTCCAACACACACATAATTTTGTTTCTGGAACCTGTGCTTACTGAACAACCGAAGCCACAACTGTCTATAGGACGCTGAAACGACCGAAGCCACGACTGCCTAAAGACTAACGGACACAAAGTAGGTCTCACCCAGAGGCATAGATCCTCATGAGCCTCCGCAGTCGCGGGGGCTCATGAGGATCTATGCCTCTTGCAGTTAGATCGCATTGGCTTTATCTCGGCAATGAAAGGGTTCATGAAAATCTCGCTCGTCACAAAAAAAAACAACGGACTATTGATTTTTCTTTCCACCTACACGGGGCAGAGAGTGTTGAAAGAGGTTTACTTACAGTGCGCAGGCCTCTTGGACAGCTCGATCTTGGCTTCCGCTTTCACTACACCCATGACGGTTCTCCCGATGTACCTCGGTTTAGCAGGGAGATTTTGCGTTAAGAACTGACTGCTGCATGTCATCTCAAGACGGTTGAAATCTCTGGTACAAAGAAGCACACAAGCTTACAAAAAGAATAAGATATAAAATCCAAAATAGATCAGGGAGAGGAGGGGAGGAGAGATGAGAGTGGATGGATGGATGGATGGATGGAGGCAGGGAGGGAGGGAGGGGGAGAGAGAGAGAGAGAGAGAGAGAGAGAGAGAGAGAGAGAGAGAGAGAGAGCGAGAGAGAGAGAGAGAGAGAGAGAGAGAGAGCTAGAGAGAGAGAGAGAGAGAGAGAGAGAGAGAGAGAGAGAGAGAGAGAGAGAGAGAGAGAGAGAATCAATGAATGAATCAATGAATCTTTATTTTACAAAGGTGAAGATATTAACACAGTCAGTGACTATATCATTTTTCGTACCTGCCGTTGCTAAAACTACGACTAGCTAAGTACAAAATATACATAGAACAAGGACAACAAAGCACAGTGATACAAAATATACAGTCCACTAAATACAAACACACGCATGCACGCACAAACGCACACACGCGTGTGCGTGCACACACACACACACATGCATACACACACACATATATACACGCGCACATACACGTGATAGTTAGACTATACACGTACATTCGTGTGTCTACGCTTAACTTGATATTATTATTAGAGTGATGTCAGGTATCTATAAAAAAAAAAATTGTCTTGAAACGAAATACTGTCGGAGTGGCTTTAACGTCATGTGGGAGTAAGTTACGCAAATGACAAAGTGGATTTAAATAAATCTATTCGGGGTTTTGGAACAATATAAAGACCCCGCATTTTCCCGTACCAAGAATCTGATTTTTTAAACAGATCTATTAAATATTCTGAAGCATTATGGTTCCACACTTTAAACATCAGTACTACTTTGTTAAATTTAAAGTGATTTTGAAGGGGTAGGAATCAAGTTTTATTGCGTTTTCATCGGTTGTCAAGTGCGGGTAGGGAAGAATTAATTTTGCCATTCTCCTATGTAAAGAATTAGTCTTTTTAAGTGGACATCACTGCAACAATCCCACACCGTCGATGCGTAGTTTATATGTGACAAGATGCATTACTGAACAATTTTCTGGTTTCACTATCTGTGAAATACTTTAATTTCGATAACATAAAGACATATCTAGAGACCGTTTTACATACATTGTCAATGTGCATCTGCCACCTGAGCTGATTATGAATTGTATCCCCCAATAGACGATGTTCGGCTACCTGTTATATGATGTCATCGCCGAGTAATAAATTAAGCTTTAATGGTTTCAACTGATGCTTTTGGCGAATTGCAATAATCATAGATTTTGTTTTAGTAGGATGCAGAATTATGGAGTTGATTTACACCATGCTGCTATATCATCGAGACTTTGTTGAAGGCCGTTTTCAACTACAATTATGTGTTTGTTAGCTGTGTGGATTGAGGTATCATCGGCGAACATATCACACTGTGCTGCTGCGTAGGTTAGACTTTAGAGGTAGGTCATTGATGTAAATACAAAATAAAAGAGGACCTAAGATTGACCCCTGCGGAACTCCGAGTTTTACATCTTTAGTAGAAGAGTAGGCTCCATTTACAATTACTTTCTGCTTCCTGTTTTCGAGGTATGATGTAAACAACGAAACAGCCATGTCGTTTTGAAGATAATGCTTAAGTTTAGAAATCAATATTGTGTGGTTCACTAAGTCGAAAACCTTTTTAAAGTCAAGATAAATTATACCTGTCAGCTGCGAATTATTCATATTTGAAAGCCATGTGTCCGTTAATCTGCTCAGAGCCGTATGGCATGAGAACCAAGGGCAAAATCCTGACTGAGACGAATGGAGCAACTTTCGTGATTCTAAGTAGACAGACAGGTGTTTATGTATATGCCTTTCGAGGGGTTTAGATAATACTGGCAGCAGAGAAATGGGTCTATAGTTGTTAGGGTCAGTACGATCTTTTGATTTTGGCAGTGGAACGACTTTTGCGACTTTAAGGTCTGTAGGGAATACATTGTTTTGAATACATAAGTTGAAAATATAAGTAAGGGTCTCTACGATGTATGGTATAGACAACTTTAATATTTGTGAGCTAATATCCTCATGGCCGGAGGACTTCTTATTAGCTAAGTCACTAATTAACTTGCTTACTTCGTGCACAGCAAGTGTGGGGATATTAAATGGTGGTGTGCCAATTGTTTTTCTGTTACAGAAATTAACTAAGTAATCTGGGCATATATCAGCCTCTGTATCGCGACTAAGAGTAATTATCAAATCCGCAACAGACAGAAAATGTTCGTTGAATGTGTCGGCGGAGAGATTACTAGCGATAGTTGTTGACCTACTACTATTGCCTCGGGTGATCGAATTTAGTACCCGCCACACTGCTGACACATCTTTGTTGTCCTTGACAGTGTTGTGGATAAAGTCCTTCCTCGTGGCGAGCACCATTGATCTCACATGGTTTCGCTGTTTTTAAAATTCATCAAAGTTTTTTTTTTTTTTTTCTCTTTTTAGGTCATTTCGCACTGACATAGCATGTATTATTTCTTTTGTCAACCAAGGGGGAAGTAACTCACTCTTTACTCTTTTTGTTCTAATTGGCGCATGTCTGTCTAATACTCCAAGGAATAAACTGTACCAAGTGGACAGCGCAATATTTGGATCATCTGCGAGAAGGACCTCGTCAAAAGGAGTGTTACTGAGATCATGTAGAAAGGCATTACGATTGAAGTGCTTAACCGACCTGTAGGTTGTTGTAGTGTGACTATGTTTCTTTAATTTGGGGAGTTTTACAGACCAGCAACAAATCACGGGGCAGTGGTCACTAACACTAAGATCTGAAACACTAACATCGGTCGCCGCTTGCGGTTTGTTTGTATAGACGTGGTCAATGAGCGTAGAGCTCGTGGCGGTAATTCTGGTGGGGGATTTAACTAGCTGTACTAGGCCAAATGGGAGAGAACAGAGCAGATAACAGCAGAGAATGAAATTGGGCGAAGAAGATGGGGATGGATCGGTCACAGTCAGAGAAAGCCAGCTTTCAGTATCACTAGGCAGGGAAAGAGGAAAAGATGTAGGCCGAGAAACTCCTGGCGTCGAGACCTCAAAGCAGACATCACGAGACTGGGAACCACCTGGAGTAGAATCGAAGGAGAAGCACAGGACAGGAGTTGCTGGAGGTCTCTCGTCGACGGCCTATACCCGGGTAGGGGTGACAGGCGTAAGTAAGTAAGTACTAGGCCAAATAAAGAAGATGTAGTTTCCCATGCGGGATGGGGTTTAATCATGTGTATATTAAAGTCACCTAAAAGAATGACGTCATTTTGCCCTTTACAAACTTTGCCTAGGTTAGTAGTAAAATTGTCATACCACTCGAAGGTAGACGCTGGATTGCGGTATAGAAAACCGACAAATGACGATGAGCAGTACGGGTTCTTGACCTCAATCCACACACACTCTACTTCAGCCGTTTCTAAGTCTTTACGCCTACGGATTAAGTGTTCAATAGAGTGATGAACGTATACGGCAATGCCTGTTTGACCGTGACAGGAAGAGTCTCTTCTCATGATACTAAAATTAGGAATTTTCACGGCATCATCACTGATGTTTGAATTTAGGCGTGACTCGGTAAAGCCGAAAATGTCGGACGGTGTGGGACTGTTAAGGAACGCTGACAGGTCAGATATCTTAAAGATGAATAAAGTTGAGATGACCCACTCGTAATTTTTGTCGTTTTTGTTTGACTCTAACCATGAGTATTTCGCTAACAGTTGTATTTTGTTTCACAAAGACACAGCAACTACAATAGCGGTGGTTGAGCAAACGTCAATCAAAGATGTAAGGCCAATGTAAAAGGAAAACAAAACAATCAAAGAAAACAATGAAAAAGTATGAATACACAATCTGATGATCAAACGTTCAGGGATTATAAAAGCTCAGCGCCCACAGCTGAATTTTATACGGGAAGTATCAATGTCCGATACCCTGAAGGAGCAATGTCAAAATACTCCACGTCTGTTTCGTAAATGTTTGTGCTGCCGCGGATGAATACATGCAATGACGACGAAAACGGAACTTAAGCCGTGGAGCACCCACAATAAAACGAATCACTGTAAATAAAACAGTTCATCAGTGTCCAGAGTTAAAATTTCTGCAATGTCTTTCACAGTACGGCTTAATAAACGCCGATTAATAAAACTTCCACACAGTGGAATGTAAGTGAAAGCGCTACCCCAAAGCAGCGTTCACTTAAGACACTCGGTCTAGTCCGCAAAAGATATAAGAGAATTCCAGAAGTCCGAGCAAGTCAGTCAGTGTATCGACAAAACCTATAGAGATACGGCACCATACACACTTTTATTATGCATCACTTAACCGGAATAATTTACACTCGCGAGAAGCGCAGATGTGAGTGTAACCTGTAGGAGGCAGCTATCCTTCCGAGCACGTGCAACTGCAGGAGCTTATGAGGATCTATGTCTCTTGCATTTGAGGTTTGTAGATGGCAGGTGGTATTTATCCTCACGAGCCCGTGCATGTGCAGTGGCTCACGAGGATCCATGCCTCTTGCATTTGAACGGTAATCGCGGCCTTCGTGAGGTATCTATCATCCAGAGACCGTGCAACCGCAGGGGCGCATGAGGCTATATGCCCTCTGCATTTAGATTTTGCGGTGAGCATGAGGTATTTATCTGCATGAGCCAAAAAAGCTTAAAAGGCTCATATGGATCTATGCCTCTTCCATTTGCATTTTGAGTCAGCAGACATCCTCATGGGCCCATGCAGCTGCAGGGGCGCATGAGGAACTATGCCTTTTGCATTCAGATTTTCAAGTTTCGTTCCGCAGAGGTCTCTGCGGAACGAAACTTGACGAGGTGAACAATTAAGCACATGCAGGTAGATATGGCAGCAGCAGCTGTGCCATAAGCTGCATTGTCTGTAGGGGATTGGGAGGAGTTGGCTCTATTGGCGGCGATTGTTCCCACCCTCTGGGCGGCGGTTTTGCTGTGGCGGGCGCAGCGAAGGGGTGACCGGCTGGTATGTAGGCACTAGCCACTGGCATGTTGGGGAATTCTCCCTGTGACGTCACCACTGGCCGTCCCTGACCTTGCTGAGGACGCGGGAGGCCGGGCTGGCGGGTGTTGTCGGCCTGAGGCTGGTCTCGCTGTGGTTGCAGGTAGTTCTGCAGAGTCTCGTTACCACGTCTCAGGTCCTGCTGTTGGTGTCTGGCTCCGCTGAATGGCCTGTGGGACTCTTGCTCCTGGTTGTAGCTGTGAAGAGGCTGGCTGCTGGCGCGGCGGATTTCCTCCATCCCGTGTTCGCTGTGGGGCTGGTCTGGAACACCCGCAAAGCAAATGTTCAGTGCCAGCTTCATGGCACCAGCAGGACTCGGGTGGGTGCCGTCCTGGTAGAGCTTCTTTCGGGGGGTTCTGTTGGCCGTGAGGAAGATGGAGGTGTGGCCCGTGAACAGAATTCTCATCTGTTCACAGGCCTCCCTAAGGGCGTCATTAGAGATGGAGGCGGGGGCAAAAAGGGGGTGGTTTTGACCTCTTGGGGGCATGATGGCAGAGGCCTGAATGCGGGCATTGGGGAAAACGGAGGTCAGAAGACGGAGGAGCTGTATCCACGCAGGTTTGGTGACAGGGCCCTGCTGCATGCAGCTGTTGATGCCGACGTGATACACAACTCTGCGGATGTGTCGTGCCTGGCGCTGGTTGCGCAGCCATTCCGCCAGCTCGCTACCACTAAGCCCCGACACCGGCATGTTCTGCACGACAGCGCCGTCCACAGACATCCTCCTGGCATCGACCCTTTTCATCACAGAGTCGCCGATGAGGAGCGTGTTAACGTCGGGCCTGATGGTCTGGGCTCGCAGATTGTCCAGCGGGGTGACCGGTGATTCTGAGGTACTGGTCTCACGGGAGTCGGTGGCAGCGTTGAGTGCGGCACCGTTGTCAGTACCAGCACAAGGTACCTGCTGCTTCCCGTCGCCATTTGACAGGGCAGCAAAGATGTTTTCCACGATGACGTCAGGGTTGGGGGTGTACTGAACAGTACTATTACCAGAAGATTTGGGGGAAATGGGGGATGTCGAATTCAGGGAGGATGATTTGGATGTGGTGATGGGAGAGGCGGAGAGAGCAGGCTTGGGCTTGTTTGACTCTGCTCCCTCACTCAGTGCCTTAAGCTGCCGCTCCATGTCGTGTAGCTTGCTTGCTGGCATGGCTGTCTTTCCCGGACGTCAGCTGGTTCAAGCAGTCGTTATGGGCTTGCTGTGTTTTTGTCACCGGCTGTAGCGATGAGTTGATCGCTTCAGTGACAAATCTGTCTGTCGCCCTGGGACAGTTTTTCAGTTTGACGTCACTGTCACGGGGGAGACTGTCGAGCTGTGCCTGACTGTCAGACAAGGAGGAAGAGCAAGCTTTCCCTTTTGACAGCTCTCTCCGCGTCAGATGTAGCTTTGCCTGTAGTGTGCGGATGGTGGTTTGATGGTACTCCAGTACAGGTCCATGACACAGCGTAGAGAGCTCGATAGTTAGTGGGGTGATGAGATCAGCGGTGAGAGGACTGATGACATCAGGGCGCGGCGTGACCTGATCAGGTTGCGCCAGTGTGTTGACCGGCGGGGGGTCATTAGGGCCGCTGGGAGAAGCGGTCCCGCTAGGTTGGGTAATGGGATTACCATCGCGCGCTGGACGGACTGTGAGGGTCGAATCGCAGGCCAGGGAGGATTTCTCCGCGGTTGGCTGGGCAGAGACACCTGGCGAGCTGGATAGCGTTGCGGGCAGGTGTCCGGGGTTCGCTGCGGTGTCGGACACTTCGTTGTTTGAGCTGCACCGAGCCGAGGCAGGATCAACGGCAAGAGGGGGTGAAGGACCGGCCTGAGGGGGCTGGGAGATTAGAGCGCTGGCCATCTTGGCAACGCTGTCCCTCAGTGCGCCGAACTCGTCCTCAAACCAAGTTTTGCAGCAGTTCATCATCATCATCATCATCAGTCCCTTGCCCGAACTGGGCGTTGGGGGGACTGAAAGGCAGCAGCAACAGACAGTGCTCTCCACTGAGTTCTATTTTTTTACACTGTTCTATACCACCGGGACAGGCTTAGCCCAAGGTAACTGCTGCAAGTTCTATACGCCCAAAATAGAACTTGCAGCAGTTACCTTGGGCTAAGCCTGTCCCGGTGGTATAGAACAGTGTTACTGTAATTAGTTTCCGGATGCCATTTAACAGTTGAATGAAAGTTTCATATAGTTCACTAGGGTAGGGCGGGCTGATTGGAACACTGGTTTTCAACGCCTTATGGTCTTTATCTCTGTCTCTCCAAGAGAGGGTTACACCAGGCGGCATAGGCTCCTCGCCATAGAATTTGTGTAGGTCTCTCCTCCACAGGGGTATCTTAAAGCCCTCAGTTTCAAAAGTCACTTGAATTGGATCGTTAGTCCGTATTATCTTTTCTAAAGACAGCCTTGAGCTGGCCGCAGAGGAGCGTGTGATTGGCATAGCGGAAGTATGGTGGTGCCGCCATAATCAGCCTATACTCGAGGTTTCCACATGTTTGCTGATCAGCTTGCAGTTAGTCGCCGTTACACAGTACAGGTAACTTCAACATCTGGCCAGTCTTTCAAAACCTCTCATGCGTGATGAGATGCGGCGACAAGGACCATTCTACCAGCGTGACACAACACAAGATAAGCACCTCACTAGCCGAGGCAGAGTCCGGGCCGCTTACACTTTACGTAACTAGCGCCACTGACGCCACAAAGACGAAGCACAATATGTCTGGACCATGTGAAGTCAATAGTAAAATATAATGACAAATTTACAGATTAATAACTTACAAAAAATATGCCCACCGTCCTAAAAACTACACCATCGTGGAGAATTCACTGAGCACAAACACTCTGCCAAAGATCACAACAGAGAAAAAAACGTATGACTGCACAATATCCAATCGAGTGCGCAGGGACTAGAGCACGATGTGCACTCTCCGACGACTCGGAGAGAGAGAGAGAGAGAGAGAGAGAGAGAGAGAGAGAGAGAGAGAGAGAGAGAGAGAGAGAGAGAACGAACGAACGAACGAACGAACGAAACTTTTTTTTTCCAAGGATGGAGATATTAGGCGCGCAGGCCTTTCTTACAATCTGTCCTTGCTAAACTACTTTAGAGAGAAAAAAGGAATACCAACTAAACAACAAAAACTAACTAAAAATAAACGTCTCACACACGCACACACACACAGGCACACACACACACACACACACACACACACACACACACACACACACACGCGCGCGCGCGCGCGCGCGCGCTGATACAGACATATATATATGTACTCGTGCACATGCGCACTTTTGTACATACACAGTCATACACACGTGCGTGCACACATATCTAACATATAAGTAGGTTTGATATTTTGTGTACTTTTAAAAACAAGCTGGAAAACAAAACAAACAATTTGGAGGCTGTATGGAAAGCAGAAAAAAAACTAGCAAAAATGTAAAAACATGAAGCGTATGATGTCTAGAAACAAAGAAGAACGAAGGATCAGCATTACGTTGTCTTAGAAAGGTAATCATGTACTTTACTTTTAAAGAGAGAGGGGCGTGGTTTGTTGAATAGTGGGAGGAAGGGAATTCCATAAAAGAGCACCTGAATAAGCCAGGCTAGATTTAAACAGGTCTATACGGGGCCTTTTTATAGAGATACTGTTTCTGGAGGTGCTGGGTTTTTTTTTTCAGTTGGCGAAAAAGCCTAGATAAGTAAGGTGGAGCTTTCTCGTTAAGAATTTTGTGCATCAGTACACATTTGTTTAACGCGAGGTGCTTAACCAGAGGGAGAAGTGGGATGGCCTGCAGCTTGGCATCAGTGGATAAAGACGGATCAGGTAGGATTAGCTTAGCCGCGAGCTTGTATAATGAGTTTAATTTCTTGAAGTGATTTTCACTGCAGCCATCCCATATTGTTGAGGCATAATCAATGTGTGGTTTAATGTAGGCATTAAAAATAGTTTGCGCGTCTTAAGATCAATGATCGTTTTAAGTTTTTAAAGTACAAACAACATTTTGGACAACTGTTTTCTCATATAGTATAGGTAGTTTTGCCAGCTTAGATCATAATCTATTATTACTCCAAGCAGGCGGTGTTGACTGACCTGCTCAACTGGGATGGAGTCAAAAGAAAGGTTGAGTGATGGAGGATTGAGCTGATGTTTGTGGCAGGTTGTAATAAGCATGCCTTTTGTTTTGTGGGATTTACAAGCATGCGATTTTCATTACACCACCGAGAGACTTCATGTTAGACTCTCTTGAATATTATTTGTAATTTCAGGCACAGTTTTACCAGCGGAATGTAATGTTGAGTCGTCGGCAAACATGTCACACTCAGCCTCAGTACACGTTATATGTAATCGGTAGATCGTTAATGAAGATACAGAACAGTATTGGGGCTAAAATAGACCCCTGGGGCACTACATACTAGACAAATTGTTTAGAAGAACATTTGCGATTGACATAGACTGTTTGTGTTCTTTTTGTAAGATAGGATTTCAGAAACGAAAGAGCTGAGAGGCTCTTATTGTTGAAGTAGGTGGCAAGCTTTTTAATAAGATGGTATGATCGATAAGATCGAACGCTTTTCTTAGATCCAAGGAGACAGCAGCAGCCATTTTATTATCATTTATGCTGTTGATCCACGAATTTACTATTCGTGCGAGGGCAGTGTGGCATTAATGCTTGGGACGAAAACCTGACTGGTAATGGCATAATAGGGATCTTTCTTCAAGAAATTCCAGAAGATGTTTGTGAACATGCTTTTCCAGAGGCTTCGAGAGAACTGATAGAAGGGAAATGGGGCGAAAATTATTAATTTCAGATGAATCTTTTGCTTTATTAACAGGCACTTTCTTGATTTTTTTAAAGCTACAGGGTAGACATTTTTTCTTTGGTATACATAGGTTATAAATGTATGTAAGAGGTTCACTAAGCGACAAGTCAAGGATATATCCATTGATACCATCACTGCCCGAAGACGTTTTCTTTTTTAAGCTGGAAATGTATTTGCCTACATCGTGTACAGCAATATCAGGGATGACGAAAATATCAACTGAGGACAATCTTTGCTTACATAACTTTATTAGCTTCTCTGGTGTAGAATATATCGACTGATTGTGATTGTGAGAACTGAGTAAGTCTTTGGGGGCTGATGGAAAGTGCTTATTAAACTCCTCAGCGGAGAGTTTTTCTGGAATGGTATTGCACTGTTTACGCTTGTTGTTGGTAAGCGTATTAAGTGCTGTCCAGATAGAGGAAGGGTTTCTGTCTTCTTCGACTGTTTTGGTTACAAACGATCTCTGCGCCTCTCTAATTAAGTACTTAACTTTATTTCGCAATCTTTTAAATTTATGAAAGTTCTTTTCTTTCTAAGCCTTATTTCTATCATCCGTTGTTTGTTTGATTTCGTCGGTTATCCATAAGGGAGGATGAAGTGAGCGGACTCGCTTTCTTCTTACTGGCGCATGTTTGTTTACCACCTCTAGGAACAGATCAAGCAAGACAGAGACAGCCTGGGTCGGTACAATTGTACACATAATGAAAGGGTGTAAAGCTAAGATCGTGTAGAAAAGCATCTTTGTTTAGTTTTTTAAAAGACCTATAGGTAATGTACACCTGCTGATCCCTCTTTTGTTTGGGCATCTTGCACGACCATGGCTGTGCAGGTGATGGGAAAATGATCACTGACAGCTGGTCTCTAGTACTGTTGGTATTAGTATTGTTGGTATAGATGTGATCAATGAGTGTAGCGGATGATTGGGTTATTGTAGTAGGAGTTTGAACTAGTTACTTTAACCCAAAAGGAGTTGCTGTCGATTGCCACGTGGGATTTGTTTCCAGTAAGTCAATGTTAAAATCACCTAACAGCAGTACATCTTTGTCAGTGTCATTCACTGTATCCATCATCTGCACAAAGTCCTCATACCACTCGACAGTGGACGATGGATTTCTGTATACATACCCCATTATAATTGGCGATGAATTATTAATTTTTACTTCTAGCCACACACACTCAATCTCAGTTGACTCCAGATCATCACGTCTGCGTACCATATGTGCAATCGAGTTATGAACAGCAATCCCTGTGTGTTTGAGGGTGTTTGGGTCACGACGAATTAAGGAAAAGTTTGGAATGTACAGATTTTTGTCGCTAATTTTTGAGTTCAGACGTGATTCTGTTAGCCCAAAGAGATGGAAGTGTGATGGCTGGTTTTAAAATATTGAAAAGTCAGGAACCTTATTGTAAAGGTGAAATACATTAAGGTTCCCGACCTTCAGCCCGTGGGCATGCATGTAATTGTTTGATGTTGTACACATTTTGAAGACGAAAAATGTAAATAAAAAGTTTTCAATCTCAGAAACTGAGTGAAACAGTCCAGTTACTAAAATGAGTGATCATTTGCGAAAATATGGAATAAACCAAACCCACTTATAATCACCACAACTGTCAAAAATAACTTGAATGATAGTTTGTAGAATTGTCTACTCGTATTCAGTACACCACGTTTGGCTATGCACTATTATCACTACTCTTTACATTAAGTCCGGCTTACAAAAATGGTGTGTATGCCGGCCAGACACAAGTCAAACGTGCAACTCTACTGTACACAGGCCAACCACAGTACAAATAGTCCAACGATTTCCCTAAACTGTCAGACTGCAACACATGCTGCTGTGATACGGCCACATCGCATATAAATCAAAAGCATTGCAAATGGTAATGGCAAATTAATGAGGTGAACTAAAACAACAGCACAGTAAACCGTTTCGTACAAAAATGTCAACGTAATTAGATAAAACGATTGTCAGATCAGTGCCCGATACACTGAAAACAGATTGAACGAGAAATGGGATCAAACAATACTAATAACACATGGGGCCCACAGAGAACGAGGGAGAGATGATGATGATGATGATGATGATGATGAAATTTTATTACATAACGGTAGAAGTTTTGATAGATACAAATACGTCATTTTTCAAACTTTCCGTTGCTAACATACTACAACATGAAATATACTGAAGACAAGCCAAAAAAAATTTAACACAAACAAAGATCATACTAATTAAGTACAGACACACGCAGTACAGAAAATGATACTAAGGTAACAATAAACAAATACCAAAAAGGAAATAACACTCCTCAGCACAAATTACATAGGGGAAAAAAATCATAGCACAGCAAAAACAAGCACAAAGTACCAAGAATCGAACATACATACACACACGCTTACAGCCGTGTAAATGCACGCGCTAACATATATACATTTACATAACCTTTCATCAGAATGACAGGATAAAAAATAATATATCTAAGCAGTTTCCATCAGGTATATGTGTAGTTTTGTTTTAAAGGAGGCAAGGTGGGTTAGTGTTTTTAAATGTTGAGGAAGTGAATTCCATAAAAGTGGTCCCGAAAAGGCTAGGCTTGATTTGAATAAGTCGATGCGAGGTAGTGGTAATGGAAGAGTACTGTTCCTCGAGGACCCTTCACACTGTCGTTGTGGAGTAAATTTAGCTGTTAGATACTGTGGAGCTTTCTTGTGGAGAATTTTAAACATAAGTATGCGCTTTTGTATAAGGGTTGTTGACGAAGGCCAAGAAGTTTGAGACTTTGAAGTTTTTCAGCAGTAGGAATGAGTCTTATATCTACATTGTTAATGGCTCTTTTGTATAGTGAATTTAGTTTTTTATATGCACATCACTGCTACCATCCCAAACAGTGGAGATGTAATCAACATGGGATCTAAAGAGCGCATGAAAAAACATTTTTCGTGTATTTATGTCACTCACACTTCTCACCTGTGATAAAAGAAATATATTTTTTGATATCTTCTTACAGATGTTAGTCACATGTTTATTCCAACTTAGCTGCTCATCTATACATATTCATAGGAAGATGCGTTCATGAACTTGTTCAATAGGTTGGCAGTTAAGATTGATTGATTGATTGATTGTACATTGCTTAACGTCCCGACAGCAACAAGACTTTCTCAGGACGTGCCTGCACTGCTTGTGAAAATGAAAACAACAGAACATTGAGTGTATGTCACCAGCCGGCCCAATACGTTAAATAAACCTAAGACATGGGGCCTAAATAAAGCCAAGACCATTTAGCAACACACATCCAATATCAAGAGCTACAGGCAGTGCAGACAGTAGGGAGAGTTTGAAAAAGGAAAATACAGGTGAATGGACCAAGGGCACACAGAAACACATGCCCCAGAATAGAGGTAAAAACCCACCCTGTGGGGCTGACCAGGGTGACCCTGGGAACTAAAAAGTAGTTAACCCCACCCAAGTCCCCCAGGGCTGACCCGGGTGGGGGGCAGTTAAGACTGAGCGTTAGTGGAGGTGAAGTTGATGTTTTTGTCGTGAGGTGATTAACATGCTCTTCGTCTTATCAGGGTGTAGTACCATGTGGTTTTTACAGCACCAATCAGAAACTTCGTCAAGACTGGATTGTAAACGATGACTAATATCACGACTGTTCTTACCAGGAAAGTGAAGGCTTGTGTCGTCCGCAAATAGATTACAATTAACGTTAGGGTCGGAAATATGTAAAGGAAGGTCATTTATAAAAAGTAAAAATAGGAGGGGTCCTAGAATTGATCCATGAGTAACTCCAAATTTAACATGGCCTTACATAGAGTACTGACCATGGACGTATACGTTTTGCTTTCGGTCTTCCAAATAGGATCTGAGAAAAGTTATTGTTGTTTCGTCCATGTGGTATATTGTAAGCTTATGTAAGAGAATCTCATGGTCTACAAGATCAAAAGCTTTTTTAAGATCTAGGAAAACTGCTCCCGACATTAAATTTTTATTAATTGACTCTAGCCAGCAATCTACAATATGTGTGAGTGCTGACTGGCATGAATGGGTCGGGAAAAAACCGGACTGATGAATGTTTAGTAAATTACCCTTCTCAAGGAAATTAGGAAGATGCTTTTGAATGTGCTGCTCTAATGGCTTTGACAAGGCTGAGAGCAAAGAGATCGGTCGGTAATTATGAATATCTTCAAAGTTTTTAGTTTTGGGGATGGGAACTACCTTTGCATTCTTCAGGACTGTAGGAAAATAACTTTTATTTATACACAGATTAAAAATGTATGTAAGGGATTGTATTGTGTAAGGCAACGACAATTTTAGCGATTGGTTATCAATATCATCAATCCCTCTAATTTTCTTATTCGGCATGTCAGAAATATACTTGCTGACTTCTGCTATTGATATAATAAATTAGGACTTACGAATTTTTTTGTTATATTTGTTGCTTCGCTGAAAGATCTCAGAAGACTTCAGATACTATATTGCGTACTGATATCTGATGCCGATTGTGCTAGATTTTCGGCGGCTGATAGAAAATACTTGTTAAATGTGTCTGAAGTTAAATGAGATGGTATTTCTGGGGCTGTTTTTCCTTTAGTAATAGCATTTAGTGTTCTCCAAAAGGATGCTGTGTCACTGTTTTCTGAGATCATTTGATTGAAGAGTGCTTTTTTGCAGCCCTTACCAGATATTTTACTTGATTACTCTGTTTTTTGAGGTCATCAAAGCGGTTTTTTTTTCTAAATTTGTCTCTGAGCGACATAGCATTTTTAATGTCTAATGTTAACCAGGGCAGCATGGTAGCATGTTTAACGCATTTTACCCTGAGGGGCGCGTGCTTGTTAAGCACTCCGAGGAACAGACTCATCCAGCAAGAGAAGGCATTGTCAGGGCAAGTGTGGCAGTATACATCATCAAAGGATGCATTGTGCAAAACGTGCATGAATTTATCCCTATCAAGTGTTTTATAAGAACGATGCGTTATAGTTGTGTGTTTCTTTTTCTTTGGCCAATCAAGCTTCAGAGCAATAGTATAACATACCGGGCTATGATCACTAATGGCTAAGGTCCGGACATTCGCACTAGTTATTCTGTCCTTGTTGGTAACATAAATATGATCAATGAGAGTGGATGATGTAGATGTGATTCGAGTTTGTGCTTTAATTATTTGTGTCAAACCAAATAGCGATGTGGTCTGGATCTATGCTGCATTTGATCCCTTAGGTCTAGATAGGTCTATATTGAAATCATCTAGGAGAAATATGTCACACTTGCTCTGACTTGCCTTGTCCATCAAAGCTGTAAACTCATCAAACCAATCCCAGCCGGCTGCCGGATTTCTACAGACAAAGCCGATTAGTATAGGTGATGACCGTGGTGTTTTTAACTCGAGCCACATACACTTCACTTTGGTAAATTCGAGGTCTTGCCGCCGCTTGGCGTGGCTAGATATAGACGTATGCATGTAAATCGCTAGCCCTGTGTGTTGAGGCAAAGAGGCATCTTTACGAAATATTTTATAGTTAAGAATAGAGATGGAAGCATTTCTGATTTTGTTCTTAAGTCTTGATTCAGAAACACCAAAAATGTGGAAGTGTTCAGGCTGGTTCAAAAACACCTTATTGGCAAGATGATAGATATTCAGGTGACCTATTTTAAGTCCACCACCACAAAATAAATCATTTGTTTGTACCGCCGTCAGGCATACTATCACTATGAACGTCAAAGTATATAAAAGTACAAAAATTGTCTTCTTTAAAGAGGTATATAAAAAAAGCTTTCTGACAAGGAAGGTTTTGTACACAAATAAAACTACAGGAAGAGACAGTATTCACTTGGTGTATGAAGTGTCAATAAAAGATAATGAACAAAACCGGTTGGAAGTGAAATTGAGCAATACACACACGGGCACTCAAAGGTTCTCACAGTACATACACATACGTGTCCACATCAGTGCCACTGCTTCCAATGTCTCACCAAAAGAACCAGTTAAAGGAACTATGTTCAAGTACGAATGACGTCAGCAAGGACACGAGAGAGAGAGAGAGAGAGAGAGAGAGAGAGAGAGAGAGAGCAGAGAGAGAGAGAGAGAGAGAGAGAGAGATGATAATGACGATAATGACAATGATGATGATAATGAAAATGAAGATGAAAATCTAAAATAAATCGACATTTATAATTAATAAAAGATTAAATTAAATCTTGTATGAAAAAAAGTTTACCTTTGATTAGTCCACTGGAAGTCCATCTCGTTTTCCTTCAGTCGTGTGGAGTCGGTCAACAATCGGTACTTCTCTTCCGGTGGATTCATACCATGTGGCCAGTAGGACATGCGCACTTGCATCTGGTAGATCCTCAAGTCGACCTTTGTGTTGTGGTCATAGTCGACTGAAAAGAGAGAGAGAGAGAGAGAGAGAGAGAGAGAGAGAGAGAGAGAGAGAGAGAGAGAGAGAGAGAGAGAGAGAGAGAGAGAGAGAGAGAGGGATAATAATGAATCGTTTATTGCAGGATAAAGTTATTAGGCAACTCAGTGCCTGTCTTACAAGCTGTCCTGTATACAAAACAGGACACAACAGGAAAACGAACGCATCATACAAAGAGAAAACAAATGCAGGGAAAACATTAACGAACACAAAAGTTGACTTATTTTGAAAAAATAAACCAAACAATCAAACAAACCCCGGCGTTGGAAAATGTGTATTTGATGCAAAAACAAGGGAAATAAATTGGCGCATAGCATTTATCTTATACACTAAAACATCATCATACACACACAATTATCGTTTAGCCACACTGTACTGCCAATACAACAGACGTTCAGTAGGGAAATGTAAGGAGAAAATAAAATGTTTGACATTTACGTTTTATCGGCAATATGATGTTTATCAGCCGAACTGTAAAGTCACTCTAACTGGAAGTGCGTGTGGAATTCGAAAGCACGTTTAAAAGTAGTTTTGCCTGAAAATGATTTGATGTTCAGACACTAAAGCAAGCCATGGTAGGAAAACCTTTAAATTTAACACCTTGTATACGCAGCCACCTGTACTGGCTACAGTAAACATCTGTATACAGTATCGGTGGCAGCAAGCACAAAGTGTTCAGAACGATTAATGATGACACAGAGTCTTTTCTAAATCAGTGAGCTCACAGAGGACGCCTAGTGTCCCAGACAAGTGAGTCAATCAGTGCCTCTTGACGCAGACTGTTTTTGTTAATCCCCTCTCCACCCCCACCCCCCCCACCCCCACCCCCCACCCCACCCCCCGCCCCCCCCCCCCCAAAAAAAAAAAAAATCAAGAAAATAGAGAATCTAGAGAAGATAAAAATACCTATATGTCAAAGGAACATTGAATGTAGTGCTTTATATTTCGGAGTGTCACTCAGCAGGAACTCGACTGACCATAAGTGCAACCAACTAATATTACCTGGACTGAACCGAAATGAACTGATTTGAACTGGACTGAATCAAGAAACCCATTCAGAATAGCAGGCGGTGATTTTTAGCGAACATATCCTTCGCTACATACTCTGTCAGCTGTCCTGTGAAGGAAAAAGGGAGATTTTCATTGCATTTTAATCCGTTCCCTTCAACGTGGTTTCAGCAAGAGGCACATATCCTTATGAGCCCCCGCATATGCGGGGGCTCATGAGGATCTATACCTCTTGCAGTTGGGTTAGTGATCACATTTTCTCAGCTAAATTCACTTCTGCTCAAGATGGGATTTAAAGTCTACTCTATCAAAAGTAGGCTAGCACAGCATTTAAATCCTTCAATGAAACGTACCACGAATGAGATATTTGTATTGCTAGAGAGACCATCGGCTTGAAAATTTGTTGATATATATGAGACCGGCAGGAGGCATAGAATCTCATAAGCCCATACGCCTGCACAGAGACATGAGGATCTATGCCTCTTGCAGTTAGGTGGTGTTTCGTATTATGCACCTTTCATTTGCTCATTTGCACGTTTGCAGACGGATTGTGTTAGTTTTTTTGTTATCTGTTATTTATTTATTTATTTATTTATTTATTTATTATTATTTATTATTATTATTATTATTATTATTATTATTATTATTATTATTATTATTATTATTATTATTATTATTATTATTGCTGCTGTTTGTAACGATTCTGGCTTTATTTTTTTCAGATTTGTGTAAGGGAGTTAAATTTAGAGGGATGACAGTGATTGGTTAGACAACGGGGTAAAAGGATAGCATAGGTGAGTTGTTTGGCCTTTACACGGGGAATTGGTGCCGCGGTTGCGGAGGTCGGGCGTGTGACGCACGTGATTGCTCTGCGCTATCGTGCGGATCCTGATATGCGTGAACTTACATCTACATCGCACTTTTTTACTGAGCGCATTTTTTTTTATTATTTTTTTTTTTAATTATTTTATTTATTTATTTATTTTTGTTGCTAAACCGTACTATATCTAAATTGTTAGTCAGTCGTTTGCTAGCAGTGAACAAAAGCAGCAGTCTGTTAGGGAGGTCTTTCAGGCGTGGTTCTCCATTAGCTGAAACCCTTAAGCGCTTGTGCCGTTCCACTGTAACGCCCTGCAACACGGCCCTGGTCGCCGCAGAGCCGGTGCCCAGGAAAGGAGAAGAAACTGCGACGACTGAACCACTGGCTTGTCTTGTTTGCTTGTCTTCGTCCCAGGTGGGGCGTCTTCAGGGATGACAGTAAGTGCGCGCAACAATTCTTTAGTCCATATGCTCGGGGGTTTTGTCCGCGTGCTTGTTGTGCTATTATTATTAGTTTAGTTAGTGAGTATTGGGGGTGGGGATGGTGTTGGTGGGTGGGGGGGGGGGGAGGCAGGGCAAGTGTAAGAATGTTGAAATGTCATTTATTTTATTTGGTACTATTTAGTGTCGGAGGGTAAATTCGGGAGTGAGTTATATGGTACTGTGTAATTATGCATTTCGTTGAGTTTGAATTATTATTGTTGTGGGAGAGGTGAAGGAGTATAAAAGATGGCAATTAAAATTGTCGGAAGTGTGATGTGATTACCTTTCTTCTTTTTGTTAGTTACTCATATGTGTATTTTTGTACCCTTGTTTTGTGCATCTAAAGAACTGAGTGGATTAGTCTGCCGCCGTTGCTGTACGGATGGGCTGGCTGGTACGAGTGTGAGAGTGAATGATGGCTGTGTCACCCCTCGTGAGACTACGACGCCGTACCTAAGCGCTGTTGCGAGCGTCGTGGCAGACATCGCGTTTAACCTAGGTCGGGTCGTCCCATTTAGTATTTACTAACCCGCTTTAAGTAAAAGTCTTGTCCATTTGTAAACTGGTAAAAGAACGTTGTGAGACTAATTTCATTTCCTCGTGGTGACAGTATTAGAGAGGAATTTTGTTGCAGTGACAAACATATTGTGTATTCTGAAATATTGTATTATTCAAAAGGAGCCATGTGCTGTAAAGGACTTTATCGCGGAAGCAAAAGCATTAATTTAATTTGAGCTTTTATTTGTGCTCCCGCCAAGGAGATCCAGTAACTTGTAAATTATATTAAGGTTTTTCTCAATTTTTATTTGTATTTATTAAGGATACTTGTTTTATTATATATTTGATGTTATTTTGTATTATTGTGTATAAGGGATATTCGTTTTGGGGAGTATCGGACGTGTGTGTGTGTGTGTGTGTGTGTGTGTGTGTGTGTGTGTGTGTGTGTGTGTGTGTGTGTGTGTGTGCGTGTGTGTGTGTGTGATGTGTGAGTGCGTGGTTAATATTGAGTGAGGATAATTTTGATTGAAGTTATTTTATATTTAAGAAAAGTTGTCGTAATTTTTTCTCTGGTGTTTGTGTTATGTTGGGATGGTTGTACTCGAGTGGTACTGCTCATAGTTCGCGCCCTGGAAGCAGGGGTCGGGTTGTTGTTGTTGTTGTTGTTGTCATAATATTATTATTATTATTATTATTATTATTATTATTATTATTATTATTATTATTATTATTATTATTCACTTACTGTTCAGACAATGTTGTGTCAGGTTGGATGAAATGGATTTGAAGCCGCCAGTACACACACAGCCGTTGGTATTGACACAATCTCCGGGGTAACACGGTGCAAGATGAGAACAGCCGGCTGAAACGTAAGTCAGAAATAATGTTATACGTGAGACTAAATGGTTGACTGCCAGTGCCTGTAATTTAGCAGAAACTACCAAGTAAGTAGGAAAAAGCACTGTCAGGGGAGCGAATTGCACATGTGGACCAATGATAATTGGTTGATAATGCACAATTCTCTCCCCTGATAGTGCTTTTTTCCTACTGAATTGATAGTTTCTTCTGAGCTTATACACGCCATTTATACTTTTTTTTTAAATACTGTCCATCATGCCGCCATTATACCCGGCCTTTAACCCTTTTCATCATGATACAGCCATTGTTTTAACAAAGTTATACTATGATAGTTCAAGGGGGGTGCCATAATACAATACAATACAATACAATACAATACAATAATACTTTATTAATCCCTCACGGGGAAATTCACTGTCTGCCCATACAACACATGGCATCATCATTAACTCATTAAAAAGAAAAAATAATAATAACAATAATAATAATTAAATAACCCAAGAATAGCTTGGCGCCTGAGTGTTACGATTGTGGTTGTGTTGTTCTGTGAGAGCATGCATGCATTAATTGTAGGAAACGATCCGAAATTTATTTGAGCTATCATGATTACGAATCACGTACCTTTTTAGTAAGATTCGCTATCGTTCGCACAGAGAGCGGAATTGATTGTCTCAGTTTTTGATTCACGGAGTTGAATCCCGAAAAGTCTAGAAAGTGCTCGAATGATCAGTGTTTTCTGTGCGCGTGAGGTTAGCAGCCAGTATGTGTTACGAAAAGTCGTGAAACTTCCGGAGAATTCGGGCAAGGTCGTGAACTGTGTAGCGTATTCTTGTGTAACGTCATTACACACCGGAATTTCCCAAAATTGGGGTTGAAATTAATTAGCAGTCGAATTGTGTAGACTATTGTAGTCTGTTCTAGAAAGTTCTTTTTCGTCAATATTTATGAGTTTTGGTTACGTGTTCTGTTCTGATTGGTTGTGTTGTATGAATTTGCTAGATTATTCTGAAAAGCTATTATACTATAAAAGATTGTGCTGGGAAGCGCGTTTGTACATTGTTCAATTGTAGAACTGCGATGTAACAGCGTCTGTACATTGCTCAGTTGTGTAATTGCAGTGTATCGTAAGCACATTGACATTGAGAGAACTACGCAAGGTATCGTGCTTCATTGTCAGTGACGGAGTTATGCAGTGTGTAGTGATGTACATTGTATGAGAGAAGCATTGTTTCAAAGTGTTGACATTTGCAGAGGAGATATTGTATCAGTGTTGGTGCATTTGTGAACGCATTGTGTTGAGATCTCATAGCTTCAAAAAACAGTGTTGGAACTGTTACTCCAGTGTGGTCTACATCCTTAAGCCACGTGTGACGGGTTGCAGCTGAGTGAAGTTTCTTTAAAAGAACCTTACGTGTGATGTGTGATATCATACTACGACTATGACTCAACACGTAACACTCAGGCGCCAAGCTATTCTGGCACCACTCTTGAACTAAAATACTTGATTTATCTCCTGTTGCCTTCATAGGACAATAAGCAAATTTGTAAAAATCAGCCTCAGGATGGAATGGGTGAAGCTGTCCATTTGTTGCCTACTAAATTCACTATTATGCTTTGCAATGAAACCCTTCACTACCAACACACGAAAAAAAGAAGTTACTTAAACTGCAAGAGGAATTGATCCTCGGGTGTCTCCGCATTTGCAGGGGGTCATGAGGATCTATGCCTCTTGCTGACACTACTTGCTGATATTTACAACAAAGTCTTCATGACGTAGCTTGGTGTATAAACAATTATAATCATGGTTGTTCATCCAGTCAAAACGAAATCAATTGTAGTCGCCACGCGCCAAAAACAGCAGATAACGCCTCTATTACTTAACCTTTCACTTAAAGGTAATCAGGTAGAACGGGTAAACGAACATCGAGTACTGGGGATTACAATCGACAGTCAGCTAAAATGGCCAGCTCATACAGACTCTTTATGCAAAATAGTAGCAAAAAATCTCTTTCTTAAGTTATCAAAACTGAAATATTATACTGATTCAGTTACCCGTAAACTATTTAATAATGCTCACATACGTTCTTACGTCGATTACGCGTCAACGGTATGGGATGGATGTAGTGAGGTCCATTTAAATATACTCAGTTCCCTGCACAGGCGGGCAGCCAAAACAATCTGCCCTGATCCACTCCTAACCACAGAAAAAAAAAGCTCACAAAAGCAGGTCGCCTGCCTCTTCAAGATCATTTCAAATATAACAAAGCAATTTTTATGTTCAAAGTGTGGAAGCGCAAAACACTTGAGTACATCTCCACTTTGTTCCGCAAGCCTGAGTCCAAGCTTGGAAACATCAGAAAGCTTTTCATAGTCCCAAAATCAAGGATCCATCTATATAAAACCAGCTTATCCTTCTCAGGGACACATATCTGGAATGCGCTTCCCGACCATGTAAAATCCGCCTCCTCGCTAGCCTGTTTTTTTAAAGGGTCTCTGCAAGTATTTCGTGGATCACTCGTAGGGCCTAGGGATACATTAACTACATGTATTATATGTCTCTTTCTATGCTGTGTCCAATTTATCCCCAATTAAGCCTGCTATCGTTTTCATTTATCATTTGAACTACTTAGCGGTGTGTGTGTGTGTGTGTGTGTGTGTGTGTGTGTGTGTGTGTGTGTGTGTGTGTGTGTGTGTGTGTGTGTGTGTATGTGTGTGTGTGTGTGTGAGTGTGTGTGTGTGTGTGTGTCTGTGTGTGTGTCTCTGTGTGTGTGTGTGTGTGTGTGTGTGTGTGTGTGTGTGTCTGTGTGTGTGTCTGTGTGTGTGTGTGTGTGTGTGGATGAGGGGGGGGGGGGGAGGGGCATCTCCCTCCTTTATCCGTTTTCTAATTACATGTAGACTTCACTCAACAACACGCACGATTATAGAAAGAACTGATGTCTAAACAGTCAAACGAAATCTCCGCGCTGAGTCAGTCGACAGTCCAATACGTGGCACACAACAGGGCACCATTTGGACAGAGACAAACACACATTGGAAGTATCACACCCAGGTTCATAAATAGACAAAGACAGGGCGGTCCGTGGCGTAGTGGTTAAGGCGCCTGCCACCAATGCTAAAGGTGCGAGTTTCGATTACGGGTTCCGGCGTCGGACTTTTCTCCTGTAGTAAGTTTCACCATTAATTCAGGCGGACCGTCGGGGGTTCTTTCTCCGGGTACTCCGGCTCTTCCACCTCACTTTTGTATCAGTTTCAGCCAACTTTATCAAATTTCAAATACAAACGATTTAAATTTCCAAAAACAACTTCGGTAGGACGCTTGAGCTTGTCCTTAGCACCACCTGAATGTTCTGTGTTTACGTACAGTGTGTGAGTGAATGCGCGTGATTCACGTGAGCGTGCTTTTTGAGTTCAGTTCGCGGCTACATTCTGCGCATTGAGTTATATTATAAATATGAGAAATGCGCCATATAAATACCATGTAATAAATAAAATATATAAATAAATTAATGTCTGTGGTCGCACCCACGGTATCGTATCCGTTTGTTTTCTCCAGCATTGGAGGCGTGCGAAAGGGAATTTGCGCGATGAAATATGTTCAGCAGTGTCAGATTTGCTGGGTTCTGTATGTTCGAAGCATACATTTGGTGTTGGACGGTAAAGTTCCCTTCAACCTGTGTGCATGTAAACTTTACGTCTTGTCACCTCCTTTGCAACATTTCAGAAAAGTCTGACGTGAACTCAAGACTATGCGGGCCCTAGATTGTGACGTTTAAGAGATTTGTGTTAACATGATTGTTCTAGTACGTGTAGTACACACAGTGCCAGTATCAGTTCCCCTGAACGGGTAAGTTTTTATATATTTTAGCGCAAATCTAATAAACAGTGAAAGTCTACACAGCCAGAATGAAACTGGGTGTAAATCTACCCAGTGTAAATGTGTGCTGTCGCTATTCCATTGAGATATTGTTATTTGAGAAAATCTAAGCCTTTGTCGATTTATGCTGGGTGGAACATGCTGTGAAGATTCACGCTGTGTTTAATTAGTTCTAAAAAAAAAAAAATGGAAAATCAGAGGAACACATTTGCACTGGGTAGATGTACTCTTGGTAGGTTTTGCGCTTAGTATATTTCGATTAGTAGTGTCAAGCTGGGAAGTTTTATGTCCAAAAATAGTGAAATTGACCACTTTAGCACCAATGGCGGTAATGGGAAAGACTCGAGTAAAGTTTTGTTTTGGACTGGGTACATAAAAAACTTATATTATATTGAGAAACATTTTGTTTGATACAGTGCCGATAAACAGACACATGTGATTACTTGACCCGAATCAAAATGTCCTCGTCGTACCGACTCGGACATTTTTATTCGGGTCTCGTAATCACATCTACCTGTTATCCGCACTATATCAAGCAAATTGCTGCTCAATATAATATAATACATGTCTATTATGGGAGTGCTCTGCAGTGCTAATGCCATGCAATTCCAGACTGGTGAGCTTGCTTAGCGTGATCAGGATATCAGCTGCCCTTTTTATGACTGCATCGCTCACTAGATATAAGAAGAAGGGAGATGGGAGAGAATGAATGAGAGACCCATCATTTTGAGCCTTCCACTGAAACGTTTTTTTGCAAAAAGCAATAGGGACTAGCCCCAGGCGCCTCACCGTCCACGACTAAATTCATGCCTCCCCACTCCCATGGAGAGAATGAATATTTTCACAATAGACAATGGACCTGCCGTTGGGTAGGCGTTGGGTAGATTTAGGTTTGCCGCCTACGACCGGTTTCGCCCCAAGAGGGTGTGTGTGGGAGGGGGAGGGGGCGGGAGGGAAGGGGGGGGGGGCTCATCAGATAGGCATACGGCGTAAAATGACACTTTTGGTTTGGGGCGACGCCCTACAATTACACACACACAAGCAATGCATTTAACCCTTTCACTGCCTGTGGTCACGATCGCTTACACATATCCATTGCTTCCAGTCACTTACTTATACTGCTCCCATCCCTTTCCAATCTTTTTTTGTGCTTTGACCAACTAGATCTATGATCATAGGTCAATAATACACAGTTTCTCTTCCCTGACAGTGCTTTGGCCTACTTTACTTGTTATAGTCTCCCATACTGTCAGATAATTAACTCATTCGCGGCCAGCCGCAGAAAAAATAGAAAAGCGGGGGCGGGGGGGGGGGGGACTTTGTTATAGCATTTTAAAGGATTTTGGGT
Source organism: Semisulcospira habei (assembly GCA_036245525.1). NCBI lineage: Eukaryota > Metazoa > Mollusca > Gastropoda > Semisulcospiridae > Semisulcospira > Semisulcospira habei. The sequence continues at coordinate 26,648,358 of BTPG01000002.1, read as the reverse complement.
CGCGAGGGGGGTCCGGGACCTCTGTAACCCCGACCCCCCCCCCTTCCACCGCAGATCCGCCCCTGCATCTCTTTTGGCTAACTCGGATATTAGTGAGACTATAACAAGAGGCACCATTCCACAAGCGTGCCTGCGAAGTACCGTGACCTGTAAGGCTATGTACCTCATGCAGTCTGATGATGTTAGCCCATTACGGCCTGAAGCTGATATTTTGAAAATTTGCTTTTTGTCCCATGAAAGTTACTTATAGATTATCAGGAGATAGATCAATCGTTGTAGTTCAAGGGTGCTGATAGAATAGCTTTGCGCCTCAGGCGCCAAGATATTCTGGCACCACACTTGAACAATTATTGTCACATTAATTTCAATTAATGGGTGTATCAGAAGGAAAAGGGTTAATTGTGTCTTAGCAGTGAAGAGGTCAAAGAATTAAAACATCTGTTGGTGTCACGATCAAAGTTCATACAAATTATGATAAAGTTAAAACTGTATTTTTATTGACAATTCTGCCCTTAAAAAAACAACGTTTACTTTGTGTGCATATTCTCTACCTGTATTTTTTTTTAAATCTTCACCCGGGTTACATCACGGTGAAAGAAAACTTGATAAACAGAATGGACTTTAACTGAATCAAGATAATAGAACTAAATAAGATTAGATTAGATTATATTAGATTAGATTAGGTTAGATTAGATTGATCTGATGGAAATTGCTGTATATCTTTTATGCATTTTGCAAAGCAATAAACTATTTAAACCATTAGTTTAGATTAAATTAAATTAAATTAGACTGAATAGAATAGAACTGAGCTGAACTGAATTGAAAATAAATGAAATAGATTTGAACACTGTTGAATGGAATTAAATGGAATCAGTTCAAATCAGCTGACATCAGATCAGCTAAATTCACTAAGTTCAGTTTAGTTACATTCAGTTCCAGTTCAGTTCATTTAAGTTATACTCAATGTAATCGAATGTAAGCCTAACACTATCGCTCCTGATAGCTTGTTGTGCGAATGCAGTGTAAGAATGCGTGAATTATTTGTATCCACGGATTTATCGTTTACCTCATTCAGCCCCGACACACCACAGCAAGACATGTCACACAGTCCTGCGGAGGACAAATTCAAAATTGGGGGATTTCGGTCCTGGGGCATAATGAGTTAAAACCTCGCAATACGTACGCTTTAACTATTATCGTTAAGGTGATTTCTTCCTGCAGTGTTTCAGGGTTGAATGAGTTAAATTATTAACCTGTAAAGAAGACGAGGGACTGGTTGTCGCTTCTCACTCCTCCCTCGTACACCGTCTGCATGTAGATGGCGTAGGAAGTCTCGGATTCCAGATCGGACAGATCGAACTGGTTGGCGTCTTTGTGCACTTTAAGTTTCTTATCGCCGACGATCACCCACAGTTCCTCGCGCTTGAAGCAAGATGGTGGAAAGTCCCAGGTCAAAGTCACTCCTGTGTCGATGATGTTGATGACCTTGATATTCTGCGGTGGGAAATCTGAAGAAAAAAAAATCTTGATTTATTATTTGACTGACCAGTGGCCACAGTGTGTGAACGAAATCTTTGTTTATTTAACGCAAAGGGCAGCTCATGCCCCTGAACCATCACTGTCGTTCTTGCCACCGTGCTGCAGCTTCATCACTGAACGAGTTAACCACTTCACTGCCGGGATACAGTTTACATTTTCAACAAAAGCTCTAAGGCAGAGGGTTAACCCTTTACTGCTACTGACGATACCGCTCCGCAACTCTTTGTTTGGGGCCGTCAACCTGACACAGAAGGCCTCCCCCGGTGTTAGATCTTCTTCCAGTGGCCGAAAAATAAACAACGGGAGGGGGTTGGGGGGTTGAGGGGGGATAGAGGGGTGGGGGGTGGGGGCGGGGGTTGGGGGTGTATAGAGAAAAGACTTGTGTGTGTGTGTGTGAAGACTCTCGCCACTCGCCAAAACATAACAACGAGCGGGATGGGGGGGGGGGGGGAGCGTGTGATGTCAAAACTCGCCCAAAATCAACAGAAGACAGCGGGAGGGGGAAACTTCAATAGGGGCAGGGGGAGCGTGTGTGTTAAAACTCGCCCAAAAATCAAACAGAAGAACAGCGGGAGGGGGGAACACTTCCAAATATGGGGCAGGGGGAGCGTGTGTGTTAAAACTCGCCCAAAAATCAAACATGGAAGAAGGAGTGGGGAAAAGGGACTTTATTATAACTTTTTAAAGAATTTTTACCCGTGGGGGGGGGGGGGGGCCCTCCCCCCTACCCCCCCCCCCCCCCCTCCCCGATAGGCCCGTGGAAGACTACATCAGGGTCAAGTATCAGAGAGTCTAAACTTACATGCTTCTGTCCCGTTTAACATTGTCAGGTTGGATTTCTGAAAGACAAATCAAAAGAAAAAAAAAAACCAAATACACATGTAATGCCATATGCAATTAATATCTTCAATAAATAATATATTCTTTTATATAAATCTGACAATAGCGCGCAAAAAGGACTAACACAACTTTCGTGTAATAATATTTGTTTTAAAGAAACACGTCGTAAACATCAAAGAGTTTTCTGCTTTTTATTTATTTAACCTTTTGCATGTCGGCAGCGCTGTTTGTCGAGATCATTCCTATAGAATGTCAGGTTGTGATTCCTGTAGGAATCATCGCGACAAACACCACTGCCGACACGCAAAGGTTAACTACATTTGAGAGTTTCCACGTGCACTAAAAGGTAGTAACTACACTTATGTTATGTGTGGCAACTGACATGGCTTGTGAAAAAGATAGAACAACCTTAATCAAGTCAGGAGAAACATTGATGAAAACCCAGAAATAATGTCCTTGGCAAATCGACCCACAACTGGGCCTGAGAAACCCGAAAATCACGTGACCAATTGCATCATACCTTCCATTCAAGATTTTTTTTTTTTTTTTCACAAAACCTTAGCTTCGCTCTGACGGTCGGGTCACCATGAATGTATTCATTTCCTTCAGAAATATTCTCCGTTTGCTAAGTCTATAATGGGATGTGTGCGCGGGACGTTTACAAAATGATGATCGCTTACCGTCAAAGTCTTTGTGGTGACAATGCCGGCCATGTTGGTGACGTCAGCAGTTACGTTGATGACCTCAGTTTCAAGATTGTCCTTCTCCACCATCATGTGGCAGTTGCTGAGGGTATACGATTGGTCTAACCAGAAGCAGTCATCGGTAGGGGTACATTTGCACTTAGTGAAGTCTTTTTGACACTCCTGAACAAGAAAAAGAAAAGGATTTGTCGAATTTCTATTTTTAAGTCTGTTGAAATTTGATCTATATTTAACTCACACACTGCCACTGGACGCCGATTGTGCTTTTCAAATGTTGTTAATACAACGCTAGAAAACCCCAACCGTCCGAGCAACACGGACACAAAGTGGTATCTGCAAGAGTCATAGATCCTCATGAGCCCCGCAACTGTGGGGGCTCATGAGGCTCTATGTCTCTTACAGTTGGATTTTGTCCTTATTTTCTCGGCAGTGAAAGAGTTAACGGCCTTCTGCGTGCAGCCACCGGTACTGTTTGCAGACGAGGTGGCTGCATGCTCAGTCTAGGGGTTAATTAAGATTTTCCAAACGATGAATTCCGACGCACGTTAACACATGATGGCAGTTGTCAAACTTTACTGATAAAACGGCTTCTTAACTTTTTCTAAGCTTCGATTTTCTAAATATCAAATTTTAGAAAAAGTTGAGAAGCCGCTTTACCAGCAAAGTTTAGTCATCAAAGCCGAGCCATGAAGCATGCAGATCACTTTAAGCACTCAGTGTGTGGTATCACTCATCATAAAGAAACCTAAACAAGTTTGTTTCCTTCTCAATAACAGGGCGAGAATAAAAATGTGTGGTGTAGATCATAAGCGACTCGTAACCTCTCAGTAAGCATTGCTCACATAGAAGCAATAGTCAGGAAAGATAAACTCGTGTGTGTTTCGTCTTCCTGTGAGATCGTCAAGGGAGCTAAACTTTTATCAGGTTCTTCCTCCACAGCACGTAAAAGGCTACCAGGTCGATGTTGGCCGTAATGGGCCGGATGGCCTTTGCGTACCAAATCGTTTTGTGCTCTCACCTCTTTGGAGGCCCTTTTTCCAAGTACTTTTTCCTGGTGGATAATGGTCCCGTTTTGTCGTTTGAAGGTCCACTGAATGTAGGCTATGCCAGACTTGTCGTCGTGGGCGATGATCTCAAACCTGTTCATGGACAGGAAGAAAATATATATTGCTCATTTTCGGAAACTATTAAGTCATTCAGCCCGACGGCCGTATTTCCTACATTTTGGAGGCGTCATCTAATGACAATGCACCAGCTGCAGGAGATGGGCAGACCATGATAATTCAGGACAGGCGCCAAGCTAATCTGGCACTACCCTTGAATTATCATGGTCGATCCATCTCCTGCTGTAGTGCGCAAGGGCTGAATTAGTTAAATAGCTCACTCATGTTATTGTTTTAAGTACCGAGTCCATAAAGTTTTCCCTTTGTTGACACATGTATTGATATATTGTATAACAAGCAAATTCATATTTATGAATTTGCTTGAGATACTTTCCTTCCCAAAATCCTTTGCAGGCCCAACAAATTCATTCTTGATGGTTGCATGCATTTGTCTAAACGGAAACGCGAAATATGCTCAAACTGCAACATCAACGAGTTTCTTATATGCAATAGTGATTTTTAGTGACGGCACGCTCGAAATGTCTATACACACGCACGAACGGAGAGCAGACACCAGCAAACGTGCGAAACAAATCGTTGCACGAGCGAAATCAGCAAAACTCCCGCTAGCGATAGCTTAAGCGACAACCCGAGAAAAAGGCAAAATAAACAAACCTGTTGGTATTTTCCGTCATTATAATTTTTATGTGATATAATTACGAATAGAAAGTATTGAGTTTTCGTAGTGAGACGAACTCTGCGCGTTCAGTCGATAGTCCGAAGGGCAGTCGTCTGCCAGTCACATCTTTTGTCTGAACACCGCAATCAGCCGCAAACTGAAGGACTCGCGCCAAAGATTTTTTTGTTTGTTTGTTTTTGTTTTTGATTAAAAATAAAATATACTGAGCCAAATTTTCCTTGTTATTTTGCCGATAACCGACAGATGTAATTACCTGACCCGAATCAAAATGTCATCAACGACGCGGACATTTTTATTCGGGTCTCGTAATCATATTTGTCGGTTATCAGCTCTATATCAAGCAAAATGTAGCTCGACATAATATAATATAATATTCGCTTGAGTGCAATGCATATGTTACTGTGATTTAGGAGTCCGATATATGATGATTTATGAACATGTCAATATGGCCTGAAAAAAAGCTATTGACGTTTTAAAAGGCCCTGTCGACAGTTTTGTAAATTGTATTCCTAAATTTCAACAATATATGTTTTTTGTTTGACCGGCTGTGGTTCTTTGTCTACACCCGCACCGACTGCTGGAGTAACAGACCCACATAGACTCACTCCGGGAAGTACGCCACATGTATAATTCTATTCCACTGAGATGCAAAGTACGCCACAAGTACACTTTTGTTTGAATGTGATGGATCTCATTTAAACAGAAGTGTGCCTCCTTCATCATGATGGATACAAATGCATAATGAGATTGCTCAATGACCCCAGTCGGGTGCAATGGGTTTGGCTGTGTCCATTCACACACAACCAGGCAGTAAAAGTGAACAGATGCAGGAATCACCTCGACCAAAATCTCTACCGACACCCGAAGGGTTAACCTGTCATGGCTAAAAGAAAATAGATTTTTAAAATGCATCGCTTACGTGGAACTGAACGGTATACCAGGAACAATGTTGTTCATTTTGAACACTGGGTCCTGCACTTCTGGAGGTGTCGAGTCGAAGGTCACTTTGGTTCTCTCAATTTTCTCGTTGCCGATGACGTCCGTGGCCTTGACCCAGATTGTCACCGTGTCTCCTTCGCTCGGGATCAATGGCACGGTGAAGTTCGTCTCCAGGGCGAGGTCCTTCCAGGAGTACGACGGCTGGTCGGGCTGCTTTAGCCCGCCATCGTGGTCCTTTGTGTAAGCCACGCGAAACTTCACTGGAAAATGATTGATTGATTGTACATTGCTTAACGTCCCGACAGCAACAAGACTTTCTCAGGACGTGCCCGCACTGCTTGTGAAAAAACCCCAACTAAACAGAAAATTGAATGTATGTCGCCAGCCGGTCAAATACGTTAAATAAACCTACAACATGGGGCCTAAATAAAGCTAAGACCATTTAGCAACACACATCCAATATCAAGAGCTACAGGCAGCGCAGACAGTGTGGAGAGTTTAAAAAAGGAAAATACAGGTGAATGGGTCAAAGGTAGACAGGAAAACATGCCGCAGAGTAGAAGCGAAACCCACCCTGTGGGGCTGACCAGGGTGACCCTGGGAACTAAAAAGCAGTTAATCCCACCCAAGTTCCCCAGGGCAGACCCGGGTGGGGTCGGGGACAAGAAGCGCAGACAGGAGAGAGAATTTCAAAATAAAAATACAGATAAATGGACCAGAAAGACAGAAATACAAACCCCCCAAAAAGTAGAACTCACCTTGCAGGGGTTAGACAAGGTGACCCTAGGAACTAAAAAGTAGACAACCCCCCCCCCCCCCCAAGGGCATACCCGGTGGGGGTTTCACTGGAAAAGAGACAATAAAGAGATTAACCCATTCAGCCCTGACTCACTACAGCTGGCGTTCGGTCGACCGTGATAATTCAAGGGACAAGCGCCAAGCTAATCTGGCACTACCCTTAAATTATCATGGTCGATACATCTCCTGCAACAGGTGCGTAGTCGTTAGATGACGCCTCCAAAATTTGGGAAATACGTGCGTCGGGCTGAATGAGTTAAGCTAGATTAACTGACCTCCCGTTCCGCAGGCAAAATAAACTATACTTAATGTTTATTATTCTCGGTGAAGACCTTTCCCGATAATCCTCTCATGCACAACTGCCTGATCACCAATACAGCTCAAAGTAATTTTTCCCCGCCACTTGACAAAAGGCCATGTCTATTCAAATGCTGTGATAATGTTTGTGCTGCCTCCGCCGCACTAGTGATCCTTTTCATTTGCTCTGCCACCTATAGCCACCAGCCACTTAGACGGAGTCAGGTAAGCAGCGCACCTCATTCATCCAAAGGGAATAAATATGTCGATTCAAGATAAGAACTCCTCCATAATGTAGATGTAATATAAATAAATTAGATTATGTTTGACATCCTGCTACATAAAATACGTCACGAGTGTTCAGTTCGCACGACAAACTGAGCGTTTATTTTGCCAGTCGAACTGAACACCAGTGATTTATTTTGCGTAGCGGGAGGTCAAGCATACTACAGTTTATTTGTACAACGAAGTAATGAATGTGTTCTTATCTTGAATCGACATAACTTTCTCTGCAGATGGGTGCCGTGCCATATGCCTTGCACATGGACAAGTCGCTGCTTACCTGACTCCGTTTTAGTTATGTGCTAACACAACGAAACGGCCAATAGTGCCGCGGAGACAGAAGAGGCTTTATTACCACGCGTGAGGTTAGAAGTCCTTGTATTACATGGCGGGGGGGGGGGGGGGGGGGGGGGGGGGGCAGGGGGCGTGAGTTGCATAACTAGTTGTTAGACAATACGGTTAAAGAGGATTATCGGGAATTTGTTTACCGAGTATGTTAGTAATAAGTTAGCTGTCGGTAGCGGTATTTGTCGCGATGATTCCTGTAATAATAACAACATCCTGACACCCTGCAGGAATAATAACATTATGACATCCTGTAGGAATAACAACATCCTGCGGGAATCATCGCGGCAAAAAGGCAAAAGGTTAAATTCGGCGGGCGCCGGAATGCGAGCTTCAGGGAGCATCATTCCAACTGTCTGACATCAGTGATGAACAATTCTCTTATAATCATTTTTTTCATCGGCCGTATTAACTCATTCAGCCCGACGCAAGTATTTCTCAAATTTTGCCGGAGGCGTCATCTAACGACTATGCACCTGTTGCAGGAGATAGATCGACCATGATAATTCAAGGGTAGTACCAGATTAATCTGGCACCACCTTTGAATTAGCATGGTCGACCTCTCTCCTGCTGCAGTGCGTCAGGGCTGAGTGGGTTAAAGGTCACAATCACTGATAAGCGCAACAGGGCAACTAACCGATCCCCCTGACGTTGAGGACACCATTAATAGTGATCTCCCCTTGCAGGTCCTCCAGCTCGGTGGTTTGTGATATATTCTTCTTGTAACTTTCCAGCGACGGTGGGTAGGGCCGCACTGGTCCTGTAAAAAGAATACAATGCAATGCAATGCAATGCAATACAATACAATACAATACAATACAATACAATACAATGCAATGCAATACAATACAATACAATATAATTTATTGTCCATGAGATGGAAATTTTCCTTGAGCTTCGACATTAAAACACGCATAGGAACATATGAAAATAATAAACATACGTGCAAATATGATAACCTTGTACACGGTCACACGCGCACACGCTATAACGCACATGCAGACACACGCACGCAAACACTGTATTTCATAAACAATTACGTCACAAACTTCACTGCGATGAAAAACGCGAGCAGTACATTGCGATTTTCATACCTTCGCTGCCAAGAAAATTTGAATAGCATCCAACTGCAAGAGGTATAAATCCTCATGATCCCCCGCTGTTGCGGGGGCTCATTATGATCTATATCTCTTGCTGAAAACACTTTGCATCCACGTTTCTGCGACGATACATGAATAATGATTTCAAAAACAAAATCTGCGTACCACTGGCGGCGAAGGGAGTATTTCAATAACCGTTAAGATGTTACCTCTGCGATTCATTTGTTCACCTAGATAATAATAATAATAATAATAATAATAATAATAATAATAATAATAATAATAATAATAATAATAATAATAATAATAATAATAATTAATACTTTTATAGCACTTATCCAAAATAAGCCCTAAGAGCTTTACATATAAAGCGTGGGGTGGAGAGTGTCGTAAAGGCAGAGAAACAAAGGATTCTGCAATACACACGCACACACACACAGACACACACAAACACACACACACACACACACACACACACACACACACACACACACACACACACACACACACACACACACAGAGGTACATACTCACGAAGAACTAAGCTTCATTGAGGTATCGAACAAGTGGGTCTTAAGGGTAGGTTTAAAGGAAGTGAATACGGGAGATGTTTTATATTGGGACAACAGCAAGAGACAAATTAAGATACTCATGAGCTCATGAACTCATGAACTCACGCCCCCCCCCCCCCCCCCCCCCCCCCACTCCCTCCCCCCCCACTCCCCTCCCCCCCCCCACACACACACCCCTCCCCCACCCCTCCTCTTGCTGCGACCACGTTGTGTCCATGTTTACTGGATAGATGTGGCTTTTGGTAGTTCAGTGAACACAGATTTCAGAAACAAAATCGTCGTATAATGACAGAGATAGGGTTAAGTGAATAATATATTGTAAATGTGTTACTCGAACCTTTGATAAGCGCGAATTCGATACGAATTATATCGAATCAGACAAGTTCGTGCAAGCCCTTTTCACGTGTGTGTGTTTCCCATATGCCCATTGCGGACACAAATTCGCATTCGACTTCGAACGAAAATGACTCAATTTGTTAAGAAAGTTTGCTTCAGCGTATCGGGTTCGGATCGTATTCGTATCGGATTCGTGCTTACCGAACCGTAGCTTTATAAATAAGAACGCTAAGGCTTGACGAAGTCCCCTTCTGCAAAGTATACTGACTTTCATTAAAAACGCGAAAAGTGTCTACTATAAGTGTACCCGTAAACAAAGAGACACCCTGACAGCAAAACAAGAACATTTCATTTGTTGCTTATTTCAGATGTTCAGCCTACTGTCTGAGCTACCTTCACACAAAAATTGGATCAGTTATCGTCCATGGCTACCTTGGAGGACAAAAGTTTCATTATTGGTGAAAATAAGCAAAACTGGACACACTCTGTGAAGCACGTTTCCGGTGATATGTTTTAACACACAAGTTGTGTTGAATGCTTATGATGTTATTAACTGCCTTAAAGGAAATTTGACTAAACAAATTCATTAGAGAACCAGAACTTTCGGTGCACATCATTTTCTTAATAAATCTTATTTGGTTTAATGTGAAATACTTTAAACCCATTTTTATGGTCCAGTGACTGAGAGAGAGAGATACAGAACACACCCATATCCATTTGATCAGGTAAATACGGCCGCTAACCTAAAAATAAAGAACTTTTTGATTTGCATATTTGTAGGTCATGTTGATTATTTAGGTGCATTTGACAAACGAAAAGTAGGTCACGATCAAACAGGTCGGATTTTCATGCACACGGACCCTAATGACACTGGACATTGGTTGGCTTTCAGTTGTGTCCTCAGCAGATGCTCCCCATTAATTTACCTTCAATATCCTATGATGGTAGTGTCACTGATGACGTCATAAGTCATCGATGTGCAATTTTTAAGTCTAAACATTCTATTTGCACATTCCATAACACACTCTTCATAACATTTTATAATAAATCAAGTCCAAATAACCCGGATTAAAGCATATTTACGAAGAAAAGCGCTATGGTGAAAAATTCGCGTTTTTCTTGTTGATCAGTATACTTTGAGTCTGACGGACTCTAAAAATGTGTTCCGTCGAGTGTTACTATAAGTAACGATGTACCCACCGAAAACCTTCTGGATAAAGCTATACGTTTCCATAACCACTAATCCGATACGAATACGATCCAAACCCGATGCGGTGATTAACAAATTGCGTCGTTTTCGCTCGAAGCCGGATGCGAATTCGTTTCCGCATCGGGCATATGGAAAAACAGAAACATGAAAAGGAATTGAAGGAACCTTTCTGTTTCGGACCCGCTTCGGATTCGGATGTGGTTCGTATCGGGTTCGTGTTTACGGGTCGCCACCTTTAACTCGTTAGATAAACGCGGCATTGAGATACGCAGCTGTAAGCCGCGAATCCGAATGCTGCAAGTATCGAATGTGTTAACTGAAAGTTATAAACATTATATACATCTGTGATGATTTAAAATACGACCATCGCGGACTTTGCCAATAACACTTACCCAGCAGGTTGTTGTCTTCGTGAAAAGCGTTTCGGAAGTGCTTGTCCCATGTGACCAAAATAGGGGCTGCCTTGTCGCTCTGGTATGAATAGTTGGTCGCTTCGCTTGCTGACTGCACGAAAAGTTCATGGTCGGGGTCATTGGTGATGGCGGACGTGGGGTCATACAGACAGAGACGGCGTGCGTACTTGGTGTTGTTGGCGAGGTCGGCAACTTCAAGCAGGACAGAGTACATGCCTGGCTCTGGGGGTTCGTACTGCTGGTCGGTCAGGTTGGATGCGTATAACTTGAAAGAGATAGTTCGCTGTCAAAATCAACGTGCATGCGCGATTTCATACCGTTTTGTCTACTGTGCGGCCATTGATTTTCTCTGATTTTTCATTTACTTTGTTTTCTTTTTAATTGGTTAAAAAAATATATAAAAATTAAATAAATAAATAAATTAATAAATTAATAATTATATAATTTATTATTTATTTTTTATTATTCCCTTTGTTCATTCTTCGTCTTTTTTCTTTCTTTCGTTTTATATCTCCTTCTTCTTGTTCTCTTTTCAGCTATTGCAATAAAAAAAAATCATTCCATCCACCTGTGCACCAAGCAAGCATTCAACCAAACCAAATCAAAGCAATCCAAACCAACCAACCCAAAAACCGACCGACCGACCGACCGACCAACAATCCATCCATCCATCCATCCATCCATCCATCCATCCATCCATCCATCCATCCATCCATCCATCCATCCATCCATCCATCCATCCATCCATCCAGCCAGCCAGCCAGCCAGACACCCACCCACCCATCCATCCATCCATCAGTAAATCAAGAAATCAATCAATCCAACCACCCATCAATCAATCAACTAATCAGTTCATCATCAAGCAAGCAACTACCGACCAACCAATCCGCCCACCCACCCACCCATCCACACACCCACCCACACACCCATCCATCCGTTCATCCATCCATCTGTCCATCCATCCGTCCATCCATTGATCCATCCATCCATCCATCCATCCATCCATCCATCCATCCATCTATCAAGCAATCGACTAATCAGACATACCTCTCTGATGATGAGCGGGTTTAGCGCCTCGGTGGGTTTGATCTCCAGGTCCCCGTCTGGACCCTTGGTCATCTTGAACACCTCCATGGCGTAACGGTACACCCCAGAGTCGTCATCCTGCCAGCCAGTCCAGGAAATCCTCAGCGGCGACGTCTAAAAACATCAGAAACAGGAGTTAGTTCGAAATAAGAATGTAACGCACGCAGACTTGCCCACAGTCGTACGCACAGACTCTCACGCAACAGACGCATACACCGCCACTGACTCAGACGGGCGCATTCATGCGGTAAAACACAACACGGGCTCCCTTTCTAAAGTAACCTTTATACACTATAAATGAAAAAGAACGACTTAAATGACTATAAACTATATACACTGTTCTATTATCACACCACACACGTATCACAATATCTTTGCCAGGTTAGGTCTTAGTCTCACATTGCCTCCAACCTGCTTGATGTTGTTGCCTGGTTACGTTGGTCCTTCTCACGTCTAGGCGTGAAAGTCCTTCGTCGTACGCTTTTTGCCGTCCTGTCTCTCTTTAGGAAACGTCTCTCTTTGGGCACGGACGTCCTCGTTCTCGTACGGTACTCAGTTCTCACTTGGACTTGGGTGTCTTGGTCCCCAGTCAGACTCACTCTCAGAAGAGCTGGAGGGATGACCTCACGACGTCTCGGCGTCCGTCTTTCCACTCTCGTTACAAGAACTCTGAATAGACAAAAGTCCCAACGTAACACTTGCTAAACACACAACATATTGGATCAATGAGAAACGTCACGTAACCTGGCTGATACAAATAACTCACACGTTCATTCACACACACACGTGCTTCATAAACTATTTTCGTATCACCCCCATATCTGTCACTATCTTGAGACAGACTACAGCCTAACACTCTTGCTATACATTACTCTATACACTGGAAAAGACTATGCTTACCCAACCACGTACTATCTTCATAGCGGCTTAGACATACACACTTCATATTCCTTTAGTCATCTAACTCGGTAAACAACTGTATACAAAAACACCGGTTACTTCACCGAATTCTAAACATACTATACTAAACCAAACCGGAACACCGCTATACAACCACATTAATCTTACCACGCATACTGTCTTTAACTAAACAACTATCAATACTACGTTTATAGAAACATACCTGAAATCTAGGCTTCAGAGTCCTGGAATGCGGGCTAGGTAACTCAACAACCGTTCCATACGACAAAACAGCCCGCACTCCCGATCTAGACCTCTGTCACAGCTTCCGCCTAGAACTCACTAAACAGAACTCACTAAAAAATCCCGTGCTAACCATGTCTTACAGATTCCACATGGGCAGCAGGCCCCACGGACTTTCGGCACAAACAAACCGTTAACAAAAACCGTACCGTACTAATCCTATTGTGCGAGCACTATGCACAAGCATAGAGCTTCATCACAATTCCCCCTTCCTCGGGAAAAAAAAGAAACGACCGAGTTTCTTTTTAAGACTACTCGACGTAATATTATCCAAAAACAGGGAAGGACTAACTTTTACTACCCAGAATACAAGAAAAAAGATTACAGCCTTAATAAGCCTCAACGCACACTCTCGGATCGCACAGCGACAGCAAAACAGAACTAACGCGTTAAACCTCCAGAAATGAAAAAGATCCAACGACTGCCCACACGATCGCGAGATCCAAGTCTCCGACCTACCTACAATCGCGAGATCCTAGTCTCCGATCTACCTACAATCGCGAGATCCTAGTCTCCGATCTACCTAAATATTGGGTGTTGAGCCGCATTTCTGTCCGCAACAGAAGTATGCCGTCTCAGACCAACCCGACTATTGGGCCACACCCGCTGACCGATTCCCTGTTTCTGGACGGAAATAACACGTTCCCTCTGGCCACGAGCACGCTTGCTCTGAGCTCTCGTCGCGACTGCACCGCTAGGAACATGAGCTCGCTTAATCGCTCCAACTTTAGCGATGACTGGCTGCACACCCTTCATGTTACCCAGAACGAAATCAACTACTGGCTTGTCGATGACACACGAAACCAGACTACCTGTAAAAAACTCTGTATCAATCTCTATCTTAGCTAACGGAAAAACTTCTATCTTTCCTCCAAACGAAACTACTTTCTGCGTCTCGCCCGTGAACTGATCTTCTCTAACTAAGCTACGTCTGACCCCCGCGGTCGTTGCACCGGAGTCACGGAGAACAGAAACAAGGCATCCATTAACAACACCGTCTACCAGCGGTAGGCAACCACCTCCGTCATCTGAACACACTGCGCCCAGCTGTGGTTCCTCCCCGACTGGGACCGCAAAACTGGCTACGTGAGTGGGCTGCACCGCCCCATCCACCATACCAGGACTATTAGGACCTTGATGAGCCAGATGGCCGTGCTCCTGATAACCAGCATACTGCGCGCCTGCACTGTAGTACGGACAGCTCCGACTGAAGTGCCCGTACCCACGACAAGAAAAACACTGCGTGTCCGAACTCGCAACACGACCACGACCATACCCACGCAAAGAAGTCCCTCCACGTGCGTACGGATCGCCACCGCCATTGCTGTTACCTCGATCACCGCGTCGAAAACGCAAACTACCTCTACCATTACCCAGCTGGGCTCCACGCAAAGTATTTATGCCCCGGTAACCCTCAGTCGTGTTAGCAGCGACCAACCCAACTGGCGGTGTCTCAGTCCTACGCGCGAGGTTTTTCGTAGGATGCGCCATTCGAAAAGCCTCCGCGTGCTGTACTAACTCGTCCGTAGTCTTGAGGTTACGCTCTCTCAAGAATACCGCTAGATCCTTGGAAACGCTCCCAAAGAACTGTTCAGCCAACATGAGATCGAACAATGCTTCGTACGTGTGGTCGATCTTTGACAGTTCGACCCAACGTACGAGCAAATGGGACAATCGTTTGCCAAACGACATAAACGATTCCCCTGTCTCTGGCCGACAAGCTCTCAAGCGTTCTCTAAAACCTTCCGCATTACACTGGAACTTCTGCAAGAGACACTCCTTCAAAGTCTCGTACTCTATGTTCCCCGAAACGGTCAAACTATTGTAAAGACTCAAGGCCTGACCCTCAAGCACAGATGAAAGCAAAACGGGCCAGTTGGCAGGAGGCCAACTCAACGCCTGCGCATGAGACTCAAAACGGCACAAAAAAGCGTCAATAGAGTCCACGGACTCTTGAAACATCGGCAGTTTAGGAAAATTGCGTATTCCTCGGCCTACTGAATCACTATCTGGTCTAGATCCCGCATCTCGAGCTAACTGTAGTTGTACATCCCTATCTTTCTCCTCTTTCTCTCTCTGGTACTCCAATTCTCTCCCTCTTAAGGCATGTTCCCTCTCGTCCTTCTCTCTCTGAAACGCTAGAGACTTCTCGTCTTTCTCTCTCTGAAACGCTCTCTCTTCTCTTTCTCTCTCTCTCTGTACTTCTAATTCCTTCTCCTTAAAGACTCTTTCTTTCTCTTCTCGCTCTCTCTGAACTTCTAATTCTTTCTCCTTTAAGACTCTTTCTTTCTCTTCTCGCTCTCTCTGAACTTCTAATTCTTTCTCCTTTAGCTCCATTTCCTCCTTCTTAAGTATTCTGTCTTTCTCTTCTCTCTCTCTCTCTGAATTTCTAGCTCTTTCTCCTCCCTCTGTATCTGCATTTCCAACTCTTTCTCCTTTCTAAGTCTACGAATTTCTAATTCTTTCTCGTCCCTCACCCTCTGAACTTCTAACTCTTTCTCCTTTAGGACTTTTTCTCTCTCTTCTCTTTCTCTCTGAGCTTCTCTTTCTTCTCTCTGAGCTTCTCTTTCTCTCGCTCTATCCTCTCTATCCCTACATTTCTCTACGTAATCAAAAAGTTTCTCATCCTTAAGTCCTAACCTTTCACCCTGTTTAATGTAAGCCTCTACCGGGTCTACCTCCATATTTACTACAACTTCCCAAACTTGAGCACGTAAAAAATACAAATACCACAACCAAATCAACGGCAAAACTTAAAATGAGAACTTACAACAAAATCAACAAACTATGCAGAAAACATTTTGCTGTCCAGATGGAACGAAAAATAAGAACGATAGAAAGAAGAGCAAGGAAAAAGAACACTACCTATACAAAAGGCAGAAACAAGAACTAGCTCCTCGTAAGATCCCGAAAACTACAGAAATAACAGATCTTACCCCCTAGAATCGGAGAGGGGAATCTAACACAACAACATGCACATAGCAACAAATCCTACTCTAAAATCGCTACTCACTATCGCCCGCAGATACTTCTAACCTACCGCTAAAACAGGGTCACCACTGTAACGCACGCAGACTTGCCCACAGTCGTACGCACAGACTCTCACGCAACAGACGCATACACCGCCACTGACTCAGACGGGCGCATTCATGCGGTAAAACACAACACGGGCTCCCTTTCTAAAGTAACCTTTATACACTATAAATGAAAAAGAACGACTTAAATGACTATCAACTATATACACTGTTCTATTATCACACCACACACGTATCACAATATCTTTGCCAGGTTAGGTCTTAGTCTCACATTGCCTCCAACCTGCTTGATGTTGTTGCCTGGTTACGTTGGTCCTTCTCACGTCTAGGCGTGAAAGTCCTTCGTCGTACGCTTGTTGCCGTCCTGTCTCTCTTTGGGGCACGGACGTCCTCGTTCTCGTACGGTACTCAGTTCTCACTTGGACTTGGGTGTCTTGGTCCCCAGTCAGACTCACTCTCAGAAGAGCTGGAGGGATGACCTCACGTAGGTCCCACCTGCGACTCGACGTCTCGGCGTCCGTCTTTCCACTCTCGTTACAAGAACTCTGAATAGACAAAAGTCCCAACGTAACACTTGCTAAACACACAACATATTGGATCAATGAGAAACGTCACGTAACCTGGCTGATACAAATAACTCACACGTTCATTCACACACACACGTGCTTCATAAACTATTTTTGTATCACCCCCATATCTGTCACTATCTTGAAACAGACTACAGCCTAACACTCTTGCTATACATTACTCTATACACTGGAAAAGACTATGCTTACCCAACCACGTACTATCTTCATAGCGGCTTAGACATACACACTTCATATTCCTTTAGTCATCTAACTCGGTAAACAACTGTATACAAAAACACCGGTTACTTCACCGAATTCTAAACATACTATACTAAACCAAACCGGAACACCGCTATACAACCACATTAATCTTACCACGCATACTGTCTTTAACTAAACAACTATCAATACTACGTTTATAGAAACATACCTGAAATCTAGGCTTCAGAGTCCTGGAATGCGGGCTAGGTAACTCAACAACCGTTCCATACGACAAAACAGCCCGCACTCCCGATCTAGACCTCTGTCACAGCTTCCGCCTAGAACTCACTAAACAGAACTCACTAAAAAATCTCGTGCTTACAGATTCCACATGGGCAGCAGGCCCCACGGACTTTCGGCACAAACAAACCGTTAACAAAAACCGTACCGTACTAATCCTATTGTGCGAGCACTATGCATAGAGCTTCATCACAAAGAAGCAGGCCAGAGACAGAAGATAGCGCCCTAGAGCTGTTCTTAATTGGACGAACTTTTGATTGGCAAACCTAGATCGGAGAAGATCGGCGATCTTTTGGTTTGTTTCTTAATTGAGGTTGAACGAACCTAGGCGAACTTCTGCAAACCAGGTTTGCCATGGTTTTCTTTCTTAACTGAAGTGCTTGATTCGGCGTACTTACTGTCTGCGAAGGTGTTCAAAATGGCTGCCGCTATGCCGCTTCACGATTTGAACGATGTTTGTTTTTGTACTCCTTGCATTAGCGACCCCACAAACAGCGTTGCGCCTCCCACAAATCAATAAAAATAGATATTGTTCTTCGCACGAGTGAAATATCGCATTCCGCCATATTTGTTTGTGTCGGTGACTGTCTTCTTATCTCCAGCGAAGAAGAGGGTAAAGGTTTTGACCAATCAGAGAAAAGGTTCGCCTTCGTTTGCTCAACACGTTGAGAGGAACCTTTTCCGACAGCGAATTATGGTTTGCCGAGGTTAGTGAACTACTTCGAACTAGGTTCGCCGTATCTTTAGATCGTCCAATTAAGAACCAACCTGGTTCGCCCGAGATCGTGAACTCTAGATCGTCAGAGTTCGCGAACTAAAGTTCGTTTAATTTAGAACATGCTTTAAGGCATCAAAACGCTGCTTTTTTGACCGTCCAGACCACTGTGTCGTTCGTCCTCATAGCAACTACAGCTAGTCCTACTGTTTACCCCATTAAATGCCGGGGCAAAGGGAACCAGCGAACCAGATGCAAGAGACATAAATCCTAATGAGCCCCCGCTGTCGTGTGGGCTCGTGAAGATTTATGTCTCTTGTTATTCTTACCTACTGCATTGTTGTGTTTTATTTGATGATAGATTTTTCAAGGACATGATTGCGAATTTTTTTAACCTGTATCATTTGTCTTGGAAATTAAAGTGTCGTCATAGTAGTGTATTTTACGCCTGCGTATGTTCCGATTTTATTTGTGTTATTCGCGGAAAAGTCGGTCAGCGTGCAGCGGCTTCTGAAGCGAAAGCCGCGATCACTGATATCGAAGAGTGAATAGCTCAAAGTGCGGTTGCGCACTGAGGCAACGTTTTTGCGAGCAAAAGGTGTACATTCTGCAAGGGATCATGAGAATATTCTGTAAACTTGCAGGTGGAACCGGTTGGACAAATCCACTGAACGTTTGAAATTCGTGTAATGTTTTGATGTTCCTATTCGATTTAGCGATAACCTCTATGCTGAATTTATTCAGACCTAAAAATAGTAAGCATGGCTGTATATAGGCACATGTGTTTTCATGTCAAGTCCACTTAGGGAACAATCCTGTAAAACGCACGGAATTTTCTTTTCCTTCGCCTTTTTTCTTTCATTTGGTATATCTATCTTTCAAGTGTTCCTCTCTGTTTATTTTGTCCAGTCCCAGTAACCAAAGGCCATCTGGCCGAAGTTGTCCGCGGTGGGCCCGCGCACAGGCGCACAGTCGTGTGCGGACCCACTTTGGCCGACTTCGGCACGATAAAGATAAGATAAGATAAGATAAACTTTATTGCCATATGCATAACCATTAGGAAATGTTTGCGGCATAACTGACGAGCGGCCATATGAACATCAACACATAAAACATACATACATTACAATCAAGCCGGCTCTAAAATAACAAAACACATATATATATAGCAGTCATTCTACTAAGTGTGCACACACATCTAAGTAAAGTGAAGTAAAATAAAGCTATAGCCTAATAAACATATTATGACAACAAAGACCGCCAAGTGAGCCGCAGCGAAAACAAATTAGCTACATTCATATTCATTCGTAAAACTGTATATCCTATTTAAGAAGAGGTTTGATAGAACATATAAAGAACTATAAACAACTAAGATAGGCTGTACGTAATTCTAAAGAGACTTTGAGTCAATCTGCCGAATTAAATCATACCACAGCCACATTAGACAGGGCCTGAACAGCCAAGGGATAAAAAGCTCTTCTGAAAACGAGTGGTTTTGGCCTTGATGAATCTAAAGCGTAAGCCAGATGGCAAGGGCTCGAACAGGCTATGTGCAGGATGGTGCTCGTCATGTATGATGGAGCTCGCTCTCTTGATGGTGCGTGCGTGGTACAGAGATTCCAGCGAGAGGAGATCGCTTCCAACAATATGAGATGCTGTTTTGATCACCCTATTTAGTTTCTTGCGGGCTTCTTCGGTTGCGCTGGCATACCACACCGTCATTGAGAAGGTAAGAATACTCTCAATGGCGGCGCGGTAAAACTGCACCATGATCTGCTGACTGACGCCAAAAGACTTCAACCGACGAAGAAAAAACAGGCGCTGCTGGGCTTTCTTTACTAGCTGTTCAATATTCTTCTCCCACTTTAGATCGTGCGAGATAAGAGTACCCAGGAACTTGAACGTTTCAACAATTTCAATATCGTTTCCTTGGATGGTTAAGGGGAGGGGGTCAGTTTTCTTTTTCCTGAAATCAATTATCATTTCCTTGGTCTTACCAACATGCAAATCCAGGTTGTTGTCAGAACACCAGCCTACCAACATGCCTACCTCATCCCGATATGCACTCTCGTCATTGTTATGTACAAAACCCTTGACTCTCGTATCATCAGCAAATTTCACTATGCGTGTGCTATCATAGTGGGATACACAGTCGTGTGTAAAAAGAGAATACAACAATGGGGATAAAACACATCCTTGGGGAGCTCCCGTACTCAAGGTCAAAGACTGGGATACATGTCCACATTGACCAGGAGTAGGGAACTGACACGGCTGAACACAGTTCTGACCGCACAAACCGATCTGGACAAGCTGGGGTCTGTTTAACAAGAAATCTATAACCCAGTTACAGATGGACTGTGCGAAGCCAAGGTGCAGCAGCTTTTCATGCAGTTTGGACGGTATGATAGTGTTGAATGCGCTGCTGTAATCAACAAAAAGCAGCCTAACATTAAAAAAAAAATCAAGACGATAAAGGTGACTGTCAAAGCATGCAAGATGCACTGAAGAACCCGACGGAGAAAAAACACGCTTATAAAAGACAATTGATTGGTGTTTCGAAGACAAAACAAGAAAAGACAGTTACAACACAATTCATTCATATTTCTAAAAATAGACAAACAAACAAGTATGCAGTTCATTCGCTGCTTATGTTATCAGTGAGGAAGCAAAGTGGAAACATACAAGATAATGAGCGACTGAATTCTGTGTTTGTTTCTTTGTCTATTTTTTTTTTTAATGTATTAAAAAATTAATAAAATATTTACAAAAATTGTCTTTCGGCTGTCCTTTCTAAGCGTGTTTCTTTTCCGCCCAAAAGCCTTTTGCGTACTGAACAGCATTTACGGCGCACTCGCCGAGCGGCTCCGACACACAAACAGGAACCGGATATCACTGATAATGTAACTAACCTTGGTAATTTCAGGAACCTTGAGGATGGATTCTGTCCCTTGGCACACTTTTTTCTCGGCGCAGTGGTGGGGAGCTTCGAAGTCAAACCTGAACTCTACAGACAGCTGTCTTGTACCTCCTGTGAACGTCTGGTTCTCGGTGGGTCTCCAACTGCCCAGATCTACCAGCTCTCTGAACCCCCCTCCTTGCGTCACGTACGTCACTTTCAGGCTGAAGAAGTAACAGGACTCTCAGTTATTGGCAGAAAAATATAATTCCTTTTACTTTGACCCCTTTAGCCCCGACGCACTACATTATGCGATGGATCGGCCATGACAATTCAAGGGTAGTGTCAGAATAGCTTGGCGCTTGACACTAACCTTGAATTACATAGCACAGGTGACACGTCCACCATTTGAAAAATGCGGTTTTGGATTTATATTGGTTAATTACTGAGGAAAAGTCGAAAATAAATGTTTAAGATTCAGAATTATGTATTGTCAACGGAATAGGAATATTTCATTGCCTTAGAAGTGGTTAAATAAAAATGAAAATAAAACTAAAAATACATATGCAGGTCGGATTGGCATGGCACAGTGCAGATTTTCCATCTTGGGACAATAAAATTAGCAAAATGAAAATAAATTAAAAAAAAATAATAAAAGGATTAACGATAAGGGTTGTTAATGTTTATATCACACGTTTATCCGGACTGTTGATCCACTGATGCTGTCCAAACAGTTACATTATGACAATTTGAACCACGCTTCTTGTTTCCGACTTTTATTTTCTGGTGTGTGGACACTATAGGAATTGAATGTTGAATCTTGGAAATAGGCAACAGTTGGTATCTGAATTAAATTCCATTATTGTATCTGAAAAAGGCAAAGATCTGCACTATTTTGTACTTATTAATGACAAGAATATATTTGACGATTAACTCATTTGAGACGTGCCGTGTACGGATACGCGGCAAATAGTCGCGTATCCGTATACGGCACGTCTCCAGTGAGTTATAATGAACACTAATATCCCCCTTCCAGGCACAATAAAACTGTGACAGTCACCGAAATATTTCCCGAAGTGACTGCGGGCGTGTACCTCAGATGGACCCGCTCGGGAAGTACGCCACAAGTACGCTTCTATTCAAATAAGATGCTTTGCATCTCATTTGAATAGAAGCGTACTTATGGTGTCCCTCGCGAAGCAAATCCACCTGGTGAGCACAGGCACAATCAGTACTGGAATATATGTGAGCCTTTGACAAAACGTCGTTCGCGTAACAACCGACATATTTTTAGTCAAGGAAGCCGCACTACAACAACAACAACAAAAAATAGTTCTTTTTTGTGATTCCGCTATAAAGACATTGCTGTTGGAACAATTACATTTCTCACATAGTTTCCTTTTCACCAAACTGACCAATCTATAGATGATTTGCATGTGTATGTCCAGTAGTATGTCCAGTGGGACATAAAAAAAAAATTCTCTACTGAGAGACAGGAAAAAGTTCTTCATTGTCCTTGGATGAGATAACAGAAATACAGACGACTGAAGAACTTTTCTTTGTAAATTGTGGTGATCATACGAATAACTGTGTTTTTGTGTATTTAATTGACTGAATATGTCCACCATAAAAACCACACTGACTGTTACAGAAAACTTAATTTCAAAATGGATAAAATAGTCTTCATACTTCCACCTGTGAGAACAGGTCATACAATTTTTTTCTTTTGAAAGAGAAAATGCCCACCGAAACAACCAACATTTTCAGAAAAGGCCAGATTCTTTGCGGGAAATCATCTGTTTCTGCATTCATAGTAACTAATTTCAAATGCCCACATGCCAGATACATCAAAACTAAACAATGCCTAAAATAAGCCTATTTTAAAGACATCTCTGTTGTTTGTTACGCTGGACATTTCTGTTGCTTGTTAATCCAGACCAAAAAGGTGACTGCCAAGCGTGTAATATGGAACTTGCCACATTCCTTCTGCCAATGAAGATAAGTAGCGGCTAATCTCTCTGTTTGTTTGTTTGTCTATTTTGACAAAGGGTATTTACCCGAAATATTAATAAATTGTGTTGTACCCGTCTTTTCTAAGCGTGTTTCTTTCTCCGTTGGGTACTTCTTTGTTGCTTGTTACTTTTGGTACAAATGACCTTTTGTCACAGGCTCATATACACATGGGGCCAGTTGCATGAGCGAGCTTAGTCCTGCAACAGCCACTAAGCAAGGTGTGCCGCTATAGTGGAGCACCTTGCTTCGTGGCCCAAGGTAAGTAAATGTCTGTCTTAAAGATGAGGTCTGATCCAATCAGCAAAGAAGACTCTCGGGCCGATGTCAACAGCAGTGGACCCGCGCACGACTGAGCAGTGGCCCACTTGAGCCGGATGTCGGCCCGAGGTCCCTTGTTTAGTGGGGAAAGCAAAGGCGGGACGCTTACAAGTCTCCGTGTTCGAGGAATCGGTCGAAATTCGGGTAGGTGATGTTGCATTCGTACAGTCCTGGTTTTGGCTTTAGTTGAGAAACATGGGTCGGGCAGGGCACTGTACCGTTAAATGAGTAGACACGCTGCGTCTCAGCTGTTTGTGAGAAAAAAATTGAAAGTACAAAGAACTTGAGGATCTAATAATATGAAAAACAACCCAACACGAATTTCGTAGTATCCCGGCTTTACTAGGTTTCTTTAGCCAATGTTGCCACGTGACAAGATGTAACAAGAGAAGCAAAGCCATTATTGCTCACGTGTATGACCGATTTACATATGTGTGAACTTTGTGACAAGGGCTGGCTTCTGCAGCAGCAAAATCCATGTTTTCTGAAAATGTAAGCATTTTTCACACATCTGTCAACCCCCCGTGTCCCTTGACCTTTGTGATGAGCAGACTAAATTAGTATGTATAGGACGGTCTTATCATCAGCTATCTTTGTAGCAAATTTGGTTGAAAAATTTGAAAAAAATTGGGAATACCTACAATTTTATAAAAATAGTAAGCATTTTACACACATTTGCCAGCCTCTTGTGACTCTTGACCTTTCCGAGGGATCAACCAAATTAGTATGCATAGAAAGGTCTTCCCATCAGGTATCTCTGTAGCAAGTGTGGGTTTAAAGTTGTGAATAGTATTTGAGAAAAAACATCTTTTGTCCAAATATGGCTATTTCGGACCTATATCCGGAGCCCTTCTGACCCTTGACATTTTTGAGGGGTCATCCAAATCAGTATGCATAGATAGGTCTTACCATCAGGTATCTCTGTACCAAGTTAGGCTTTGAAGTTGAGATAGTATTTGAGAAAAAACATCTTTTGTCAAATATCGCTATTTTTCATCCTATTTCCTGAGCTCTTGTGACCCTTGACCTTTCCGAGGGATCAACCAAATTAGTACATATAGAAAGATCTTACCATCAGGTATCTTTGTACCAAGTTTGGGTTTGAAGTTGTGAGTCGGAGAAAAAATATATTATTTCAGAATATAGCTATTTTTGACCTATTTCCTGATCCCCTGTGACCTTGACCTTTGTGAGACCTCACTCAAATTGGTATGTTTAGCAAGGTCTTACCACAAAGTATCCTTGGGTCAAGTTTGAAAAATGTAGCTTGAGTAGTTTCCGAGATCATGCCAACGTTAACGTTTACCACAATTGACGGACGACGGCGGCCGGACGACGGACGACGGGCGGACGACCACTGGACCAAAACATGGACTCACTTTTGCTTTGCACGTTAGCCAAAAATAGCATGACAATGTAAACACAGAATGACCTAATAGGTGATGTAAATGTTCTTGTTAAAGAAATATTACAAGTATGTATGATGTCAATATGAAAGTGATGTCACACTTTATTGACCGACCGCCGTGAGATGGCCTTAGTCTCCTGCTCGGCGTTAAACTCAAATAACTAAATTTATTGACCGATCTTTCATTTCGCTGATGATGTTTTGAAAAAAAGTGAAAAATCAAATATATTAACCCCTTCCCAACGCGCAAAAGGCCATCGGGTTGACGACGGCGGGCCAACGTTGGCCCGATGGACTTTTGGAA
>BTPG01000002.1:26545632-26618132 GCA_036245525.1 Semisulcospira habei | reverse complement strand
AGCGAAATGGGCCTGAACTTGTTAGGGTCGGCAAGGTCTTTCGTTTTAGGTAGTGGGATCACTTTGGCTGTTTTTAGAGAAGATGGAAATATCCCCTGCTTTATGCAAAGGTTGTATATATATGTCAAGGTATCTAAAATATACGGTAGGGCCATTTTCAGAACTGAGCTACTAATACCATCATGGCCAGACGTACGTTTGTTCTTTAAGTACGAGATGGATTTTCCCACGTCGTATATCGTTAACAGCGGAATGCTGAATGACGTGTCAGGGTCCAGCCGTTCTGCACAAAACGTCTTTAGCTTTTCGGACACAGCTGAAGACTGACCAGAATATGTATTTTTTAGCAACGTACTGGCAGCCGAGAGGAAATGCTGATTCAAGATATCAGCTGATAACTGTGTACATTGTGCGGTATTTTTGGACCTCGTAAAAGCATTGATCGCTCGCCACACAGATACGACATCTTTCTTTCCGTTCATAAGACGGTGAAAAAGTGACCTTTGAGCTTTCCTCACTAAATGTTTAACATGGTTTCTTTGCCTTCGATAAGCAATAAAATCCTTCTTTCTTTTATAGTCATCTCGGAGCTGCATGGCATCCTTGATTTCCTTACTTAACCAGGCGGGAAGCTGGGGGTTCTTCACCCGTTTCTCTCTGAATGGAGCGTGTTTATCGAGAACACCAAGGAACAATCCGTACCACTCAGACAAAGCATCGTTGGGGTCATTATGGTAGTACACTGTATCAAAGTGTGTGCTACTTAAATCACAAAGAAATGTTTCCTTGTTGAAGTGTTTAAGTGATCTGTATCTAATAGTCGTGTGCTGATGTTTTCGGAATGAATTATCCGCTTTTAATGCCAAGCAACAGCACACCGGGTAGTGATCGCTAATCCCTACCTGAAGCACGTCTACTGCCATCACCCTTGATTGAGTAGTTGTATATATGTGGTCTATAAGGGTGGAGGAAGTTGGACTAACACGAGTTGCTGTTTTAACTAGCTGCTTTAAACCAAACATAGACATGGTGCACTCCCAAGCAGGGTTATTCAAAAACATGTTAATATTGAAATCGCCTAGGATCAAAATTTCAGAGCTGGACTGTCTGACCTTATCCATCATGGCGATAAAGTCGTCGAACCATTGAAATGTTGATGCTGGGTTCCTGTAAATGTACCCGACCAGCACGGGGCTGGATTTGTTTGCCCTTAACTCAACCCAAATGCATTCTACGGTTTTTGACTCCAGGTCCCCACGCCTGCGAGTAATACCGCTAATTGAATTATGAATGTATACTGCAATACCCGTATGTCCCGGGTATTCAGCATCGCGGCGCAGTACAGTGAAGTCCTGGATAGAAACGGCCTCATCGCTGATGTTACGATTGAGACGCGATTCCGTTACACCAAACAAGTGAAATGGATTGGATTGACTCAAGAGCACACACAGATCGGGAACTTTGTTAGTTAAATGATAAACATTTAAATGGCCAATATGTAACTGGCGATCATACACCATGATTGCTAATGTATGTCAATACCAAAGAGTACAAATAAAAAAGCTTATAAATGATACAAAGGCAAATAAGAGCTGAAATAATAAAACAAAGCAAAAGAATATCAGTCCGCTCTAACACACAGAATGTGGGAGGCAAGTGAAAAAAAAAAAAAAAAAGAGTTTCTTCTACGCATTCACTGATATAGACCACACTACCGGTCACTAACGGTCACTAACAGGGACTAATCCCTTTAGCAAACTTCAACAGTCAAAGCTAAACGACCCCGCTGCGCGATAGGGGAAATAAAGTCAGCGCTGCGAAAGGACACAGATATGATCGTAGTGTGAATATACGTAGAGCACTAGTAGAGAAAGTGTCACGGTGCACAAGTACTAGTGCTATAAGCGTCACAAATCGCACAGAGTGAGAAGATCGGTATTCACGAATACTGTCGGCAGAAGTCAAAAGGATGACAATGTTAATATTGGACCACGCGCAGTGGTTGAAGTTAAAAACAAATGAATACGTCTCTGCGCAAACACAATAATTATGAGCAATGAGACGCAAGAAAATCAATTCGATATTGTTCAGTGTTAGCCTGGAAAGTAAAGCACAAAGTTATGTAAGGAAGAGTAACTGAATGTTCTGGAAATGAGTCTAATACACACGCACGGGGTGGCTGTACTGTGCCCACGGTTCCTGCTGTGCGTATGGCGTGTATGTGAGCGGGGGGACGCTGAAAGGATACGTTGGTTGCGTCATGCTGAAGTGTCCCCATGGTCCGGCCTCGCGATACTGTGGAAATGCGGCACTGTATGGTGGTAGTGGCGGTTGCTGCCACATAGGATACTGGCCCGGCATTTGTTGCTGATAGCTACATTGACTCTCTGCTGTACCACCAAATCTGGATTCGCTGTACTGTGATTCCAGACCTGGTGCTACAGCAGAGGACACTGACAGTCCACCTTGACTCTCCGGTGCAGCACCGAAGCTGGATGCACCACAGAGCGATTCCAGGTTGGGTGCTGCAGCGGACACTGACTGTCTGCCGGCTGCGACATTAGCGTAAGTGTTGGTGGTGCCAGCGTGTCCTTCACGTCGCTGACGGCGGTGACGGTCACCACCTGCAGGCTGGTTGTTGGGAGTGGTGACGTCAGTAGCTGGCCCTCCTCTCTTTATGTTGAGGGCCAGACTGATGGTGCCCTGGCGACTAGGATGGATGGGGTCACCGCGCCTGTAGAATTTTCTACGCGGCAACCCATCAACAGCAGTAAAGACCTGAGTGTTGTCTATCAGTGTGACACCCAGCTTTCTGCACACATGGAACAGGTTACTGTTGGAGGCGGTGATGGCCCTATACAGCTGGTGTCTACTGTCGGTCGGCAGGATGGAGGATGCCTGCAGACGAGCGCCGGGAAATACCCGCCTGCATTCCCGGACGAGCTGTTCCCACACAGCGCTGGTCACTTCCTTCTGTTTGCAATCGTTGATCCCCACGTGGAAGGTCACCAGTGCCACCGCTGTGTGGGACGCGTGTTGTCGCTGGAGCCAGTTCAGCAGGTGGACAGTCCGCAGGCCAGAGACAGATAATACGTCTACTTTTTCTATAGGGTAGGTGGGCATCTTCTCTGCCTTGATGTTGCGAACAACAGAGTCTCCAATGACCAGCGTGGTGGTGTCACTCTGCACTGAATGTCGCAGTATTTGCTCATCTGGAGACATTTTGTTATTACGCTGCTGCTGGCTGCTGGCGTGGTCATACCCGTTGTTGACCTCAGGCAGGCCGCCGGTAATCCGTACTGGTATGAGTCGCTCTGGGCTCTTCTCGGCTGCACTCACAGCCTGTACCGTGGCCAGTTCTTGCAGAACGGGTGGAGGGGAGGGGTGACAGGGAGCAGCGATTGCGCTGCCCGTTACCTGGCGCGGAGACGCACAGATATCAACATTGGCAGACAGGTCAGTTTGAGTGTTACCACTCATGGCAACGTCTGAGTTGTTGGACGCAGTGGCTGATTTCTTTTTCAACTGTTTTTGAATTTCCCTCAGGCGCTGCTTGTGGCTCTGTTTGGCGGAGGATAGCTGGTTGACAGTGCCGTCTGTGGCGTGTTGAGCTGTCTCCACACCAGTTATCCTGTCGTCCAGGCCGGACAACACTTCGCCCACACTTTTCTCCGTAACCTGTAGATCTCTGGCTCTCTTGACCGCCTCGTCACGGAGCTGACTCTCGAGCTGATCAATCCTGGCTAGGGCTGCTGAAAGTCCTTTGAACAGTGTACTGACGTCAGCGCGAAGGTCCGTGATGAGGTTACAAGCACTTTTGAGTTGTGCTCGCAGAGTATCAGGGTCAGTGGTGTCCTCGTGAGGACAGGTAGTCCCGAGGGCCGTGGTGGGTGCGGCCTCTGTATTACGTAATCCCAGTCCCGGAGACGCGGGACTGGCGTTCGTGTTTGGTCGGGTTGGGGGAAGGGGCGTGGCAGTGGACATTACGCCATCAACTGTTGCCGCAACAAGTGAAAAATCAGTGCGGGCGTTCTGAAGTGGCTGGCCAGTAGATGTGATGATGGGATTAGTCGGGGATGAGTGGTCGGATAGAAGGGGCGTCGGTTGATAATCCCCCGGAGACGCGGGACTGGCGTTCGTGTTTGGTCGGGTTGGGGGAAGGGGCGTGGCAGTGGACATTACACCATCAACTGTTGCCGCAACAAGTTAAAAATCAGTGCGGGCGTTCTGAAGTGGCTGGCCAGTAGATGTGGTGATGGGATTAGTCGGGGATGAGTGGTCGGATAGAAGGGGCGTCGGTTGATAATCGAGAGAGAGAGAGAGAGAGAGAGAGAGAGAGAGAGAGAGAGAGATGATGATGATGATGATGATGATGATGATGATGATGATGATGATGATGATGAAACGTTTTTATTCAGGATAAAAAAGTTTTAGTCGTAGAAAATGACAATCTTCCAAACTGTCCTGCTACACTACACATATAAAAATACATCAGACGATACAGCAAAGATAAAACATATATAAGTAAAAAAGACCCATCCCCCCCCCCCCCCACCATCAGAAAAAAATTAAACCAATATATATATATATATATATATATATATATATATATATATATATATATTGGTTTAATTTCTTTTCTGAGGGTAGTGGGGGGGGGGGGACATGTTAATGCAGACAGTCGAACTATTACATAACCTGCAGCAATCAGCTGTGCTGGAGCAACATACTAAGCAGAAAGATAGAACATTCACAACGACAGCAGATATGTATGGACGCGAGCTCTCAAGATAGATAACTTTGAAATAGACTTTAAATGAGAGGGCAAGTTATTCCATGACTTAGCACCGGAAAATGATATGCTAGATTTGAAGATGTCGATTCTCTGTTTTGGGAGATGGAGTAAGCTGTTCCTCGTGCGCGTGTTCTCTCTATTCGTTTGGGAAAACAGCTCACGGAGATAGGCAGGGGCGGCATCGATTATAAACTTTGCACAATTAAGCATTTATAAAGTTCCAATTGTTTGCTAAGTAGTAGGATATTAAGGGCCTTCAGTCCTTCATCAGTAGGGGACGAACCAGGAAGGATAAGCTTAATACCTCGCCGGTAAAGGGAATTATTTTTTTTCAAATGAATGTCTCCATAGTCGTCCCAGATATTGGAAGCATAATAACAATGTGTCTTGATGTGTGCGTTAAAGAATATTTTTCGAGCATCAATGTCAACTGTACGACTTAATTTGGAAAATAAAAAAAACATTCTTCAAAAATGTTTTACAGGCAGTTTCTATGTGAGGCTCCCAGCTGAGCTGGTCGTCTACTGTCACTCCTAACAAACGATGTTTTGACACTTGCTCTATGGGCTGAGAGTGAAGGGACAGTTTAAGAGGTTGCAAACCGCGTTGTTGCTTTTGGCGTGTCGTCACCAACATATTTTTTGTTTTAGGAATACTAATAATCATATGATTTTCTTCACACCAA
The DNA here is from genome assembly GCA_036245525.1 of Semisulcospira habei. NCBI lineage: Eukaryota > Metazoa > Mollusca > Gastropoda > Semisulcospiridae > Semisulcospira > Semisulcospira habei. Next base: position 26,612,652 of record BTPG01000002.1, on the reverse strand, counting down.
CTTGACACTTCATCTAAACTATGTTGGAGGACAGGGCTCAAGGTTGAAACATTTTTATCAGATACATGTAATGATGTATCATCAGCAAATAGTTCACAGTTTGTGTCGGGGTGTGATATTGACAGTGGAAGGTCATTTATAAAGATGTTGAATAATACCCGTCCTAGGGTGGATCACTGAGGAACACAATGGGTCACCAGTCCCTCCGCTGAGTATTTACCATTCAATAACACCTTCTGCGTTCTGTCTAAGAGATAGGACGAGAGAAAAGCGACTGCATTTGAATCAATGTGATATAAAAGTAACTTCTTTAGTAAGATTGAGTGGTTAATGAGATCGAAGGCTTTTTTAAGATCTAGAAATACAACACCTGAATGTTTGGACTCATTTATGGCAGTAAGCCATTTGTAGGTTGTGAGAGTTAAGGCTGTCTGCCACGAATGTTTAGGCGGGAAAGTTGATTGTGCTGTACTAATAAGGCGGTTTTTCTCCAGGAATTGAAGTAAATGAATATGTATATGCTTTTCAAGTGGTTTGGACACTGCTGATAAGATTGAAATAGGTCTGTACTCACTTGGGTCGCTTAGATCTTTGCATTTTTGGTAGAGGAGTAACTTTTGCTATTTTCAATTCATCGGGAAACATGCTCTTTTGAATCGAAAGGTTATATATAAAGATTAACGATTCAACAATATAAGGGCGCGCAACTTTCAGGATTTTACTGCTAATACCGTCAACACCACAAGATGTACTTTTCATGTTGGTGACAGATTTTCCTACATCAAGGACGGTCAATAGGGGAAATGAGAAAGTATTGCCAGCGTTTATCTGACTGTGCTGTTTCAATTGTTCTGAACATACGTATTCACCTGGCTCACTGGTGTTCGTCTGTGACAGGGTTTTAGCAATGTTAAGAAAGTGTTAATTAAATACATCAGCTGTAAGGACAAGGACACCCCTTCTTTTGCTAGATTGTCCTTTAGTAAATGTGTTAATCACCTGCCACACGCTGCGTATGTCTTTGCAGCCCGCAATAATCTTGTCAGCATACTGTCTCTGTGTTTTACGTACTAATGATTTAACTATGTTTCGCTGTTTTTTGTACTCGTCAATTTTCTTTTGTTGTTTCAATAGATCTCTTAGTTCCATCGCAGTTTTAATTTCATCCGTCAGCCACTCAGGCACAGTGGTGTTTTAACACGCTTAGTGCGCCTCGGGGCATGTCTGTCAAGAACACAGAGGAACAACTTATACCAGTGGGACAGCGCTACATTGGGATCGTTATAGTTATACACATCGGAAAATGGTGTTTGGGAAAGGTCATGCAAAAAATCATCTTGCTTAAATTTTTGGAATGATCTGTAGAGGATGGTTATTTGCTCCTTATGAGGTTTCTTTGGCAACTTCGAAGATAATGAAAAACAAATAGGAAAATGATCACTGACAGAGATGCTGGGTACATAGACATTGCTAAGGGCACTGTCGTTGGTTGTATAAACATGGTGAATTAATTTGGATGAAGTAGCAGCGACCCTGGTGGGTGGCTGAACTATTTGTCTAAGGCCTAAGAACGTTATCATGGATTTTCATGACGTTTTGCCAGGTTTCAATAAATCAACATTAAAATCACCGAGTATATGTATATCACCCTTAGAGTTTTGTACTTTGTCAACCATTACAACAAAATCATCTTGCCAGGACACTGTAGCTGCGGGGTTTCTGTAAATAAAGCATACGAAGGTCGGGGTTGACTTGGCGGTTGCTTTTATCTCAAGCCACAGACTTTCCACATGATTGGATTCCAGGTCACATCGTCGTATCACGTTGTTAGCAATAGTATTGTGAACATAAGCACAAATGCCAGTATGACCAGGCGCTGAAGCATCTCGCCTATGAATGGAGAATTTTTGTATGGTGTTAGCTTGTTCACTTATATTCTCTGTCAACCTGCTTTCTGTAAAGCCAAATATATGAAATGGGGAGGGTTTGTTGAGTAGTACTGTAACGTCTGATACTTTACTGCAAAGGTGATATATATTGAGGTGGCCTATTCTAAGCAAATGATCGCTGACACTAGTAAACATGTCAGTTAACTTCGCAACCAAATACTAGTTTCAAATATACTAACAAACTAAATGACAGTTTAAACAACAATAAAAGTGTCACTATGTGGCATGCAGATCAGTGGTCAAAACACAGCACTAAAACATACGCGAAAGATAAAAAAGGAAGAAAAATATAGCGGATCGTAGATGTAAAAAAAAAAATAAATAAAGTCTGCAGATAATAATTATATAGGTCTTTGCGTGTGCAACGTACCGTTGCTAAAAAAAAAAACAGAACGCGATGAAGCGTACCAGAGTAATCTTATACTATTTGCTACCGACACAGTCAGTGATAAGAATCACTTTAATAGCGACTAAGTTGTGCACTCCTGTTCAATACACAGGCTAACACAAAGAAGTACCCAACGGAGAAAGAAACACGCTTAGAAAAAACGGTACAACACAATTTATTAATATTTCGGCGGGTAAATACCCTTTGTCAAAATAGACAAACAAACAGAGACATTAGCCGCTACTTATCTTCATATGCAGAAGGAATGTGCCACATTCCTTCTGCATATGAAGATAAGTAGCGGCTAATGTCTCTGTTTGTTTGTCTATTTTGACAAAGGGTATTTACCCGAAATATTAATAAATTGTGTTGTACCGTTTATTCTAAGCGTGTTTCTTTCTCCGTTGGGTACTTCTTTGCATTTCACACGCTTGGCAGTCACCTTTTTGGTCTGGACAGGCTAACACAGTTTGTAAGTTCACAGAGCGCTGCAATTGTCATAATTATACGCGCCTTCCGATGAGAATTGCACGCGGGTGTGTCTATCCACACTGACCACTAAGCCAGTCATCGCACACTAATCAGTCATCAAGGGTCATCTGCTAATCCTGAACATCTTAGTAACAAGATTATGTTGTGTGATTGTATGGCGACTAATCGTCGCACAAAGAGGCGCACTGGGTGTCACTGATGCGTTACGGTCTATCACACAACTATGAACTAAACGTGGTTGAGACTTCGTCGTGACGTCATACATTAGAACGCCAGCTTTGTCAGAAAAACGTACATGAATCTATATCGTGCAGTAAGTCACCGATTTCTCAGGTACAAATTGAGTTTAAAAATCACTTTGAGTATAGCGTCAATATTGAAGGATATACACTTGATCGCGGTTCTATGTCGCAATCAAAACTACACACGTTTCACAGTTACGACAGCAATAGAGTTCTGTAGTACTAATCAATTAATAATCATGAATTTGAGCATTTGGATGACATCCGTCCTGTATAAATAATCTCATTTGGGCTGATATATGACAGGAACAACAGTCCGACCCGGAGCCAGGACTGCCCGTACCGGCGCAACCCGAGCGTCTCCCACAACCCTCCCCTGTCAGTGCCAAAGAAGGTTGTGAAAAACAATCAAAATACGCACACCTGCAAGAACCATCCAGGAAACGGGTCGGACTGTGGCGCCCATCAGACATCAATCTTTATTCATTTAATGAGAATTAATTATTAGTTTGAACGCGGTGAAAAGAAGTTGCGCCATTTTCAGCACTAATTCAATGGGAATATGGTTGTCACAACTAGCAGCTGGGGCCCAGGCATTAGCAGCTGAGGTCTGGGCCGTTCCGGTAGATGAAGTCACAAGAGGCGGAAAGACAGTTGTCTGGAACATCGGTGACTGTTGTTCCGCCTGGCCTCGTCGTTTCGGGGACGAAGGGTCGACAGGCTGCTGCCGAGTTTCGGCGGCACTGGCTGAAGAGGCCGAGTCAACTCTGAGTTGTTAACTTGAGCGGGTCGCACTCCGTGGCCATGACATGCCAGGCGGGCCGGGCACCCTCCAGTCATGTCAGAGCTATGGGGTTTGCGTGCCTGGTAACCGGGCGCAGAGTTGAAGTTGGTATGATCTCGTGCAGCTACGTAGGGCCGGTATTCACCGTAGCGTATATTGAGGGCCAGACGTTTTGTGCCTTCAGCGCTGGGGTGCATTCTGTTTGTAATAAAGTGTATTACTGTCAGGTTTAGTGACTGTTTTGACAGTGGTGGTCGCAAGTTGCCGTAGCACCGGTCATTGTAGTAATAGTGAGTTGTTTTTGTGTTGGGGTAGAGACGGGTTAGTGTTCCTTGTTTTGCACGTGCGGGGCGCGCTAGTGGATGCGGTAGTGTGTTCACTGCCGAGTTTACCTTGTCGGTAGCAAGGGAATAATAGTTTAGTTCGCAGCTGTATTCGGTTAGAACAGGTTGTCTTGCCCAGCTGACTGTTTGAAGTCAGTGACACAGCGCCGATCCAGTCCCGGGGTCATTGGAGGCCGGAGACTGGGGTTGTTTTTGCGCCTACGGGTGGCGGCGTTTTGTGACAAGTCGCAGAGGAGGTAAGTGCGTTAAGAAACCCGCGTGCGGATGTTTTGTCATGTTATGGTTGTTATAGGTGTTTTGTACTATGTGCTAGGTCTAGGGGTATCGTGGGGGAAAAAGGAGGGTAGAACTCGATGGGTGTTAAAGGGAAGTATTGTTTTGGCGTTATTGTTTGGTTCTGTAATTATTAGTTGTTTTTAACTGTTTAGTGAAATGTTGTATTCGCTTGTTGTGGAAGTGCAGAGAATGTTAGGAAGGTTTATATGTAGTGTTTGAGAACTTTCGTTGTTTTGGTTCATGTGTAAATTTTGGAATGATTTGGAAAGCACGTGTCATATGAGTGAAGGTCAAGTGCTTGAATGGTTAGTGGTAGTGTTTTTGTAAATCAAGCAGGGTGGGTATGGTGGTTAGCTGGTTTTAGGACCCTCTGGTTTACGTTACTTACGGGGCCGTTTAGGCTTCTGCTTTTGTTTTGCATTTTTGACGTTCGGGGTCGGGACCGGTTGGAGGGCCGACGGGCATTAGGACCAACCACGCCTCGCTGGACCGGGTGTCGGCGTGGAAAGGGCGCGGTCATCTGTACTGCCGGAGCCGCCGTGCCGCCATTGCAACCAGACCTCGCGCCAGGGAAACACAGAGAGAGACTGAGAGAGAAGACCCGCGAAGCTGTACGACCGTTAAGGAAGCCGGACGGGGAGGGATCCACAGGCGTTCGTCGACTTTGGTCCCATTCTTATTCAGCTTTCCGTCACTCACTCTGCCTTGGTGTAGTTACATGATTCTTGTATATGAACGGTATATTGTACATAACGTTTTTCAGCCGTCAGTTCGGAGGGCTGTGACCTGACTTTTTACTGTTATTGTGGGGCAACGGTGCTGCGTAGCGTGGGGGAGTGTTTGTTTCCACCACTCGATGCAATGCTGATGCTGCGGAAGTAGTATTAACCTTGGAAGTAGTGTTAACCTTGGTTTAGTTTTTTCCCTTTTGTTTTTCTTTTCTTTCTTTTTTTTTTTCGGGAGGGGGAGGGGAGTAGGGGGCAGGGAGGGGAAGTGTCGGTGGGAAGGAAGGAAAGGGGGATAGTTAGTGTAATAGTAATAAACATTGAATGTGCGTGTAAAGTAAATGTGTTGTGTTGCTTGTGCTGAGCTGTAACCTGTCTTGAGGCAAGACGCTAGGGTCCTTTATCTATCTCTTTCTTCTCTTCTACTCCTAACCTTCATTCTCGTCTATCTCTCTTTAGTCGGGACATTTGGGGGTTCTACTTCTATTCTATCTTCCATTCTCGTCTGTCCCTCCCTAGTCGTGACAATCACATCGCACACTATCCGATGAAATGGTCTGTTTCGCCCGGCCGAGCACACTCTTTTCTCACAAGTCAGTCATTGTTTTGTGTTTAAGAATGAGGTGTGTTTCGAGGACGTTTTGCTTTCGAAGCCGGTACTCCTCTCGTCAGCTGACCAAACCATTTGAGACATCCACTTTCAAAGCAGTTTTTGGCTGTTGTTTTAGTCTCCTACATTTAACCCCGATTTACTTATCGGGTCAGATGTGTTTGCCCCTGGTTTTGGGGCATGTTTCTTAATTGTTTTTTTACGTTTTACCAAGATTTTTCTTTTTCCTCGTCTTATTTGGCCGAGGGTGAGAACCTTAGTTTGCTTCGCTGGGTGAGGTTTTCCAACTCCGGTCGACACAGTGGGCTGATACGTTGGTTAGCGTGGTTTACACCTAACCCCTCGCTCGTTGTTTGGTACGGAACAGGCTGAGTTCTTCAATTCTGTCAATTGCGTTATAGCAGTTTCTTGCGAAGCGGAATGGTTCCCCTTTTACTAGTCCTTTGAAGACTGCTGGTGGGTGAGCCGACAGGTGCTGTAGGTACTGATATGTTTCAGTTGTGCACTCTGACACGTCGTGGCGGCGATGGAACGCCTTGTCCGCAGGCCAGAGCCTATGATGGTCTGAGGTCCGGCGTCAGGCTGCATCGAAGAGAGGCAGGAGAGGCTGGCTGTGCAGTACATGCATCAGGAGGCCTTGATTTTTTCGTCGTCTGAGGGAATAGGCATAACTTCATCCGTGAGATGGAGTTCCCGCTGGGTTGTTTTATCTCTCTTTTGACCGCGATGGGAAGTTTTTGAGTCAACACTGTTTCGTTTAAGTGTTCGGGATGTAGGGCTATATCTTGATTGTTTGGTCTTCTGTTAGCAAAGCTTTCCCGGGGTCGTAGTTCTTGGTCAGAAAGGTGTCGGTGTGGTCCACGATGGCAATATCAGCCTTCCTGCAGGCCGCGTGGAGGTTGTCATTGGATTTAGCGGCGGCTGCAAACAGGGGGTGGCGTTGACCAAAGGGCGGCATGATGGTGGACGCCTGTAGAGTGGCCTGCGGGAACTTGGTGGCCAGCAGATCGATGAGCTGCAGCCACGTGTTGCATGCGACCGGAACATTCAAGTTGCGGCAGCTGTTAATTGCGACATGAAAGGTGACGTGGTGTACATTTCGGACAGGCTGGCGGGTGTCAAGCCACCTGATGAGGTCGCTGACAGACAGACCTGACACCGCCATGTTCTGAACTGTAAAATCCGGAGCTGACATTTTCCGGTCATCGATGAACCTGATAACTGAGTCGCCGAGGAGTAGAGCGTGCGACTGCGGGTTCACCTTTGATTGGCACAGCTTTTCATAAGGTGTCAGCAGCTTGGTGTTCACGGCGTTGGTCGAACCGGGAGTTGACCTGTCAGATTTGTGGTCAGGGTCACGCGTGGCCCTGCTGTCACTCAGCTGTGTGTCAAGAGGAGCGAAGCGGTTGTGGGTTTCGATGCTGAACGATGAGTGGCGAGGCACATAATTATCATGCTGTTGCAGGGGGCTCACAGACAGGTGAGAATCATGAGGGTCTGGGGTGTTCACCGAGTGATTGGTGGCCGGGGACGGGGTGGCCGGGGGAGGGGGGAGGGGCGACGTGGAGGCTAGGGCTGGTTTCACTGTTTCCTGGGAAGCTGTTGCCTGGCGAAGTGCTCCTACTTGTTTTTTTCAGGGTACCGATCACGGCGCTCTGTGTGTCTCTGGCAGCAGCAGGTTTTGAAATTTGTTTGGTGATGGCTTCCTGCTCCACTGTAATTTTCTGCAAATCAGCGCACGTTGACTGTTCAACCCTGGTCAGGTCTTTTTCCACCACAGAAAGGCCGTGCTTCTTCTTAACCTCGTTGTCTTGTACTTGGGCTTCAAGAGCGCTTTGTTGTTGTTACAAGGTCAATGACACAGTGCGCCTTGACACTCGCCACTTCGGTCTTCACTGAAGAAAGTTCCGACTGGAGTTCTTTGATGTTAGCCGTTGAAGCCTCCAATTTTTGCTGAAACTGACACAGGAGAGCTGGCTGAGAGAGAGAGAGAGAGAGAGAGAGAGAGAGAGAGAGAGAGAGAGGGAGAGAGGGAGAGAGGGAGGGAGAGGGAGGGGGAGAGAGGGGGGAGAGGGGAGGGAGAGGGAGGGGGAGAGAGGGGGGAGAGGAGGGGGAGAGAGAGGGGGAGGGAGAGGGAGGGAGGGAGGGAGGGAGGGAGAGGGGGAGGGGGAGGGAGAGGGAGAGGGGGAGGGATGGAAAGGGAGGGAGGGAGAGGGAGGGAGGGAGAGGGAGGGGGAGAGGTAGGGAGGGAGAGGGAGGGAGGGAGAGGGAGGGAGGGAGAGGGAGGGAGGGAGAGGGAGGGAGAGAGAGGGAGGGAGGGAGAGGGAGGGAGAGAGAGGGAGGGAGAGAGAGGGAGGGAGAGGAAGAGGGAGAGGGAGAGAGAGAGAGGGGGGGGGGAGAGAGAGAGAGGGGGGGGGAGAGAGAGAGAGAGAGAGAGGGGGGAGAGAGAGGGGGGGAGAGAGGGGGAGAGAGGGGGAGAGAGGGGGAGAGAGAGGGAGGATGAGGAGGAGGAGGAGGAGGAGGAGGAGGAGGAGGATGATGATGGTGGATGATGATGGATGATGATGATGATGAAACTTTATTTTTCAACGGTAAAAAGTTTTGACAGAAAACAAATCGTCATTTTACAAACTTGCCGTTGCTAACTACAGGATAAAAAAAGAAGGGAAACTATAAAATATATATGTACATACAAAACCCAATAGCATCATTATGTACAGAAAAAAAATAATACTCATCACACACACATGCACAGACGCACGCACGCGCGCGCCGCTCACACATACACCCACACGCACAAACACGAGTACACACACGCACATGCGCACACACATGTAAAAACCATCTGTATGAAATACATGAGATACAGGAAATATTACAGTACCTGAGAAACGTACTAAGTCTGACTCATCAGGTAATCAAAAAGTTTTGTTTTAAAACTTCCTGGTGAGGTAATAGTTTTCAAATGTGCAGGGATAGAATTCCAAGCAAACGGACCAGAGAATGACATACCAGTGTGAAAAAGGTAAATTCTTGGCAGTGGTAGGGGTGAGGTATTGTTTCTTGAGGTCCGTTCACGTTCTTGGTGAGATATAAATTTAGTGATTAGATACTGGGGTGTCATATTATTCAGTATTTTATGCATATAGACGCATTTGTTTAATGTAAGATGCTGACGCAGACCGAGAATGTTTAAATGTCTAAATTTTTCTGTGGTAGGGATGGGGCGTCTATCTATCATTTTTACAGCTCTTTTGTATATGGAGTTTAATCTCTTCATGTGGACATCACTGCAGCCGTCCCACACTGTGGAGACATAATCAACATGGGACTTTATATGAGCATGAAAAAACAATTTACGGGTATTTGTATCCGTTACATGTCTAAGCTGGGACAATAAGAAAGTGTTTTTAGCAATGGTCTTACAAACCGCATTTATATGAGTCTCCCAGGATAGTTGTTCATCAACATGTATTCCTAAGAATTTACGCTCAGTGACTTGTTCAACAGGTTCAGTGTTTAATTGTAATTGTAATGGCTGTAATCGGCGTTGATGTTTTTGCCGCGTGGCGATTAAGATACTCTTTGTTTTTGCTGGGTGAAGAACCATATGGTTCTGTCTACACCAGTCAGATACCTCATTGAGACTACATTGTAAACTATGGCTAATGTCCGTCGTTTTTTTTTTTTTTTTTTTTTTTTTTTTTTTGCCAGAAACATGAAGACTCGTATCGTCAGCAAATAGATTACAATTAACGTCAAAATTAGTGATATGCAACGGTAGATCATTAATAAATAGTATGAATAGAAGAGGGCCCAAAATAGATCCCTGGGGGACGCCGTTTTTTACATTTCCTTGCTTAGAGTATCTTCCATGGGCGTACACTATTTGTTTTCTGTCAACGAGATATGGTCGGAAGAATGCTATAGCGGTTGCGTCCAAGCGATAAACGGTTAGTTTATTTAGGAGAATGTCATGGTCCACAAGGTCAAACGCCTTTTTAAGGTCTAAAAAAACTGCTCCTGACATCAGGCTTTTATTGATTGATTCCAGCCAGCTGTCTACAATATGTGTCAGTGCTGACTGACAAGAATGTTTCGGCCTAAAACCAGACTGGTGAATATTAAGTAATTTACCTTTTTCTAGAAAATCAAGGAGATGTTTTAGAATGTGCTTTTCAAGGGGTTTTGACAAAGCTGACAGAAGGGAGATTGGACGATAGTTATTAATATCTTCAAGATCTTTAGATTTAGGATTGGGATTACCGTTGCTTCTTTGAGAATGATTGGAAATGTACTTTGCTTTATGCAGAGGTTGAAATATATATGTTAGTGATTCTACTGTATACGGTAATGAGATTTTTACGGTTTCATTATTAATACTATCAATGCCAGCAGACTTTTTGTTGGGTATGCTACAAATATATCTGCCGACTTCCGCAACTGTAATATCAGGGATGGTGAAAGTATTTGATATAGTTGTTTTTTATGTGTTCTCTGAGAGAACTCGGCACTTCATACGGTTTACTGTTATTTGCAGCTGACAATGCCAACATTTCGGCTGTCCTTAAGAAATGTTATTTAATATATCAGCTGACATATGAGATGGGATTTCGGGTGCTGATTTACCCTTCGTTATGACGTTTAGAGCTTTCCAAACAGATGCCGTGTATTTTTTGTCTCGAATCATTTGTTGGAAAAAAGACTTCTTAGACGCTCTAACTAAATATTTGACACGATTGCGTTGTTTTTTGTATTCTTCGTACTTTTGCTCTTTTTCAGTTTGTCTCTAAATGACATGGCCTGCTTGATATCCGCTGTTAACCACGGTGGTATGGTGAAATGTTTAACTCGTTTTTCACGTATTGGCGCATGTTTATTGAGGACACTGAGAAACAGATCCATCCAGCACGACAAGGCACTGTCAGGAGATTGCTGATCATAAACCTCAGTAAACGGAGCATTGTGCAGGTCCCACAGAAATTCGTCTTTATTAAAGTATTTAAAGGGGCGATATTTTATAGTTTTATGTCTTTTATTTTTTTGCTTTTCTAGTTTCATGGCGACGTTACAACATACTGGGTTATGATCGCTGACAGCTAAGGAGGGAACCTGCACATTTGATATTTTATCGTCATTTGTCACGTACATGTCATCAATTAAGGTTGAGGATGTAGATGTGGTTCTAGTGGGTTTTTTTAACTAATTGTTTTAAACCGAATAAGGCTGTTGTTGATGCCCATGCAGCATGGTGCCCTTTGGGCTTAAGTAGGTCAATGTTAAAGTCGCCCAGAAGAACAATGTTATCTTTACTTTGATTAACTTTATCCATCATTTCTACGAAGTCATCATACCAGTCCCAGTTGGCTGCTGGATTTCTATAGATAAAGCCAACCAGGACTGAGGGGGATTTAGATGTTTTCACCTCGACCCATAAACTTTCAACTTCGGCTGACTCTAAGTCCTGTCGTCGTTTAACGTTACTAATTATCGAATCATGTATATATACTGCAAGTCCAGTGTGCTGGGGACTTGAAGCATCTCTGCGGTGTACTGAGAAGTTTGGAACTGAGATGGAGTTATCCCTGACAGTGCTCTTGAGCCTCGACTCGGATACACCAAAAACATGAAAATGTGTTGGCGTGTTCAAGAACACAGACAAATCTGGCACCTTATTAACTAAATGTTAAATGTTGACCAATTGGTGACCAATTCTCAACTCATCAGGTCGTTGTGGGGCAGTTTTTACATTATATTTTGGCATGTTGGTAACAGAACAAACGTAACAATAATATTCCAAAAAAATAATAACAATAATGTCAATGTATAAATGAATAAGAAAGCGACAAGAAAACGAAGGAAAAACAACAGCAACAACAATAAAGCAAAATTAAAATGTTTTTTACTATCGTGGTCAGAGTTCGAATTGCTTGGTAATGTCAGATACGAAATAAAAGGCTCGACAGCTATGTAGAAAGAATCAGAAAATAAAGAAACACTTCCAAGCGCACCTAGGCACGCTCGCCCGATGCTGCAGTTCCTAACTACTAATATAGTAATAATCGCACATCAAAATAAAATGGACTTCTATAATTTAAAACAAAACAAAAAACAAAAAAGTCACTGCGACTTTGAAATCAAGCACAGCTAACTACGGACAAAACAAAACCACAGTCATTAAAGTCGAAAATGTCATTCTAGATTTTAAAAAAAGCTCAATTCAACTCGACTCGAGGATTAATGTCACAAAAAGATCCACGAAACACGCACAATAGAACTTTGGCAACCCTGCGAAAAAACTACTAAAAAACAAAAACAAAAACTGTCTGAAATACACGCTGTCAAATAAAAAGGGTGTGTCCTATGACTGTCTAACACAAGCTGTCAATCTAGAGACTCGTGTCCTAATGTCCGGCGCGTGGTCTGAATTTCTGCAGCAGAGAAAACAAGGATGCGCAGTCACTTTCACTAAGCTGGGGCACTCCTGGGGGTGGGGGTAGTGGGGCATATGGAAATACGGAGGGATTAGAGTACGGGTACACCGGTCGGCCGTCTGCTCCGAAGATGGGGGGGGGGGGGGGGGGCATGGTTGGTGTGGAGTAACCGTAGGGTGGCCGCTGTGACTTCTGTTCCGGAGCAGTTCCGGCCTTTGATCCACCGCTACGTTGGGTGACTAGCGGCGTGCAGTCGGCTTGACTGCAGTCTTTTTCCACAGTATGCTCCTGTCAGAATCGGGGTGCAAGGCTGGAACTGACTGGGCGCTGAGAGCGTCTGTCTCTTTGAGGCTCTTTGTCTCTGGCACCAGACTTGCCATGTGTGTCACCGTCCCGGGCAGCTGTTAATGGTGGCGAGACTTTGGGTGATTTGGTTCTGGCCGGGCTGCGTTGTTGGAGGTGCGGCCAGAGTACGAACGCTTGATGTTGACAGCAAGAGCACTGGTGCCCCGCTTGTTGGGATGGATGGCGTCTCTGAACCAGCCGCTCTTTACCTCGCCGGTTCTTGTAGAGAAGGCGTAGTCATTGTCAACAAAGTTGACCTTGAGGGATGCGCACATTTCTCTGAGGCATAGGTTGGTGTCAGTGATGCATGGGTCTGGCTGCTGACGCTGGTTGTTCGTGGGCAGGATGGAAGACATGGAGATTTCTGCCTTGGGGAAGACTCGTCTGGTAGCAGAAATCACATCCTTCCAGCCCTTCTTGCCGATGACGAACCCACGCTTACAGTCGTTGATGCCAACGTGTATGACGACTGTGCTGACTGTATTCGTGGGTTCGGCATCATGAAGGTGCTGTAGAATGCCGGCTCTGTCGAGGCCCGACACTGACACGACCTGTGCCTTGTCAGTGCCAGTGACGGACATCAGCTGTCCGTGCAGACCGCGTAGAACAGAGTCACCTAAAAGCAGCGTCTGGGTGACAGGCTTTAGCTCTGGAATCCCAGTACGGTCGGTGGGTTTGTCAGAGCCTGGAGAGGGTCGGGGTGTTGGTACCGGCTCCTTGTGCTCGGGCGTTTGCCGGATAGCAGTGTTGTCGTGAGCTGGACGCAGGGGTTCAGATGTGGTCGTGGTGGCAGGGGATTTGGAAGTGGCAGGCGGTTTTTCCGGCGCTTGCTTTGCCTTGATGTTGGAGGGGTGAGAAATGCCTTTCTTGCTGCCTTTCTTGCCGGTCCTCGATCCCTCCTTCTCCCACTCCAGCTGGGTGATTCGTTGTAGGAGGTGTCTAATTTCAGTTTGCAGCGCATCCACCTCAATATTGTACGCGTGTCGGATCTCTCCAACTGCTGACCGGAGAGCAGCTATCTCTGCCATTACGCGCTCCATGGCTAGGGGGTCTGGGTTGAGAACAACAGGGCAGACCGTCTGGCACGCAGACTCGATAACCATGACATCAGCAGGGGCAGGAGGCTGAGTGCCAATGCTGCCGACGTCAGATGTGATGGCAGCACAATCGTTGTCGATGCTGTCGTTGGTTATGGTGCCAGCGCCGCCGACGTCGGAGGTAGGGGCAGCACTAGCTTTGCTGACAATGGTAGAGATAGTGGTAGCGCCAGAGAGAGAGAGAGAGAGAGAGAGAGAGAGAGAGAGAGAGAGAGAGAGAGAGAGAGAGAGAGAGAGAGAGAGAGAGAGAGAGAGAGAGAGAGAGAGAGAGAGAGAGAGAGAGAGAGAGATAGAGATGATCATGATGATAATGATGATGACGATGACGATGATGACGATGATGATGATGATGATGATGATGATGAAGATGAAAATCTAAATAAATCGAGAGTTATAATTAATAAAAGATTAAATTAAATCTTGTATAAAAAAACAACTTACCTTTGATTAGTCCACTGGAAGTCCATCTCGTTTTCTTTCAGTCGTGTGGAGTGGGTCATTGAGCGGTACTTTTCTTCCGGTGGATTCTTATCACGTGGCCAGTAGGACATGCGCACTTGTATCTGGTAGATCTTCAAGTCGACCTTCTTTGGGTTGTTTTCATAGTCGACTGAAAAGAGAGAGAGAGAGAGAGAGAGAGAGAGAGAGAGAGAGAGAGAGAGAGAGATGGAGAGAGAGAGAGAGAGAGATGGAGAGAGAGAGAGAGAGAGAGAGAGAGAGAGAGAGAGAGAGAGAGAGAGAGAGAGAGAGAGAGAGAGAGAGAGAGAGAGAGATTATAATGAATCGTTTATTGCAGGATAAAGTTATAAGGCAACTCAGTGCCTGTCTTACAAGCTGTCCTGCATACAAAACAAAACACGGCAGGAAAACGAACGCATCATACAAAGACAAAACAAATGCCTGAAAACCATTAACGAACACAAAAGTTGACTTATTGTGAAAAAAATAAACCAAACATTCAAACAAACCCCAGCGTTGGAAAATTTGTAACTGCCGCTGAAGCAAAAGCAACTGAAATAAATTGGCGCATAGCATTGTTCTTATACACTAAGACAGCATCATACACAGACACAATAGCGTATAGCCACACTGCCAATACAACAGACGTTCAGTAAGAAAATGTAAGGAGAAAAAGAAAATGTTTGACATTTACTTTTTATCGGCAGTATTATGTATATTAGCCGAACTGTAAAGTCACTCTAATTGGAAGTGAGTGAGGAATTCGAAAGCACGTTTAAAAGGAGTTTTAGTTGAAAATGATTTGATGTTCAGACACCAAACCAAGCCAGTGGTAGGAAAACCTTTAAAATTTAACCCCTTGGGCATGCAGCTACCGGTACTGGCTACAGTACCGGTGGCAACAAGCACAAAGGGGTTGACAAAGACATGATCAGAACGATTAATGATGACACAGATTATTGGAGTCCTTTCTAAATCTGTGAGCTCACAGAGGACAGCTAGTGTTCCAGACATGTGAGACAATCCGTGACTCTTGACGCAGACTGTTTTTGTTAATCGCCCCCCACCCTCCCATCCCCCTCCAAAAAAAAAAAAAAAGAAAAAAAAATAGAGATAGAGAAAGAGAGAAGAGAAAAACACCAATATGTCCAAGGATCAGATGGATTGACGTGGTGCTTTATATTTCAGAGTGTCACTCAGCACGAACTCGACTGACCAGAAGTGTAACCAACTAGTATTAACTGGGCTGAACCGAAATGAACTGATTTGAGACCGACAAGAGAATCTCATGAGGAGCTCCACATGCGCAGGGTCATGAAGATCTATGCCTCTTGTATTTGGGTGGTGAACCGTATTATGTGCCCTTTCATTTGCTCATTTGCACGTTTGCAGACGGATCGTGTTTTGTTTTTTAAAAAAGTTATTATTTATGTGTTAATTAATTAATTAATTAATTAACTATTTAATTAACTATTTAATTAACTATTTAACTATTTAATCAGTCAGTCAGTCAGTCAGGCAGGCAGGCAGGCAGGCAGTGAGGCAGTCACGCAGTCAGTCAGGCAATCAATCAATCAATTAATTAATGTATTTATTTTTATTATTAATAATTTTTAGTGATAAACCGTACTTCACTGCATATTACAAGAACAAGAATAAGAAAATGATAATAATAATAATAATAATACTAATAATAATTAAGAGTAGTAACAGCAGTGGTATTAGTAGTAGTAGTAGTTATAGTAATAGTAGTAGTAGTAGTAGTAGTAGTAGTAGTAGACTTCTTGTTGTTATTATCTTTATTATTATTACTGGGGTTTTTTCTTCTTCTTCTTCTCCTTCTGCATCTTATTATCATCATCCTGATCCTCATTATTAATATTATTATTATTATTATTATTATTATTATTATTATTATTATTATTATTATTATTCACTCACTGCTCAGACAATGTTGTTTTAGATCGCCGGATGGAGGGGATTTTAAGCCATTATTATTATTATTATTATTATTATTATTATTATTATTATTATTATTATTATTGTTGTTGTTTGTGGTGTTCGTGTTGGTGTTGTTGTTGTTGTTTGTCACGACATGGGTTTACTTTTTCCTATTTTTGTAAGGGAAATAAATTTAGAGGGGTGACAGTGACTGGTTAGTCACTGGGTAAGAGGACAGCATAGGTGAGTTGTTTGGCCATTACACAGGAATTGGTGCCGTGATTGCGGAGGTCGGATCGGGTGGTTACTCATACATGTGAACTTACATCGCACTTTTAATTGAGCACAAGTTGTGGTTTTTTTTTTTTTTTTTTTTTTGTTTTTTGTTTTGTTTCTTTTTTCCTGAACCGTACTTAACTAAATTGTTAGTCAGTCGCTTGCTAGCAGCGAACAAAAGCAACAGTCTCCTAGGAAGGTCTTTCAGGCGCGGTTCTCCATTAGCTGAAGCCCTTAAGCGGTTGTGCCGTTCCTCTGTAACTGCCCTGCAATACGGCCCTGGTCGCCCCGGAGCCGGTGCCCTGGAAAGGAGAAGAAACTGCCACCACTTAACCCCTGGCTTTTCTCGTTTGTCTTCGTCCCAGCTGGGGCTTCTTCATGGATGACAGTAAGTGTGCGCAACAATTTTTTTAGTGGCCATATGCTCGGGGGGGGGGGGGGGTGTCTCTGTGTTTGTTCCGTTATTATTATTAGTTTAGTTAGTGAGTATTGGGGGCAAGTGTAAGAATGTAAAAATTTCATTTATTTTGTTTGGTACTATTTAGCGTCGGAGGGTAAATTCGGGATTGAGTTATATGGTAATGTGTAAATATGCATTTCGTTGAGTTTGAATTTATTATTGTTGTGGGAGAGAGGTGAAGGAATATAAAAGACGGCAATTAAGATTGCCGGGCGGGTGATGTGATTACCTTTCTCCTTTTTGTTAGTTAATCATATGTGTATTTTTGTACCCTTCCTTCAATGCATCTAAAAATCTGCGTGGATTAGTCAGCCACCGTTACTGTGCGGAAGGGCTGGGTGGTACGAGTGTGAGAGTGAAGGCTGGCTGTGTCACCCCTCGTGGGACTACGACGCCGTACCTGAGCGCTGTTGTGAGCGTCGTGGCAGACACCGCGTTTAGCCCAGGTTGAGTCGTCCCATTTAATATTTACTAACCCGCTTTAAGTAAAGTCTTGTCCTTTTGTAAACTGGTAAAAGAACGTTGTGAGACTAATTTCATTTCCTCGTGGTGACAATATTATGAGAGGAATTTTGTCGCAGTGACACACATATTGTGTATTCTGAAATATTTATTATTTAAAAGGATCCATGTGCTATAAAGGACTTTATCACATAGGTGTCACGGTTAGTGACTGTTTTTGACAGAGGTAGTCGAAAGTTACCGAAGCACCGGTCAGTGTAGGAATAGTGAGTTGTTTTCACGTTGGTAGAGACGGGTTAGTGTTCTTTGTTTTGCACGTGCGGGGCGCGCTAATGGAATGCGGCAGTGTGTTCACTGCCGAGTTTACATTGTTAGTAGCATGGGAATAATAGTTAAGTTCGCAGCTGTACTCGGTTAGACCAAGTTGTCTTGCCTAGTTGACTGTTTGGAATCAGTGACTGACCGTCTGTGGGAGTCAGTGACATAGCGCCGATCCAGTCCCGTGGTCGTTGGTGGCCGGAGACTGGGGTTGTTTTGCCTGCAGGTGGCGGCGTTGTGACGGGTCGCAGAGGAGGTGATTGCGTAAAAATCCCGCGTGCGGATGTTTTGTCATGTTATGGTTGTTATGGGTGTTTTGTACTATGTGTGTGTTAGGGCTAGAAATATCGTGGGGGGGGGAAGGGAGAGGGGGGAAAGACTGCGATGGGGGGGGGGGGGGTAGTATTGGTTGACATTATCGGTTTGGTTCTATTTAATTATTAGTTGCTTTTAATTGTTTAGCGAAATGTTGTATTCGCTTGTTGGTGAAGTGCAGAGAGTTTTAGGAGGGTTATATGTAATGTTTGAGAACTTTCATTTATTTGGTTGATATGTCATTTTCAAATGATTTGGAAAGCACGTGTCACATGAGTGAGGATCAAGTGCTTGAACGATTAGTAATAGTGTTTTTGTAAACCAAGCAGGGTGGGTATGGGTGGTTAGCTGTTATTAGGACACTGGTTTACGTTACTTACGGGACCGTTTAGGCTTCTGCTTTTGTGTTGCATTTTGACGTTCGGGGTCGGGACCGGGTGGAGGGCCGACGGGCATTGGGACCAACCACGCCTCGATGGACCGAGTATCGGCGTGGAAAGCGCGCGTTCATCCATACTGCCTAAGCCGCCGTGTCACCGTTGCGGCCGGACCAAGCGCTAGGGGAACACACACACGGAGAGAGAGAGAGAGAGAGAGAGGGGGGGGGGGGAAGACCCCCGAGGCTGAACGACCGTGAGTGAAGCCGGACGGGAGGGATCCACAGGCGTTCGTCGTCTCACCACGGTGGTCTCATTCCTATTCACCTATCCGTTACTCACTCTGCCTTGGCGTAGTTCCTTGATTTTTGTGTACGAACAGTTATGTTGTAAATGATGAGGGATTTTTTAGCCGTCAGGGACGACTTTTATTGTGATTGTGGGAGCAACAGTGCTGCGTAGCGTGGCGGAGTGTGTGTTTCCACCACTCGATGCAATGCTGATCCTGTGAATGTAGTATTAACTCTGTTTCTTGTTTTTTCCTTTTTTTTTCACCCTTTTGTTTATTTAGAAAGGGAGGGGGAGGTGGGGAGGAGAAGGGCCTGCGGGGAGGTTGGGTAGGGAAAGAAGGGGAATAGTTAATGTAATAAAGATTAAGTGTACGTGTAAAGTAAATGTGTTGTGTTGCTTGTGCTGAGCTGTAACCTGTCTTGAGGCAAGACGCTAGGGTTCTTTATCTGTCTTCTTCCTCTCTTCTACTCTTAACCTTCATTCGCGTCTATCTCTCTCTAATCGGGACATTTGGGGGCTCTATTTCTACCTGTCACTCTCGTCTGTCACTCCCTAGTCGTGACATATGGGGGCTCGTCCGGGATACAATAGGGGGAGGTAACTCACCCGTATTGCAGCGT
Organism: Semisulcospira habei; assembly: GCA_036245525.1. NCBI lineage: Eukaryota > Metazoa > Mollusca > Gastropoda > Semisulcospiridae > Semisulcospira > Semisulcospira habei. The sequence goes on along the minus strand of BTPG01000002.1, from coordinate 26,593,447 downwards.
GTTTTGTTTTGTATTGTGTCGCCAGTCTCGGCTGACAAGTGACGTTGACGGAATCTGACGGTAAACTAAGGGCGGTTGGTTAGGTGCTCGGGCGCACGCGCGGGGGCTCGCACGCGGGGTTTTTAGGCCTATCCTCGGGGTTCGAGACTCGTCACAGGGCGTGTTGCTTGTGGGCATTTCTGATCTTGTGTGTTTCATCTCCTGTATAGTATGGAGGAGGACGGACCGGCCTTCAACACTCGGGCAGGATGGCGCTTGCCGGAGATCACCCGCGGTCAGTCACTGCTGCTGGTGTAGAGGAGGCTGCTGCTAGGAGTCCAGGGTTTCAGCCACGGTCTCCAGGAGCTCAGGCTTTCCAGTTTGCGTCACCATCGCTGGGTAGAGGTAGGGGAAAGTTAGTTCCATTGTTGTACTCACCTACTAACATGACCCCAGGCCCTGGTAGGCTTACTAACCGTACTGAAACGGAGGCAGTTGAGAGGCCTACTGATGAGTCTACCATGAAGGACCTCATCTTCTACATGATGCAGAGGGACCAGGCTGACCGAGAGGAACGTTGTTGTCAGGACCAGGCTGACCGAGAGGAACGTTGTCGTCAAGAGGAGTTGCGTTACCGAAATAGGAGGAGGAGAAAAAAGAAAGGCATGAACATTTAGAGCTGTTGTCGAGTCACATCACTAAGTCACAACTAGCAGCGAAGTCAGAGATCTTCCAGCCAGTGAAGATTAATTTGCCGCCTTATGATGAGAAAGAAGACCTTGACATTTACGTGACTCAGTTTGAAAGGTTAGCCGGAGTTTTGAAGTGGCCAGAGGATACGTGGGCCATCAGGTTGTCTTCGTTGTTGAAGGGAAAGGCCAGAGAAGTTCTTGACCGACTAGCGCCAGATGTCGCTCTAAAGGACTACGAGGAGCTGAAGAAAGCGTTGTTAACCAGGTTCCAGTTAACAGCAGAAACGTACAGACTCAGGCTGAGGACATCACCACCCCCACTTTGGTACCGGTTTCAGGCCACTTTACAAATTTCAAATACAAGCGATCAAAAATCTCTGTAACTTCAGTAGCTGACTGGCCCTTCGTTTGTCTTGTACTGTGTTTGTCTTAAATGGCGTAAATCCGTGTCTGTTTCGTGAGTGTGTGTGTTGGGTTTTCAGGCGCGGCGCTTTGAGTCGATTTCCCCAAAATTGAGAAAAGCGCCTATATAATAACGGTATTATTATTATTATTATTATTATAAGCAGAAAGAATAATCCTTTCCGCAGTTTGCTGTCCGCCTGGAGCTCTGGTTGAAGAGGTGGATGTCACTAAGTAAGAAGAAAGAGGAGTTTCAAGACCTGAAAGACTCGATTCTTCAAGAGCAACTCTTGGACGGTATGACACCGGAACTGGCTACCCATGTTAGGGAGAGGAAACCTAGCACGGTCACCCAAGCAGCAGAGATCGCTGAAGTCTATTTAGAGGCACGGAGAGGTACGCAGCGTGGAGGTTTGTTCAGTCGTTATACGAGAGTCCAACAAGGGAGTAAACCCAAACCCGCTGACAGTGACGAGACCAAGCCGGGCAGACCACCAGGAGCTTCTGATTCGAAGTCGGCAAAAGGTTGTTGGCATTGTGGAGGACCACATAGGAAAGACAGTTGTCCAAAGCTAGCGAAAAAGGCAGCAGTCGCAAAGGTTGGAGAGAGGAACAAGGTAGAGAAGCCCGCCGAGTTCAAGTACGACCCGCGTTGTTCAGCGGTAGTAAATGGTCAGGTTGCTGAAGGGCTACGCGACACTGGGGCAACTCTCCTGATCGTGGCCAAACAGCTAGTGAAGGAAGGTCAACTTGCCGGCAAGAGCCTTTCACTTATGTCAGTGGATTCCAGCACGGTAACAGGACCCACAGCGATTGTCGACCTCGTCTGCCCCTTTTATTGTGGGAAAGCCAGGGCATTAGTTCTCGACAGACCAATAGAAGGTTGTGTCAGAATGGGACCGGTTCTTGCCAGGGCTCCTATTTGCCTTCAGGGAGGTTCCGCAGGAATCTACAGGATTCGCTCCTTTCGAACTGCTCTTTGGTCGTACAGTGAGAGGACCACTGCAAGTTCTCCAGAAGTTGTGGACTGATGAGGAGGCCGATGCCGAATCACGTACTGTGGCAGAGTATGTGGTCGAACTGCGAAACAGGATCGAGGAAACTTGCAAGATAGCCCAGAAGCAAATGGCAAAATCTGTCCAAAGGTACAAACGCAACTTTGACAAGAAAACCAGGGCCAGAACATTCGAAGTGGGAAGCAAGGTGCTACTCTTCTATCCTGCCAAGAACAAGATGGAAATGGCTTGGCAAGGCCAATATATCGTTACCGAGAAGAAGGGAGAGAATAACTACAGGGGGAAAGAAAAGCTGTTTCATGCAAACTGGCTGAAGGCCTACGTCGAGAGAGAGCCACCTGCAGAGGTAGAGAAATTGGCAGTTGTTCTTGTTGTTGTTGTTGTTATAGTACTATTATTATTGTTATAATTACTATTATTATTATTGTTCACTTACTGTTCAGACAATGTTGTGTCAGGTTGGATGAAATGGATTTGAAGCCACCAGTACACTTACAGCCGTTGGTATTGACACAATCTCCCGGGTAACACGGTGCAAGATGAGAACAGGCGGCTGAGAGTAAGGCAGAAATAATGTTATACACGAGACTAAAGGTTGACTGCCAGTGCCTGTAATTTAGCAGAAACTACCAAGTAAGTAGGGAAAAGCACTGTCAGGGGAGCGAATTGCACATGTGGATCAATGATCTTTGGTCGATAAGGCACAAATTCTCTCCCCTGACAGTGCTTTTTTCCTACTAACTTGATAGTTTCTTCTGAGCTTAGACACGCCATTTACACTTGGTTTTTTATACTGTTCATCATGCCGCCATTATACCCGTTCATTAACCCTTTTCATCCTGATACACCCATTGCTTTAACAAAGGTATACTATGATAGTTCAAGGGTGGTGCCAGAATAGCTTGGCGCCTGAGGCGCCAAGCTATTCTGGCACCACCCTTGAACTAAAATACTTGATTTATCTCCTCATCTCTAATGTTGCCTTCATAGGACAATAAGCCAATTTTATTTTAAAATATCAGCCTCAAAATGGATGAAGCTGTTTATATGTTTCCTACTAAATTCACTATTATGCATTGCAATGAAACCCTTCACTAACCACACAAGAACAAAATATTACTTAAACCGCAAGAGGAATAGATCCTCGGGTGTCTCCGCATTTGCAGGGGGTCATGAGAATCTATGCCTCTTGCTAACACTACTTGCTGAAACTTACAACAAAGTCTTCATGGCGTATCAGCTTGGTGAATAAAACAATTATATGTTGTTCATCCAGTCAAAACGAAATCGAAGGTAGTCGCCACGCGCCAAAAACAGCATATAACGCCTCTATTACTTAACCTTTGACTTAAAGGTTGTCAGGTAGAACAGGTAAACGAACATCGCGTACTGGGGATTACAATCGACAGTCAGCGAAAATGGCAAGCTCATACAGACGCCTAATGCAAACTAGTAGCAAAAAAATCGCTTTCTTAACTTATCAAAACTGAATTAGTATACTGATTCAGATACCCGTAAACTATTTTATAATGCTCACATACGTTCTCACGTCGATTACGCGTCAAAGGTATGGGATGGATGTAGTGAGGTCCATTTAAAGAGACTCAAATCCCAACACAGACGGGCGGCCAAAATAATCTGCCCTGATCCACACCTAACCACAGAAGAAAAGCTCACAAACGAAGGTCTCCTGCCTCTTCAAGATCATTTCAAATTTAACAAAGCAATTTTTGTGTTCAAAGTGTGGAAGCGCAAAACACTTGAGTACATCTCCACTTTGTTCCGCAAGTCTGAGTCCAAACATGGAAACATCAAAAAGCTTTTCATAGTCCCAAAACCAAGGATCGATCTATATAAAACCAGCTTATCCTTCTCAGAGACACATATATGGAATGCACTTCCCGACCATGTAAAATCCTCCTCCCCGTTAGTCTGGTTTTTTTTTTAAAGGGTCTCTGCAACTATTTCGTGGATCACTCGTAGGGCGTAGGGATACCCTAACCGCATGTATTATATGTCTCTTTCTATACTGGGTCCAATTTATTCCCAATTAAGCCTGTTGTCTATTTCATTTAACATTTGAACTACTTAGGTGTGTGTGTGTGTGTGTGTGTGTGTGTGTGTGTGTGTGTGTGTGTGTGTGTGCGTGCGTGCGTGCGTGCGTTTGTGTGTGTGTGTGTGTGTAGGGGGGGGGGGGGTGTCTGAAAGTTTATGAGTATGTCTGCCTATGTGAACAGTGTTGTAAATTGTTTGTAAGTATTATGTTTTACTGATATGTATGTGAATGTGTAGATAGTCTTGTAGTTGTTAGCAACGGCAGGTTTGTAAAATGGCTGTGTCAATGACGATATCAATGCCTTAAAAGTTGTAAAATAAAGTTTCATTGATTCATTGATTCATACTTTGTGTCTCTACTCCTTTAGAGCGGGAGCATTCGGACACATGTCGATCGCAGCCTTGCACTTACTATCTGTACAGTCCACACCAGTGCGTCCAGCAGGACAGCTGCAAATGTTTGGGCTGCAGTAGCAGTAGCCTTGCCACTTGGAACAGTCGGTTGAGGTCGCTGCCCTGCACGTACCCCCATTTTTACAGGCGGGGTTGCAGATAGCTAAAAAAGAAAAAAGACCTGAACAATTAATTCTCAAACGCAGACTGCCGGCAGGGATTACCCCCCCCCCCCTTAAACACACACACACACACACACACACACACACACACACACACACACACACACACACCCCACCCCACCCCCCCTTTCACTGCCAATAAAAATTGAACACCAATACACAGCCGCAAGAGGTATAGATCCTGATGAGCCCCCGCAATTGCGGGGGCTCATGAGAATCTTCACTTCTTGCGGAAAACAAGCGTGTCTCCCTGTTCCTATGACGGCTGGGGAACGTTGACATAGCGTGGAGTTTACAATGATTTCAAGAATCACAATCTGCGTACAATGGCTTTAAATTAGATTACAATCTTGAAAACATTAAAAAAATCATCAGAGAAATTTACAAACAAATCTTCATTAAACAAGCAAAGGATAATAATATTAACAACAACAGCAGCAGCAACAGCAACAGCAGCAACAACAACAACCAACAACAACAACCAACAACAACAACCAACAACAACAACCAACAACAACAACCAACAACCAACAACAACAACCAACAACAGCAACCAACAACAACAACCACCAACAACAACCAACAACAACCAACAACAACAACCAACAACAACAACCAACAACCACCATCAACAACAACCACCAACAACCAACAACAACCAACAAACAACCAACAAACAACAACCAACAAACAACAACCAACAACCAAGAAACAACAAACAACAACCAACAAACAACAACCAACAAACAACAACCAACAAACACCAACAAACAACAACCAACAAACAGCAACCAACAAACAAACAACAAACAACAACAAACAACAACAATAATAATAATAAAGAACACAAATCGGAGCAAATAAATAAAATGTTTCGTCTTCTTTCCAAAGCGTGCTTGTTTTCTTGGTTGTTGTTTTTGGGTGTGTGTGTGTGTGTGTGTGTGTGTGTGTGTGTGTGTGTGTGTGTGTGTGTGTGTGTGTGTGTGTGTGTGTGTGAGTGTGGTCGTATTGCACGCTTGGTAGTTACCAAGTTGGTCTGGATTTCAGATTATGCCAAAGCTGAGTCCACGTGCTGCATCATGATTTTTCTAGCAGTTAAGAAAACACGGTCCTTTGGCTGTCGGTAGTAATTCTTGTCGCTTTGTATACTGTAGAAATATCATGACGACAAAAGCCGGTAAGGACTATAGCCAAAGAGATAAATAATTGTAGCTGTTATTTTGTAACGTGTATTTGGAGCAAGCACACTTACGAACGTTGCAGTTTCTATTTCCGTCATGTCTCCAGCCAGGACAGCAGTCGTACACAGGGGTGTAACGAACTTTCCATTCTTTTTCCCAACGCCAGCACCTAGTCAAGTCAATCAATCAATTAATTTATTAGTAAACAGTCCCTCAGTCCGTCAATCGATCAATCAATCAGTCTATCAATCAATCGATCAATCAGTCAATCCCCACATTCCCATCCCCACTCACCAACTCGCTGACCCAATGAGGAAAAGGCCATCGGGCCGACGTCAGTCGCCATTCCCCCAAGAACGGCAGGGCGCGGGCCAACGGCGGCCGATGTCCGCCCGATGGCCTTTTGCGCTTTGGGTAGACTGACTGACTGACTGACTGACTGACTCGCTTACTCACTCACCCAATCAACCAACCGGACGACGGACCCGACCGACCAATTAGATGAGTAAATGTTCCTTCTGACAGGAACCTTGCGACATCCCTTATGAAAATATTTCTTTCGTGTATTCTAACGTAACCAGCATGTCCCACGAACATATGCGTCATTGTCTTACTTAGGCCTTTCTTGTCAAAATCGTTCTCACCCAGCGATCACTAAAAGTAAAAGAAAAACCCACCAAAACCTGACTTAATGCTACGCGTATCTTTCGGGTTAGTTATATACCTGGTCACTATCCACAAACTGACCATGTTTTACGTTAAACTTTATATTTGTGTTAGTTATACAATTAGTATGCGCTGCTTTGTGAACGTGCCCCCATATGCCCAAACCTTGTGCATCGTATTACAATCACGTATCTTGTTTACTAGATATTCAAAGCAGACCGTTGTCGTTCATTTGATTTGACATCCTGTTAAAAGTAAAGAACTGTGTAGCATATCAGGCCGTCTTTGTTGCTTCAAAAGTGGCATAACTTTGTAAATAGGAGTGGCTGGCACAACTGTAGTGTGCAGTTAAGTAATACTCCACAGGCGGTAGCTGTCCCTGTCCCTGATGTCATGTCACCTTCCAACATGCAAAGTACCGTCGGGCCGATGTCGACCGCTGTGAGCCCGCGCACAATCGTGCGCGGGCCCACTGCGGCCGATGTCGGCTCGAAGACTTTTGCTTACTGGAATAGGCCCACAGGAATCATCACGACCAAAACCGCGACCGGCAGCCAAAGGGATATGATTGGCATGGACCTTCAGCACCAAATAGCGAACCCAAATACCTAACGAGAAACACAGATGTAAGTGTTTAAAATGTAAGCTGAAAAGAGGTAATAGCAATATTATCTACATTTTAGAGAAAAAAGAATCTTTTGAATGTCACAATAACAGTATACCCACTGAGGGCGCTGAGTGTCGATATCGCTATTGTAACACTGACAAATGGCAATAAATTATAGCTCACGATTTATACGCAGTAACGACTTATACTCACCAGAGAAACCAACCTTGGCAAACGTCTTCCTGATAATAATGTTGATCGTTCCTAACGTGGTAGTATTGCCTGCAAGTAAACATTCATTGTGAAGCAGGAACATTGTGACGAGTGAGTCGGATTGCCTCTCTTGTCACACAGCACTTGCAAAATTTATTATTATTATTATTGGTGTTTAACGCCGAGCAGGCGACTAAGGCCATCTCACGGCGGGACTTGCAAAACGTTCGCCTACCATATGTTCCTTCGCCGGGCTGTTCAAGTTGTCATGCGTGAAGACAAATGCGACCACCATTTGTGTTTTTTTTAAACTTTGTCTACACACCTTCTACAGCAGTCTAGAAACGCAAAAATTGCACTTGTTTCTTCTGTCCAGGAGTTAGCGCGTCAATCTATTTTTAGCTGCTGCTCGTACAGCCCATAGAGCGTATATAAAGGGAGTGGCGATTCGAGCCTCGCAGCGTGCGGCGTCGCGTAGGCAGCGGCCGCCATCTTGAGAGTTCCGACGCCAGCGTTTCTGGCACTAGGCGGCAGAGACAGTTCACGTTTGCATTCACATATAATGACGGGCTGAATCTCATTAACGCATCGAGGCTTGACATGTACAAAAGATAGATCGACCATGATGGTTCAAGGGTAGTGCCAGAATAGTTTAGCCCCTAAAGTGATCACGACCACATACTGACGTGAAGAGTAGTGCTAGAATGCTCTACCGCCTACCACTATTTCAAGGGCTGTGCCAAAATAGCATGACACTTAGAGTGATTGCGACCATATTCAAGAGTGGTATCAGAATAGCTTAGCGCCTACCATGATAGTTCAAGTGTGATAGCAACATAGCTTTGGCGCCTCAGTAGTGATAATCAAGAGTGGCGCCAGAATAGCTTCAGTGCCACCTAGAAGGATCGACCATGTTCAAGGGTGGTTCCAGAATAGCTCAGCGCCAAACCATGATAGCTCATAGGTGGTGCCAGAATACCTAAGCTCCTAAATGCACAAACTTTTGATCTGTAATGGGTTATGTCCCACCTGTACAAAAATAAAGTCTTCGGTGTACAGCTCCCAAATGTGCTGTTCTGACACCACCATTGAACATTTTGTATTGTTTAGTCGGCTAAAAATACGATACTTTCATGGGATAAATTGAAAATGTTCGCGTGTCATACCGTTCTATCTGGTCATAAAGATAGGTATGAGTGTGTAAATCCTACGGAAGTCACTGAAACACTGACAGTGAATGTCAGATTCTTTTTACATTATTTATAGAGTTCGGCACGAAAGACTCAGAAAGCGTCTGCATAATAAAATAATCAGCTCCATTTTCAGAGTTCATGTTCGTCGGTTTGTCTGTCAGTATTTCTGCCTCTTCTGTCTGTCTATCAGTCAGTGTCTCTGCCTCTTGTGGCTGTCTGTTTCAGCCTCTGTCTGTGTTTCTGTTTCTTCTGCCTCTGTCACTGTGGCTGGTGCAGTGATAATCACATGATTATTAGTATTCTAAAGACAAAGAGCATGTTAGTTACTACACGTCCGAAACACCAACATGGCCTACCACCTTTAACACTCTCCTTATATAGCCTGCCTGTAGAAAAAGTAACTAGGCATCGCTTATTAGGCGTTATAGTGGACAACCAATTAAGCTGGAAACCGCATACTGACTCTGTATGCACAACAATCTCCAAAAATCTATTTCTGTTATCAAAACTACGCCATATAGTTAATACAGATATCCGTTAACTCTTTTCCATGCACATATTAAAACGCATTGTGACTACAGTTCTACCGTCTGGAATGGATGCAGCGACGTTCACACGAAAACAGTTAATTCTTTGTATCGTCGGGACATTAAATTATTACTTCCCGGTCATACTTCGACTGACGAAAAAATAAAATCTCTCAAGTTGCTAACATTGAATAAACAGTTTGAATTTAATCGCTGTGTTCTACTGCACAAGATCATGCATCACGGAAAAGCCCCACCCTATCTAAAAACTCTATTTTCCGACAATAATAGGAAAAACACGAGTAATAGTTCGATCCACCTTCCAAAACTTAGATTAGACATCTGTAAAACCAGCCTTTCCTTTTCAGGTGCTAAAGCGTGGAATATTTTTACCTCCACACCTGAAATCATTTGTAAGCTTAGCGTCTTCAAAGATCGCCTCCATAAATATTTACTTCAGAAGTAATAGTATGTTCGGCTCCATTATTATGCTACTATTCGTATAGTTAGTGACAGGTTTCTTATTACCAAATAATCTTCTACTGTTGCTACAGTTCGATTGTCTGCATTAACATGTCAGGTTCATACTTGTACATATATATTTTTTAAGTTTTTATTTTTTAATTTTTATTTATTTTTTAAATTTCATTTCAACTTTTTCTTTTTTTTTTCTTAGGTTGGGATGGGGGGGGGGGGGGTGATGGGTCTTTTTACTTATATATGTTTTATCTTTTGCTGTATCGTCTGGTGTATTTTTGTATGTGTAGAGTAGCAGGCAGTTTGGAAGATAACTTTTTATCCTAAATAAAAACGTTCCATCATCATCTGTCTGTCTGTCTGTCTGTCTGTCTCTCTCTCTCTCTTTCTCTCCGGCTCTCTCTCTCTCTCTCTCTCTCTCTCTCTCTCTCTCTCTCTCTCTCTCTCTCTCTCTGTGCGTGCGTGCGTGCGTGTGTGTGTATGTATGTGTGTGTGTGTATGTGTGCATGTGTGTGTGTGTGTGTGTGTGTGTGTGTGTGTGTGTGTGTGTGTGTGATGGCGGGTGTGTGCGTGTGTGGGTGTCAGTCCGGGAGTGTTATGCAGTCGGTGTGCGTGCAGGAAGAACTTATGTTTTTCATTTCATCCACAGTATGCACATAGTGTATATGATATGGGGAAAGAGAGATGGATCAGTCACGTAGGGACACAGAGTTGTAAAAACAGGGAACTAAAGATACGACTGATTTCCATAAGCGACTGGCATTCCGGCTGCCGAGCCAAATGGATCGACCAAGCAGAGTAGAGAGCAGAGCAATACTTCTGGCGCGATTCCTTAGAAATATGGCACCAAGATAACATTCAAAAACTTTAGTGGATCTTCCGCAAGCATAGCACAGTCATAGTCCTGTCTCATCATCATCATCATCAGTCCCTTGCCCGAACTGGGCGTTGGGGGGACTGAAAGGCAGCAGCAACAGACAGTGCTCTCCACTGAGTTCTATTTTGGGCGGTGGCAAGCAAGTCTGACATCTCGAGTTCGGTCCATTCTTTTATGTTTGCGACCCAACTCTTTCTCTGACGACCTCGCCGACGACTTCCTTCGAGAGTGCCTTGGAGGATAGTCTTGGACAAGGTGTTGTGTCGGGTCACGTGGCCAAACCAAGCAAGCTTGCGCCGTTTCACGGTTGCCAGAAGGGGTTCATGTGGGCCCACCAGGGAAGTGACGATGCTCCGTACATATTCGTTGGTCTTGTGCTCGCGGTACGAGATGCGGAGCAACTTCCTCAGGCACTTGTTCTCAAAGGCCTGGATTTTCTTTTCTGAGTCTGCAAGCAGTGTCCAAGTCTCACAGCCGTAGAGTAGAATAGACACTACGAGGGACTTGTCTAAACTTACGTAAAGTAAGATCAGCAACCGGTTGCCGTGCGGGCCGCCGTAAGGAAACACTGAAACGCTTTTAGACCACTTGGTTAGTTTATAATGTGTGTATTATTTTGGAAATGCACGCCACTGAAGTACAAGTCTGTACAGTTCACACGCCTGGCATTCCATTATCCTTATCTCTGACAGGTGTTAAAAGGCAGCAGTATATACAGGCTATAGCATAAACACAGTGCGGAGGTAGCGGTTAGTGGAACCCGCAGTATGGCGGGCGGTCCCTACGCTGATAAGTGCCAGATAGCCTCTCCCTATATATACGCTCTATGGTACAGACACTGACGTAACGGCGCAATGTTATTGTCAAAAATGCTTGATGTTAAGACGAGGTGTGCTGAGTTGGATTCTTCTGTGTCTAAATGAACCATTATTAAATCGGTGCGTACCGTTTTAAACCATCTGTTTAGAAGTGCACCTTTGAACAGTGATGGCGGGTTGTTGGCCTTTATACTGTTTAGTGCCATTTGATGCAAACTTTTTTTCTGCAGTGTTGGTTAATTCACAACCCATCCGAAATACCTGACTGTTCCAGGAACATTAAGATTAACATTAATTCAAAGCAGTGTCGGCAAGAGGCATAGCCCCTCCTGAGACCCAGGCAACTGCGGGGGCTCATGAGGATCTACACCTCTTGCAGTTGGAAGATGTTCGAATTTTATCGGCACTGAACGCGTCAAGGAAGGCGCCAAGCTCATCTGTCACTACCCTTGACTTATCATGATCAATCCATCGCCTACAACTGATAAATAGTCGTTAGGCATCACCTCCGAAATTTGAAGAATGGGACCTTGGGGTAAAAGGGTTAACATGATTCAGCTGCAAGAGGCATAGATCCTCATGAGCTCACACAACTGCGCCGGCTCATGAGGATTTATGCCACTTGCTGACGCGTCTTTGATTCTCTTTTTATGGAATAGACCTGGACTCTTGGGCGTTGAAAGAACAACAATTTTCAGGATCACAATCTAAGTCCACTGGCAAGGAGGGGTTACAGCGGGGCGGACATATCGGCCCCCCTGTGAGAACCATTTTTGTACGTGATAAAGATGGAAAACTACACACACACACACACACACACACACACACACACACACACACACACACACACACATACACAAACACACACACATACGCACACATACACACACACAAACACACGCACACAAACACACGTACAAACACACATACACACAAAAGCACACACACACACATACACACACACACACACACAAAGACACACACACACACAAACACACACACACAACACACACACAACACACACAAACACACACACACAAACACACACACACAAACACACACGCACAAACACAAGTACACACACACAAACACACACACATACACACAAACAAACACACACACACACGCACTCACACACACACACACACACACACACACACACACACACACACACACACACACATCACTCTTCGTGTTTCAGTTTCCTGTTTGGATGGCAAAGCTTCTATATTTATTAAGCCTGTTGATTTAGCCGAACAACTCCTACCTGTTTAAAGGCCCACTTCCTCCGTAACATGTTCAAATATACACTTCTGTAACGGATTGCTATGAAACGCTACACACAGGTCTAGTTGTAGTTCATTTAGACACAGAACATTCCAGTTCAGCAAACGTCGTCTTTATGTCAAGTAACCTGAAAATAACTCCACTCTGTTCTAGAAATACAAAGCTATCAGTACGAGAAACAGGTAAAAAAAAGTTCTCGCGCTATGGGCAGCGCAGAATAAATAAGTGCGATTAGGCGAGTGCTTTGTTTGCATGTAACACTGCTGCTAAAGTTCGTTAGGTGTGTCGACAAGACATAAAAAACACAATTTGTGCTGACATGTCTTCAGATTTATGCGCAATGGTACTTTAAACGTTTTGATGCCAAACTTTGAGCACTCTGCTTTCATTGACACTTTCACTGAAGTTTTATTTTTTCCAATGCTTTAAATTGTACACCAAACCCCTCTTACTGCCGAGAAAAATTGAAGACCACCCGATTGCAAGAGGAAGAGATCCTTATGAGCCCCCGCATTTGCTGTGGCTCATGAGGATCTATGCCTCTTGTTGAACCGACTTTCTATCCACCTTTCTCTAACGGTTTTGTTTCTTTGGCGATCAACTGACAAAAATTTGAAAAACACAAATTTGCGTCCACGTGCATCGAAGGGGTTTGTAAGACGCCATGCGCAAGTCACCAGTGATTTTGAAACAAAAAAATAAAAATGGATTGGACTAAATCGGACGTAATGTAAGTTTTCAAAAATCAGGTAAAGGGCAAAAAAAAAAAAAGAGTGGGGGGGGGGGGGGAGGTTGGTATTATCATAGTTTGTGTAAGAATGTTTATTGTACAACAGTAGTGTGCACGTTTGATTTCTGCTCTGCAAACTACATCATTCCCCTTGTTCAGGAAAAAAAATATTAAAAATATAAATGAAAAACAAAAAAATGAAGTAGGTATGTTTAGTAATTAAAGCCATTATGTACATTTCTTTTCGGAAAAGCTAGATTTTCATTGCTTTGCAATGAAACTTTAGGTTCGTTTTCTCCAAAATGGTCATACCGTCCACATTCCTACTTCCCTGGCAAGATAAATAGCGAATGATCTCTATATTTGTTTATTTATCCATTTATCCAAGCATAAATGCTTTTCGTTCTCATTATGATTCCGCTCTGTCTTCCTGGTTTCTTTTATTTTCAGGCTTATTTTCCATAACCTTTTAATATCCTTGAAATCAAATTGATTGGTATTTCTTCTTCGCTGATAAGATAATTAACGACTGAATACTATTCTTGTTTATTGGTCTAATTTGAAACAAAAACAGTAAGAAAAGACAATTACAACACAACTTATTAACTCATTCAGCCCTGATACGCCACAGCAAGACGTGGATCGAGCATGATAGTTCAAGGGTGGTGCAAGAATAGCTTGGCGCCAATAGGCGCCAAGCTATTTTGGCACCACCCTTGAACTTTCATGCTCGATCTGTCTCTAGAATTGTAATACGTAGAGCCCTCTAAAGGGCAACTTCGAATTTGGGGGATTTCGGTCCTGGGGTAGAATGTGTTAATAGTTCGGGTATTTACCGAACTATTGATAAATTGTGTTGTAACTGTCTTTTCTAAGAGTGTTTCTTTCTCCGTTTGGATGTCCTCTTATACCGTCCTTTGGCAAACTTCGGCAGAGTTTAGGCACTAGAAAATATTTGACCCAAAACGATATATGTCAATATTCTGTTCGCTAGAACAATACCGCGGCTGGCAACGGCAGCCTTGAAAGCGTTGACAGGGTTAATATTTGTCAATACGTATAAACCCGTTCAGTGCCAGTTGACGAACTTCTTTTTTATTTGTGTGTGTGTGTGTGTGTGTGTGTGTGTGTGTGTGTGTGTGTGTGTGTGTGTGTGTGTGTGTGTGTGTGTGTGGTGTGTGTGTGGTGTGTGTGAGTGTGTGTGTGTGTGTGTGTGTGTGTGTGGTGTGTGTGTGGTGTGTGTGCGTGTGAGTGTGTGTGTGTGTGTGTGTGTGTGTGTGTGTGTGTGTGTGTGTGGTGTGTGTGTGATGTGTGTGTGTGAGTGTGTGTGTGTGTGTGTGTATGTGTGTGTGTGTGTGTGCACAAAACCCCTAAAATGGGTGACTGTCTTTACGATCCTTATGGAAAATGGGTGTGTGTAAAATTCCGCGTGCCCAAGTCAGACACTCATTTTTTCTGAGGGTTGTTTCTGCATTATCTTGTGGTAAAAAGTTATAAAAATTTAAAAAAGATCATTTTTTCCCGTTTCGGGCGTTTTACACGCACATTTGAGCTTAAAACACACTCAGCCAGTGTGTACTGAACTTGTCCCAACAGTGTGTGTGTGCGTGTGTGCGTGCACACAAAACCGCTAAAATGGGTAACTTTCTTTACCATCCATACCTGATTGGTCGACTACGTGGGTGAGCCGAAGTGAGACGGAGAGATACGGAAGCAGGGGGGGGAGGGTGTTCTTTTAGTTGTGTGAGGGAGTAAATTGTTCTTGTTTCTGCAAAATGAGGTTTGTTATTTGAGGGTGTGGTTGTTTTGTGAAAACTTGTTGAGTTGTGTTGTGGTTCCGGGTGATGTGGTGGGAGGTCATGTCTAGTGGCAAAAGTCAAGATTCTTGGGCCATGTATTTGTGCGCCAGCAACATGATATGGAGTGAAGTGATCGTATGAGTGCGCTGTGTCAGATAGGATGTGCACTTCGGTGAAATCTGCTGTTGTCTTGTGTCCTGCCCGACCTTTTGGTGCAACCTGTTGCTTTGTTTGTAGGTTTGTTGGTGTTATGAATGCTTTCGTTTTGGCTGCATCTCCTCTTGGATTGTATGCACAAATTGATTAAATGCAAATGACGTCACACAGTCAGCGTCGTTAAGCACATCATCTGCTGCAGTAGAAAGAGTGCAGGCATGGATGGGCCATTTTCGGATGTAATAATAAGACATGAGACATTTATTCACCAAATAAAAGTTACAAGGATTTTTGTGTGACATGGCAACAGTAAAATACATCCTCACTTGTAGGCTGCACATACATTCATCATGTCATACACTCAGTTGGCGATCGTCCTGTATACAACCCTAAGGATAGATAAACACAATATTTACACACAAATCAGTCATATGTCACGATCATGGAATCACGTTGTTCCATGGGTGGTGATAAACTGAGGACGGCGTTATCCTCGATTCCTCTCTTTCAATGACCAGCTTCCTCTCCGCCACGGCCCAGGCATGCTATTTCCACCTCCGTCGCATTATTTAGATCAGAAAATACCTCACCACCGAAGCTGCAACCAAACTTGTTGTCTCTCTCATCCTTTCTCGCATCGACTTTTCCAACTCTCTCCTTTCCAGCCTCACTCACTTCACCTTTCACTCTCCAGCGCGTCCAGAACAATGCTGCCCGCCTCGTCCTCAGAACGACAATATCCGACCACATCACTCCCCTGCTCAAACTCCTTCACTGGCTCCCCATCCCTCAAAGCATCCAATACAAGATTCTGTCTCTCTGCTACAAATCCCTGAACAACTACGCTCCTACCTATCTCTCCAACTTACTTCACCCCAACACTCCTTCCCGCTCCCTCCGCTCCGCCTACGACCCTTTCCGCCTCCACATCCCCCACACCAAACTCATTACTTTCGGCCCCCGCTCCTTCTCCGTCTATCGTCCATCCACCTAGACCACTCACCCACTCTCTTTCCGTCAGAAACACTCTCTCTCCTCCTTCCAGTCAGCACCTCAAAACTCACCTCTTTCAACAGTTCTAGCACTATATCACCACACTCCCCACCCCAAGCTGACTGTCGTAATGTATTTGTGGTACGTGAGTCATTGTCTAAAGCGTGCGCATGCGTGCGCGAGTTGTGAGTGCGCGCTTAGAGTTATAATTATTATAAGATAAGCGCATTTTAAATACCGTAATTATTATTGTTATTATTATTATTATTATTAGCTTTTGGAAAGAAACTGCATCTGAATCGAGAGGTTCTGGCTTTCAAAGCACGAAACAACCGGCCAGAGGACAGAAGCTCGAAGAGATGATTGGCTGGGTGTGACAGATCGCGAACGATCTTTCTAATGCTAGGTCACAGAAGAAAAAAAAACTAATGTTGCCAAAAGTTTAATAGAAAAGTATTGTTTGTGTGAATGCTGCCCGTTTGACGGAAGGACTGGAAAGTCGAGTGCTGAGCGAAGAGAGAAGGCGACAATGGGGAAAATATCCAGCACTATACGTTGGCTTAGATGCACAACAGTTACACGCTTATAAATTATTTTTTTTTTTTACATTTTAAAAAAAGTTGAGTTAAAAGAGGTTTTAAAACAGTTTTAATTAAAACGTTTGCCCAACACGCTTCTAAAAACAACAGTTTCTTAGTTTTAAACCGTGTACCTCGCAATAAACGCTGCGATTGCTTCTCTTAGCGGGCCTAAAGTGTGGAATGTGAGACTTGGTCAACTGGATCCATCTGGTGCACTCCAAATGCGTATTTGTGAGTGGTTCGTCGTGCAACTCGGTGCGCGCCTCTCAAATGACCTACAGATTCCAGTGATAATGAAAATATTTCATTCATAAGAGAGCATTCAGCAGCTTTACAAAACCAAAAGTGATAACCCCCCCCCCCCTCCCACACACCCTCCCCCCCCCACCCCCACCACAACCCCACTGGCCAAACAATCATAATAAAATCAACCGGAGGTATGTTTAATGAGGTATTTATTCATTGTGTGTTGTATCATTGTGCTTGACATATTTAATGCAGGAAGAAGAAGGAATACACATTAAGTTGAAAAAAGAATGACAACAATCAAATAAATGTGGAAAAGAAGCATCAAATATTCCGTGAAATTTATCTTATTACAGACGCCTAATTTTCTTAAGATAGTCCATGCTAAAATGAATGATTTGAAGAGGACACCCATTTTCACTGTAATGCCAGTTTTTGTGTGAGAGGCAGGCACCCACTTTATTGATAGAAACCCATTGTTTCTCCATCCAGTGGCTTTGTTTGTAGAAAATGTCTATTTTATTTTACGTTGTAGAGCTTAGTTATAAGGTGAGTTCTTAGCATTCGCATCAACTCCAGAGCCCTGTAATAAATAGAAATATGGGAACCCATTTTCACATAAAATGGTAGGTAACCCACTCTGAGGCTTTTGTGTCCATGCGTGTGTGTGTGTGTGTGTGTGTGTGTGTGTGTGTGTGTGTGTGTGTGTGTGTGTGTGTGTGTGTGTGTGTGTGTGTGTGTGTGTGCAGTCGTCGTCAGTTCAACGTCAACAAGCCTTAGCCGTCCAAGGAACATGGATACAAAGTGGTGTCAACAAGAGGCATAGATCCTCATAAGCCTCCGCAACTGCGGGGGATCATGAGGATCTATACCTCTTGCCAGTGGGTGTGTTGAGTTTTTCTCCGCCCCAAACGGGTCAGTTAAAGAATATTTCACATAAAGCGAGTTCTTTCAAGATGGATCTCCCCGGGAGGTACAAGCACAGTGTTCTGTTCAAATGACAGCATCTCATATGAATAGAAGTGTATAGCCCTTTTCAGGAAAAGCTTCCCTAGTGCGTTTATAAGTCCCTTCTATTTATAGAAGGGACGTTTTAGGACGGGTCGAGGTGGGGCGAATTTAATAGCATCTCTATCATGCCAAATGCAGGCAGGCTAAACCTCTAACAATTGAAGTAACAAGATAAAAATCATTTCATGTCTAGTGACGCTAACCTCGCTGTTGAACGTACATTTGGCGCGATGCGCCGTATGTGCGTATGTAGGGGAGGAGACCCATGTATGAAACACTTAAGTAAAAACGTCTCGCGCGACCGTCCGAAGAAAGGTAGAATCGGTCCGAAACAAGGGTTTGATAGAGATTATATTGGTGCATCTTAGGACAAATCCAAATTTCAATACTCGAATCGATGCAGAAGCAGTTCCAGTTTTTAAAAAAAGGGATACATTGTTTCATATTAGGCACCATTTGCCTAATATGAAACAATAGGTCGCCTATTATGAAACAGTGTGATTATGTCCTTTTTACAAGTTTCACTTACATTTTGTTGGAAAATTAAGGCATGAGAGATGGTTAGCATACATTATAGGTTCATTTAATATTAAACGTGGGTTAAATATAATGAGTCATCCGCCACTGGTCCACTATTGGTCCATTCATCCATCATCCTGAGTATATTCAATTGTTACAGATGATATCATTTTGAATTTCTGAGAGAACATCAGACTTCTAATTTGACACAGTGATCATATTTGACAATATCTTTGATTGTCACTTGCGCTGACCTCAATGAAAGGTCAAGGTTCAAAGGTCAATAAACGGGCGATTTTTAAAGAAAATATTTATAATCTTATTTTAAAACTTGTCAAAGAGAAAACCGAAGATACAACGTTTGTTTGCAGCTCTACTAATTAACCTCTTGTTAAGGTCAAATGTCACGAGAAGTAAGAAGGCTTTTATTTTAGGTTGTTGTTATTACAGGTAGTTCTTATGCGAACATTGCAATAAGACCCCAGTGGAAATGTTTTGCTAGGGGTTAAACTGTCTATGCATATTAATTTTATTGGCTCATTCCAAAGGTCAAAGGGCAGGCATGTCCGCAAGTGTGCTGAAAATGTTTTATGTATGGAAGAATAAAAGCTACTGTATTTATAGTCCATAAACTAACCAGGTTTACGGTGCACCCCGCCTCACCCCCCTCCGCCCACCCCCTCCCCCCGCCTCCCCCTCCCCCCCCCCCAGTACTCAGTAAGATGGGTTTCAAAATGTACCTTAGTATGTCCTGAGATGTTTAAGCCATGTTCCCTAAAAATCCTTAGGAAAAGACCAGAGATATAGCCGATGGCTCAAGGGTACCATCATTCACGTTCTTCACAGATGCTAAAAATTTTAGCATCTGTGAAGAACGTGAATGATGTTTCTCAACCTCATTTAATGAGTTTGAGAAACATTAACCTCTAAATAAATCAGAATTCATTCCAGAAGCCCCAATTAGGCAATATTATGTTAATGCGCACCTTCTGCATCCTCTGCAAAAAAAAAAACCAGAATGAACAAATATTGAATCTCTGGCTCACAGTGAAGGTATTTGTGCACCCAGTAAACGGCCATTTCCGCGAATTCATAAAAAAGACAAAAATAATGTGTCAGATGCCTTGACATTTTCTATAGCACTGACAGTCCTATTTCAGACTTACATCATTAAAACAGGATGTCACAATTATTATAAACTTGAATACGTGATGCTGTGATTACTGTGAATGCCACAGTGGTTGATTTTGTATCCCTACCCCCAAGGTGTAAAAATACACAAAATTAATTGAAACAAAAAATTACTAAATTGTTTTCCATTTCAATTTGACCTCTCCTTACCTATTAAGTTTCAATAATGTGAGCGTAAAGTGCAAGAAAGTAGGGTAAGTCGGCATCCTTTACGGTACGTTCGTGGTGATAGTTTTTTGCCATTTAAAATTGCCTGTGATGAAGCTCTATGCTTGTGCATAGTGCTCGCACAATAGGATTAGTACGGTACGGTTTTTGTTAACGATTTGTTTGTGCCGAAAGTCCGTGGGGCCTGCTGCCCACGTGGAATATGTAAGACATGGTTAGCACGGGATTTTTTAGTGAGTTCTGTTTAGTGAGTTCTAGGCGGAAGCTGTGACTGTCAGAGGTCTAGATCGGGAGTGCGGGCTGTTTCGTCGTATGGAACGGTTGTGTTTGAGTTACCTAGCCCGCATTCCAAGACTCTGAAGCCTAGATTTCAGGTATGTTTCTATAAACGTAGTATTGATAGTTGTTTAGTTAAAGACAGTATGCGTGGTAAGATTAATGTGGTTGTATAGCGGTGTTCCGGTTTGGTTTAGTTATAGTATGTTTAGAATTCGGTGAAGTAACCGGTGTTTTTGTATGCAGTTGTTTACTGAGTTAGATGACTAAAGGAATATGAAGTTTGTATGTCTAAGCCGCTATGAAGATAGTACGTGGTTGGGTAAGCATAGTCTTTTCCAGGGTATAGAGTAAGGTATAGCAAGAGTGTCAGTTAGGCTATAGTCTGTTTCAAGATAGTGACAGAGATATGGGGGTGATACGAAAATAGTTTATGAAGCACGTGTGTGTGTGTGAATGAACGTGTGAGTTATTTGTGTCAGCCAGGTTACGTAACGTTTCTCATTGATCCAATATGTTGTGTGTTTAGCAAGTGTTACGTTGGGACTTTTGTCTATTCAGAGTTCTTGTAACGAGAGTGGAAAGACGGACGCCGAGACGTCGAGTCGCTGGTGGGACCTACGTGAGGTCATCCCTCCATCTCTTCTGAGAGTGAGTCTGACTGGGGACCAAGACACCCAAGTCCAAGTGAGAACTGAGTACCGTACGAGAACAAGGACGTCCGTGCCCGAAGAGACAGGACGGCAATAAGCGTACGACGAAGGACTTTCACGCCTAGACGTGAGAAGGACCAACGTAACCAGGCAACAACATCAAACAGGTTGGAGGCAATGTGAGACTAAGACCTAACCTGGCAAAGATATTGTGATACGTGTGTGGTGTGATAATAGAACAGTGTATATAGTTGATAATCATTTAAGTCGTTCTTTTCATTTATAGTGTATAAAGGTTACTTTAGAAAGGGAGCCCGTGTGTTGTGTTTTACTGCATGAATGCGCCCGTCTGAGTCAGTGGCGGTGTATGCGTCTGTTGCGTGAGAGTCTGTGCGTACGACTGTGGGCAAGTCTGCGTGAGTTACATTGCCAAATTGGGAAACGTACGTTGTTTCCGATGCCCTCCGATATTTTGTATACAACTGATTGTATACAATTGGTTAGGTTTTATTGGTTAGGATAGAGTACCACAGATACTCCCAACCTGATTTTTTGATGCTGTGATGCATTTAGAGGCACAGTGACTGAATCTGCTGCCCTACCCCCATTTTACAAGTACGGGAAGGAACACAAAAGGATCATAAAAATTGCTTACATCATACTCCTCTGTTTAAATATTTTTAGTTGCCAGTTTTCTTTAAAAAGTATGCATATTGAGCATACAGATTTGTGATCATTTCATTAATTTCAATGTGACCCATCAATTTAATTGAAACTTTTTATAACTGGCTGGTCTTTTAGGTGATATTTTACCTAGTCCTCCTCACCAGAGTGATGCCCAGCGCAGAGTGCCACACTGACCACCGCCTTGTCCGCTGCAAACTCAGGCTCCACTTCAAGCCAATACCCAAGAAATGGGGGCCCCCCCAAGAAAAAGCTTGACGTTGCCAGCCTTCAGCGTGACGATGTGAAAGCTGCCTTTCAGACAGATTTACAGCGCAGGCTCAAAGACACAGCGGACCCAGTAGACTCCTCCCCTGAAACACTTTGGGAACAACTGAAAACTGCTATTGCAAAATCCTCTGCAGAAGTCTTGGGTTTCGCCAGAAAGAAGAACAAAGACTTGTTTGACGAAAACGATGTAGAGATCCAGGAACACCTAGCAAAAAAAAAAGAGCCGCCCATCAGGCCCACCTAGCCCAGCCTTCCTGCCCTGTGAAGAAGTCTGCCTTCCGCCTCGTCTGCAGCAGTCTCCAGCGCAAGCTCAGAGATCTCCAGAATGAGTCTTTCTCTTA
Organism: Semisulcospira habei; assembly: GCA_036245525.1. Taxonomy (NCBI): domain Eukaryota; kingdom Metazoa; phylum Mollusca; class Gastropoda; family Semisulcospiridae; genus Semisulcospira; species Semisulcospira habei. The sequence goes on along the minus strand of BTPG01000002.1, from coordinate 26,571,264 downwards.
CGTTTTTTTTTCTTTGACGTCATTTTTACTTTTGTTCTTCCTTTCCTTTTCTTTTCTTTTTCTTTTTACGTCACCTTCAGTTGCCACATTCCTTCTGCATCTGAAGATAAGTAGCAAATAATGTCTCTGTTTGTTTGTCTATTTTGACAAAGGGTATTTACCCGAAATATTAATAAATTGTGTTGTACCGTTTTTTCTAAGCGTGTTTCTTTCTCCGTTGGGTACTTCTCTCCAGAATGAGTGGTGGACCAGACTTGCACAGAGGACCCAGCTTTGTGCTGACAATGGTGACTACAGGGGCTTCTACGAAGCACTGAAAGCAGTGTATGGTCCCAGGCAGCTGGTACAAAGTCCCCTGCTAAGCGCGAATGGCCAGGCACTCCTCACAGATAATACCTCCATCTTGAACCGCTGGTCGGAATACTTTCAGAGCCTCTTTAGCGCTGAGCGCACTGTTCAAGAAGCAGTCGTCCTACAAATCCCACACCTCCCAGTAAAGGTTGAATTGGACGAGCCGCCCACCGCTGAAGAGACCCTCACAGCCATCCACCAGCTCAAGAGTGGCAAAGCAGCAGGCATTGATGGAATACCGCCAGAGATCTGGAAACATGGAGGCACAGCAGTGCACAACAAGCTCCGTGACCTCTTTCTCTGCTGCTTGGAGGAAGGAACACTACCAAAAGATCTCCGTGATGCAGTCGTTATCACCCTGTACAAGAACAAAGGCGAGAAGTCTGACTGTTCCAACTATCGGGGAATTACCCTGCTGTCCATTGCTGGGAAAATCCTTGCAAGGCTGCTCCTGAATCGGCTGGTACCTGCCATCGCTGAAGACCAACTCCCAGAGGGCCAGTGTGGCTTCAGAGCAAACAGGAGCACCACCGATATGGTCTTTGTGCTGAGACAGCTACAGGAGAAGTGCCGCGAGCAGAACAAAGGGCTGTACGTAACATTTGTCGACCTAACAAAAGCGTTCGACACTGTAAGCAGGCAAGGCATGTGGCAGATCCTGGAGCGACTTGGCTGTCCCCCAAAGTTCCTCAACATGATTGTCCAGCTACACGAGGACCAGCAAGGCCAGGTCAGACTCAACAATGACCTCTCAGAACCATTCCCTATTCTCAACGGCGTAAAGCAGGGCTGCGTGCTGGCACCGACCCTCTTCACCATCTTTTTTAGCATGATGTTGAAGCAGGCCACAGTGGACCTCGATGATGACGATGCAGTGTACATCAGGTATCGTCTCGATGGCAGCCTGTTCAACCTCAGACGACTGCAGGCCCACACGAAAACCCTAGACCAACTGATTCGTGAGCTGCTTTTTGCTGATGATGCTGCCCTCGATGCACACACAGAGAGAGCCCTGCAGCGCATCACGTCTTGCTTCGCAGATGCTGCCCAGCTCTTTGAACTCGAGGTCAGTCTGAAAAAGACAGAGGTCCTCCATCAGCCGGCACCCAAGACAGTGTATCGCCCTCCTCACATCACCATTGGCGAGTCTGAACTAAAGTCAGTGCACCAGTTTACTTACCTTGGCTGCATTATAACGTCGGACGCCAAGCTGGACAAGGAGCTTGACAGCAGGCTGGCAAAAGCGAACAGCGCTTTCGGGCGACTTTTCAAGCAGGTGTGGCACAATCAACAGCTGAAAACAGGCACCAAGATCAGCGTGTACAGAGCTGTGGTCCTCACCACCCTGCTGTATGGTTCCGAGTCCTGGGCCCTCTACCGCAGCCAACTACGACTCCTCGAACGCTTCCACCAGCGCTGCCTGCGTACCATCCTGGGCATTCACTGGAGTGACTATGTCACCAACGTCGAGGTCCTTGAACAGGCTGAAACTGTGAGCTTTGAGGCTTTGCTGCTGCGGACACAGCATGGAGGATCATCGCCTACCAAAGATCACCCTGTTCGGCGAACTTGCTACTGGACACTGTGACAGAGGGGCACCAAAGAAGAGATACAAAGACTGTCTCAAGAAGTCACTTAGTGCCTGCCAAATCGACCACCACCAGTGGTCTTCGCTTGCTGCGGACCGTGACACCTGGCGCTCCACCATTTACAAGGCAGCTGTCTCCTTTGAGGACTCTTACAGAGCTAGCCTTAAGGACAAGCGGCTTAGGAGAAAAAACAGAGATGCCGCAGCTCAGAACCCTGGCCATACCTTCCCCTGCAGCCACTGCGGTCGAACCTGCCTGTCTCGGATTGGCCTCCGCAGCCACGAACAAACCTGCAGACGTCGTGGGCAACTCCTATAAAATCTTCGTTCGCGAAGTCAAGCCAAGAGATATATATATATATATTATATATATATATATATATATTATATATATATATATATATATATATATATATATATATATATTATATATATATATATATATATATTTGTTTGTTTGTTTGTTTGTTTGTTTGGCATCCTGTCTCGGAAGACAATGAAGTATATGTGCTTGTTGGGTCAGTCACTGTTGTGACCTCTTCAGGGCGCAAACCTGGGCGAAGTGTATGGATATCCTGGGATGCCCAGTCGTCACGATCCCTCTCTCGGCCTCGCTGATGTAGTCCAAAGGAATGCAAAGCAGTACGTTTGGCACCGGTTTGGCTGCAGGAGCTGCCAGAACAGTGCGTGAACACAGGCAGCTGTCTGCCTTCGGGGCTCCACTCCTGATTTGAAGGGTTTACTCCCCAACATTTGGCCGTTGGATCCAACCTGATCTCCTCCGTCATCTAGCCGTTGGCTGTCAGAAACAGTTCATCCGCCTAGTGGTGCAATGTAAACAGAGAGAGAAAGAGAGAGAGAGAGAGAGAGAGAGAGAGAGAGAGAGAGAGAGAGAGAGAGAGAGAGAGAGAGAGAGAGAGAGAGAGAGAGAGAGAGAGAGAGGAGTAGGCGGCAAAAACTTAAATCTACTCAGCAGGTCCAATATCTGTTAGCTAATATTTTCTAGCATCCCCACCTGGGGGATATTCTCCAGCGGATGGCGGGGCGCCTGGGGGTAGTTCCTACTGCTTTATATAGTAGGTGTTCAGTGGAATGCTCAATATGATAGGTCTGTCATTCCTTCTCTCCCACTACCCTCTCCTTTGGAATTCCATGGCATTAGCACACCATTCTCAGAATTGAATGAAAAAATACGTCTCTTGGAGCTAATCTGATTGAGTGCATTTTTTGGCTTTGGGCGACGCCTTTGTTAAAAGTAAAGAATAATTGCACCACAAAATTGTCTAGGTGTTGCCTTTTCAAAATTAGTCTGTCTTCTTCCACTGCAACACCCAAAAAGCGTTAGGAATGCAATCCGCGCTGTACTAGCGGTGCTACCAGTAAATTTTTGAGGCGTCTTCTAGTATATGCGTTGTGTTTGCAATTTCAAGTTACGCCGTATGCCTACCTGAAGAGCCCTCCCCCCCCCCCCCCCCCCCCCCTCCCTTTTGGGGCGAAATCGGTCGTTGGCGACAAAACCGTAAAAACTACTCAGCAGGTGTAATATCTGTTTGGGAATATTTTCTAGCATCCCCCTTGTGGGGAGGTGTGGATATTCTACAGCGGATGGCGGGGCGCATAGGGGTAGTCCTTACTGCTTTATGTAGTAGGTGTTCAGTGGAAGGCTCAAAATGATAGGTCTGTCATTCCTTCTCTCCCACTACCCTCTCCTTTCTAGAACTAGCGAGCGATGCAGTCATAAAAAGGACAGCTGATGTCCTGATGACACAATGCAAGCTTACCAGCCTGGAATTCCATGGCATTAGCACAGCATTCTCAGAATTGAATGAAAGATTACGTCCTTTGGAGCTACTCTGATTGAGAGCATTTTTTGGGCTTTGGGCGACGCCTTTGTTAAAAGTAAAGAATATATATATATATATATATATATATATATATATATATATATATATATATATATATATATATATATATATATATATATATATATATATATATATTTCTTTTCAATTTTATTCTATTCTTTATTTTTTCTTTCTTTCTTTTTCTCTGAGGGGGGGGGGGGAGGGGAGGGGGGAGGGGTCTTTTAACTTATATATGTTTTATCTTTTGCTGTATCGTCTGAGGTATTTTTATATGTGTAGAGTAGCAGGACAGTTTGGAAGATAGGCATTGCTATACCTAAAACTTTTTATCTATAAAAACGTTTCATCATCACCATCTCTCTCTTTCTCTCTCTCTCGCGGGGGGGGGGGGGGAGGGGGAGTTCGAGCTCACGAATGTAGCACACCAAAAAAGGTTCAGGGTCAATTAGCGAAGCAAAATTAGGCTATTTCGTCGCCAATCAAGCTTCTACTGTTTGGATTTTACCACCAGTGTCTTGGCGTATCTATGCTGATCATAACGGTATAAATTTGGACTTTGTGCGACCACAGACTTCTGCCATTTGACTGGTTTTCCTGTATCGCCATTGAACTGAGTACGGCGTTCTGTGTGGTACTGTGCATTACTGTGTAGCACTGTTGTGTCAATCGAACTGTGCTACTGTTACGTGTTGAGTCGTAGTCGTAGTATTATATCACACTAGACGCACGCACGTAACTTGAAGGTTCTTTCATTACTGACGCCCGCTATAGCGGGCATGCCGAAACGCCTCCTCTGCTTACGGCCTCCCGGTATAGCGGGGCCGCAGCTTCTACTCCCCCGCGTACGGTTTGCGCTAGCCGCGTTCGAAATCCGCGCTACCTGCTGTGAGTGGCTACCAGATTAGCGGCGACCTTGACAGCGCTGGAATGGTACCGCGATGCGCTCAGTGTTTATGTTATAGCCGGCCCGGGGCGTGGGAAACAGGATGCGGAGTTTATATAAAAAAAAATTCCTTCCATAACTTTGGTTGTGCTTGCAAAAATGGCGAAGAGGAAAAAGAGACCGTGACAGCGACGAATTTAGTGATGATGAGTTTTGGGATAGAGTCCAGGCGATTTTGGAGACTGGATTTAGTTCAGTTGACAGAGGAGGAAAGGACCAATATTGTGCGACAAGATACTAACGACAACAACGATAATGATCGCGATGCCGACAAAGTTGGGATGATCTTGACGATGACATTGTGCCACTGTGGTTCCGAAATCATGCCACAATTTGAGAGGACAGTAGGACCCCAATATGTTGCACCTGAGCGGGTGACATTCACCCGAAGGCCAGCCGGTCCAACACGTGACACATCTGTCAGTGCATCCGGTTACTTTGGCCTCTTCTACTCTGAGAGTGTGTTCGAAACGATCACAACGTACACAAACGCGAATGTAGCAAAGAGCCGTTCCTGCTCTGCCACCAGCCAATAACGAGACTCGCCTGTCAAAAGGGAGGACCGTGACCATCTATGCTACAAGCGACACACTCGCTACTATTGAAGCAAACCCAGTGGTTAGCTATGCGAACAACCCGTACAAGAGGTGCACATCTGTTATTATGTGCCGGAAATGTGACCTGTGCCTTTGTTTGTAATGACAACAACTGTTTTTGGTACCACACACAGGTACAACTGTAAATACAGGGTGACTGTGTGTGACAGTGTATGACAGTGTATAACAGTGTAGTAATTTCATCTTCAGACTCCCAATAACTCTACATAGTGTATGCGTAAGCATAGACAATCAAGGTGTATATAATAAAGGATCTTTTACATTTACTTTTTATTTTTATTTTTGACACCTGTGTGCGCATTGCGGACACTGCTATGTGACAGCAATAAACAGACAATGACACAGTCACAAGTTTGAATCATGAGTTTCGAACACATCATTATCATGGTAAGAGCATGCAAAAACTTTTGGACCCGTTTTTATGCATGTTTGCTTGCTTCATAGGTGTGTGTTGTTAATGTACTGTCATTTTGTCACATATTTGCACCTGTGTGTCACCAAATCAACCACAGGACACTTACACATGACGTCAATGTGTAGCCCTTCCAAAGCCCGTCACAGCAATATAGGGTTATGGGTATCTGCGGTGGATGGGTACTCCGCTATCAGCCCTTCCCGTACACAACTATATTTGGGTATTTTTCTAGTCTCTAAACTCAGTATGCAGGGGTAATACAGAACTTCATAAAAGCAGTACTCAGAACCAGAAAATTCAGTAATGAAAGGAAACTTGACTCAGCTGCAACCCGTCACACGTGGCTTAAAGATGTAGACTACACTGGAGTAACAGTTACAACAATATTTTATTTCATCGATGCGATCTCCACACAATTCATTCCCAGATGCACCAACACTGATACAATGTCTCTTCTGAAAAATGTCAACACTGGCGACACAATGCGTTTCTCATACAACGTACACCACCGTTACGCTGCCTCTCTCACAATGTACACCCTATACGAGCCACGTACCTACGATAAACTGTGTGTCCCTACAACTGACAATGTATGACAATGTATGACAATGTACAAACGTGCTTCCCAGCACAATCTTTTATAGTATAAAAACTTTCCAGAATAATCCAAGGAATTCACACAACGCAACCAATCAGAAAGGAACACGTAACCGAAACTCATTAAAATTAAATAAAAAGAACTTTCTAGAATAACCTACAAAAATTCGACTGCTAATTTCAGCCCCAAATCCTAGTGTGTAATTTCGTCACACAAGAGTATGGCAGACCGTTCACGACCTTTCATAACGCACATTGACCGGCTGCCAACTTCACGCGTACAGAATACAACTATGACCATGAATATTAGAGTGGCTTTACTACTGTGTTGCAAAATGGTGCCTACACTTTGATGTCACACATTCGAGGTCACTAGACAGCGCGATTTTGCTCGAACGTTCTGGTTTATTCTCAGCGAATCTACGCATTAAAAAAAATCACCGCTCTTCTCCGTGCGACTTTTCTATAACCTTCCGGTCTAATCCTTGCATATAATAATGATAATAATAATACCGTATTATATAGGCGCTTTTTCTCAATTTTGGGGCGAATCGACTCAAAGCGCCTCGAGCTGAAACCCAACACGCACACTCACGTAACAGACACGGATTTTAGCCATTTAAGACAAACACAGTACAAGACAGACGAAGGACCAGTTCAGCTACTGAAGTTACAGAGATTTTTGATCGCTTGTATTTGAAATTTGAAAAGTGGCCTGAAACCTGTACCAAAGTGTGGGGGGTGGGGGGGGGGGTGGGTGGGTGGGTGGGTGGGCATATCACAACAAAGCCAATTCCGCTCTCTGCACGAAAGATAGAGAATCTTACTGAAAAGGTACGTGATTCGTAACCATGATAGCTCAAATAAATATCGGATCGTTTCCTACGATTAATACATGCATGCTCTTACAAAACAATACAACCATAATCGTAACAGCTACGGTAGCAGAAAAAGAAACTCCATCCGCAGATATCACCCGAGGTCTCTGGAATAACATCACCTTTAGTTACTGTCAGTGACATTCAGCGTATAATCGACAAGCAGACACAGGTGATTGACGATAAACTTTGGTCACTTCGTGCTGACATTAGTGATGTGTTGACCTCTATACAGGCGACTGGCACCGACATTGCTGACTTGAAGCAACGCGCTCGCAGCCTGGAGGACACCTGCAAGGAACTGACTGAGATGCAGGAGGTCTACGAGTCTGTAGAAGACTTGCAGGAGGACATGGAAGATCTTCGGAAACGCTACGAGGAAGAACTAGACAAGCTAGAGGCGTTCTCACGTAGGGACAATCTGCTATTTTTGGAAATCGTGGAAACGCCAGGCGAGACCTTTGATTCCTGTGCCAACAAAGTACTGGAATGTCTGCAGGGCACAGTGCCAAATAAAACCTGGACCGAGGACTATTTGGTACGCGCACATAGGGTGGGGAACAAACCGGACTTTGCTTCTGCAGCAGCCAACCGTGCCAGAGCCAATAACAAGCCCCGCCCCATGATCGTGAAGTTCGCGAGATGGAGGGACAAGATGGATGTCCTGACCAAGGGTCGTGTTGCACTCAAGCAAAAGGGGGTCAACGTTGCTGGCGACTTAACCAACCGGCAACACGAACAGATCAGGCTGCACCGGGAGAAAGGCATGCGGGCGTACTACAAGGGGAACAAGCTGGTCGTCGCTGGCCCCTAGAGCAACGGAACTACGACACCGACAACTTCGGCCGCCGCCACGCGACAGACAACAGCGTCAACAGAAGACCGGACAACCGTATCCAAGGACTCGGCGCCGCCGCAGCCACTGGACAGTTCCCCTACAATTGAGGTCGGGGACGAACCCGGTGACCCGTGATATGTCGGCCAAGCCGCGTCTCCCATCACAATTGCACGGGATGTGTCGCCGATGCGCGCGTGTGTTGCAGAGCAGCCAGTAGAGAGTGTGTTATATACACTTACCTTTCTGTCATGGAATGTTGATGGACTGTGGAGCAAGCTATCTGATCCATACTTTCTACAATATGTAAGTAATTATGACATTGTGTGTTTGTTTGAAACATTTTTAGGGAATGCTTTCGTCCCGTCTGACTTCTGGTCTGATTTCACGTGTTTTTCCTTACCTGCAGTCAAACTGTCATGTCAAGGAAGAAGCTCGGGATGTGTTCTTGTGTTAGTAAAAAATGTGTGCGCCAAGTTTGTTTTCAACGTGAATATGACATGCGCTCAAAGTATCTCTCTCAAACTTGACAGATCATTGTTTGGTACTGAATGCGATGCGCGTTTGGTCGCGTGCTATGTTCCGCCCAAGGACTCACCATTTCATAGACAATTACCGTACGACTGCTTGATATAAAAATTAGAACAGTGTCTTGCTAGTGCCCTCGAGCAATTTGGAGACATTCATTTCCTAATGTGTGGTGATTATAGTGGTAGAACTGGTGATTTACAGCCTAATCCATATTTATTTCATCTTGATACTGATGAAACGCTAATAACTAATACCGCTTTATTTGAACCTTTACGGTTTACTGAAGATGTGACTGTAAATATATTTGGAAGAAAACTATTGGATTTGTGTGCATGTTTTGAACTGATGATTTTTAATGGGTTCTGTAGCCCTGATCTGTCAAAGCATCTGACATTTATCTCTCCCACTGGTTGGTTGTATTATTTTGTTGCATCTCCTGACTTCATTTGTTTGTGTGAGAAACTTGAAGTTGGCGAGAGGATAGAGTCTGTGCACATGCCGCTGGTCCTTACTGCGTCTTGTGTACGTGTATCACCCCACAATGATGTTTCTGACGACGATGCGCAGTGTTTTTCATTTGATAAGATTATCTGAGAACCTGCTAAGGCCCAAACGCTCAGCGACAGTTTAGCTACTTCTGCATTCCAGGATGCTAAAGTAGCTGCTACTGCTGAGATCAATCATGATATTAATGGTGCATTAGAAATTTTCACAGGTGCTATCAAAGACGCTGCTAGTTGCATGACAAAACAATTTCACTCCTCTACAGGCAAACACACACAAAACAAACACCGTTAGTCACCCTTGGTTTCACTAGGAATGCAGAAATGCAAAAACGAGAGCGTAAAGCCTTACGTACATACTATAAAAAATATTTGAAAAACATGGAAAATAAAGCAACGTTTGTTAATGAGAGCAAACAATCTAAGAAATTACTTAGAGCTAATGAAGTTAACTTTAAGAGGAAAACTGTTGACAAAATTCTTGAGTATAGACATAACTCTCAGGCATTTTGGAAGGAAATACAGAAATGGAAAAGAAAACGTCGTTTAAGAAACGTTATAACAAAGAAGTAGTGGTTTGATCACTTCTCTAGCATTTTAAATGAAAACATAGCACAGCAAGAGAATAATGATGATGTATTTTAATCAGAAGACTGAGTCTGATGAAGCCTTATTTCATGACCTAGATATTAACAAAAAAGAAGAAGAAGTTATTGTTGCTTTAAAACATGCCAAAGCAGGAAAGGCCCCCGGGCCGGATGGAATTAAAATTGAAGTTCTCAAAGTCTCCAACCCAGCTATCATCTCCTTTCTCACTAAGTATTTTAATGCTTTATTCAACAAACGGTTGTTCCCCAGCGAATGGTCTAAAGCTATTATTTTTCCACTTCACAAGAAAGGAGATGTAAATAATCCAGATAATTATGGTGGTATTGCTCTGATTAGCTGTGTTAGTAAACTGTATACCTACATTTTGAACAGAAGGTTAACAGACTGGGCTGAGGAACACAATATTCTGTCTGAAACACAAGCCGGGTTTAGGAAATCCTATTGTACAGTGGACCATATATTTACACTTTATGCTATTGTTCAAAAACAACTTTTACAAAATAAGAAAGTTTATGTGGCTTTTGTTGACTTCCGCAAAACCTTCGATACTGTTAAAAGAGGTGTGCTTAGGAATATTTTACTGAAGGCTAGGGTGCTCGGCAAAATGCTTTCAGATATGACTCAGTGAAATTTTGTGTTACAGACAGCCTGAATTGTACAGCGTATTTTGAGTGTTTCCAAGGTTTAAAACAAGGATGTTTAGCATCGCCGACATTGCTCTCCATTTTGATTAACGAGCTTGCTGTGTACATTATTGAAAATGAGAATGTAAATGATCGTCTTGTACTATACCTGCGTATTTCTCTGTGGGCTGGCGATTGGGTGCCTGATAGGCGGGGGCAGGGGATCTAACTGTTTGTCTGTCCAGCGCTGAGTGATTCCCCCTGGTTTGTACAATTCTGCCAGCGCTAGCCTCACCTATCTGGTTTGTGAGTATTAAGGATTTAGACGATAAAGGGGAAAGAAACATGGGTGTCAAATATAAAGAATTTGCCTTTTCGAAATGGGTTTGGTCATGTGTGGATTTCACAATGTGTTGGAAACAGGACTGTTTTTATAAACAAGTTTAAACAAAGGACGGTTGATTGTTCCAAACAAAACTGGTCATCAAAGCTTGCTGAGAGTGAACGTTTTACTGTGTATCGTAGTTTTACACATACACTTGTACAAGAAACTTATTTTGAACTGGTTAAGCCAAAAATCTACAGCAAATTTAGACTTGGCATAACCGAATTGCAAAGTAACAAACAAAGATATAGTACTCCCAATGCTGTAACGAAAGTGTGTCCATTGTGTGCCAAGGCTGTGGAAGATGAAATTCACTTTGTTTTTATTGTACATTCTATGATATACTGCGTGTCAAATACCTATGTAAGTTTGACCTAATGGAACTCAAAAAGAAAGAATTGTGTATCCTAGTTTATCCTATTGTTTATCCTAATATTTTATAATTGTGTATCCTAGGCTATCTGGTTTGTGTGTGTCCTAGACACTACTAACCAGTCTGAGACAAGATGGCGGCCATGCAACACCTCCTGGCCGCCCGCTCCGGCAGAAATGGTCGCCACCGACAGTATTCTAGCCATTGTATCTTCGTTTGATATACGATGTCAGGCCCTGCAATGCTGCATCACGACCGGTATTTCTATTTGATGACTTTTGGCAATTTGATGTGCTGTGACTGTTAATTGGATTTTATATTTTCTCCGATGTGCCGCTATGCTGGGCCGAGTTGATACACGCTGATTCTTGTTGTACCAAGCGGATATCAGAAGAACAGCGCGCGCTATGCTGTGACAATACACCCAACGTGCTTTCCTCCCCTTTCATCATCTCAACTCAGGAGTGGCTCTTCCGGCACGCCACGCTCAACCTCACTGCCTGCGCTAGTGCACTCAACGAAGCGCCGGAGTACCAGCAAGCTTCAGGCCCCACATTCCGAATGATGTAATGACAGACACCTCCCAGACGCAGTGACTGTGTTTCTTTCTGAACAGCCGCGTTTTACTTTTTGGACTGTTTTCACGTTAATGATGTAGTTCTACTACTTTTTTTTTTTTTTTTAAATGACTATGAAGTTATATACTAGTTAAGTTCAGTATAATTAAGGTGGTGACTGTTTATGTCGGAGCGACTGTCTAAACACCGGCGCTGTACTATGGCGGCGACGGCCGGGCCCCCAGTTGCTGTTTGACCGTTGTTCAGTTTTATGTTGCCTAGATCGGAGATCATCTCCGTATCGACGCGGGTATTTTGTTTCTGTTGTTAACTTGTTTTATGTACTAGTTTTAGCCAAGTAGGAACTTAATAAAGAACGTTATAATAGTGTGTTCAGGGGACATAGGGCTGTCTTAGTATTCTGTTTTCTGTCAGCCGGGAGGTTCGGGTCGGGATGAGGCCACTGGCGCTGGACATTAGATGCCTTGGCGACGGGCTTCACCCGTCCCGAGTATTTGTCCATTGTGTAGATCTGTTATTGTAATTTGTGGAATGAGCGAGTGAGTGAATGTAAGCAGCACGTGTGGTGGCAAAAATGTGAATTTCCCCATGAGGGATTAATAAAGTATTATTGTATTGTATTATTGTCTTGTAACCCGCATTCTATTGCCGATTTAGCAAGATTTGTATTCCATGCATTTAAACTCCGTAGCAGCATGCTTGTATGATTTCACGTGCAAATTGTGGTTCCTACTCCGACCTGGTCTGTGTAGTACACGGCTGTGGCCTGGATTTGGATACCGCATTATACATGTAGGTCAAAAGTGGCTATTATGTGCTGGGGCAGATCGAATGGAAATGTGTGTGTGTGTGTGTGTGTGTGTGTGTGTGTGTGTGTGTGTGTGTGTGTGTGTGTGTGTGTGTGTGTGCGTGTTGATATAAACATCGCCATATGGCTTTTATAACACCTGAATTATAAATTATGTAATGTCTCACTCCATTGTATGGACATTTTGCCTGAACAATAAACTGTCTGAGTCTGAGTATAAGGATCTCTCTCTCTCTCTCTCTCTCTCTCTCTCTCTCTCTCTCTCTCTCTCTCTCTCTCTCTCTCTCTCTCTCTCTCTCTCTCTCTCTCTCTCTCTCTCTCTCTCTCTCTCTTTCTCACACATATGCGCGCATCTCCAAGAGGCATAAATCCTCATGTGCCCGGAGGGTGCATAAACATCTATGCCTCTTGAGCATGTTTGCAGCGCGTGCATGCACGCACGCACACGCACACACACACATCGACGCGCGTTCAGAAGAGCATGCAGGCATACTTAGTATAGCATGTAGCTAGGTAATGTCAACCTGATTTCACACAAATTATAGCAAAACTGAAATTTACCGTGAATTTGTAGTTTTGTCACCATTTTTGCAAGTCTTGAAGCCAAAGCAAAACGTATATCACGTTAAATATAAAATTACGTAAAATTTAAAAAAAAATACGTCGTGACAAATGACGTTTAACAAACCAATGACACATATGCGCGCATCTCCAAGAGGCACAGATCCTCAAGTGCCCGGTTGGCGCATGAACATTTATGCCTCTTGAGGATGTTTGTAGCGCGCGCATGCACGCACGCACACGCATACACACACATCAACGCGCTTTCAGAAGAGCATGCAGGTGTACTTAGTATAGCATGTAGCTAGATAAAGTCAACCTGATTTCACACAAATTATAGCAAGACTGAAATTGTACCGTGAATTTCTAGTTTTTTCACCATTTTCCCAAGTATTGAAGCGAAAGCGAATCTCATATCACGTTAAATATAAAATTACGTAAACACAAAAAATACGTCATGACAAATGACGTTTGACAAACCAATGACGCGTATGCACTGCGCGTGCCCGTTATAAAATTCACTATGACGCATTGGTACATCTGCTAAGCTTTTTCAGAAGGAGATATTTCAACATCAGAATCAAGTCAAAGACAAAAGGTAGAGAACCTTGACAGCGATGACAACTCTCATATACAACGGACTTTGTGGGTTATGGTTCATCCCATCTTGTTTTGTTGTTGTTGCAAATAAATTTCAAACGCTGATGACTTCAAGACAACTCTATGAAGAAAAGATGGTCACCAACCTTGGTCCTAATTTATTATAAATTCATTTAGTCCCTACATCAACGGCTTAGTCGCTGCCCTTTGAACGTGACCTATTTAACTCATTCAACTCCAACACGCCACGGGAAGACATGGATCGAACGTGATAGTTCAAGGTTGTGCCAGAATAGGTTGGCTGGCTAGATGGCTGGCTGACCAACCGACCGACCGAACGGCCGGCCAATCAATCAATTAAGGCGTTGACCAAGTGAATCCAAAGGACAACTTCCATGTTGATGTCGTTGTCAGCTAGTGATTCGAAAGCACTACTCTGAGCTACCCCGATCAACACACCACACACACACACATCCCTCAGATAACGGTGGGGGCAAGCGAATGAGATGTGCTTTCACGGTTTGCACCCACTCATTCAGCCCCGACACACCACATCAAGACATGGATCGAGCATTTTAGTTCAAGGCTCGTGCCAGAATAGCTTGGCGCCCATAGGCGCCAAGCTATTCTGGCACTTCCCTTGAACTATCATGCTCGACCTGTCACTAGCACTGTAATACAGTCTTTCAGAGGGCAACTTTAAATTTGGAGATTTCGATCTTAGGGTAGAATGTGTTAATGGCGATGACTTTTTTTTTTTCATTTCCGTTCTTTTCTTTCTATCTTCTTTTTCTTCTTCTTCTGTTCGTGGGGAGGGAGGAGGGGGGGGGGGTAGTAATTGACAACAAACAAACAAGCAAAGAAAGAAACAAAATCATTCAACCGACATATTAAACAGTCAATCAACCAAGCCACCAAGAAATCCCAGGAATGCATCGATAAAGTTGCAAAATGTTCAAATATCAATTACTTTTGTCAAATATTCATTAATTTAATTTCAAGGATTTAAAACGTCATACAAAGTCAGCATTAAAAATAACAGAAATAAAGACAGAAATGAATCAGTGAAAATGGAAAGCATTTATGCACAGAAATGACATAAAACGTACAAGAAAATTTAATGTTCGAATATCGATTACACTTTCAGAGAAAAACCAACGTTGAAATAAACACGCTTTGAAAAGAAAGAAATAACACAATTATTAAATATTTCGGGCATATTAATAAGTATTAATAAACTGTGTCTTTTCTAACTGTCTTCTTAAAAAAAGACAAACAAGTATAGAATTCAGTCGCTACTTATCTTACCAGCGAAACAGGAATATCAATCAATTTAATTTCAAAGACTTTACAAGATCATGAAAACGAAGCATTAAAAATAAAAGAAACCAGGAAGACACAACGGCATTCTGATAAAAACGAAAATCATTTCTTCATATAAATGTCCAAAACACGAAACAACAAATTTTTTATATAAAATAAAACACTTACCCCGACCATTGAGCCTGAACTATGCGATATGTCAGAACCACAAACAGTGCACTGACAAGATAACCTTTGAGAGCCATGGGCGTCAAAAATTCACCACAAAATCAAAGCTACTGAACATCGCACTACAAAAAGGAGCAGAAAAACTGACGCCTGGGTGACGGACGGGTCACTGAGATTTTAAAGCGTTCAAATCAGGAAGCTTAATCCACATAAGGGCATGAGTGCGACGCGCCTGAGAAACTTTGCTGCATATACCATCCAGACAAGTGGTTTATTAAGTCGTAATGACCCGGGAGACCGTGGTGAACTCATTAACTCATTCTGCCCCAACACCGAAATTCCCAATTTTTGCTGTTGTCCTCTGAAGACTGCACTCTAGTGCAGGACACAGATCGACCATGATAGTTCAAGGGTGATGCCAGAATAGCTTGGCGCCCACAGGCGCCAAGCTATTATGGCATCACCCGTGAACTATCATGGTCGATCCAGATCTTGCTGTGGTGTCTGTGGTGTCTGAGTTAAACACCTACTTTAATTTGATATACTTCTTTCCTAGCTTTGTTTTTGCGCATCACCCATCTGATGTTCGTAGTCATATTAACGCCCTCGCAGCACCGATGGCTACATGCACAAGGGGGTTAAAATAATGTAAACACTCAGTTTGGTGCCAGGAGTGTACACTCGCTCAGCATCTTCATCAAACAAGCGGTCGGTCTAAATAACATAAACGTGGCAATCAGATCTGAGGAGGGGAATGAAGAGAAGTGTTGGATACATCGGTCGCAAATAATTTCCTACGCACCTATAGATACACGCGTAGTCGAGGCACTAGGCTATGGCCAAACTGCAGGTGCAAAGCCGCCAGGATTTCGCGTAGAAACGCACGGAGCACACGGTACAATAACAGCTTCGCCTCGCGAACAACCGACGGCAAAGCGATCTGAAATTGAGATAATTGTTAGCGCGAAAATCTCGAAAAAAATGATTCTGCACGTAAACTATTTCACTCTCAGCTGTCAGCTGAACACAGACCCCGCGATATACTGTTGTAGCTCTCAAGGCGTCGAATCTGCAAAGCACGTACATTATTCACGATGATGCCAGACTCGCGGCCTTGACCTTTGCCACGTATCCTTTCACAGACGTGACGGCTGCTTCTGTCGTATGCTACTGTAAGCTGCAGAGACTGAGAGTATCAGTTTTGGTGATGAAAAACAATACATGGCTTACTCTCTCTCTCTCTCCGAACAAAACACATAGCGATCCCCTTAGCTGTTTTAGGAAACTTCATGTCAAATAGATACTCAAAATAAATCATATCGCGTACTGGGGACTACAATAGCCATCAGCTAAGATGGCAAGATCATACAGACGCCTTATGCAAAATAGTAGCAAAACCTCTCTTTATATTATTAAAACTGAAATACTATACTGATTCAGATACCAGTAAACTATTTTATAACGCTCACATACGTTCGTATATTGATTACGCGTCAACGGTATGGGATGGATGTAGTGAGGTCTATTTTTTATAGAGACTCAATTCCCTACACAGATGAGCGGCCAAAATAATCTGCCCTGATCCACACCTAACCACTGTAGAAAAGCTCTCAAAAGCAGGGCTTCTGCATATTCACGGTCTTTTAAAATATAAAAGAGGAATTTTTATGTTCAAAGTGTGGAAGCGCAAAACACATGAGTACATCTCCACTTTGTTCCGTAAGTCTGAGTCCAAGCTTGGAAACATCAGATAGCATTTCATAGTCCCAAAACCAAGGATCGATCTATATAAAACTAGCTTATCTTTCTCAGGGACACTTATCTGGAATGCGCTTCCAGACCATGTAAAATCCGCCTCCTCGCTAGCCTGTTTGAAAAATGGTCTATGCAAGTGTTTCGTGGATCACTCATAGGGATGCCTTAACCAATGTATTATATGTCTCTTTCTATGCTGGGTCCAATTTATTCCCAATTAAGTATCCTTTTAATTTTTAATTTTGGCTATGTGTGGAAGGGGGGGGGGTGGGTGAGAGGGGGCGGGTGTGGTGGTGTCTGTGAGTCAATGAGTATGTTTGTCAATTTGAACAGTGTTGTCAATTGTTTGTAAGTATTATGTTTTACTTATATGTATGTACATCTTTGATGACGATGTCAATGCCTTAAACGTTTTAAAATAAAGTTTCATTGCTTCATTGCTGCGTTGAGTCTCTCTCTCTCTCTCTCTCTCTCTCTCTCTCTCTCTCTCTCTCTCTCTCTCTCTCTCTCTCTCTCTCTCTCTCTCTCTCTCTCTCTCTCTCTCTCTCTCTCTCTCTCTCTCTCTCTCTCTCTCTCTCTCTCTCTCTCTCTCTCTCTCTCTCTCTCTCTCTCTCTCTCTCCCTCTCTCTCTCTTCGTCTGATGTATTTTTATATGTGTAGAGTAGCAGGACAGTTTGGAAGATAGGCATTGCTTTGCCTAAAACTTTTTATCCTGAATAAAAACGTTTCATCATCATCATCATCATCTCTCTCTCTCTCTCTCTCTCTCTCTCTCTCTCTCTCTCTCTCTCTCTCTCTCTCTCTCTCTCTCTCTCTCTCTCTAAAAAAAAATTATCAAAATCTATCACGACCATAAATGTTTTCAAAACATGGGTTCATCGGCATTTGCTACAAATGCAAGCGTAAACTGCCTTTGTCTTAGAGTGACGTGGTATTTTGAATTTGTCTATCTGATTGTTTTGGGGTTTTTTTTTGTGATCTTATGGTACATTTGTTAGACAGTAGTGCATGAATATCTCATTAAGTGTATTAAGTGTGTTGTAGTGCATGAATATCTCATTAAATGTATTAAGTGTGTTTATGATGTTGTTGTCTGGGCAGTGGGCAGATGTTCACATCTGCACGGGACATAGACGACCCCGACCCCCACGAGTCTGGGCAGTGGGCAGATGTTCACATCTGCACGGGACATAGACGACCCCCGACCCCCACGAGTCCCCTGCTGCCTTGCAGGCCTGGCCGCTTGGCTGCGGAAAGGCTAAGGGAGGAAACCCCTGACATCAAAGCCCCCGTGTCTCCGGGGAAGGCTTTTGAGCCAGAGACTAAGACAAGGACAGTCTGATATAAAACCTACGACCCGAAGACCTCGATGCCACTGTCCCAGCTTGTTAGGCCATGGCAAACGAACCAAGGGTTTAAAGGGTGGGGCCAGTACTGCGCACACTGCACTCCACCAAAAAGCTCCACCGCGCAGGCTTTTAGGGACGACGTGGGCAAGCCCTATAGAATCTTCGTTCGCGAAGTCAAGCCAAGATGTTGTTGTATATGATCACCTACACACTAGTTGTATCCCTGCTGTCGCTTTCGAGCGGCAGCTGATCGAGAGGGGTTGCCAGTATGACTCGCCTTGTTGGGCGCTTTTGGTGTGTCAGTGCGTGCGGCGCCGTGAGTGTTTGTGTAAGTAGTTTAGCAAAAACAAGATGGAAGAGACGTCTTCTGCCCTAAATTTGTTATCCTTGGAAAATAAAAATTCATTGTCATTGTCAATGTCTCTCTCTCTCTCTCTCTCTCTCTCTCTCTCTCTCTCTCTCTCTCTCTCTCTCTCTCTCTCTCTCTCTCTCTCTCTCTCTCTCTCCCTTACTCTCTCCCTTACTCTCTCCCTTTCTCCCTCCCTCCCTCCCTCTCTCTCTCTCTCTCTCTCTCTCTCTCTCTCTCTCTCTCTCTCTCTCTCTCTCTCTCTCTCTCTCTCTCTCCTCTCTCTCTCTCTATCTATTCCACACGTCAATTAATGGTCTCGCAAGGCGCTGTACCGGGTGGACAACAAAAGCCGGCGTTTCCCTTTCCACCCGTCCCACGTGGGCACGCGGAGGCTGGGTGGTAACATCAAATACGGCGGCGAAAATGGCAACCGAACAACCTCTCAACGGGACGCTACATCTCCTAATGTAATGAACAATGAACAATGAACTTTTAGCAAACTTGCTAGCAAACAAAATACTGATGAATACAGCGCGATAGAAAAAAAAAGAAATGTGTTAAGAAACCTTTAAAGAAAATTTTTGAAAATGATAAAAATTCCAACATATAAATTGCATAAATCGCGAAGCAATGTAAAAGCCGCTAAGCAGCCTGTGGAAGGGGGGTGGGTGGGTGTTGCGGGGCGGACACCGGTGGGCTTGTCATCCGCTGTTCAGAAGCACCATCAGCAACTGCAGCCAAAACAGCGATGCCCACAACAGGAGCAAAATGAGCTACAGCAGCAGCAACGACAACTAGAACAGCGTCAACGTCCGCAACAGCAACAACAGGAACCACAAGAGCAGCACCTACAACTACAGCTCATTCAGGAGCAACAAGATTCATCAGTTGTTGCCCCCGACTGGCTGCAGCAACAGCAACTGATGTATCCGCCTGTGACACCGTGGCAGTACCAACCTCTCTCTAGCGGTGCTCATTGAACTAATTATCCACCATCTTCCGTTTACCAGCAACCAGGAAAGAGAACATATGTCCCGTACTACCCGAGCTACCCTGCTTCCATTCGCAGTGGCGCTCAGTGGGCGCAGTTTGTGAATGGTGTGCGTGCGTACTAGGCTGTGCGTCGTTCATTATTCCCTACTCACTACTCACTAAAAAGTGTGTTGGAGTGTGCGTTTATCTCCTTTGCCCATCTGTGTGGGATCATGTCCAATCATGTCCACTGTACTTGAGTTCTTTTTTTTCAGATCTGACATCTGTAGCTTCTAGACATGGACAACAATTCAAAGTATCCCTGCGCATATGGATTTATTCAAAACCAGTCTGTCATTCTCCGGACGTTCATTCTGGAATTCTATTCCTGTAGAAATCAGAAACGCAAAGGCGCGCACCTCATATAGGGACAGCCACATCAAACACCTAGAATATCTGACGTAATCTAATCAATACAGTACTGGGATAACTTGCACGTGTGTTCAGGTGTGTGCATGTGCGTGTGTGTGCGTTTGTGTGTGTGTGTGTGTGTGTGTGTGTGTGTGTGTGTGTGTGTGTGTGTGTGTGTGTGTGTGTGTGTGTGTGTGTGTTGCAGAATCCGTTGTTTCTCTGGTTTTATGACCCCCTCCACTCCCACTCTTTATTTGTAAAGCGCTTAGAGCTTTTTCAAGGATAAGCGCTGTATAAGTAGCCATTATTATTATTATTATCACCCGATTCTGCAGGTCGTACGACATATGTCAGAAGTCAATCTCCAAAGGAAAGGTGCCCAAGGTTCCTCTAGAGAAAATGCCACTGATCGATATGCCTTTTAAGCGGGTAGCTGTGGATCTGGTGGGGCCAATATCCCATCCAAGTGAAGATGGTCATCACTACATTTTGACCCTGGTGGACTACGCTACACGTTATCCTGAGGCCATACCATTGAAGAAGATCGACACTCCAACAGTGGCAGAGGCGCTCGTCGACATGTTCAGCCGTTTAGGGATTCCTGAAGAGATCTTGAGTGACCTGGGAACTGAGTTCGTCTCCGACTGCATGGAGGAAGTCAACCGGCTATTGAGCATCCGACACATTACTACCACCCCTTATCACCCCATGTGTAATGGGCTGGTTGAAAAGTTTAATGGAACATGGATGGCTATGCTGAAGAAACTCTGTGCTGAACAGCCAAGGTTGTGGCATAGATATATCAATGCCTTGCTCTTCGCATACCGTGAAGTTCCTCAGGATTCGACAGGGTTTTCCCCTTTTTAATTACTGTACGGCAGGACTGTAAGAGGGCCCGTGCACATCCTGAAGGAGCTGTGGACCAATGATATCGACGCGCCTGAGGTGAAGATCAGTTACCAGTACGTTTTCAACTTGAGAGAGAAGCTGGAAGATACCCTCAGGATGGCTCGAGAAGAACTAGGGAAGGCTCAGAACAAGGGGAAGCATTACTATGATCGTAAGGCGGAACCTCGACGATTCCAGCTACGTAAACATGTATTGGTTCTTCTTCCTACCGACAACTACAAACTCCTGATGCAGTGGAAGGGACCCTACGTTGTCGACACGGTGGTTGGCATCAACGACTACAGAGTCAAGGTCAACGACAAGGTGAAGACTTTTCATGCTAATCTGCTGAAGAAGTATATTGCCAGAGGTCGTTAAGTCAGACCACAACTGGCGACATCTGTGCGTCTTGCTGATGACGAAAGACTCCAATCTCTCTTTCCTGTCCAAGCTTCTTGAGAAGGTTGTTCTCAACCAGCTCAACCTCCACCTCACCGACAACAACCTCCTCAGTCCATTCCAGTCTGCCTATCGCAAACATCACAGCACTGAAACAGCCCTTCTACATATCTTAAACGATCTGCTTCTCTCCACCGACTCGGGCAACATCTCTCTTCTTACACTACTCGATCTCTCTGCCGCCTTTGACACTATAGACCACTCTATCCTCCTCCACCGACTCCACCACTCCTTTGGCATCACTGATTCTGCTCACTCCTGGTTTCTCTCCTACCTCTCCGACAGACAGCAGTCCGTCACCATCAACGGCGTCTCTTCCAACCCAGTCACGCTCTCCTGCGGAGTCCCACAGGGGTCCGTCCTGGGCCCGGTCCTTTTCACACTCTACACCTCTCCTCTGTCCAACATCATCCAGTCTCACCGCATACACCACCACCTCTACGCTGACGACTCACAACTGCTAGACAAAGACAAACTCGTCAACACTCAGTCACTACTGACTCGCACGGCTGACTGCTACGAAGACGTGAAAAACTGGATGACAGCAAACAAGCTAAAACTGAACGACGACAAAACGGAAGCCATGCTGGTAGGCACTCGCCAGAAACTCTCCCAGCTCCCTCCCTCTCTCCACCTTCAACTCGATAGCACCCCCATCTCCCTCTCTGACTCGGCCAAGAACCTCGGCGTTACCCTCGATTCCTCTCTGTCCATGACCAGCTTCGTTTCCGCCACGGCCCAGGCATGTTATCTCCACCTCCGCCGCATCAGTCAGATCAGAAAATACCTCACTACCGAAGCTGCCACCAAACTTGCTGTCTCTCTCATCTTATCTCGCATCGACTACTGCAACTCTCTCCTTTCCGGCCTCCCTCACTCCACCATTTTCACTCTCCAACGCGTTCAGAACAATGCTGCCCGCCTCGTCCTCAGAAAGAAAACATCCGACCACGTCACACCCCTGCTCAAACTCCTTCACTGGCTCCCCATCCCCCAACGCATCCAATACAAAATTCTGTCTCTCTGCTACAAATCCCTGAACAACTGCGCTCCTGCCTATCTCTCCAACTTACTTCACCCCTACACACCTTCCCGCTCCCTCCGCTCTGCCTCTGACCCTCTCCGCCTCCACATCCCTCGCACCAAACTTAACACTTTCGGCCCCCGCTCCTTCTCCGTCTACGGTCCATCCACCTGGAACACTCTCCCACTCTCTCTCCGTCAGAAACACTCTCTCTCCTCCTTCCAGTCCGCCCTTAAAACTCACCTCTTTCAACAGTTTTAGCACTATATCACAACACTCCCTACCCCAAGCTGACCGTCGTAATGTATTCCACTGTTTGTGGTACGCAAGTCATTGTCTAAAGCGTGCGCATGCGTGCGCGAGTTGTGAGTGCGCGCTTAGAGTTATAATTATTATAAGATAAGCGCATTATAAATACCGTAATTATTATTATTATTAAGACTAGAGGACGAAAACCTGTTTGACCTTAACGAACTTCACCACAAGGAGGATGTAGAAGATATCTAGTTCGGTCATAATCTAACCCAGACTCGACGAGAAGAACTGTGCGTCCTGGTTCGAGATTTCGTGCATCGATTCGCTCCCGACTCAGGGACAAGAGACACCGTCCAGCACGAGGTTGGTCAGACATCGAACGAGCCGCTTCGTGACGAGCCGTGTCGTCTGTTTTGCAACACGAGTGAAGGACTGATGAAGGACGTTGCGGAGACGCCAGATTTGGGTGCCGTCAAAAATTTCAAATCGCCAGTGGTCATCGCGAAAGGACCAGCGAGATCCAATTTAGTGTGTATGGACTATCGTACTTTTCATAAGCCGACAGTGTTCGACCCAGGACCAAGTAACCCTTGAACTGTCTGAACTGTATCCATATCATGATTTGGCGATGTTCCTGAAGTGAACTTTCACATTAATTTTTATTTTATCAAGGGTTCGCAGAACTTTGGAGCGGATTACCTGAGCAGAGCAGTTTAGAAGAACATTTCTGTGTCCAGAACAGTTTAAAGAAACATATCAGTGTCCATGACAGTGTAAAGGGACATGTGTTCGCTTATGACAGTTTAAAGGAACTGTGAGACGATTATTTTATTTTGATTTTGATGTGAAATTGTATTTGTTTAGGGTTCTGTGTAGGTTAACACAGCTACAACCGTGGATTTTTTAGATTTGAAAAGAAATTTTTGTGAAATTTCATTCTAAAGAGGGGGGTAAGGTTACGATTGTGGTTGTGTTGTCCTGTGAGAGCATGCATGTGTTAATCGTAGGAAACGATCCGATATTTATTTGAGCTATCATGGTTACGTAATCACGTACCTTTTCAGTGAGATTCTTTATCGTTCGTCCGTGATAGTGGTTTTGGCTTGTTATGATACGTTAATTTTAGTCCGGAAGCTTCTAGAAAAGTCGCACGGATAAGTGCAGTCGATTTTTGTTTTGCGTAAATTAGTTAAGAATGAACCAGAACGTTCGATACAGAGTCGCGCTGTCTAGTGACCTCGTACATGTGACGTCAAAAGAGTAAGCAACATTTTTGTAACATAGTAGCAAAGCTGCAGGTCATAGTTGTTTACTGTGCGCGTGAAATTAGCACCCGTTATTTGCGTGTTGTGAAATGTCGTAAAAGGTTTATCATATTTTTGTGTGATATCATTACATACTGGGATTTGGGGCTGAATTGAGCAGCCGAATTTCTGTAGACTATTTAGTTTATTCTAGAAATGTATTTTTATTAATATTTATGAGTTTCAGTTACGTGTTCCGTTCTGATTGCTTGCGTTGTGTGATTTTGTTAGAATTTTCTGGAAAGTCTTTTAACTATAAAAGTTGGGAAGCACGTGTGTACATTGTCATGCATTGTCAGTTGTAGAGACACTCAGTTTATCGTAGGTGCGTGGCCCGTATAGGGTGTACATTGTGAGGGACGCAGCGTAACCGTGGTGTACGTTGTATGAGGAACTTTGTGTCGCCAGTGTTGACATTTGCAGAAGAGAAGACATTGTATCAGTGTAGGTGCATTTGGGAATGCATTGTGTGGAGATCGCATCGCTGAATTAAAATATTGTTTGAACTGTTAATCCAGTTTTGTCTACATCCTTAAGCCACGTGTGACGGGTTGCAGCTGAATGAAGTTTATTTAAAAGAACCTTACGTGCGTGAGCCTGGTGTGTTTATCATACTACGACCGCGACTCAACCACGTAATAGCCTGCAATTTTGAAAACAATACTTTTGTTGTACACCGCAAGATTTTGCATGATGTGCATGCATGAAGGGTGGGGTAGGGGTGGAGGGGGGGGGGGGGAGGGAGCAAATGGCTGCATTCGTTGTCGAAAGGGAGGGGACGATTTTGTCTTCTTTTTATATGCAGCAGCACAGACGTAACATAACAATCAAAAATCCCACTCAAGACCGGTCTCGTAATTTTCAGACAAGAGAATCGGTACTGCCCACTTGGGTGCATTTGACACATTGTTTCTCTGCGCCTTAAATCTTTTTCAGAAACAAATCAAGTAGCATTGAATGACCACATTTGTCGCCATGTTGTGCACGATATGATTACATCATCTTGCGTATGACAATGACGTGGTATCGGGAATTTACACGCTCCCCCCCCCCCCCCCCCTCTCTCCCGATGACGCACTGACTTTTGTTCTTCGAATTGTGTCTTTATGTATTGTTTTTGTGTGTTTGCTTGTCTGTTTTTAAGCCCATACGGAGCCTTCTAACTGAGGCAATCAAACATCGCGCGTCGACTATAGTGCACACATACTGCTACATGCGCTGCCTGTGTGTTGTTATACTTACAGTAATATTCGTATGCGTTGGTCTATATTAGTTATTGGTAGCAGGGGTTTGTTACACAGATCCTTGTAGACCTGAGGGAGATGACAGGAACCATTGTATCCCAAAGGTCTTCGAGGTACAATGGATCCTTTGACCTCCCTCAGGCCAACAAGGGTCCGTGCAGCAAAACCCCTGCTACCAATAACGTATTTGTTTTTCATTCCTCCACAAATTTCGTAAAAGAAATGAAGAAGAAATCTTCCGACCTGGATCGCGCCAGACATGACTGACTTGAAATACATATTATATATATATATATATATATATATATATATATATATATATATATATATATATATATATATATATATATATATATATATATATATATATATATATATATATATATATATATATATATATATATATATATACAGAATAGACTCTTATGACGTAACTTAAAATCCTTTATCACGTTGCCGTCTCCAGTAGTG
>BTPG01000002.1:26525632-26538132 GCA_036245525.1 Semisulcospira habei | reverse complement strand
AGATTGAGGCACAGAGCCAGAGAGCTACAGAAGCAACAGCCTTAGGCAGCAGAGATCAAACAGCCCTTGCACCAAAACTTCCACCTTTCGTTGAGAACTCAGATAAGAATGGACGCATCCCAGTAGGAGATGAGACTATATTCTTACCAGTCTCAAACATCGCGCTGCCTGAGAATGAAGTGCCGAACCTGCAGGTGGTGTCAGGATTTGTTGGCAACATAATAATAATAATAATAATAATTACGGTATTTATAATGCGCTTATCTTATAATAATTATAACTCTAAGCGCGCACTCACAACTCGCACACGCATGCGCACGCTTTAGACAATGACTCACGTAACACAAATAGTGAAGATACATTAGGACGGTCAGCTTGGGCTGGGGAGTGTGGTGATATAGTGCTAGAACTGTTGAAAGAGATGAGTTTTGAGGGCAGACTGGAAGGAGGAGAGCGAGTGTTTCTGACGGAGAGAGAGTGGGAGAGTGTTCCAGGTGGTTGGACCGTATACTGAGAAAGAGCGGGGGCCGAAAGTGCTGAGTTTGGTGCGGGGGATGAGGAGGCGGAGAGGGTCAGAGGCGGAGTGGAGGGAGCGGGGAGGAGTGTAGGGGTGAAGTAAGTTGGAGAGATACGCAGGAGCGTAGTTGTTCAGGGATTTGTAGCAGAGAGACAGAATCTTGTATTGGATGCGTTGGGGGATGGGGAGCCAGTGAAGGAGCTTGAGCAGGGGAGTGATGTGGTCGGATTTTTTCTTTCTGAGGACGAGGCGGGCAGCATTGTTCTGGACGCTGCCAGTGAGAGTGTTGAGAGACACTGGTTGTAGTTGCGTCATCGTGAAAGAAGACCTAGTAGCTGAAGATCAGAAGCTACAGGAGTGGACCACCCCCATTTTGGCTGACGGTACTGTAAGGATCACCCCCTTCGCCAAAGTCAGTGTTAACACCCTGTATCTAACAGGAGAGGTGAAGGCGTTGTGCGTGAAAACACCAGTCTATGACCTTATCATCGGAAATGTTAATGGTGCCAGAAACGCAGACGATCCAGATCCAAAGTGGAAATCTGAAACCTGTGCAGTTACGAGAGGTCAGGAAGAGAAGAGTCACCACACGATCCCTCTAAAAGTGGCTCACAACATACAAACAGCCATGGTGAAAGAGAAGTTGGAAGTAGAACAGCGAGCAGCCATTGATCGTACGCAGCAAAAACAGGCGCAAGATTTGGACAGTCTGCGGGATGACGTTGAGTGCCACCGTGAAGAACAAATGGGATCGCTGAATCGCCGGGTGAACGAGGATCGCGAGCGAGACGGAACTCCTCTCAGAAAGGAGATGTTGAAGCTGCAGGATAAAGATAATGAGAGAGATAACCAGGAGCTGGTGTATGAATATAAAAGTCAAGAGGCCGTCGAAGATTTGATCAGCATGAGAGAGCCGATGCAGAGCATGCTCAGTGATGGGGACGATGATGGCAATGTCGATGGAGTGATGTCCCCCAAAGTGAAGTTCAACCTTTCCGCGGACGTGGACATGACCATCAGGAAAGCCAACGAGAGCGGCAAGAACAGTGAGAACGGAAAAGATGATGACAGCATCGACAAAGAAGAAGCAGCTGATAAGAAAGGTGGTGAAGATGACGCGTGGGAGGCAAAGGTCAACAGCCATGTCGTGAAGAGTAAAAGTGCGCCGATGTTAGAAATGAGAGATGATGATGATGATAATGACGAAAATGCAGAGGAGGAGGAAAAGCTAGACTACGACGAAGCAAAACTTATGAGACTGATAGACAGCGATAAGCCGACAGTGTTTGATCCAGGACCATTAACCTTTGAACCGTATAAACGGTGAGTCGGAACTGTACCCCATGATTTGACATTGTTCCAGGAGTGAACTCTGACTGACATTCATTTTAGTTTATTCTACGGTTCGAAGAACTTTGAAGCTGATTACCTGTGCAGGATGGTTTAAAGCAGCATGTTTTCATTCGAGACATTTTGGAAAAAAACTGTGAGTTAATTATTTTTGTGTAGTTGATTTGATTTTAATTTCGATGTGAAATTTGTGATATTTATGGTTTTGTGTAGGTTTATACAACCACAATCGTATTTTTGGATTTGAAAATAAATTTTGTGAAATTTCGTTCTAAAAGGGGGGGTAATGTTACGATTGTGGTTGTGTTGTTTTGTGAGAGCGTGCGTGCATAAATCGTAGATAACGATTCGACGTTTTATTTGAGCTATCACGATTTCTAATTACGTACCTTTTTAGTGAATTTCAATTTTGTTTATGGATAGTGCGGTGTTGATTATCTGTTGCCGCACGGAGTTGAGTTCCGAATAATATAGAGGCTACTTGCATATTCTTTTGTTTACCGCGTGCGTGTGTCAGCAGTTAGTATCCCTGCACTTATAGCTTGTTTACCAGACTGTACGGTCAAGGTCGCGACCTGTTTCGTGTACACATGCGTGAAGTTAGGATGAGTGGGGATTGACCTATTTTTTTAGCTAGTAAATAATAGCCAGACTTTTACAGAATATTCCAGTCTGAATGTACCTTTGAGTTTTAGTTGCGTGTTTTGTTCTGATTGGTTGTGTTGTACGATTTTGCTCGATTGTGTTAGAAAACATACCACTATAAAAGATCGTGCTAGGAAGCATCCGTGTACATTGTTCAGTTGTAGGATTGCGATGTAACAGAGTCTGTACATTGTTCAGTTGTAGAATTGTTATGTAACAGCGTCGGTACAGTGTTCAGTTGTATAATTGCATTGTATCGTAAAACACTTTGATATTGAGAGAGCGTTACGCAAGATATCATGTTTCATTGTCAGTAACGGAGATCTGCAGTGAATGCTGATGTACATTGTAGGAGAGACGCATTGTGTCAAAGTGTGGACATTTTGCTGAGAAGACGGTGTTGGTGTATTTGTGAACGTATTTTGTGGAGATCGCATCGCTGTAATAAAATATTGTTGGAACTGATACTCCAGTATTGTCTACATCCTTAAGCCACGTGTGACAGATTGCAGCTGAACGGAGGTTTATTTAAAAGAACTCTACGTGCGTGCCGTCTGGTGTGATATCATACTACGACCACGATTCAACCACGTAACAGAGTATGACACATATTCCCGTGACAGACTGCCTGAATGTTTTTATCCCACTAAAAACCTTACAACAAGAATCTCTACTTGTGGATGAAACTAATGCTAATAGCAAGGAATGCGGCATCTTGGATACCACTTGATTTCTGGCTATCGTCTGTCAGTGTTCTCATTATTTCCTTCTCTGCTCTCTCGGCCTCTTACAAACCAGACCATTTTAGTGTCAGTGGGCCATATGTCTGCAGTCTTGTTAACTTAACTATGTACAAAAAAATATAAAGTCTGACTACGTGCTTTGCTATAGAAGAACATTATAAAAAGACTTAATGAAGTGCATGAAAGAAATGATAACATTGATTCGTGCTACTGCTTCGTGCCAGTGTCTGAGAGTACTGGCACTAACAGTGACCTCATTATCACCCTCCGCTCTCCGGCCCCTTTCACAGTATCTCTGATCTGATAAGTCATACTTATTCTAGACATGTTACTTCTAGCACATGCAAGTCCGTTTTGATGTAGTTTGTATCGTATTTGTGTTATTGATGTTAAAACTTCATCTATTTTGTGAAAAAAAATCTACACAGACAGTGAAATCTGTTTTTTACTCTTTATTTCCACCTTATCCTGCTGGCTACTGGTTTGTCACAACTACAGTGTGTTTGGTGTCAGTGTAAAAATCAGAGGTAAAGCCATCCGAACCAGGAGATTTGTTATTATTCATTCGATTCAGAGCACTAAGTGCTTCATCCAAAGAGAAAGGCCCTTCAATCGACTCTATCTCCTCCTCATACAACGAGGGACTAACAACAGTAAAAGGTAGGTCAATGTCCACCAGTTCTGCCTCTCTAGAAGCATACAACTGTTCATAAAAAACTAGGGGTTCCTTTAGAAAAGACTGGTCATCATGTATTACATCACAATTATCCATCTCTTAAAAAAATGCATAGCTTTGCTACTAAAGTTTCTATTTTCTAATAAATTTTGAAACCTTTTCCTCTCCTGCACCCATTTAGCTTGGGACCGAACAATCACACCGTCTCTTTAGTTCAACAAGCTCATTTTTTTTTCTCTTCCAAGAGTGGGATATTATCATCATGAATATTAAGTTTCATGTCACTTATTTCCTTTTTCAAGGCATCCTCTTTCCTATTATCTTTTTTCTTTCTTGTGACTTGCATAGGAGATGGTTCGGCCTCGAACATCTAAGAGAGTAATTTCCAAAAAGGTCTGGTCATGAATGCTGTATTGTATTTTTAACATTACCAATAATATCCATATTATACAATACAATGCCGTATGGTCTCTTTAACTCTAAAATAGCCTTTGTAACAACATCAACATATGACTTATTTTTAAGTAAAGAGTTATTGAATTTCCAGTATGTTCTTCTTTTAATGTGAGGTTTTGCAAAAAATTCAACCTACACCAATGAGTGATCGAAGCGATAACCTGATTCAATCCTTGCAGACATGACATCCAACATTAAACATTCTGAAATCAAGAAGTAATCAAGCCTCTTTTGTTGGGTAGAATTAAACCGACGCCATGTATACTGTCTGGTTACAGGGTGAAGCTCTCTCCATGCATCCATTAGATCAAATACAGCCATAATATCAAGCACTTTTTTCATTGAGCGTGGTCGATTAATATTTCTATACATAAAAGTGTCCTTATCAACATTCAAAACAACATTCCAATCACCCCCTATGATGACATACTGGTTGTCTAGTCTTTCTATTTCCTTAAATACAGTGTCCAAAAAGGAGGGGCAGTCCACATTACTAGGACCGTAAACATTTACCACAGTCATCCGTTTATCTGCTGTTTCAATGTGTAATATTATGTACATTCCGTTATCACTTCTACACACTTCATGCAGTTTATAAGCAAAATTGCTATTAAACAGTATGGCAGCACCTGTACTATTTGTGTCATTGCCACTCAAAACACATTCAAACCCCCACATAGCCCTCAGCATGTTTTCACTAGATGTCTTGAGATGAGTTTCTTGCAGAAAGTAAATACTGGCCTTTTTTGGTCTGAGGAAATTCAGTACATTTTTTCGTTTATGATGCTGACCTAAGCCTTTCGCGTTAAAAGTACATATTTTCAATTGACTTGTGGTATTGTCCATGTTACACACCAACAACCTGTAGGTACAGAATATATATTATGTAATTGTATCATGAACGGCTCAGGTTTCAATAATTTGTTCCCAGAACGGCAAAAGAAAGAAAAGTATACAAGACTAGCTTAGCAGGCATATCCACACAAAATAAACATTTCAACAAAAAATGCACATACACAAATAAACAAAAACAAAACAAAAATATACGACTGTGTTATTTGCAAGAACACGACGCTCCCATCAGTGGAGGAAGAAAAATAAAACACACCCTGTTTTCATAGCAAAATCATAGGTGACTAGAAATTAAACTGTAAAACACACACACACACACACACACACACACACACACACACACACACACACACACACACACACACACACACAAACCTCATTACCAGTATGACGCTGATATCATAATAACACACGTAGTAGTTCATATGGTGTGTCAGAATTTATACGCTGGCTGTTTAGCTTGTATGTTCTTTATAATTCATATAACTACGGATATTCCAAATCGTGTTGCAACCAGTGGCTTAAACTCCTGGGTTCCTGCAGCTGCAGAGGTACACGAGAATTTTCACCTACCCCTTAGGGGAAAAAAGGGGAAAACAGGATGTCACCATACTAGTTACTGATCGCATATAATTATCATACAATAAAAAAAAACAAGACAAAACACTATTAAGTTTAACGTGTACCCCAAGTACAAAAATGCTATTTACAGGGAATGTAGTCTACACCGCTCGCACTATGCGTGCGGTTAACAGGAAATTGAGGAATTAACAAGGAATAAGTAATGAAACAGAGATGGAAAAATAGTTATGCCCTAGGTAAAGCATACCCCTCGAGCGGCCCCGCGAATGTTGGGCACACGGCATGGGACCTCACAACCTCGTGTGACTGGGTCACGGAGTAGCTCCCACGGTTTCAACCTCGCTAGCACAACCGCCAATGGTAAAATCCATAGAATAGGGTGAAGACTTGTAAACTGTACACAAGTAGCGTGTCTGGCCATTACCATAAACTCAGAACATTCGAAAAACACTCCGGTGAGAGGCTGCGAATCGCGCTGTTAGCCTGCACAGCTGGTACGTGCTTCCGCTTAAAGTGAGCGCATCACATGTGTTTGACATGCATTACCAGTGGTTACAGTCGTTCTTTCAAGGTGGTTTCTTCACTCAGACTATTATTTCCCATTGTCGGCGAAGGTAGATGGGTGGGATGATAGAATACCAACTGAGCTGTAGAGCTAAGCGTAGCGGCCTGCGAAGGGCCACTGTGACTACGAGCGTGCCGTGCAGGCTGGCGGCCACGCCCTCCAAAAGCAGACCCCTGGCCTCCACGTCCACGTCCACCCCTCCAAGTGTGGCGTCTGCGTCGCGCAAAACTTTCGGGGGTGGAGGGAGAGGCAGCGGCCATGTCAATCTCCCGATCGTTCGGGTCGGAGATTGTCAACCTGCACGATCTGGTGATCGATGGTCTTTGCATAGGTCT
The DNA here is from genome assembly GCA_036245525.1 of Semisulcospira habei. NCBI lineage: Eukaryota > Metazoa > Mollusca > Gastropoda > Semisulcospiridae > Semisulcospira > Semisulcospira habei. Next base: position 26,531,411 of record BTPG01000002.1, on the reverse strand, counting down.
TGCCTGGTCTTGACCACATTGAAACAGCATTGGGGTGCCCCCTACACTGAGTCAACAATGCATAGTTCTCACGAGTTAAGTCCTCAACGATCATTAGGTCCGTGCCTTTGAGTTTTTTACTATTACGCATCACCAGTTCGGTAACTTTCCTGGAACAGAAGCGGAGGACAATCACTGGCCGTATGCTGCCCTATTTTGTTTTTCCACAGCCGATGACACGCCTCGACTTCACTTGATTTGATGTCTCTCAGGCCTAGCTTGTCGTGGATCATTTTCAGCACCTTATTCTCCACCGCCTCAGCTGACTCAATCTCTCCCTCCTGAACACCAAACACTCGGACGTTGTTTCTCCTCGTGTACTGTTCGAGGTCGACCACACGTTTGTGTGCGAGCGCCGCTTGGTGTTTCGCTTTTGTCACTTGGTTCAGTCTTCAGCTGCACCTCTCTCTCCTTCATACTGCCAATGTTTGTTTGTTTTTTTCAGTTGGTAGTTTTCAATGTGAAGTTCCATGATCCTTCCATTAAGCTCATCCACCATCGAGCTGAGAATGTCGATCTTCTTAGACATGCTCCGAATCTCGTGCAGAAGGACAGCATTAGAAACATCCTCTGCTTTACTCAACAGATCAACCCTCGCACCGTCGTCCCCACTGTCACTGACACTGACACTGACACTGGCACTGTCCTTGACACTGTCTCCGTCCCTGCGGTCCGCCATCACTGTGCCCGCAAATATGTGCGACACATCAGTGGCAGCGCCTGACCTTATTGTCGCAGGAAAGTGGTCGCGAATAGAGGCTGAAACACTAAGTGATCTCGACTTTAAAGTCCTGTTCTTGGTGTCACAGAGTGACTATTATGTATAGTTAAAAGATGTTTAGTGTTAATAGGCTGGTTAGGGTTAAAGGCCAGGTACAATATATTGACCGAGATGGAATTATAATCGTGGCCAAAGCTTGACCCAGGGAGATAGGGGATTTTGTGAGTGAAATCGGTTAAGTAGGATATCAGTATATGTCCAGGTGTCCAAGGAAGGTTCTAGATAAACACGTGTATAGATGATCAACGTGGTAAAAATAACGTAGGATCGTGTATAATGACACTCATGACAGAAGAAGCTTGAGATATACAAATGTATATGAGAAATGGTCGGTGTGCATTTCGGCGGCTCCGTTCCTGACAGGACATGTTGTGGCACCCTCCAGACAGCACACCGACCACCACCATGCTTCCAAGTCGACTCCTAGCTATTTTGGGTGAGCAGACTTAAGTTATCATTATGCCAAAGCTAAGTAAAATGTGGTGATGTAAATTCCTTTACTCTTCTCCTTATGAATGCTTGAAGTGAGAATGATCCTGTCCCGTAAGTCGTAATGTGCTTTGATAATCTGTGTTAAATGTTGTCATGGTTAGTTGTTGTGTTGTTATCTGTGGTGTTATCAGTTGTTGCTTGTGATGTTTAGAGAGATGCATCAGTTTAGCATGATGTAAGCCTGATTAGTGTCCTCAGCCACCGTACCTCTCAGATAAGCGAGTCTTCGTCTATTTTCTAACTGTACCACTAAAAGATACGTGCAGATCAGCATGATAGGTCGTGCCTCTCGTAGTTATACAGCCGCGGTTGGATAAGTAGCTAATCCTTAAACGGCTGAGTGATATTGGCTTTGCGCTTCTTCTGTCTAAGTGTTTCTTCACCACTCGAGTCGCTCGTATTTTGTAGCTGTTTTCGCTTCTTGCTGTCGCTTCTACCACGCTCAGATTGATGTGACATACTGTCCCCACACGGTGAAATGGCGTGAAACAGATTGGGGATTGATGACCTTTTCACAGCGATGGTCTACTTCCACATCTGAATCCCCCAATAAGTTTTTCATCGTCCTCCAGCTGGTGATGAGGGCTAGGCTTACAGGCTAATCATGATGGTGGCCAGGCCCCACAGACGCTGGTAATTAGCAAAATCCGTGCTAATTGTAGGACGGTTAAAAAAATAGCTGCTACCCCACGGTGAGCAATGTTAAGTTCACAAAGATATACTTACTTGATTGTTTTGCTGCCCCACACTTGCCAGCTACAGTGCCGGGTGTATGTTGCAAGACCTGATCTTCCTGCGAAGATTTTGCAGAATCTGTACAGCCCCCTTTTGTGAGCAGTCTGGATTTGTAGACAGGTGACTCGTCTGCAGGAATTAGGTAGGGGTGCACCTCACTGGGTTCGCCATCCCAAAATTGCTGAGAAGACAAACGATGCATGAATATATACTCATCATCAAGAGAACGTTTGAAATATATTACAGTAGGATTGATGTGTATTTTTGTGCTTGTCATGATTTGCTACAATGAGTGAGAGAGTGCAAACTGAAGAAACCTTTGGTTATTGTGCTTCTATAGTGTTAATTCCATATTTAAAATCACACACACACACACACACACACACACACACACACACACAGAGAGAGAGAGAGAGAGAGAGAGAGAGAGAGAGAGAGAGAGAGAGAGAGAGAGAGAGAGAGAGAGAGAGAGAGAGAGAGAGAGAGAGAGAGAGAGATTTTCATCCTAAGTGTGCAGGTCAGTGTAGCGGTACTGCATGATAGCGAGTGCTTGCACAGTTATTGAGCAGTTCAGTACGCGCCGGTCCTGGTAACTCGATCACTGACTTATGTCCGCAAGTGAATTGTCACAATTTTCAGAACAACGTAGAAACATTACACTTACCGCAAACAAACATATCTGCATTTGCTATTGTTCTCTAGGGGTACTATTCCGATGTTGAGATCAGTATGCGGTCTACAGCAAGTTTTTATTCAACCCATCGCTTTGGTCTTGAAAGGGAAAAAAGCCAGAAGCTTTTCTTTGATGGTTTCAGGGTAGCTTTCGTCCCGATTGCAGGTACCCCAATGGCAATGCCTGACCATTTCAGTAAAATGTATACGCACACACAGTATCGCACTTCGCCGTTTTCTTGCGTAGTTACGGGAGAGCTTGTGGGACCCAGCAACAGGACCGTGCTGCGGCAATTGTTTTCTATTTTCTGATTGGCTGAAAATATGCGCACCAGTGAGGTCTATATCTGCGTGGTGACGGAGTTGCCTCTTTTACCTCACCGCCACTGTCTGACTTTCTCAATGAATGAGTCAATAAATGAATATTTTTTTAATTTTACAACAATGAAGATATTAACACAGGCAGTGACTATGTCATTTTTCGTACCTGCCGTTGCTGAAACTACGACTAACTAAGTACAAAATATACATGAAACAGTGACATCAAAGCACAGTGATACAACTAATTATATAGTCCACTAAAAGCAAACACACGCATGCACGCACAAACTCACCCACGAGCCCGCGCGTGCACATACACACACACACACACACACACACACACACACACACACACACATGCATACACATACGCGCACATACACATGATAGTTATAATATACACGTACATTTGTGTGTCTAGGTATAACTAGATATTGTTATTTGAGTGATGGCAGGTATCTATAAAGGCTTGAATTGAAACGAGATAATGTTGAAGTGGCTTTAACATGATGTGGGAGTGAGTTCCACAGTGTGGAACCCGCAAATGGCAAAATGGATTTATATACATCTATTCGTGGTTTTGGAACAATATAAAGACCCCTCATATTCTCATCGCAGGAATATTTTTTTTTTTTTTAAACAGATCTATTAGATATTCTGCAGCGCTATGGTTCCACATTTTAAACATCAGTACCTCTTTGTTAAATTAAAAGTGATTTTGAAAGGGTAGGAATCCAGTTTTATTGAGTTTTTCCCATCGCAGGAATCTGATTTTTTAAACAGATCTGTTAGATATTCTGCAGCGCTATGGTTCCACACTTTAAACATCGGTACCCCTTTGTTAAAATAAAAGTGATTTTGAAAGGGTAGGAATCCAGTTTTATTGAGTTTTTCCTCGGTTGTCAAGTGCGGGTCGGGATGAATTAATTTTGCCATTCTCCTATGTAAAGAATTTAGTCTTTTTATGTGGACATCACTTCAACAATCCCATACCGTCGATGCGTAGTTTATATGTGACATGATGTGTGCATTACTGAACATTTTCAGGTTTCACTATCTGTGTAATACTTTAATTTCGATAACATAAAGACATCTCTAGAGACAGTTTTACATACATGGTCAATGTGCATCTGCCACCTCAGCTGATTATCAGTTGTGACCCCCAATAGACGACGTTCGGCTACCTATTCTATGGTGTCTTCTCCGAGTGAAAAAATGGTATAAAAATTCTTAGATTCGGCAAGACAAGTCAAGAATTGTTAACTAGCGAATTTAGCAATTAAGGCCCACCATATGTGGTGTTGAATTTATCGAATTAAACAACAACAATAAAAGGTTGATTTTGCCCTGAGCAACCAGCGCATTTTGTCGAGGTGATTTCCGCATAAAAAAAAAAAAAAAAAAAAAAAAAAAAAAAAAAAACACGAGGCAAGCGTTGCTTAAACGGACTACACGTGCAGATGTGCACGTACTAAAGGGGAACAATTTGTTTTACGTCTGACCCACTTTTAAAGAGAAACTAAGCGGGTTACACATGCTGTAATAAACGTTTAATTTTGATCCTCTTCGCTGTGTCGGCGACAAACGGCCTAGTGGACAACATTCATTCTCGTGAATCAAGATGGGCATAAGTAAGTAAATATACTTTATGTCAAAGAACTGTATCCAAATGTCACTCCTCCAAATATAAGCGTGCATTTACGAGCATTGTAAACGTACTGTTTCCCGTATAACATAGCATTTGCATTACTTGACACTGGGAAGACGGGTACTGAACTGGATTGTCCTGTGAACCGTGACATAACCCATTACATCCTGAGGCTGATTTTGTGAAACAAATTTGCTTATTGTCCTATGAAGGCGACATTACATATTAGGAGAGAGATCAACTGTTTTAGTTCAAGGGTGGTACCAGAATAGCTTGGAACCAGAGGCGCCTTGAACTATCAGTCAAAATAATATCTCACGCAATGTGTGTATCAGGATGATAATGGATAAATGAACCATTAGTAAGCCTGTATGGAGCGTTTCATAAATATCTGGTGCAGAAGTTTTTTCTCTGAGCAGCTGATGCAATATTTGCTTTTAATAATATTGACCATCGTTAAGGCGGCAGTGCATGATTACAGAGATGCAGGTAGGCGTCTGAAATCGGTCATAGTCCGACTGCAGGGCTAAAATGTCCCATTAATGTAGGTGCCAGTAGGTCAAACACCTCAAATCTGCCTATGTCCGATCACTTTTGTGTTGTCTTGGGCTTCGCACTTTACGTAGCACATTAGCATTCTAAGTACGCAGTGACTATTCACGACACGCTGTCTTATGCGCACCCACCTATACTGACGAGCAAAGGTAATGTGACGTCTTTCGAGTCATCGGAAACACTTCAGTATTTTCGATGACTAAAATGATGTCGCATTTCGTTTGCTTGTCAGTGTTAAATTTTTATGTGTCGAACATTGATGTCTAATTCATGTTGGAAAACCCAGGACATCTGACCTATCTCCGGAAATGTCTAGTTGCATTCGTGATTAAACACCCAATTAAATCGCGGTTTTAATGATGGCGTGCCGTTTAAGATTTCTATGGGAGAGAATACTTTTTTTCTTGCAAGCAAAGGTGGTTGTTCAAAACAGGTTCTACTATAGACGTAGGACAACAAGCGTATCCTGTCATTAATGACATCAGTCTTTAATAAAAGAATACACTACCTGTCTTTAGATCACGGTTTTAATGATG
>BTPG01000002.1:26485632-26523132 GCA_036245525.1 Semisulcospira habei | reverse complement strand
TCCAGAATGAGTGGTGGACCAGACTTGCACAGAGGACCCAGCTTTGTGCTGACAATGGTGACTACAGGGGCTTCTACGAAGCACTGAAAGCAGTGTATGGCCCCAGGCACCTGGTACAAAGTCCCCTGCGAGGCGCGAATGGCCAGGCACTCCTCACAGACAATATCTCCATCTTGAACCGCTGGTCGGAATACTTTCAGAGCCTCTTCAGCGCTGAGCGCACTGTTCAAGAAGCAGTCGTCCAACAAATCCAACACCTCCCAGTAAAGGTTGAATTGGACGAACCGCCCACCGCTGAAGAGACCCTCACAGCCATCCACCAGCTCAAGAGTGGCAAAGCAGCAGGCATTGATGGAATACCGCCAGAGATCTGGAAACATGGAGGCACATCACTGCACAACAAGCTCCATGACCTCTTTATCTGCTGCTGGGAGGAAGGAACACTACCAAAAGATCTCCGTGATGCAGTCGTTATCACCCTGTAAAAGAACAAAGGCGAGAAGTCTGACTGTTCCAACTATCGGGGAATTACCCTGCTGTCCATTGCTGGGAAAATCCTTGCAAGGCTGCTCCTGAATCGGCTGGTACCTGCCATCGCTGAAGACCAACTCCCAGAGGGCCAGTGTGGCTTCAGAGCAAACAGAAGCACCACCGATATGGTCTTTGTGCTGAGACAGCTACAGGAGAAGTGCCGCGAGCAGAACAAAGGTCTGTACGTAACAGTTGTCGACCTAACAAAAGCGTTCGACACTGTGAGCAGGCAAGGCATGTGGCAGATCCTGGAGCGACTTGGCTGTCCCCCAAAGTTCCTCAACATGATTGTCCAGCTACACGAGGACCAGCAAGGCCAGGTCAGACTCAACAATGACCTCTCGGAACCATTCCCTATTCTCAACGGCGTAAAGCAGGGCTGCGTGCTGGCACCGACCCTCTTCACCATCTTTTTTAGCATGATGTTCAAGCAGGCCACAGTGGACCTCGATGATGACGATGCAGTGTACATCAGGTATCGTCTCGATGGCAGCCTGTTCAACCTCAGACGACTGCAGGCCCACACGAAAACCCTAGACCAACTGATTTGTGAGCTGCTTTTTGCTGATGATGCTGCCCTCGTTGCACACACAGAGAGAGCCCTGCAGCGCATCACGTCTTGCTTCGTAGATGCTGCCCAGCTCTTTGGACTCGAGGTCAGTCTGAAAAAGACAGAGGTCCTCCATCAGCCGGCACCCAAGACAGTGTATCGCCCTCCTCACATCACCATTGGCGAGTCTGAACTAAAGTCAGTGCACCAGTTTACTTACCTTGGCTGCATTATCACGTCGGACGCCAAGCTGGACAAGGAGCTTGACAGCAGGCTGGCAAAAGCGAACAGCGCTTTCGGGCGACTTTTCAAGCGGGTGTGGCACAATCAACAGCTGAAAACAGGCACCAAGATCAGCGTGTACAGAGCTGTGGTCCTCACCACCCTGCTGTATGGTTCCGAGTCCTGGGCCCTCTACCGCAGCCAACTACGACTCCTCGAACGCTTCCACCAGCGCTGCCTGCGTACCATCCTGGGCATTCACTGGAGTGACTATGTCACCAACGTCGAGGTCCTTGAACAGGCTGAAACTGTGAGCATCGAGGCTTTGCTGCTGCGGACACAGCTCCGCTGGGCGGGGCATGTCTCCAGGATGGAGGATCATCGCCTACCAAAGATCACCCTGTTCGGCGAGCTTGCTACTGGGCACCGTGACAGAGGGGCACCAAAGAAGAGATACAAAGACTGTCTCAAGAAGTCACTTAGTGCCTGCCAAATCGACCACCACCAGTGGTCTTCGCTTGCTGCGGACCGTGACACCTGGCGCTCCACCATTTACAAGGCAGCTGTCTCCTTTGAGGACTCTCACATAGCTAGCCTATATAGATATAGCGTATCAGGATATAAAATACATAGATGCCGCATATCAGATACATGGCCATATATATACCTGCATCCACTGCGGTATATACATGCATATATCTGATTGGCCTACGCATATACGATACATAGCATGCAGACATAGTAGGTATACTCCTATAAATATCTATCGTATCGCGATAGTCAAGATATAGATAGATATAGATATATATATATATATATATATATATATATATAGTTCCCCTCGTGTCAGGTTGAAGGTCCCAAATAACAGAAAGATGGACCCCCCCCCCCTTTCCACACACACACACACACACACACACACACACACACACACACACACCATCCTCCCACACACACACACACACACACACCATCCACACACACACACACACACACACACACACACACACACACACACACACACACACACACACAAACAAACAAACAAACAAACACCGAGGAACAAACTGTACCACACTGCCTTCGCATCTTCAGCGTTAATATGGTTATCAACCACATCGAACGTTTTACTTAGGTCGGTTAGCAACACTTCCCTACTAACATGATCTATAATAAATGATAGTGTGCTGGTGTTTGCGGTATTGTTTGTCAACCTTCCGGGCCCTGTTACAGGACAGTGTTCACAGATCGCCACTTGAATGACGCGGGAACTAAGGACCCTTGATTTATTAGAAGTATAGACATGGTCAATGAGAGTGACAGACGACTATGTAACTCTGGTGGGGGGTGTGATAAGCTGGTTGCGACCAAACATAGTGATAGTGGAATCCCAAGCGGGGTGTGTGAAGTAAACATATTAATGTTAAAATCTCCAAGTAATAATGCATCGGTGCTGCATTTATTTACTTTGTCCACCATTGTTAAAAAGTCGTCGTACCACTCAAACGATGCAGACGGGTTTCTATACACAAGTCCAATGGAGCAGATGTGTTTGTTATGACACCAACCCACATGCGTTTAACAGTCTTTGATTCAAGGTCTACTCGTCTGCGCGTAAAATGCGCAAGAGAATCGTGTATATACACAGAAACTCCTGTTTGCTGCGGAAGTACAGTATCACGACTGAAAATGGAAAATGCAGCAACTGAAAGTGACACATCGCTAATGTTGGAATTTGGCGTGACTCGGTGATTCCAACAACGTGAAAGGGTATGGGTTGGGTCAAAAGCACGCACAAATCTGTATACAGACCAAGGGGAATCACTCAGCGCCGGACAGACAAACAGTTAGATCCCCTGCCCCCGCCTATCAGGCACCCAGGCGCCAGCCCACAGAGAAAAACACAGGTATAGAATAAGACGATCATTTGCATCTTCTAAAAAGATGCATCAGGTCTCTTACATAACCCATGTCTTTCTCCGGAACTTAGGAAGTAGGCAGGGGAAACATACATACACAAACACCAAGGTGCACTACCATATGTGGTCAGGTAAATACCCTAATTTCCCACAGTAGATGCACAGAACATTACACAACAATGTAACGATATAGCAATACAAATTTGCCTCGAGTTATAAATACTCACAAATCAGATAGGTGAGGCTAGCGCTGGGGGCAGGGGATCTAACTGTTTGTCTGTCCGGCGCTGAGTGATTCCCCATGGTCTGTATACAATTCTGCCAGCGCTAGCCTCGCCTATCTGGTTTGTGAGTACACACAAATCTGGAACCTTATTCAAAAATGGTAAATGTTAAGGTGTTCTATATGGAGCTGGTGCGATTTTAATGTATTTATCAGACATTATTAGAAAGAAATCTGAGATACGCAATGAAATAATGCAGAAAACAGTGTATATGCGGGTAAGGCAGATTACGGATAATCTGACGGTTCAGAGCTGATATTAAACATATAAAAGCATTGATCAAGAAAACACACAAACAAAATCATTTCTTTTTAGTCCTGTCTACCTCAGGTACACAAATACGAACGGCACAGAGCCTCACTGAACTCTACGAATGAGCGCAGCAGGAGCCATAGATCCTCTTGACCCCCCGCACTAACATAGATCCTCTTGAACCCCCGCACTAACATAGATCCTCTTGACCCCCCGCACTAACATAGATCCTCTTGACCCCCCGCACTAACATAGATAATCTTGAACCCCCGCACTAACATAGATCCTCTTGACCCTCCGCACTAACATAGATCCTCTTGAACCCCCGCACTAACATAGATCCTCTTGAACCCCCGCACTAACATAGATCCTCTTGACCCTCCGCACTAACATAGATCCTCTTGACCCCCCGCACTAACATAGATCCTCTTGAACCCCCGCACTAACATAGATCCTCTTTAACCCCCGTACTAACATAGATCCTCTTGACCCCCCGCACTAACATAGATCCTCTTGAACCCCCGCACTAACATAGATCCTCTTGAACCCCCGCACTAACATAGATCCTCTTGACCCCCCGCACTAACATAGATCCTCTTGAACCCCCGCACTAACATAGATCCTCTTGAACCCCTGCACTAACATAGATCCTCTTGACCGCCCGCACTAACATAGATCCTCTTGAACCCACGCACTAACATAGATCTTCTTGAACCCCCGCACTAACATAGATCCTCTTGACCCCCCCGCACTAACATAGATCCTCTTGAACCCCCGCACTAACATAGATCCTCTTGAACCCCCGCACTAACATAGATCCTCTTGACCCCCCGCACTAACATAGATCCTCTTGAACCCCCGCACTAACATAGATCCTCTTGAACCCCCGCACTAACATAGATCCTCTTGAACCCCCGCACTAACATAGATCCTCTTGAATCCCCGTACTAACATAGATCCTCTTGAACCCCCGCATAAAACATAGATCCTCTTGAACCCCTGCACTAACATAGATCCTTTTGAACCCCCGCACTAACATAGATCCTCTTGACCCCCCGCACTAACATAGATCCTCTTGACCCCAGCACTAACATTGATCCTCTTGAACCCCCGCACTAACATAGATCCTCTTGACCCCCCCACACTAACATAGATCCTCTTGAACCCCCCGCACTAACATAGATCCTCTTGAACCCCCGCACTAACATAGATCCTCTTGAACCCCCGCACTAACATAGATCCTCTTGAACCCCCGCACTAACATAGATCCTCTTGAACCCCCCCCGCCCCCCCCCCGCACTAACATAGATCCTCTTGAACCCCCGCACTAACATAGATCCTCTTGACCCCCCGCACTATGCCTCTTGCTTGGGTGTTATTCCCAGTGCTCGAACTGCAGTGAAGCGCTTGATAGCAGACTACAAAGCTCTCTCGGTTATAAGAACAAACGGAGGCAATTATCGTTGTACTCAGGAAGGAAGCATGAGCTCGTGAAGATTTATTATGTCCCTTTCTGACGCACGCCATTTCCTGAAGAACATGTTCCAACGGCATTATGATTACAGTCAAAGCTCTTATATACTTAAAGCGACTCGCACCCAACAATAAAGGTCTAAACGTTTGCAACATCTCCTTTATTCATCTCCTTTATTTGTAAACACCTTAAAATGATACCCAAAATGTAACATAAACAAGGAAATAATAATAGTAATACCACAATTATAATAACAACAACAACCTTGATATTGAAATCTGCCGAAGCTCTTTAAAGAGTATTAAAAATGGCTTATTCTTGTATTTTCACCAAACTGTACTGACTGTAGATCGAAATCGACAAATCATAAGAGTTCAGTAAAACATATTCCATATTAGGTCAGTTGGCACTAAATGATATTTGGTTTTAGAGTGGTACAAAAAAGTGTTTCTTTGCGGAGATTTTTGGGAAAAACGTGCGCTTCGAGGTCAAACGACCGATATATGCCAACAGAGGCTTCGGCGCGACAAAATGTTATCGCCCTCATGAAGCGATTGAACAGCGAAGGGGACATGGCTTTCGCAAGTACTCGACAACATAGCGCAAAAATTTCAGATCTAAAGAATTCAAATAGGGGCCCCAGGCCGCCTGTCGCGCAGCCATATGGAAAAACACAACTAAGCGATTTACCCACCTGCTGCTATGCTACTTTTCCTCGGTCTCGCCTAACGCGACCTTGTCGCGTAGCTATATGGAAACATGCCTTTACGCAGCTAGTAGGCCTTTATTGGAGTTATTCCGTCAATTGTCTACTTATATGTGCTTGTATTGATTTTGTTGTCTTGCCTGGCTATTCATCGTAGTGTAAGTAAAGTGATATTAACCCATATCATACTGACGCTAAAAGCTTCGAATTTGTACACTGTCATATGCAAGCTACAGTATAGTACTTACAGATAAGGATGGCTTTAGTTCAACGGTGGTACCAGAATAGCTTGGCGCCTTGAGGCGCCAAGTTATTCTGTCACTACACTTGAACTATTTTAGGGAAACTTATTAATTTTCACACACTGGTGTATTCCGAATGATACGGGTTAAAGTAATACTGTCTCTGATAATGTTGATAATGTTGATAATCACAGGTAAAAAAAAAAAAAAAAAACGCTTCACGCAAGCCTTTACGGAAAGGAGTGTATGTCACGGACGAACGACGACAGATGACGGACGCCAAATGGACTCTCAGAGTAGACTCATTTTCTATCGCACGCGAGCCAAAAAACGGGTCCTACAAAAACCGACCGCCTCAGTGGCTCGCCTCGTATCAAGTTACTGCTGAGGAGTTTCAAGCTGCTTGGCAAGTAACAGACAAAAAATGTATGCTGGCCTGTGATTTTGGATCTTACGGCTTCAGTCTTAAGGTCCAAAATCACAGACCAGGACACTCAGAGGTAGCCGCATCCTGTGACACACCAAGTGACACGTGTTTCAATTTCCGCGTGGAGGCGTGACGTGATAATACCTGAAGTAGTGCAGAGAGATAACAGTGGAACTCCACGCTGATTTGATTACCGCTGCACTGCACAAAATAACCCATGTAAGTCGATACAGTGATAGGTGTGCATCACACCAGTGTACTCCCAGGCTATCTCACACACGCAGCCCTGCTCCGGCCGTGGACGTAAAGGCCCCTCTACACATGCCCGGTTTTGAGGCCGATTCCCGATCAGTTTCGAATCGGTAGGTGATCGGGCCGGACTGAAAAAACTGCCACACATTTCCTGACTTGTTTAGCCGACCGGTTTGAACCGAAGATCAAAGTCGTACCTGTTCTGCAAAATGGCTGCTAGTTTTGACAGTGATGATGATGTGCTTGCATTATCAGCAGTTTTGCATCATATTCGGGAAGAGGCGTGCGAAACATCAGCAACGGCGGTGGTACTGATCACAACAGGCGTGTTCCGTCATTTGCAAACTGAAACGACATGCTTTGCGAGACGCGCTCTGATTGGTTGAAGCTTACAACCGGGGCCGATTCGGATCGGAAAAATAGAGCAGGTTCTAGACACCCGATTCCCAGCCGATTGGGACCGGATCGGATAATTGACGTCATCCGATCGCAATCGGATCGGAATCGGCTTCAAAATCGGAGCACAACCGGCACGTGTGGCGGGGCCTTAAGACAGCAAGTCCATATTCTTTTGTGAAAAGCGACATATTCGTTGTAATACAACGAAAATCTCGCTGTTCACAAACAAGGATTTAACCCTTTTCACCCCAAGATCCCATTTCTCAAATTTTGGAGATGTTGCCTAAATACTATGTACCAGTTTCAGGAGATGGATTTACCATGATAATTCAAGGGTAGTGCCAGATTAGCTTGATGAAAAATGGGTTAAGGTCGTGATATGCAAACGAGTATAAGTTTTGTGTGTGTGTGTGTGTGTGTGTAAAAAGATATAGTGCCATAGCAGTCCAATAAAATAATCTCGCTGTTCACAAAAATTGGCTTTACTTTCTTCTGCCCGTCGCGTGGCATATATATTCAAATTCAAATTAAAATTTTAAAATCTTTATTATCCACTCAATATATTAGTGTAAAATGTAAATTTTCTTTCGGCTCACAAACATAACCAAGCAATTAAATACATATTTATATAAAAATCCTTCCCCACGCCTGTTAGAATTTATACTGACTTCCATTAAAAACACGAAAAGTGTCTGTAAGTGTACCCGCAAATAAAGAGCCACCCTGACAGCAAACCAAGAAAACTACTTACTTCAGAAATTCAGCCTACTGTCTGAGCTACCTTCACATGAAAATTAGATGAGTAAATTATCGAGCATGGCTACCTTGGAGGACAGAGGGTTTGATTACTGGTGAAAATTAGCAAAACTGAATACACTGTGAAGCAAGTTTCCTGTGATAAGTTTTAACATACAAGTTGTGTGGATTGCTTTTGTTGTTATTAACTGCTTCAAACGAAATTTGACTAGAATAATTCATTAGTGATCCAGAACTTTCGGCGCACACCATTTTCTTAATTAATAATCTTATTTGATTTAATGTGAATTACTTTCAAACCATTTTTTATGCTCCGGTGACTGACGCAGAGATAAAGAACACACCCATAACCATTTGATTAGGGAATGTATGGCCGCTAACATAAAAATATTTTTTTTGATTTTCATGTTTGTATGTCATGTTGATTATTTAGGTGCCTCTGTTACGACTGTGGTTGTGTTGTTCTGTGAGAGCATGCATGTGTTTATCGTAGGAAACGATCCGATATTTTATTTGAGCTATCATGGTTGCGAATCACGTACCTTTTTCAGTAAGATTCATTATCGTTAACGCAGATAGCAGAATTGGTTTTGTTTTGTTACGCTAAGATTGGTCCGGAAGTTTCTAGCAAAGTCGCGCTCTGTCTAGTGACCTCGTATGGGTGACATCAAAGCGTCGGCAACCTTTTGTAACTCAGTATCAAAGTGTAGAGCCGCTCTATTTTTGATTTTAATCATAGTTGCTTTTTCTTGTGCGCGTGAGGTCGGTATATTACGAAAGATCGTGAAGCTTCTAGACAGTGTAGGCTAGGTCCTGAACGGTCTACCATACTTTTGTAAGACGTCATTATACATTGGGATTTTGGGCTGAAATGAGCAGTCGAAATTTTTGTAGACCATTTTAGTTTATTCTATAATGGTCTTTTTATTAAATTTTATGAGTTTCAGTTACTTCCGTTCTGATTGGTTGCGTTGTGTGATTGCGTTAGAATTTTCTGGAAAATCTTTTTACTATAACATTTGGCGCTATGAAGCACGTGTGTACATTGTCATGCATTGTCAGTTGTAGGGACACACAGTTTATCGTAGGTACGTGGCCCGTATAGGGTGTACATTGTGAGAGACGCAGCGTAACGGTGATGTACGTTGTATGAGGAACTTTGTGTGGCCAGTGTTGACATTTTCAGTGGAGACATTGTATCAGTGTTGGTGCATTTGGGAATGCATTGTGTGGAGATCGCATCGCTGAATTAAAATATTGTTGGAACTGTTACTCCATTATTGTCTACATCCTTAAGCCACATGTGACGGGTTGCAGCTGAATGAAGTTTATTTAAAAGAACCTTACGTGCGTGCGTCTGGTGGGTTTATCATACTACGACTACGACTCTACCAGGTAACATATTGGCACCTTCGACGGGACGTCTTCAGTTGACTCAGTGGAAAGGGTAGAAGCAGAAAACAGCCAGCAGTGAAACGCAGAGATGGCGACATCGGAAATGGAGACATTTCTTAAAATTGGAAAGGAATATGGACTCGAAGGAACTCAACTCCTCGAGTTTGTAAGGGAGAGAGAGAAGGAGAGATTGGTGAGAGAAGAAAGAGCGAAATCAGGAAACTAGAAATGCAACGAGAAGAAGCAGAGAAACAGCGAAGACAGGCAGAGAAACAACGAGAAGGGGAACGAGAAGAAGCAGAGAAACAGCGAAGAGAGGCAGAGAAACAACGAGAAGAGGAGCGAGAAGAGGCGGAGAGGCAACGACAACATGAAATTCATTTAAAGCAGATGGAGATAGAAGCACAGAGCCAGAAAATAAATGTTAAATATTTAGGGGCTTAACGTCTTTTGTCCACCACGAGGGTGATTTCAAAGACGGGGCAACGAAAAAGGGTCTGAGCAAATTTTGACCCAAGCTGGATTCAAACCCGGGACCTTTTGGTCTGGAGGCAAACGCTTTTACCACCGAGCCACCCAGCTCCCCACAGAGCCAGAGGGCTAATGAAGCAACAGCCTTAGACATCAGAGAGCAAACACCCCGTGCGCCAAAACTTCCACCTTTCGTTGAAAATTCAGATAAGATGGACACTTATCTGGAGCGATTCGAGCGCTTCGCAAGCAGCAACAACTGGAGACAAGAGATTTGGGCTATCAAACCGAGCGCACTTCTAACTGGCAAAGCGCTTGAATTTTAGACCCGCTTGCCAAGAGAAGAAGCCGAAGATTATACGCAGTTGAAAGCCGCCCTGCTGAGACAGTACAACTTCACTGAAGAGGGTTACAGGCGACGATTTCGGAACTGCAAACCTGAAGAAGGAGAAACACCCGGCCTATCCATTGAGAGAATTAGGAGCTACCTGGAGAAATGGATAGAGCTGGCTGGTTTAAACAAAGAGTACCATGACCTATGTGACCTCATCATCAACGAACAAGTCCTCAAAGCATGTTTTAAGGACCTGGCCGACCACCTCAGGGAGCAAAAAGACCAGTCCCTAAAGGCCCTGGCGGACTTCGCTCAAAGATACCTTGATGCCCACAACATGAAGTTCGGGCCCAGTAAACCGCAGCGTGTGTCTGTACCAGCAGAGGAAATTCACAATGTCAGGGACACCCCGAAATACAAGCCGATGGAGAACCTGACATGTTTTCTCTGTGGAAGGAAAGGTCACAAAGCGATACAGAGTCCTTCTAAAGATGTTCCCGGAGGCGACAACATCAGAAGATCCAACCAAGATCGCGGGATAGCAGGCAGAAGCAGCACCACGTCTCAAAACAGTATTAGCCAATGATGTGACGTCATTCAGTGACTTTGAATCTAGAGAAAGGCGAGTGACACCGGAGCTGATTGAATCTTTCATAAAGAGTGGACGCTTCCCAGTAGGATGGGGTTACATTTTTACCAGTCTCAAACATTGCGCTGCCTGAGAATGAAGTGGCGAACATGCCGTTGGTGTCAGGATTCGTCGGAAACACACCAGTGAGAGTGCTGAGAGACACCGGTTGTAGTTGCATCATCGTGAGAGAGGACCAAGTAACTGAAGACCAGAAACTACAGGAGTGGACCACCCTCATTTTGGCCGACGGAACTGTGAGGATTATCCCCCTTGCCAATGTCAGCGTCGACACCCCGTACCTGAAAGGAGAGGTGAAGGCGTTGTGCGTGAAGACACCAGCCTACGACCTCATCATCGGAAACATTGATGGTGCCAGAAACGCAGACGATCCAGATCCAGAGTGGGGACCTGAAATATGTGCAGTTACCACAAGAAGTCAAGCAAAGAAGAGTCATCAGACCATCCCTCTAAAAGTGGCGGACAACACGGAAGCAGCTGTGGTGAATAGGGAAAGGCTGGTGGAGCTACAGAAAGCCCACCCCACGCTTTACAAGTTCCGAGGTCAGGAAGAGCCCGTGACGCGAAAGGGAAATGAGATAACCTTCGAGAACAGAAAAGATATCCTGTACCGGATATTCGACAGCAATGGAGATAAACCTGTGCGTCAAGTAGTAGTCCCTGAACCTTTGAGGATGCAGGTGATGAAATTGGCCCATGATTCTATATTAGGAGGAAATTTGGGAATCAACAAGACACTCGATAAAATCCGAGCCGTCTTCTACTGGCCTGATATGGGAGGCGATGTCACCCGATTCTGCAGGTCATGCGACATATGCCAGAAGACAATCTCCAAGAGAAAGGTGCCCAAGGTTCCTCTAGAGAAAATGACAATGATCGATATGCCTTTCAAACGGGTAACTGTGGATCTGGTGGGGCCAATATCCCCTCCAAGTGAAGATGGTCATCGCTACATTTTGACACTGCTGGACTACTCTACGCGTTATCCTGAGGCCATACCATTGAAGAAGATCGACACTCCAACAGTGGCAGAGGCGCTCGTCGATATGTTCAGCCGTTTGGTGATTCCTGAAGAGATCCTGAGTGACCTGGTAACTCCGTTTGTCTCCGACTGCATGGAGGAAGTCAACCGGCTATTGAGCATCCGACACCCTACTACCACCCCTTATCACCCCATGTGTAACGGGTTGGTTAAAAAGTTTAATGGAACATTGAAGGCTATGCTGAAGAAACTGTGTGCTGAGCAGCCACGGTTGTGGCATAGATACATTAATGCCTTGCTCTTCGCAGTTCCTCTGGATTCGACAGGGTTTTCCCCTTTTGAATTACTGTACGGTAGGACTGTAAAGGGCCCATGAACATCCTGAAGGAGCTGTGAACCAAGGATATCGACGCGCCTTAGGTGAAGATCAGCCACCAGTACGTCTTCAACCTGAGAGAGAAGCTGGAAGATACCCTCAGGATGGCTCGAGAATAACTAGGGAAGGCGCAGAACAAGGCAAGCATTACTATGATCGTAAAGCAAAACCTCGACGATTCCAGCCAGGTGACCAGGTGTTGGTTTTTCTTCCTACCGACAATAACAAACTCCTGATGCAGTGGAAGGGAACCTACGTTGTCGACACGGTGGTTGGCATCAACGACTACAGAGTCAAAGTTAACAACAAGGTGAAGACTTACCATGATAATCTGCTGAAGAAGTATATTGAGAGAGGTCGTCAAGACAAACCACAACTGTCGGCATCAGTGCGTCTTGCTGATGAGGAAAGACTAGACGAAGAGAACCTGTTTGACCTTAATGAACTCAGCCACAAGGAGGATGTAGAAGACATTCAGTTCGGTCAGAATTTGACCCAGACTCAACGAGAAGAACTGCGCGTCGTGATTCAAGAGTTCAAGCATCGGTTTACACCTGACCCAGGGACAACAGACACCGTCCAGCACGAGGTTAATCTGACAGCAAATGAGCCGGTTGGAAACGAGCCATATCGTCTGCTTCGCAGCGCAAGAGAGGGGCCGAGAAGGAATGTTGGAGAGACGCCGGACCCGGGAGTCGACAGAGATTCCAGATTACCAGTGGTCATCGGGAATAGTCCAGAGAGATCTGGTTTGGTTGGTGGGGACTGTCGTACTTTCCGTGGGCCGACAGTGTTTGGCCCAGGACCTTTGAACTATGTGAACAGTATTCATGAGTTGACGATGTTCCAGAAGTGAATTTTGACGTTAAACTACAGCCTATCAAGGGTTCGTAGAACTTTGAGCGGATTACCTGAGCAGAGCAGTTTAAAAGAACATTTCTGTGTCCAGAACAGTGTAAAGAAACATTTAGGTGCCCATGACTGTTTAAAGGGACATGTCTTCGCTCAGGACAGTTTAAAGGAACTGTGAGACGTTTATTTTGATTTTATTTTTTATGTGAAATTGTATTTGTTTATGGTTCTGTGTAGGTTAACACAGCCACAACCGTATACTTTTGAGTTTTGAAAAGAAATTTTTGTGAAATTTCATTCTAAAGAGGGGGAGGGGGGAGGGGGGTAATGTTACGATTGTGGTCTGTGAGAGCATGCATGTGTTATCGTAGGAAACGATCCGATATTTTATTTGAGCTATCATGGTTGCGAATCACGTACCTTTTCCAGGAAGATTCTTTATCGTTCACGCAGATAGCGGAATTGGTTTTGTTTTGTTACGCTAAGATTAGTCCGGAAGTTTCTAGCAAAGTCGCGCTCTGTCTAGTGACCTCGTATGGGTGACATCAAAGCGTTGGCAACCTTTTGTAACTCAGTATCAAAGTGTAGAGCCGCTCTATTTTTATTTTTAATCATAGTTGTTTTTCTTGTGCGCGTGAAGTTGGCAGCCGGTCGGTATATTACGAAAGATCGTGAAGCTTCTAGAAAGTGTAGGCTAGGTCGTGAACGTTCTGCCATACTTTTGTGAGACGTCATTATACATTAAGATTTGGCGCTGAAATGAGCAGTTGAATTTTTGTAGACCATTTTAGTTTATTCTAGACAGGTCTTTTTATTAATATTTATGAGTTTCAGTTACGTGTTCCGTTCTGATTGGTTGCGTTGTGTGATTGCGTTAGAATATTCTGGAAAGTCTTTTTACTATAACAGTTGGCGCTATGAAGCACGTGTCATGCATTGTCAGTTGTATGGACACACAGTTTATCGTAGGTACGTGGCCCGTATAGGGTGTACACTGTGAGAGACGCAGCGTAACGGTGGTGTGCGTTGTATGAGAAACTTTGTGTGGCCAGTGTTGACATTTTCAGTGGAGACATTGTATCAGTGTTGGTGCATTTGGAATGCATTGTGTGGAGATCGCATCGCTGAATTAATATATTTTTGGAACTGTTACTCCAGTATTGTCTACATCCTTAAGCCATGTGTGACGGATTGCAGCTGAATGAAGTTTATTTAAAAGAACCTTACGTGCGTGCGTCTGGTGTGTTTATCATACTACGACTACGACTCTACCACGTAACAGCCTTTGACAAATGTAAAGTAGGTCAAGACCAAACAGGCCGAATTTTTTATGCACACGGACCATAGTGACACTGCATATTGTTTGGCTTTCAGTTGTGTCCTCTGCAGATGCTCTCCATTTCACTTTCAATATCCTGTGATGGTAGTGTCACTGATGCCGTCATAGGTCATCGATGTGCGATTTATAAGACTAAACATTCTTTTTGCTCACGACATAAAACAATCTTCATAACATGTTCTAATAATTGACGTCAAAATAACCTGGATTAAAGCATATTTACGAAGAAAAGCGCTATGGTGAAAAATTTGCGTTTTTAATGGAAGTCAATCCTAGCCGAATCACATTCTATTGATCACTTTGAATCACACTGTCACCGCTAATTTCTATCACAGTACCATCCCTTGCTATCACATTATATGATTTGTATCAGGGAAAAGGGCCATCACCAGCCTCCCTAATAGCAGGGTTGATAGTCATTACTTTTTTTCTTTAATGAAATAACTTTTCTTTAATTCCGGTAAAAGGTTAAAGAAATAAATTTTCTTTACTTTTTTTGGAAAATTAAGAAATAAATTTTCTTTAATTTTTCTTTTTAATGAAATAAATTTGCGTTAAATACAAGAATGATCATTTATTGCTCAGCTCAGACATAAAAAAGTGGCATGCAGTTGAAAAGTGACACACCACCAGATTTCCTTCTCTACCCACTATCTAAAACACTATCTGGCCAGATACATGCAGTAGTTATGAGAAGGGGGAAGAAAGGAAAAAAAAATTCGAAAAACTGCACAGCGCAAGAAAAAGTCATGCGGCTAAAAATGGAACAATTCAGGCTTGTTTTATCTTATTTCGCGCTGCTGACAAATCCACTCATCTGCAAGAGCCATAGATCCTCAAGAACCCCAGCAGTCTTGGGTGGGGGTGCGGGGTGTTGGTGAGTTAATGACGATCTATGCCTACAACTATTAAAAATGTATGCATGCACCCGTTCAGGTTTTCACTTGGGCTGTCCAATCGTTGATGTACCATCTGCCTTCTCACTCCTGAAACAAAAACCACCTAACTGCAAGAGGCATAGATCCTCATGAGCCCCCGCAACTGCAGGGGCTCATGAGGATCTATGCCTCTTGCTGGGATAATCTGCGCTCTTGTTTTGCTCAAGCAAAGTGGATCCCTTAAGTTTTTCACCTGTCCAATCGTTGCTGTACCATCTGCCTTTTTACTCCTGAAACGAAAACCACCCAACTGAAAGAGGCATAGATCGTCATGAGCCCCAGCATCTGCGGGGGCTTGTGAGGATCTATACCTCTTGCTGGGATAATCTACGCTCGTGATTTTCTCAAGCAAAGGGGATCCGTTAAGTTTATCACCTGTCCAATCTTTGCTGTACGAGTGCCATCTGCCTTCTCACTCCTGAAACGAAAACCACCCAACTGAAAGAGGCATAGATCCTCATGAGCCCCCGCAACTGCAGGGGGCTTGTTAGGATCTATGCCTCTTCCTGGGATAATCTACGCTCGTAATTTTCTCAAGCAAAGAGGATCCGTTAAGTTTTTCACCCAGAGGCATAGATCCTCCAAACCGCCTCAAACTGGCTGCAACTGGGTCAAACCGGCTTTGCGCATAGTGGCGGAAAAACGAACTGAAGTAACGAAATTTTTAACGAAAGAAATCGATAATCCTTACTTTTATTTTTTAATTCGTTGAATTCTCTTTAACTTTTTAAAAACATTAACGCGTTAAATTTTCTT
The DNA here is from genome assembly GCA_036245525.1 of Semisulcospira habei. NCBI lineage: Eukaryota > Metazoa > Mollusca > Gastropoda > Semisulcospiridae > Semisulcospira > Semisulcospira habei. The sequence continues at coordinate 26,507,026 of BTPG01000002.1, read as the reverse complement.
TAACCAAAAATTTAATTTGTTAATCGTTAAATCATTATAGCGTTAAATCTTCCAACCCTGCCTAATAGGATAGCCCATGAGGGTCACAGCCTCTGGTTACACACACACACACACACACACACACACACACACACACACACACACACACACACACAAACACACACACACACAAATACACACACTATAATCCGATGGATTTAAAATAATTAATAAAAGAAAAAAGTAATTTATAAAACCGCATTCTTAGTTGTCAGTGCATAGATCATGAATCCTTAGAAGCCACCACATCGCAGTGGCTGATGAAGTTTTAAACTAATTCTACGTGTCCGCAGTGACTGTACAAACCTCTTACATTGATTTCCGGGCATAACTGCATGTTGTACTTATGGACAGATTAATAAAGACACCTAACTATGACACCTAATGGCCTAACGGCCACATCGCCATCACTTTCTGTTTTCGGCTCGAGGGCCTGGAGTTTTGAGCTATAAATAGCTTTTACCTTGGCTCTGACGCTTGGTGGAGTCCGTTGACAGGCGCATACTCTTCAGCGGTAAAAAGGACACAAAGTGATGTACTCATTAGGAGGCATTATGCCACATTATATACCTGTATACACCCACTGTAATAGTAATGAAAAACTTCTTAGTGTGTAAGGAAGCTCGAAATGTATACCCTATACATACACACAAACGGAGAACAGACGCCAGTCGCTGCACTGACTAGTGAATTTGATGAGATTTCAGCTGGTAATATCGACAACCTGAGACATGAGCTAAATAAACAAACCTGCTGGCATTTTCCGCTATTATGCGTGATCGGATTCCACCCGAGAATTTACCCAGAAACACGCACGGTTATACAAAGCACCGATGTCTTGATAGACGAAATCTACGCGCTGAGTATACAGCGATATGCAGTCATCTGCCATTCGTGTGTTTTGTCTGAACACCGCACTCAGCCGCAAAATGAATGACGCGATGCACATTTTTGTGTTGGGTACATAAAGCGTGATAGTGTGCCGATAACCGACAGATGTGATTACTTGACCCGAATCAAATGTCCTCCGTCTGACGACTCGGACATTTTGATTTGGGTATCGTAATCACATCTGCCTGTTATAGGCACTATTTCAAGCAAAATGTTGCTCAGTATAATATAATATCAGCTGTTGATAATTGTCGGCAAACACTTTAAGCAATGAGGAGAATGCTCTGAGGGGTAGGAGGGGGGGGGGGGGGGGGGGCTTAGGGCCTTTATCCCATCGAGCCCCGACACACCACAGCAAGACATTGATCGGGCACATAGGCGTCAAGCTATTCTGAGACCATCGTTGAACTGTCATGTTCGAGCTGTCTCTAGAATTGTAATACAGTCTTTCAGAGGGCAACTTCAAGATTGGTGATTTCGGTCTTGGGTTAGAATGTGTTAACGACCTGTCCTCTTGTCTAACTGGCTACGTACGTTCTCGCCGTGTGATGTCCTCAGCAGCCTGCTTGGAGTTAACCCCCACTAACTAACTGACTGACTGACTGGCTACTTATTTTCTCGTCGTATGATGTCTTAGCAACATACTTGGAGTTAACCCCAGTGTTCGCATTTCAAAGCTTAATTTCTCGTCTCACGGTGGATTCAATCTAGAATACCTGCAGGTTAGTTCGGGGTGAAACGTCTGCGGCACCAGAGCAATAATGGACGGCCCTAACAGGCAGGTTGGGGAGGACAAGTACGGCTTTTGCCTGCCTATGGAGTTTGACCTGAATACTGATCAATTCAGGCTCACTGCTGTGCCACTTTAAACGGATATGCTACTTGGAGCAAGCCCGCCATTTTGGCTGAGCAATTACATATTTGGAGATTTACACAGTAATACATGTACGTGAATGTGACGAAAGCAGCGATGAAGAATGACGTAACCACTCTCCCCCGACGGAAAATGATCACTGCACTCAACTGCAAGAGGTATGGATCCTCATGGGCCCCCGCAGTTGCGGGGGCTCATGAGGATCTATGCCTATTGCGGAAATCACTTTGTATCCATCTTCTTTTGACGGTTGGGGATCTTTCGCGCTGATTTAACAATGATTTTAAGGATTATGTGGTCAGCGCCCACTCGCAATGATGTGGGTAAGCAACAGTAAAATACTCGCTGATAACACGAAATAAGGAAATTCCTTGTGTGATTTGTGCGCAGATCAGGATTTTCTTTCTTGTGAATAGGAGCACTGGCTGACACTCTCCAGGATTTTGTTGATGGGCCTTAGCTAATTAACCTTAATCCCTGCACTGCCACTGACCGTACACTGTACCCCTGCAATCTGTGCACGTTCAAAGGAAAGAGCTCCAGCCGTCCCATGAACAATGGATGCAAATGGTTTCAGCAAGAGGCGTAGATCCTATTGAGCCCCCGCAATTGCGGGGGCTCATGTGGATCTATGCCTCCTGCAGTTGGGTCGTGTCCATTTTTTCCTCGGCAGTGAAGGGGTTTAAAGTTCAAGTACTTTGTAAAGTTAAATTTTAATATAACACTTTTTCTGGTTTATATGAAAAGGGACCTAACCCAGGAAAAAAGGATCATGTGATTAAAATCGCTTTATAAGCGTTCTTAATATGTCTTGCCAATAAAGCATTGTTTCCATATCGCGGTTCTACATCGGCGCGGTAAGCGGCATGACAAGAAAATAGCTCAGGGTGGCAGGCGGAAAATCGCTGTGTTTTCATAAAGCCGCGCCATAAAGCGATTTCGCTTTTGTTTTGAATTGGAACAATGGCTCCAATTCGGCGCCTACTGAAAACCACACCCCTTTCACTGTAAAATCGCAGGGAAATATTCTTTGAATCGCCCGACTGAACGAAACTTTTGTTTTCGCGCCGCTGTCATATCCTTGTCGCGCATATGGAAACACTCCTTTATTTATATGTTCTCCATTTTTTTCGCTGTCGCGCCGCGATATGGAAACACAGCTTAATGCTGCACAATAGGACTAACACACCTTAAGAAGTTTCTGTGTTGTAAAATGATAATGTATGTGCCTACTCGCATGGACTGTGAAAGAAGGAAAGAAAAGACTTCGTAGGGAAATTGCCCCGATGCGAGCTAGGGGAAGTAGAAAACTGTTGTTATGTGTGCCTACTCACATAGCTTGTGAAAGAAGGATAGAAAAGACTTCCTTAAGGAAAGTCAGCACCGATAACTCATCTCGTTGACGAATCACTTCCATGGAAGCCCGCTCGCTTTTTTTTTTTTTTTTTTTTTTTTTTTTTACGCGACTTGCATAAGAACAATTAGTGGCGTGACGTGTGCACAGAACGACTCTCAGGTCTACAACACTGGCTAGCTGTCCGCCGGCTGTGTGTCAAGAGGCTTAAAACACTTTGCGTGTCGGTAGCGGTTTCAGTCGCGATGATTCCTGTCGGAATCATCGAGACTGAAACTGCTACCGACACGCAAAGGGTAAAATTTGAGTCCGTGTCACAACCAAGTAACTCCATGGCCCGCGTTAGGCCTTGCGCGTTGACAACAGTGCTTTGTAAATAGCCTCTTTGCTGCTGGGTGTGTTCCGCTACCTCAGTGACCCTGTGTGCTCGGTACAAGTTGTGGCTCTGTCAGTCTGCGTGTTCTGTGTGTTCTTGTTTTCACTAAAAACGAGACCAAAGGAGTTGACTGCCAGTACTTGTAATTTAGAGGAAACTACCAAGTAAGTATAAAAATGTGCGGTCAGAGAAGACAATTGTGCCTTTGATAAAGTGTGGCAGCATGGTCTGCTTAAAAAATTAGATGTTATAGGAATACATGCGAAGCTTCTACAATGGCTGGCTGATTACCTGCGCAATTGCAAGCAAGCTGTTGTTATCAAAGAATGTATATCTACATATCTACCCGTGGAGGCGGGCGTCCCGCAAGGGTGTTAGGCCCTATCCTTTTTCGTATTTATATTAACGACATTGTACTAGACATTGAATCTAAAATGAAACTGTTTGCAGATGATTCCACTATGTATTTGTCCATGAACAATGATAATATTAGAGCTGACATAATGAACTCGGATCTTGGGAAAATTAGTGTTTGGGCCCATAAGTGAAAAGTACATTTTAATCACCTAAAGACTGAACTATCGAACATGTCACGTAGCTAGAACTTTCAACCACTTCCCCTACTCTTTGATAACAGTCCACTTCAAAGTACTGCTACACATAAACACCTTGGCATCATCTTGCAAAATAACTGTAAATGGGATACCCATATCAAATCTAGTATAGCCAGATGTCGATTACGTATAACGTGCGCCTCGTCCTCAGAAAGAAAAAAACCCGACCACATCACTCCCCTGCTCAAGCTCCTTCACTGGCTCCCCATCCCCCAACGCATCCAATACAAGATTCTGTCTCTCTGCTACAAATCCCTGAACAACTACGCTCCTACCTATCTCTACAACTTACTTCACCCCTACACTCCTTCCCGCTCCCTCCGCTCCGCCTCCGACCATCTCCGCCTCCTCATCCCCCGCACCAAACTCAGCACTTTCGGCCCCCGCTCATTCTCCGTCTACGGTCCATCCACCTGGAACACCCTCCCACTCTCTCTCCGTCAGAAACACTCTCTCTCCTCCTTTCAGTCCGCCCTCAAAACTCACCTCTTTCAACAGTTCTAGCACTATATCACTACACTCCCCACTCCAAGCTGACCGTCGTAATGTATTTTTACTATTTGTGGTACGTGAGTCATTGTCTAAAGCGTGCGCATGCGTGTGCGAGTTGTGAGTGCGCGCTTAGAGTTATAATTATTATAAGATAAGCGCATTATAAATACCGTAATTATTTTATTATTATTATTATAACTTGTGTAGATTCATATAAATATAGATTATCGAGACGATATCTGGAGACTATGTTCAAATCTTTTATACTGCCACACTTTGACTATGCTGATGTGATCTGGGATAATTGTACAGGGGCACTTTCGGATGAATTGGAAAGTCTCCAGTTACACGCTTTAAGAACCATTACTGGTGCAGTACGTGGCACTAGCCACCAATTACTTTATGAAGAAACCGGTTTTATTCCGTTGTGGCAAATACGTCGTCGTCATAAACTCATCCTTTATTTTAAAACAGTCAATGGTATAACCCCCGCATACTTAGGCCCAGTCCTATCACAGTTAGTATCCGAATCAAATCCTTACCACAAACGACGTCCACTTGAACGCCAAGTCCCCCATTATAAAACAGAACTGTACAAACTTCATTTTTCCATCCACCACGGGCCTTTGGAACAGTTTGCCAGATCACATTCAGCGTAGTCAATTCTTAAGCGAATATAAATCATTCCTGTCACGAGACGATTGTGTCGTACCCCCATATTACTATTTAAGTTGTAGAATAAAACAGATAATCCACTGTAAAATTAGACTCAACATGAGCGACCTCAATTATGACCTGGTTAGTCGTCACCTGTCCAATTCTCCTGTCTGCTCTTGTGGAGCAAGTTCTGAAACCGCCGACCATTTTTTACTCCAGTGTAGTAATTACGATGTAATAAGACGTTCAACAATACTTACACTTCCACCACAATACACCAATATACATTTACTCCTTTACAGGAAGTAAAACCCTACCATCCACAGTGAATAACGATATTTTCAGATCTACACGAATTTATTACTGCAGCAAAAAGATTTCATTAAATTATAAAATAGGACTGCAAGAAAAAAAGGAAATAAAGAAAATATACAGACCAGTTGAGACAATGGATGGAAATCAGAGCAGAGAAGACCAAACTGATGACAAATAACACCAGTGGCAATGACACTGACGTCATGATTGGAAGCCAAAAACTAGAAACAGTTAATAAATTCAAATACTTAGGAGCCATTGTGACAGATGAGGGATCAAAACCAGAAATACTGTCCAGGATTGCGCAGACAACAACAGCACTGACAAAATTGAAGACCATATGGAAGGACAGAAACATCACGCTCTGCTCCAAGATCAGACTGATGCGCTCCTTAGTCATCTCAGTGCTCTTGTAGGCCTGCGAGTCATGGACCCTCACAGCAGACCTTGAAAGGAGGATACAAGCCACTGAAATGAGATGTTTTCGAAGGCTGCTTGGCATTTCATACAGAGATCACATCACGAACAAGGAAGTGGGCAGCAGAATCAGGCAAGCCATCGGGCCCTATGAAAACTTATTAGCCATTGTGAAAAAAAAAAACGCAAACTGAAGTGGTATGGGCATGTCACATGTTCAGCAGAGCTTGCCAAAACAATCCTGCAAGGCACTGTGCAAGGAGGACGAAGGAGAGGAAGACAAAGGAAAAGATGGGAGGACAATATCTCAGAGTGGACAGGACTGAGGCTGGGTGATACGCTAAAAATGGCAGAGAACAGAGAGAAATGGAGGGAGCTGGTTGCCAAGTCATCAGTGGTGCCCCAACGGTCGGCAAGACTACGGAATATAGATAGATATAGACAACTCTCTCTCTCTCACCCTCTCTCTCTCTATATATATATATATATATCTCTCTCTCTCTCTCTCTCTCTCTCTCTCTCTCTCTCTCTCTCTCTCTCTCTCTCTCTCTCTCTCTCTCTCTCTCTCTCTCTTTGTCTCTCCACTATAATAATTGAAATTTCATTTTTATGTATGTGTATATGTATGATATATATATATATATATATATATATATATATATATATATATATATATATATATATGTATATATATATATATATATATATATATATATATATATATATATATATATATATATATATTGATATTGATTTACTTACCTATACTGTATTAAAATCTGCAAACCACCACAATGCAAATTAAGCAAATATAATTGTGTGTCCAGATCATACTATAAGCATGTGGCTTGTTTTGATCTGATGATAATTGATGTATATTCTTTTATGTATTTTGCAAAGTAATAAACTATTTAAACCAAAAGAATTGTGCATTATCGACCAGTGACCATAGCTGTAGTTTGGTCAAAGTACACGCACACATTTATTTATTTATTTATTTATTTATTTATTTATTTATTTATTTATTTATTTATTTATTTTTTTTTTAATTGTTATTATTATTTTTTAGTGTGCTTTGATCCAATTAGATCTATGACCATTGGTATCGACCAATTCTCTCCTGTGACAGTGCTTTTTCCTACTTACTTGGTAGTTCCTTCATGGTTCACTGTAACAGTATTGTGTATGTTAACCGTGTCTGTTCATGTTTTCACTCTGTCAGTCTGTATATTCACTGTGTGTCCACAGCCATGGCATCAGCGATGTTTCTCAGTGACCACGACTGCCCTTTGTGTCACGAAGAGTTCACAGATCCCAAACTTCTCCCTTGTAACCACCGCGTCTGCAAAACGTGCCTGTTGTCATGGCTTCAGGCTGAGGGTGAGGGAGGGTGCCCTCTGTGTCGAGCCCCCATCCACCCTGAAATGAGGGAAAAGAAGGCAGAAAGTACTGACGTCAGCAGTCTTGTGGACGACCTACCCACCGACCTGGCTACCATGGCGATAGTGGAGAGTCGCAAATCGCTTAGCGGAAGTGACGTGTGCGCCCTCTGCGACGTCATTGTAGCTGCCACGTCTTTTTGCATTCCCTGTAGTCTTAAGCTCTGCCCGCAATGTGCAAAGGCTCACGGGAAGATCCCGTCTACGCGAGACCACGTGGTGGAGAATCTCGGGAAGATGATGCCACAACGCGTGGCCGCCAGTCACAGCAAACCTTGTGATACGCACCCTGGGAATCCGGCTGATCTCTACTGCTGGCAGCATCACACGCTGGTCTGTCTGCTGTGTGCCATGTCCAAGCACAGGGAGTGCGGTGGACGGGGGGTGGAGGGGGTTGATGACGTGGCTAAGAGGGAGCGGCCAGCACTGCGAGATCAAGCCAACAGACTGCGGCAGCTGGACATGGCTATTGATCAACAGGTAACGTGCATAAAATGTGTCGGAATGGCACGCTTTTGGACGGGGAGTCGCTTTTCGTTGCGACGATTCCTGCAGGCATAGTGGGTGACTTATGGCTGTTTCCGAGTCTGTTCCATGCAAAGACATACTCAACAAAGAAGGAAGCACGCTTAGAAAGAACGAGTACAGTACAGTTTATGTCATGTTCGGGTTAACCCGTTCAGTGCCGCCCTGTTCAGACTGTGTTTCTCCAATCTTCCCAAACTCATGACCACAAAAAAATCCTACCAGTCCCGGGAACATGGCTTCAAAGTGGTGTCCGCAACAGACATAGATCCTCATGAGCCCCCGCAAATGCGGGGGCTCATGAGGATCTATGCCTCTTGCAGTTGGGCGGTGTTGAAATTGTCTCGGTACTGAACGGGTTAAAGACAAACTGAAATACTGTTGGTCACATCGTTTTGAGGCAAAAAAAAGATGCAGGATCGCATGATGAGGGTGGGGGGGGGGGGGGGGGTGGGGAGGGATGAAGAGGGGGGGGGTGGGTGGAGTGTAGGGGTTTTAGGAGTGGGGGGGGTGCTCTATGAAATTCCCTCCCTTGCAGACGTGTTAAAGACTACCCCCCCCCCCCATCCTACCCCCGTGTTCCCCATTCGCAACCCCTCCTCCGCTTTGTAGTATTTCGGCGAGCGCAAAGCGAGGTTCGCTCTTTGAGGGCCATGTGTGCCAAGCTGAAGGTTTAAAACGAACATTTAGACCTCCCCTCCCTACCCCCCGCCCCCCCCCCACCCCCCATCCATCATGGTTACAGTTAGAGGGTGAGAGAGGGTGCCCTCTGTGTCGAGCCCCCCACCCTGAGGGAGGTAACTGCTCCGCTCTCCCTTGAAATGCAGCTCCCCCACAAAAAGTGTTCATAGTGTTCACAGTGAAGTTTTCAGAAGAAAACAAAAGCACCCACTGTATCTACGAATAATATACTGACGAGCAAAAGAAATGCGACATTTTCGGAATCATCGGAAACACTAAAGTGTTTCCGATGATTCCAAAAAATGTCGCATTTCTTTTGCTCGTCAGTATATTAGAAATATGTATTATTCGTCCTAAAGCAGATAAGTTTTCAACAGCAGCATTCATGAAGGAAACTAGAAGGCAACTTCGTGCTTGTTGCAGACAGCCGAGCTGGAACAGGAAGTACGTCATGCGCAGGATCACTTTAAACCCCTGAAAACTGACGCCATTGCCACCATTGACCGATTACACCAACGTCTGGACAAACGATTGCAGGAGATTTTAGCTGCCATTGAGGTCAGTACAGATAACAATACCTGGTCGAAAAACAATTCTGGTCAGGAATTTGTTTTATTTTTATTTATTTATTTATTTATTTTTTTATTTTTTTTTTTTAACAGTGCAAAGACAAATCAAATAAATCTACAAGTGGAACACGTGCGTCAAACACATTGATTTCTTTGTATACAACCACTATACCGTATGACCTCTGAAAAACACTGAATTTTGCGTACCATGACAACACCGTGTGAACTCTTAAAACATTGATTTTGTAATACCTGCACCATGTGAAATCTCAAATATTATTCCTGTTTACACAATCACTACGGTCACAGTCACGACACGGTATGAACTCTGAAATACACTAATTTCTATTATATCTGCGAGCACCACGTGAAAATCTCAAATACAGTTGCTGTTTACATAGTCACTACGGTAACAGTCACTACAAGTAAACTCTTAAATACACAAATTTCTGTCTTGTCAATCACTACTCCGGGTGTGTTCTCAAATTGCAGTGATTTGTGTGCACAACCACAATACCACGTGAACTGTCAGATTTAATGTCGAAGCTCGCCTAAAAAATCAAATAGGAGCAAACACCCCAAAAAGAGACTTTGTTACATCATTTTAAACAATCTTGTGTCGGGAGGGGGTGGGGGTGGTGGGAGGCGATCAGGGGGGGGGGAAGGTCGGGGGGGGGGGGAGGGAGAAGGTCGAGGGGGGGGGGGAAGGTCGGGGGTCGGTGTAGGGGGGAGGTCGGGGGTAGGTGGGGGGGGGAAGGTCGGGGGGAGGTGGGGGGGAAGGTCGGGGGGAGGTGGGGGGGAAGGTCGGGGGTCGGTGGGGGGGGGGGGAAAGGTCGGGGGTTGGTAGGGGTGGGGAAGGTCGGGGGTCGGTGTGGGGGGGGGGAAGGTCGGGGTTCAGTAGGGGGGGATGGGGTTAACAGCCGAAATAGAGATTTTGTTATAGCTTTTTAAACAATTTTGGGGTGGGGGTGGGGGGTCCGGAACCCCTTTGATCTCCCCCCCCCCTCCCCCAGATCCGCCCCTTACACAGTCACGCTACAATGTCAACTCTCAAGTGCATCGGTTTCTGCGTACACATTCACTACACCGCGTGAACTGTCAGATACGCTGATATCAGTGTATGATCAATGAGACATGATAGTCGAGTTCTTAGAAGCACTAAACTAATTTATATAAAACGTAGTCGTGAAATCCATCCTAGACTGATAAACTGGGTCCATTTACATTCGTCGCCTTCTCCCCGCAATCAATTTTAACTCATTGAAGACGCGCTGTATTTGGACACGCGGCATGAAGCCGCGTATCCGAATGCAGCGCGTCTTGAATGGGTTAACTCATTCAGCCCGACCCAGGTATTTCCCAAATTTAGGAAGCGTCATCTAACGGCTATGCACCTGTTGCAGGAGATGGATCGAACATGATAATTACATTCAAGGGTAGTGCCAGATTAGCTTGGCACCGACAGTTCCAATCTATTCTGGCACTACCCTTGAATTATCATGGTCTATCCATCTCCTGCTTTAGTGCGTCAGGCCTGAATGGGTTGAGACAGCATGCAATCAGACGCGTTTGCGGGTAAACGTGACGGACATAATAATGATAGGATTTTTCCTAAGATTTATTTCAATTCCAAGAGACGAAAATAGGGGATCAGAAGAGAAGAACATAACAAAGAAAGAAACACTCTTAGAAACGACAGTAGTTTATTTCGTGCTTTGAGTGTCCGCCCTGCATCTACTTTCACAAAATAAGTAGTGGCTGNGTTACAAAGTAAAGTAGGTTATAGCACTGTCAGGGGAGAGAAATGTGCATGATCGACCAGTGATCATAGATCTACTGTGGCCAAAGCACACAAAAAAAAAAAAAAGATAGGAAAGAGAGGGGGCGCTAAGAAAGTGACTGAAAGCAATGCATATGGAAGCCCCCCCGAAGGGGGCGTATCACATATCCACTGTTCCAGCCACTCAGTGCATGGAAATTTAAATCTAGGTCCCCCCCAAGGGGGGTCCAGATATTTAGCCGGTGTGGACAGCTGTTTCGGTCTTGGCGACCTCTTCAGCACACCATCGGCAATACAGGAGGAGGCAGGAAATTCTGCCTACCTGCAATGACAACCACATTTTACTGTGGTGTCTGCAGGGGCATACATTCCATGCCACCACCTAGAGTTAAATTTCCATGCACCCTAAAAGAGAACCTACCAAAAGGGGGGAAGGGGCCGCAGTCGATATTGTAGTGATAAATGAAAAGAAAAGGGGAGACTGCCAGTGCTAATATTTTAGGAAGGTTACAAAGTAAAGTAGGTTATAGCACTGTCAGGGGAGAGAAATGTGCATGATCGACCAGTGATCATAGATCTACTGTGGCCAAAGCACAAAAAAAGAGATAGGAAAGAGAGGGGGCGCTAAGAAAGTGACTGAAAGCAATGCATATGGAAGCCCCCCCGAAGGGGGGCGTATCACATATCCACCGTTCCAGCCACTCAGTGCATGGAAATTTAAATCTAGGTCCCCCCAAGGGGGGTCCAGATATTTAGCCAGTGTGGACAGCTGTTTCGGTCTTGGCGACCTCTTCAGCACACCATCGGCAATACTGGAGGAGGCAGGAAATTCTGCCTACCTGCAATGACAACCACATTTTACTGTGGTGTCTGCAGGGGCATACATTTCATGCCACCACCTAGAGTTAAATTTCCATGCACCCTAAAAGAGAACCTACCAAAAGGGGGGAAGGGGCCGCAACACTACAATATCGACTGCGGCCCCTTTCCCCCTTTTGGTAGGTTCTCTTTTAGGGTGCATGGAAATTTAACTCTAGGTGGTGGCATGGAATGTATGCCCCTGCAGACACCACAGTAAAATGTGGTTGTCATTGCAGGTAGGCAGAATTTCCTGCCTCCTCCAGTATTGCCGATGGTGTGCTGAAGAGGTCGCCAAGACCGAAACAGCTGTCCACACCGGCTAAATATCTGGACCCCCCTTGGGGGGACCTAGATTTAAATTTCCATGCACTGAGTGGCTGGAACGGTGGATATGTGATACGCCCCCCTTCCGGGGGGGGGGGGGGCTTCCATGTGCATTGCTTTCAGTCACTTTCTTAGCGCCCCCTCTCTTTCCTATCTCTTTTTTTTTGTGTGCTTTGGCCACAGTAGATCTATGATCACTGGTCGATCATGCACATTTCTCTCCCCTGACAGTGCTATAACCTACTTTACTTTGTAACCTTCCTAAAATATTAGCACTGGCAGTCTCCCCTTTTCTTTTCATTTATCACTACAATATCGACTGCGGCCCCTTCCCCCCTTTTGGTAGGTTCTTTTTTAGGGTGCATGGAAATTTAACTCTAGGTGGTGGCATGGAATGTATGCCCCTGCAGACACCACAGTAAAATGTGGTTGTCATTGCAGGTAGGCAGAATTTCCTGCCTCCTCCAGTGTTGCCGATGGTGTGCTGAAGAGGTCGCCAAGACCGAAACAGCTGTCCACACCGGCTAAATATCTGGACCCCCCTTGGGGGGACCTAGATTTAAATTTCCATGCACTGAGTGGCTGGAACGGTGGATATGTGATACGCCCCCCTGTGGGGGGGGGGGGGGGGTGGCTTCCATATGCATTGCTTTCAGTCACTTTCTTAGCGCCCCCTCTCTTTCCTGTCTCCTTTTTTTTTTTTTGTGTGCTTTGGCCACAGTAGATCTATGATCACTGGTCGATCATGCACATTTCTCTCCCCTGACAGTGCTATAACCTACTTTACTTTGTAACCTTCCTAAAATATTAGCACTGGCAGTCTCCCCTTTTCTTTTCATTTAAGTAGTGGCTGATTTGCGAACTTCATAGTTTAGCTATTTTGAAAAACAAACAAGTGTGCAGATCAAGAATATAAAACAAGATGAGGATTTCACCCCAAAGTCTACCGTATTGTTTGGAACTCAGATGCGTTTATCTTTTAGGAACATTCAGAGTTGTTCATATTTTTTAGGCTTATAATGTTGACCCATTTCCCTCCTCTCTAAGCCAACATCTGATCATTACACACGTCGGGGCACACAAATAAAACTGACACACGGCGCTTTCCGCCATTAGTACGCTCTGTGGGCTGGTGTAGCCACAGGAATCCATCTACCACTTTAACCCACCCTCTGATCCACACACACTGGCACACAGAAATAAAGACGAGCGCGCATAGCTGTTCTAAAGAAGAATAATAGTACGAGCAGCGAAATTACCTCACTTCAAGCTTCACGTCATGGCATCTTGACGCCGTGTTCATAGTGACGACTCGATGTTATACGGCATCATCGTAGTACTAACATTTGACGTATCAGAGGATCAACTTTGCAGTTTTCTTGCTGATTTTCATGCCTAGAGCTTACAGGTCACAATTTGACCTAATCCTACCCCTGGGCCGGGACAAATAGCAGGCTTATGCAAACAGCTGTTTATGAAAAAAAATATTAATGAGAAGATAGCTTTTTCGTAAAAGAAAAATTAAAGTTATTTTAGCTGTTTTACAAAATTTAATGACTCCGACAAAGTGGTGCAGAAAACTGTATGATTTTCACACCTAGGGCATACAGATCACAATTGACCTAATCGAACCCGACAGCCGAGACAAACTGCAGGCTTATGTAAATACCGTATAGAAAAATCATGAGATTATTAATGAGAAGATTGGGTTTTTTGGTAAAAAAAAAAAGAGATTCAATTGTTTTAAGATTAACCCATATAATTCGTGAAATTAATCCAAAAAAGTGGAAATATATTTTTTTCAAAAATTATTTAATTATCACTCAAAATGTTCTAGAGGTACAATGCTGGTTAACGAACTCATTCAATATGTCCCTGTTATCTAGCTATAAGCAAAATAACTAGTAAAAATAAGAAAAAAATTATGGACTCCAGTTTGGGTCAACCAGTTGTTTTTTTTTGTGAAACGGCCATTTCGACAATGAGCCTCTTAATCAAAACATTTAAAACAGGTCCCGAGATAATTCTCTTAGGGACACTATCCTAAATTAGGATTAAATTAAATAATTTAATTTAATCCTAATTTAGGATAGTGTCCCTAAGACTTAGGGACCTGTTCCCACGAAAGGGACCATAAATCGGAAATTTTGAGTTTTGTGACACCATTACAATCTACTAGCAATGCAAATTAATTTGATGCAAAAACACTGTTGTTGTAGACCTGTTATTAAGCGAGAAACATGCATTTAAAGTTGATCACTCGAACTGACCCAAGATGACCCCCTGCACTCTTTTCGGCATGTAGCTCCATTCGGCAAAAGCGACTTAAGGTCCCTTTCGTGGGAACATTTCATTAGTTTAATTTCAAGCTTGCCCGTCCTCAGACGCGGGCTCTAGTCGCTGTCATACACACACACACACACACACACACACACACACACACACACACACACACACACACACACACACACACACACAGAGAGAGAGAGAGAGAGAGAGAGAGAGAGAGAGAGAGAGAGAGAGAGAGACACACACACACACGGCGTTTGACGCCCAAAAGACGTTTTCTAGCAAGGTTTGCGTAGCTAGATGTGATGTCATTTTTATCGTGTTACTTCTTTGCCAGAATTTTTGCCCCTCAAGCCAAAAACGTCATGTGCATGCTCCGGAATGCGCTCCGATCAGCCCCATTTCAAAGTCTACCGTATTTATTTAAATATGGTAGACAAAAACCGAAATATTAATAAACTGTGCAAATTAAATTGCGTTGTAACTGTATAACTGTATACGCGTTTTTCTTTCACCGTTGGGGGTCTTTGCATTTTACACGCTTGGCAGTCACCATTTTTAGTCAGGATTCCTTTTCTTTTCTTTAGTGGATTAAAAGCCCGGACAAAGATGCGATATAGAATGTTTACATCGAATCACCAGCCCACTGAAAAATACACAGGTAAAGGACTGTAGGTTATATGTAGGATATGCTTGTTTTTTAGCTGCGTATTTTTCTGTGATCTGGCGATTGAGTGCCTGATAGGATGGGGCAGGGGATCTAACTGGGGCTCTGGATAGAGGAAGTACATTTGCTGTTCGGCAGCTGCGTCCTACAAGAGTCCGAAATAGCTCAGGCGGTTACACGTCTGAGCAGGAGAGCGAAGGGAATCGCCGGGTCGTGGGTTCGAATCCCGTCCCGGCCCCGGTAGCTGGACTCACAATCCAGGGGGAAAAACAGATTTGTTCAATAGCATGTCCTTTGAAAGGTCCTGGTAAATCAAAGTGGCACAGTTGGAGTGCGCCTGAGTTGATCAGTGTTCAGGTCGTACTCCATAGGCAATAGATTTCCCTGTCCCCCATAACCCGCCCATCAGGGCCGTCCATGATCACCTCGGTGCTGTGGACGTTAAACCCGAACTAACCAACCAACCAACCAGCGTCCTACACTATGATAGGACGGGTGGGCATCACCATCTCCTTAATCTCTCACGTGCTGGCTTAAAGCGCCACACCCCGGCAAACCACCTCAGCTGGTGGGCTAAACCACGTGAGGGGGTGGTGTTCACACTGCACCACTAGGCGGATGAGCTATTTTTTTTTACAGCCAACGGCTAAAGGACGGAAGAGATCAGGCTTGATCCAACGGCTAAAATGTGGGAGAGTAAACCCATCAAATCAGGAGTGGAGTCCCGAACTGTTCTGGCAGCTCCTGCAGCCAAACTGGTGCCAAACGTATTGCTTTGCATTCCTTTGGACTACTACATCGGCGAGGCCGATAGGGGGATCTTGACGACTGGGCATCCCAGGATCTTCATACACTTCGCCCAGGCTTGCGCCCTGGAGAGGTCACACGGACTGACCCAGCAAGTGCATATGTCTTCCGAGACAGAAGGATGCCAACAATGTCCGGCGTTGAGCAATTCCCCCTTTATACATGTACTGTTCTACCAGAGCCAGCCTCATCTATCTGGTTTGTGAGGATATCGAATATTTGTCTGAGATTTTAATCCGCTGTATTCGTCGCAACACGCGCAAATTTGATCTACTTTCGATTTCCGAATATCTTCTATTCCAAACATTTCCGGGCTCGCCCACAGAGCCAGGAAGACAAGGTGGTGAAAGAAAAGAAAGCTGAAAAACAGGCCCTGGACCAACAACGGACGGCTGTGGTGTCCCAGGTTCGAATCCTCGATCAGCTGCTGGACAGTTCCCCGGACAGCGCCCTTGTCGGCATGCTGCACACACTCAAGGTGAGAGAGCGAGATCGCTTTTACTCTTGAAACATTTTGGAGGCAAGCATTTAACCCTGTTGGTGTCGGTAGCGGTTTTAGTCGCGATGATTCCTGCGGAATCATCGCGACTAAAACCGCTACCGACACCCACAGGGTTAAGACACGGTCAGCTTTACAGATCTTGGTATGGGATCTGCTGGTTGTCTAGGCGGAAAGTTAAACTCATTCAGCCCTGACGCACTACAGAAGGAGATGGGTCGACCATGATCATTCAAGGGTAGTGCCAGATTAAGCTAATCTGGCACTGCCCTTGAATGATAATGGTCGACCCATCTTCTGCAGCTGGTGCATAGTTGTTGGTGTTTGCTTCTTTGTTTACTTATTTGTGTGTATGCGTGCTCGCTTTCTTGCTTCTTTGCGATCTTGTGTGTTAGTATATATTTTGGTTTTATTTTTTTTTCCTTTAATGCTTTTATTGTATTCGATTTTCGTATTTTGTTTTTATTTTTGATTATTCTTTTTGTTTAGCTGACTGTGGGCCCGGCTTTGCAGTACCAGTGTGTCAGGGCGGATCGGAGGGGTGGGCGGGGGGGGGGGGGTCCTACGGGTTCCGGTTCACCCCCCCCCCCCCAACTCTCCCCCCGCCCCCGCTATCCCCTAGACCCAAAATTGTTTAAAATGGTTTTAAAAAGTCCTTTTTGGGGTGTTTGAACCCTCCCCCCCCCCCCCCTTCCATTTTACGGCGAGTTTCCACACACACACACGCTGACCCCTCCCCCCACTCTTTGTTTGATATTTTGGAGAGAGGCGATAGTGTTGGTTGACATACACACGCCTTCTTTTTCTCCCCCTCCCTCCCCTCTCCTCCTCCGCCCCCCCCCCCCTCCCTCCCACCACTGGGCCACTGGAAGAAGGTCTAGCGTCGGGGAGGCCTTTTGTTCCAGGTTAAAGGTCCTAAACAAAAAGTTGGACCCCCCCCCCTCTCTCCCCCTAGAGGTAACTGATCCGTCCCTGATTAACTTTGCTATTTATTTTTTTCCCCCCGTTTCTTTGAGCAAAGAACATAATGTACTCTCTTCCATGGCACAGGCCCGCCTGGATGACCTGGAGAACCAGCCCCGTCCTGAGAGAGCCAGCAGTGGAAGAGGCCTGAGAAAAGTGGTGTTCAGCACTCATAAACTTTCAGCGCTAGAGAGGGACTTTGCCAGTCTGGGGCATTTGGTTTGTACACACACACACGCGCGCGCGCACACACACACACACACACACACACACACACACACACACACACACACACACACACACACGCATGCACGCACGCACGCACGCACGCACTCACGCTCGCTCGCACGCAAAGACAGGCACACGCGCACGCAGGCGCACGCACGCACACACGAACGCTTGCGCATGCACGCACGCACACCCACACGCGCTCCCGCGCGCGCTCGTGCGCATGTGCACACGCACGTACACCGAGAGAGGAATGAAGAGAGAATCAATGGATCAATGAAACTTTATTTTGTAATGGTAAAGGTATTAGCATGGTCAAAGACCTGCCTTTGCACAACTACACAATAAATAAATGGGAAAAGGGGACCAGGGGTACATCGATAAGAATAATAAGAATAAGAGTACTTTATTATCTCGAAAAGAGAAATTCGTCTCGCCACCTCAGGTGCAACTCGCAATCATACACACTCACACAACAGTTTACAAACAACAACAAAAATGGACAATAGCATAGCTACAAAATGGACAATGACTCAGGACGGGTGAATCCCGTCGCCAAAACATCCATCCAAAGGCCGGCGCCAGTGACCTCATCCAGACCCGAACCTCTCTGACCTAAACAGAATACAAAGACAACCCTATGTCTCCTGAACACATTATTATATGTTCTTTCGTAAGAGTTCCTACTTGACTAAAGCTAGTACATGAAATACAAGTTAACAACAGAAACAAAATACCGTCGACAGAGAAATGATCTCAGATCTAGGCTACATAAAAACAGCAGTCAAAGCAGCACGAATGATCTCAGATCTAGGCTACATAAAAACGGCAGTTAAAGCTGCACCTGTGGGCCCGACGCCATAGTACAGCGCCGGTATTTAGAGGGCACCGCTCCAACAAAGTCCGTCAACACTATGAATTATATTATAAATATGAGAAATGCGCCGTATAAATACTATGTATTATTATTATTATTAGTAGTAGTAGTAGTAGTAGTAGTAGTAGTAGTAGTAGTAGTATTTAAAACATGTAAATATCATTCTGGTATCCGCCATGAGTCGTTATAATAAAATACCCCATACCCCACACACAGTCCTATTCATTTCACTGGCACACTGCTTGCTGGGAAATGTCTGTGAGCAGCGAGGGTCGGCGAGCCAGGCAAATGCTACATAAACAGGGCCGCCGAGGAGGAAACGCAATAACTAAGAAAGTAGTAAAGCTCGCTGGTAGATGCTTCTCTGTATGCTTTCACGCTTTTCTGTGGAGTCAGACAGAATAAAGAAAAATCTGGCACCAGTCTGCAAACACTGCAGGATGAGCCCGGAATAGCACATGATTAGTAATTCCACAGTTCATCTGCACGCTTTTCTTTGACTATATAGGCTGGCGCGAAGTAGGTTGAAATTCAGTCCGACTGTTACACTGAAGATGAAGACGACCAGTCCGACTCAATATTACAAAATAAAGACGATATTCTATCAAATAAGTTATTGAAAAAGTACGTCACAGTTTCCTAGGAACTTAATGGCACAACACTGCCTTGAAAATAATGATTATAGGCGTCGCTTCAAAGCACAGTTGACGGATTTTGCCGGAGCGTCCGGCCAGGAGATGATGCCTGGCCGCCATCTTGCCCAGGATATTAAAAAAATCCACACCAAAAAAGACAACAAAGACAACGAAATTACAAAGGTACGCGCACACACCCACGCAAAGGGGAATTAACTCATTCAACTCCGACATGCCAAGGCAAGGCATGGATCGAGCGTGATAGTTCAAAGGTTCTGCCCGAATAGCTTGGCGCCCATAGGCGTCCATAGGCGCCAAGCTATTCTGGTACAACCCTTAAGCTATCACGCTCGATCTGTTTCCAGAAGTGTAATACAGACTTCAGTGGGGAATTCAAATTTTGCGGATTTCGGTCCTGGAGCAAAATGTGTTAAAGAGACGGAGACAGAGGGACTGTTTGCCTTATTAGCCCCTACAAATTGCTTATAATTATTATTTTAATATGTGTGTTCACCCTTATACAAAGAGACAATTTAAATTTAGCATACACTTTTCACTCATCATTTAAATGCCCTGTTTGCATATGCAGGTAACAGAGGATAATCCAGAACACAGATGTAAATGTGGTAAGTATTAAAGATTAGTGTGGAATACGTACAGTCATTTTTTTTTTAGAGTGAGACAGTTTCCAGTAATGGGAATTTGTGCAATATGTGGTCGTATTTGTTTGTGTGTGTGTGTGTGTGTGTGTGTGTGTGTGTGTGTGTGTGTGTGTGTGTGTGTGTGTGTGTGTGTGTGTGTGTGTTTGTGTGTGTGGGTGTGTGTGTGTGTGTGTGTGCGTGTGTCTGTGTGCGTGCGTGTGTGTTTCCTATTTCTCAGAAAGCAGAACTTCTAACGTACATCTACAGACAGTGCATGCAACGATTTGCATGTTACAGTGTAATTTTGCACTTTTTCAAGTACATTATTATTTAAAGGCGTGCCGCGACCCGAGTACCGCAAACACCTCGTACGCCACAACCCGTGCCCCTCCCCACCTCCCTGATATAAATAGTCCAATAACCCAAACGCTGCAAACCGTTGCCCCCTGTTAAGGAGAGTCTCAACTCCACACACATCCTGTTGCACAAGGCCTAGAGCTCCTTCGTCGATTGTCAAATGACGAAGGAGTAGGCCCTGTGCAAAAGGATCACACACACACACACACACACACACACACACACACACACACATGCGCTGACAGAAGTGAAGTATCATGTCATGATAGTGAGGTCACGTTTGCAACAAACGACTCCCAACAAAGTAGGAGCCGACCGAAATCAGGGCTGATAAACAGCTTCTACTTTAAGCAGAGATACCGTTTTAAACATCTCTTGGAGACTGTTACGTTTGTGGTCGTGTTATTCTTTGAGAGCATGTATGTGTTAATCATAGAAAAGATCCCATATTCATTTGAGTTTTATTTTGGATAAATATTACGTATATTTGTAGTAGGATTCATTTTCTTTTGCACGGAGCATTGCGATCAATTTTTGTTGTGAAGCGTAGTTTCGCCTACATTACACTGGAAGGTTTGAGAAGAGTCGCGGTCTTTCTAGTGACCTCAGATATGACATCAAACTGTCGGCTACATTTCGTAACATTGTATCAAAGACACCTAAATAGTATTGGAATTTTGTAGGTCATTCTAGTGTATTCTTTTTCAGGAATGTAAATGAGTTTTGGTTACGTTTCCCTTTCTGATTGGTTGTGTTGTGCGAATCTTTTGAAGGATTATTCTGGAAATATGTAATAGTATAAAAAATAAACCTTGTTAGGAAGTATGTGTGAGACGCAGTGTGTCAAAAGTGTTGATGCATTGTAGAGGAGACAGTGTATCAGTGTTTGTGCATTTGTGAATGTCTTGTGTGGAGGTCGCATCGCTGCAATAAAATATTGTTGGAACTGTTACTCCTGAGTGGTCTACAACCTTGTGCCACGTGTGACGAGTTGCATGCAGCTGAGTAAAGAATCTTTACAAGAACCCTACGTGCATGCGTCTCGTGTGATTGTATCATACGCAGACATGACTACCACTTAACAGAGACGATAGAAGAGTTGTCTATGCTTATGGTACACACTGGATATCCGCCGTGACTTTGCTCGCGAACGTTGTTAGGATTCGCTGGGGGTAAAAGTGACCTCAATGTAAGATAGATACTGACCATTTAATGAAAAATGC
>BTPG01000002.1:26473132-26483132 GCA_036245525.1 Semisulcospira habei | reverse complement strand
ACACACACACACACACACACACACACACACACACGGCGCTTTGGCTCTAAAAAGACGTTATCTGGCAAGGTTTGCGTAGCTAGACGTGACGTCAATTGTATCTTGTTACTTCTTTGACAGAATTTCTGCCCCTCACGCCAAAAACGTCATGTGCACGCTCCGGAATGCGCTCCGACCAGCCCCATTTCCAAAGTCTACCGTATTTTTTAAATACTGTTGACAAAAATGTCGCGTTTCTTTTGCTCCTCGGTAGGACTTATAGGTATTTTTTTGTCCTCTTGTGCCTGTGATAGTAATGAGAATCTGACGCTGTATTTCAGGTGACAAACCGGCTGCTGTACAACTAGACACGCAGATCATCGGGCGCCGTGTTAAATGGAGGAACCCAAAGGTAAAAGTCCGTTTATGTTGGCCAGGCCATCATTTATACATTTAAGTTTGGTGCTGTCAACAAACATTTGTTAACCATTTCGTGCCTCTAGAGAAAATGTGATTTGCGATCTAACTGTAAGAGGCATTGATCCCCATGAGCCCCCGCGACTGCGGGGGCTCATGAGGATCTATGCCTCTTGTAGATGGATCTTGTTCCTTTTTTCTCGGCAGTCAAGGGGTTAAATTATATTTACAACATACATTCAGTTATATTTAATATTTTGATCTCTGTCGATTCCAGATCTGTGTTATACAGTTTGAAAACTTGGGATTGTAAAGCAAATGAAAAACATATTCTTTATGAAATGCATTAAAGTATCAACTGTATTATGTCTAGAAGTAGCATGATGCTCTATGTCTCTCGCAGATGGATCGTGTTCACTTTTTGTTCTCTCTCGGCAGTGAAGTTGATAACTTGCTGTCACTCCCAGCTGTTGACGATCGATGGTCTCTGTACACAGGGGGTTCTCATATACGGGACGATAATCAAAGAAGGGACAGGTGTCGCAGAGTACGGCGATGGCTGGGTGGAGGTGGTGTGGGATCTTGGGCGCATCGGCTGGTACGAGATGAAGACCGGGGCGACCTACGACCTGCAGTTAGTCTGAATCTTCTCCACGGTAACGCGAAGGGTGATTGTAGGGTAACAGGCACGCTCGCTGTCTAGTCAATTCGCTGCGCATATCAGCGCAGCAAATCGAGGGAGACAACCAGTGTGAATTAATCACAGGGCTAAGGAAGCCGGCTGTGCCATTTTACTACTCTTGCAGCGCGATTGCTGTTTAGTTTCAAGGAAGGACTGAGAATGGATTCTTGATAGGACGTGTGTAGTTTTAAAACATGTACAATACATGACTAATGGAGGAGCACATTTGCCTCCGCATGCGTGTGTGTTTACCTGAATGAGCGACTCAGCTCACTGCTGCTGCCGCAAGGTGGCGTAAACACAGTAGGGGCTAAACTTGGCATTCTCAGTGTTTTAGTTGATCCCTGTCCGTGCACATTATCTTGGGTCCTCGCGATATACTGCATGCCACGGGTATGTCATGGTCTGCTCACAGGCTTTCTTTTTCATCTGGTATATCGCACAGTAGAAGTTATGTGGTTTACTGCGCTTAGCGTGTCCGGATCCAATTGTTTTCTATGTCTATGTCATTCAATTGTGCAGCATCTTTAGGAGCGACATACCTGCGGCTTGTAGTGTAGCGCGAGTACTGAAGCCTATGCACACGAACAGCTATCAACTAAGACACCGAGAGACTTTTCCATTATGAGAGCAGCGACTCCGCACGGCAGCAGGAGAAGACAATTTAACTATGTCGACCATTAATCACAGGGCCAAAGAAGATGGTTGTGCCAGTTACGTCCCCTAAAAAGGTTCCGAGTGTCAGCAGGAATGCACGTTACAGTTAGTCGATTTGGCAGTACAACCTTCCTATCAAAAGTGTGATAACATTATGTTGAGAAATATGACTGTTTGGGTTTGGAAATAAAGTGTTGGTGCCAGAGACAACACAGTATGTCACGAAAACGTGTACATGTCCTTCCACTGAGATATTCATCACGATATATAATGACTCGCGCAGCGAGATTGCTGTTTAGTTTCACGGAAGGACTGAGAATGGATTCTTGATATTTAATATTTTCTAGCATCCCCCCTTGGGGGAGAGGTCTGGATATTCTCCAGCGGATGGCGGGGCGCCTGGGGGTAGTCACTACTGCTTTATGTAGTAGGTGTTCAGTGGAAGGCTCAAAATGATAGGTCTATCATTCCTTCTCTCCATCTACCTTCTCCTTTCTAGAACTAGTGAGCGATGCAGTCACAAAAAGGTCAGCTGATGTCCTGATGACACAATGTTAGCTTACCAGCCTGGAATTCCATGACATTACCACAGCATTCTCAGAATTGAATGAAAAATTACGTCTGTTTGAGCTATTCTGATTGAGTGCATTTTTGTGCTTTGGGCGACGCCTTTGTTAAAAGTAAAGAATGTATATATATATATATATATATATATATATATATATATATATATATATAATATATATATATATATATATATATATATATATATATATATATATATATATATATATATATATATAGAGAGAGAGAGAGAGAGAGAGAGAGAGAGATGAAATGAAAATAAAATGAAACTGTATTTTTCAAGGATAAATGATTAGGTACTTCAATGACCTTTTTTCAATCATGTCCTTGCTAAGCTATAGCTTGCACGTAAACACACATACACATAATTTTATATTTAAAAGTATACATAATAATGAAAAGTACAGGCAACAATAATTCCAAAAGAGGATGATGATGATGAAACGGTTTTTTTCAGGATAAAAAGTTTTAGGCATAGAAATGTCTATCTTCCAAATTGTCCTGCTACTCAACACATATAAAAATACATCAGACGATACATCAAAAGATAAAACATATGCAAGTAAAAAAAAAGACCCCCCCCCCCCCACCACTCATAGGAAAAGAAAAAAAAAAAAAATATATATATATATATATATATATATATATATATATATATATATATATATATATATATATATATATATATATATATATAATATATATATATATATATATGACCCATTGCCAAAAGGTGTTACTATGATGGTTGACTAAACTATATTCATAATAAAATTACTTCCAGTCTCGATTCATCCGTTATTAGTAGTTGAGATCATGGTAAAATGACTGAATATACACTAGAAATAACATGGGATACACATTGTGAGAGGTTTAGTGACTGCATGATCAAAATATTAGCCAAGGCTAAACATTGCCCTTGCCAGAAAGCATCAGCGATCGACCTCGTGTGAGCGATGTGATGGTGTGCCAAAAACAGGTCGACCTACTGGTTACATATTATCAATGCTGTTAGGCAAGACATGTATACATATTCACCAGTTAAGAACAGAACCTTATAGCAGACGAATTATGACTATCACTTCGTCTTCTGTACATTCATAATGCATCCACATCGCATGTTTCAAGATAACAACACAAACAGACTTTTTTGAAAGGCGAGTTTACTTCCACCGGATTTTGTTGTAAGAATCGACGTTCGACATAGTTGTCTTGTTTTTCACAACTGCTGCCGATTTCGTTTTAAAAATTTACCCATCGTTTCTTCGTATCACGTGATGCATAGGCGCCATGCTGGATCGATGCTTGCGGCAAGCTTCCAACAGACAGAACTCGAGAAAGGTATGTTGTAATATTCGCCTTTGTCTGACGTTCGACATAAAATCAACGCTCAACACACTTTCTGTATAGTTTTTGCGTAACAGTTACCGAGACAAAGGATTGATATGGCATTTGTACTGATAGGATATACAAGCTGTGCAGATTGAAACGAATTGGGCAGTTTGTTGTCGCCTACCATTTGGGTTGAAAATGATTTTGCGAGATTTACGTCAGTACATTACAACAATGCGTGTGTTGTAAACATGACGATCGATCAAAGAAAGTTGATATTTGGTGCAGAAACTTTGTGTAGACCGCTCTCTGGAAAGTCGTGTTTTGAGAAAACTGCTAATTTGTAGCATGAAATCTGATTCAGACAAAATGCGGTCACGCGTGTTTGTACTTGTAGTTGTTGACAAGCTCTCTTTTCAAGGCGTGGTTCGTCGAACGTCAGATTTGCAACAAGGCCGATTTTGTAAACCTGACGTTCAATCGCCTGCAAAATGGTGGTGTTGTTAGAACGCCTTTCGCACTGAGATATCCATTGTTGACACTGTCCATCTCGTAGAGTCACCCATGGATTTGTGTGAA
Organism: Semisulcospira habei; assembly: GCA_036245525.1. NCBI lineage: Eukaryota > Metazoa > Mollusca > Gastropoda > Semisulcospiridae > Semisulcospira > Semisulcospira habei. Next base: position 26,478,901 of record BTPG01000002.1, on the reverse strand, counting down.
AGGCCTTGAGAGGGAACGTGTCATGTTTAATAGTAGAACATAATATAGATGAAGTGTTACTGAAATGTGTACACGCATTGCCATGTGTGAAATAAAATTATTTTAAACACTGATTTATGGAAATTGCTTGTATCACAATGTGCATCAGGGATAGTTAGTGGATTTTATATGTACCAGTTATATCTTTCATTAGGTTGCATTAATGCTTAAGTTCAGATGACCAGAACACGACGGAGACTATGGTTTGTGCGCATTGAAACGGAAATGTCAAAAGGAAATAAACCCAAGTCAACAAATGCTGAACGATGTGCAGCATATAGAGAAAGAAAAACACATAACCCAGTTGTTCTGCTGCAAATGAGAGATGCAGACAGAGAGCGAGCACAGAAGAACCGACAGAAGCCAAAGACAGAAGACGAAAAAGCGCGTCGGCGTGCACTTCAGCGAGAGAGGCAGAAGCGCTATGAGTATGTTTTACAGTTAACTGGTCATTTTTTTCTGTTATAACTTTTGTACTTCCCATGTGTATGCGGTGTGTGTGTGTGTGTGTGTGTGTGTGTGTGTGTGTGTGTGTGTGTGTGTGTGTGTATGTGTGTGTGTGTGTGTGTGTGTGTGTGTGTGTGTGTGTGTGTGTGTGTGTGTGTGTGTGTGTGTGTGTGTGTGTGTGTGTGTGAGTGACGTAGCTAAACTCCGTACTCCTAGTAGCACCTTTGGTCCATGCTGAAGCACTGGTTCTGGGTGCTTCAGAGGAAACAAGATTAAATGCAGGTTGGGGCTTTATTGTTTTAGGAGCAAAGAAGAAAGAAAATGCGCGGCAGGCTGCGACAACCCCTTCCAGGCCAGCAACAAGACAGAACAAGGAGCGGCTGGAGAAAAGGAGAGCAGCTGTTCAAGAAGCTGAGCGCAAACACCGCGCAGAACAATCTGTGCAGAAGAAACGTCGCATGAGAGAAAAAAGGATGGACTATTATTACAGAAAAAAAAGAGGCAAGGAAAGCAAAGGAGGTGGAAGAGGCAAGAAAGACAAAGGAGCAAGTGCCTGCACAGCCTTCAGACGATGGCCACTCTGCAGATCCGCCTTATACCACGAGGAAGTCGTATCTGCAAGCAGTGAGGAGAGTACGGAAGAGAATCAGGGTCACAGGATTGAAATTTGCACATATGTGCAAAGGGTTGATAAAAACAGCGAAGGGGACTTCAAAAGCTGCACTAAGCAGTCTCAATGTTACATGTGCTACTCCCCAAAAGATGCCTGTTAAGCTGGCGGAGCACATGTCCTCTTTGTCTAAAAAGAGGGATGTGGAAACTCTGAAGCATAAGAGGCGTCTTATCGATGTATTTGGGCATGGAAGCAGGTACTACAAGCATGCCCAATCAAATCATCTGTACATGCGAAAAAAGAATAAGCCTGTGCATGCTCAAATCAAGCAATTCTTCCTGAAAAATTCAGTGGACGATCTTTGCAAAAAGAGCAAGAAAAAGCAACTGACCAGCCCTGTTTATGAGTTGCATAAAGAATTCTGCCAGAGCCATGGGAAGATATCACTGCGCAGCTTCTACAGACATAAGCCTCGTTCTGTGGCACCTTTGTCAACATCAAATTCAGCCAATGTCTGTGTGAAGTTTGCCTGAATCCTCACATTACTCTGTCGAGGCTTAATATGTGCAAGAAGACCAGGTTTTGCAGTGTGCGCGAACTGCTCGGTGCAAGTGTCTGTCCATTTGAAGAGTTGCCTGATTTGAAGTGTGTTGACAGAGAGTGCGCCGAATGTGGTGTCCATGTTGTGGAGAGCATGTTGAAAGATGATTTTGGTGGGATGTTGACGTTCCTGTTGGGAGGAGTAGGTGGGAGTTTGTGAAAGCATTGAACTCCTCCAAAATGGAGAAGATTAGGAAACAGGGCATAGTTGCAGACTGCATCATACAGCTGATTGGGGAGCTTGGGCCTCTGTTCAAACACATGTTCACGGCTGACTGGCAGAGAAAGCAGCTTCAGCAGTTGAAAGCTGGCCTGCCTGATGGCTGGGCACTTGTAACTGTTGATTTTGCTGAAAACTTTCTTTGCAAGTTTCAGGAAGAACACCAGAGCGCACACTGGTCATATCAACAGGTGACAGTATTTCCTGCTGTCATCTTCACAAGATGTCCAGAATCTGGTTACCGTGAGCTCAGACGTGACTCGCTCGTGTTCGTGAGTGACGATCTGAAGCACGATGCACACGTTGTTCAATTCTGCATTCAGCAAGTCCTGCAGTATCTTGAGGAGAAGGTACCAGATCTGAAAAAGGTTGTGATCGTGAGTGATGGGTGTGCTGCTCAATTCAAGTCCAAGTTACCCTTTTTCTTTCTGAGTCACACTACTGTTTCAGGTTCTGCTGCCTCTGTTCATAGAGTATTTTTCGGGTCTCGGCATGGGAAGAATGACTGTGACTGGTGTGGAGGGACTGTCAAACGTGTCGTCACCCGCAACATTGCACTCGGACGTGTCACAGTGAAGGGCGCAGAAGACATATACTATCACTGCTGTCAGGTACTCTCTCAATCTGACAACAGTCCAGGATGCCACCACAAGGTACAACAGTTTTTTCTGTTGAGGGAGACGAATAGAGCTCTGCAGTCAAACATGCTTGCTACTGTACAGGGTTCTCGGAAGATTCATCACTTGCGGAATCTGGCTCCAGGGGTCTTGGGTTCAAGACAACTGGCGTGCTTTTGTACCAACTGTATTTCTGAGCGCTATGACCTTTGTCTGTCTTCTGAGTATGCTGGTTCATTTCAAACTGTCACTTTGAAATACTCTGGTCCACGAGAACTTCTGCCTTCCTCATCTGCAGGTAAGAGCAGTGGTGCTCCATGCAATGAATCGTCAGCTGATCAGGATTCCACTATGCCTGATGAAGACTCCGATGTTGACAGTTTGCCGGAATCAACACTCTTTGCAGACAGTGTCGATTCTAGTGATGAGTCCGAATCAGTTTCTGACTGTTCAGAAAGTGGCAGTTTGTCTGACGCAGAGTTGGATATTGACGGCTTGGATGAGAGTTTTTTTTTTCCACTCTGTTGCTGCAGAGCTTACAGAAAGTACAAGCTTTTCGGAACTACAGGCAGTTGCACAGCAGCTGCAGCAGAGAATTGCATTTTTCACAATCCCATGTGAAAATGCAGTTTTGGGAACTCAACAGCATATCGACGCGAAAGCTGCAAATCTGCTTGGAGCTGATGTTACTTGCAGGTGCGACCCCCTCACGGTACATGGAGATCGCAACTGTTGTTTCAGAGCGCTGAGCCTTCTCATATTTGGCACAGAAATGTGTCACGCAGAGCTCAGATGTCGCATTGCTATTTGTATGGCACTGCAACCAGATATTTTTCTGAATGGTTCTAATTGGTGCGCTCCTCATGACTCTGTGTCACCAGCTGAAGTTATTCAAATGGCTGTGCTGACCTCAGTTTCACCTGATGCGTCAGAGCGTTTGTCGTTTGAAGCTGAAGTGATGTCAGTGGTTAAAAACTGCAGCTTTACAGGGTTGTGGGAGTTTTTCGCAGCCAGTTTTGTGCTGAAGCGTCCAATCCAGTCGGTTTTCCCAGTTCTTGGTTGGGAGCTATACAGGCTCCACTGCAACCGCAATTTTCGCGCTCCGGGTTGTGAGGATGGGCAGAAATTGTTCATCATGTGGTCCTCACTCCGCAGTGACATGGTTGCTGATCACTGGGTGCCAAACCAATTTGTGCCCATCGTTCCCAGCACACACACTCCAGCTCCAGTGGTTGGAACCTTCCATCTTGTTCAGTGGAATGGAACTGAATATGTTGGGCAAGTTAATGACGTTGACGATCTTCTGCAGGTTGCCTGTGTGAGTTTCATGTCAAAGCGCCGGCACTTGTACTTTTGGCCTATCCACTTTGACTACTCGTGGGAACCATTTTATTCATTTTTGAGGGGGGTCTCTCTCAACCTCGATAAAAGCACATCCAGTCAGAGGCGTCAGTTTTTCACAGTGATTTAGGACAGATACCGCATAGAAATTGCAGAAGAAACGGATATACAATTAAATCAGTGGTGTCAAGGTTTTTGACAATCCCATGTGAAAATGCAGTTTTGGGAACTCAACAGCATATCGTCTTCCTACACATTTCAGTATATTTACGGACGTGTGCAGGAAAACAAACGTGACATCACTGTATTTGTTTGTTTCTCCTGCAATTTCCAGTTGCTTGAAAACCCATTCTGGTCATCTGTCACTATATTAATATATCTCTGAGCGGAGTATGTTTTGAGACACATACAAACGGGTTTTGTCCCCAGTGCAAAAAAAACAAAATAACATATATTCATATATTGTATGAATTTTTTGTTAAAATGTTTTAACCTTCATGTGGTGAGCCACATTTGAGAAAAAATGAGTGTAGAACGTGATGTGATTTGCAGTTGTAAGGATTGATGAGCAGTTCAAAGAAATAAAGAATAGTGCAGAACGATGTGTGATTTAGCAATATTACGGATTGAGGTAAATGAGGAAATGTGTATATGCAGTGTTTGTAGGGGAAGAAAAGTGACTTGTGGGCAGACTTGTGGTTTTGGATGGATAAATGTTTAAACCTCCGTTCAGTTTGTTGTAATTATGATGTTCGACATAATACCTGTTTTCCTGAATTTGCATTGATCTTCCTATGCTTGAAATAAAATGATCATAGGAACTGTTGCTGTTGTCTCTCTTAATTCTGTTTACATCCCTGAATCTCTGGTTTGAATGAGAATGTGGCTGCATGTCTCATTTACAACAAACAGAAAGAAGCACCCATGTCGGATATCAGGTATTACAACAATTCATCTCTTTCAGTGACACTCTGAAAACCTGAATGATTTATTTTTGCAACAGAAATGCTCATTTACTATTCTTTTTAACTGTTCAAGTAAACATTTTCCAACTTGGAACAATAAAAAACCCAAACTTACACCGTTGTGTTGTAATACCTGACCTCCGACATAATCTCATATACAAAGATCTTGATGCGATATCTCTGCAACTAAGGAACAGACTATATTCCAATTTCAAATACTATTTGCACATGCTACAAACTGTCCAACACAGATTTTTTTGTCATTCTATCACTTTTCATTTTCAAGCAACCGTGTTGCCTTTTCAGTAACACCTTTTGGCAATAGGTCATATATATTATATATACACAGGTATGAACCTGACATGTTAATGCAGACAGTCGAACTATTACATAATCTGCAGCAACAGTAGAAGAGTATTAGGTAATAGGAAACTTGTCACTAACTATACGAATAGTAGCGTAAGGGAGCCGAAGATACTATTACTTCTGAAGTAAATATTTATGGAGACGATCTTTGAAGACGCTAATCTTACAAATTGATTTCAGGTGTGGAGGTAACATATTCCACGCTTTAGCGCCTGAAAAAAGACAGAAAGAGAGAGGGAGAGAGAGAGAGAGAGAGAGAGAGAGAGAGAGAGAGAGAGAGAGAGAGAGAGAGAGAGAGAGAGAGAGGGAGGGAGGGAGGGAGGGAGGGAGGGAGGGAGAGAGAGAGAGAGAGAGAGAGAGAGAGAGAGAGAGAGAGAGAGAGAGAGAAAATCACAAACACTGTCGCTTTCTTCATGTCGCTGTTGAAATATAGTTATAATATTGTGGCGGCGATAATCCGTTTATTGGCACCTCAATAAATAATAAACACCGTAAAATATGCAAATGTCCGATACACCATTACACACATTGTAATACACAACAGATTTAAAGCCCGGATCC
>BTPG01000002.1:26438132-26468132 GCA_036245525.1 Semisulcospira habei | reverse complement strand
ATGTGTAAGACGCGTTACCGGTTGAGGGTATGATTGACTCTGCAACGGACAGAAAATGTTTATTAAAAGTGTATGCAGTAATACTAGAAGGAATGGCTGACGATTTCTTGCTGTTACCTCGGGTGACGAGATTAACCGCGCGCCAGAGTGCGGCAGTATCTCTGTCTTCTTTAATCATTCGTTCAAAGAGAGACTTTTGAGCCCTGCGTACCATAGACTTGACACGGTTACGTTGTTTTCTGTATTCGTTAAATAGCTTGTGTCTCTTTAAGTCATTTCTCAATCTCATAGCTTCGATTATTTCTTCTGTTAGCCAAGGCGGTAACGTGTGGTTTTTTACCCGCTTTTGTCGCAAAGGGGCGTGTTTGTTAAGTACCCTTGTAAAGAGTCCATACCAAACAGCCAGAGCCTTTTCAGGGTCAGTTTCGTTATTAACGACATTAAATGGTGTTTGATCAAGGTCTGCTAGAAAAGCAGACTGATTAAACTGTTTGAATGAGCGATACGTTATAGTTGTGTGCCCGTTTTTACGATGCACTGGCAGCTTTGTTGACCATGAACACACAGTAGGAAAGTGGTCACTGATGCTGAGGTCAGGAACACAAACATTGAATACACTAAGGGGACGGTTGGTGTAAATGTGATCAATGAGTGTTGCGGTTGTTTTTGTGATCCTAGTAGGGGCCGAAACTAATTGTTCTAAGCCTGTTTGTGTGGTGTTGCAATCCCATGCGGTATGGGGCTTCAACATATCTATGTTAAAGTCGCCTAGTAGCAACGCGTCACAGTTAGGTAAGCCAACTTTTTCTACTGCATGCAAAAAAATCATCGTACCATTCAAACTTGGCTGATGGGTTACGATAACAAAAGCCGATGAAGACGGGTTTAGTTTTTGGAGCCCTAAATTCCAACCAAATGCACTCAACTTCCGGAGTTTCTATGTCCTCACGCCTTTTTACTAAATGTTGGATTGAGTTATGGATGTAAACGGTAAGCCCAGTTTGACCAAGTACCAAAGGGTCACGTCGAGTGATGCTAAAGTTAGGTATGTGAACGGCTTCATCGCTTATGTCTGAGTTAAGTCGCGTCTCACTAAGACCAAACAGGTGGAATGGTTCAGACGAGTTTAGAAAAGCATTCAAATCGGCCACCTTGTTAAAAAGATGGTAGATGTTCAAGTGACCAGTTTGAAGGCTTCCGTGTGTCTGAGCATTATGGATCATTTTGAATTCTAATTCTCACAATTGAAGTGCAACACAACACAAAAAAAATATAAACAGAGAGAATAAAAATAAAAGTGTCAACGCAGTAAAACGCGGCTGAAGTTATAGCACCTCGTATCAAACGTCACAAACGGTGTCCAACACAGCGTTATCTTTTAATGAAGATCGCTTTTGATTAATAGTGTATCCACGTATGAATGCCACGCAAGCTGTCTAAATAGTGACTGTGGTGAAGCACACGTATCAGATGTCACACGTGAAAAGAGTGTTCTGGTCAGCGGTACACTAGGCAGCGAAAAACTATAGGTCCTGAAATGTGTTGATAAGACCAGGCACACCGTCAGTGGGTGTGGGTCTGAATGCTAACACACGATTTCCTCACGGATAATCCAAAGATATAGATAGATGAGCGGCCGTAATTGTTAACCGTTACACGGACAACACCTTGAATTTTCCGTTGCTGGCACAATGTAGGATGATTCCCACAACGAAGTAAACGGTTAATTGTTTACCGCTACAGCGGAAAACGCCTTGTATTCTCCGTTGTAGCAGCAAACAACACACTGCTGGCACAATTCGGTAATATTCGATCGACGAAGTATATAATTATTTGATTCTGTTTACCGCTGCAGTGGAGAACACTTTGTATTTTCCGTTGTAGCGGTAACAACAACTGTCCCAATTAAAAAAAAAAACCAAACGAACTCTACGAAGTTGTGAACTATTATCGGCAACAACACACTGTTGATCAACAAAGAATGCAGATAGGCCCAACGAGATCACCTAGTGTACTCACAGGTGGGCACAGGACTGAGATAAACGCACACTCCAACACACTTTTTAGTGAGTAGAGAATAACGAACGACTGCACAGCCTATTACGCACGCACACCATTCACAAACTGCGCCCACTGGGCGCCACTGATAATGGACACTGGGTAGCTCGGGTAGTACGGGACATACGTTCCATTTCCTGGTTGCTGGTAAACGGAAGATGGTGGGTAATTAGTCCATTGAGCATCGCTAGGGAGAGGTTGGTACTGCCACGGTGTCACATGCGGATACATCGGTTGCTGTTGTTGCAGCCAGTTGGGGGCAACAACTGATGTATCTTGATGCTCCTGAATGGGCTGTAGTTGTAGGTGCTGCTCTTGTAGATCATTTTGTTGCTGTTGCGGAGGTTGACACTGTTCTTGTTGAGTCGTTGCCGCTGCTGTAGTTCATTTTGCTCCTGTTGTAGGCATCGCTGTTTTGGCTGTTGTTGCTGATGGTGCTTCTGAACAGCGGATGACAAACCCACCGGTGCCCGCCCCGCCCCGCAGCAATGTCTGAGTATAGTTGCTTAGCGGTTGTTACATTAGGAGATGTAGCGTCCCGTTGAGAGGTTGAGAGGTGGCCATCTTCCCCGCCGTATTTGATGTTTCCGGCCAGCCTCCGCGTGCCCACGTGGGACGGGTGAATAGGGTCAAGCCGGCCATTGTTGTCCACTCGGTACAGCGCCTTGCGAGGTAGACCATTTGCCGTGTGAAAGATGCCGGTGTTATCTATAAAGGTAGCGCCCAGCTTCTTCGCCACGTGGCACAGGTTGGCGTTGGACGGGAAGATACGCTGATTTAAACGCGAATTTCTTCCCTGCCCAGCAGGCATGATGGAAGAAGCTTGGACTCGTGCTTTGGGGAACGCCGTTTTGCAGGCTGTAACCAGCTTCTCCCACTGCTGGCTGGTGATCTCCCGCTGCTTGCAGTCGTTCACCCCCACGTGGAAGGTGACCAGTTGGACGCGGGGTGACGGCGCCTGCTTCATGCACCACTCAGTCAGGTGGGAGGTTTGCAGGCCCGACACAGAAATGATCTGCACTCTCTCACCCTGGCACATTGTCATTTTCTCTCCCTTCACGTTACGCAGGACAGAGCATCCTATAACGAGGGTTGTGGTATCCGCCATGACATGATGTGTGAGGATCTCTTCGCTTGGAGGAGGGCGGATGAGGGTTTGTGGTTTTACGCCTTTAATCCGATTATCGTTCCTCTCAGCATGGTCACGCTCACCTACGCCGCTGATGATCTCCGCTTGCTTCTCAGCCTCTTTCGGGGGCGCGTGGACCGTTATCAGCACACCGCCAGAAGCCTGATCCTTCCGGGTACTTGACGAGCTGACGGTTTTCGGAGGGGTAATCCTTACCGGGATCACTTCACCACCTGCGGCAGCAGGGTTTACACCGCCACCGTCGGTAATCCCCTTAGCGCCGTCAGTGAGAGGGGGAGGGGCGCTCGTTTCCTCAGACACTGATTCGTTGAGCTGATTGTCGAGCTGAGGGAGTTTGTGGCTAGAGACAACTGCTTCCATTCTTTCCACGTGACTGCGCACGTCATGGAGGAAGTAGGTGTCACTGTCACGCGCAGAGTTAAGGTCCTGCAGTGTGTCGTGTAGGTGGCAGTGAAAGTCAGACAGATCGGTCAGCTGGTCCTGTATCTGGGAAAGTTTGTTGCGTACAAAGGACTCAGACAACTGCAGATCACTGGCTACCGTCACTGAGATTTCACTCACTCGGTTGTCTAACTGGTCCAGTCTTTCCTGCGTGAGAGAGAGAGAGAGAGAGAGAGAGAGAGAGAGAGAGAGAGAGAGAGAGAGAGAGAGAGAGAGAGAGAGAGAGAGAGAGAGAGAGAGAGAGAGAGAGAGAGAATTACGTCAAAGTATGCGCAGTGACGGAGTTGCTTCTTTTACGTCACTGCCACTGTCTGACTTTCTCCAGAATTCAAGGTTTTTTACAGCTTTAATTATTTTTCTGAAAAGAATTAATTTTTACCGAAGAAATTGAAAGGGTACAATGCTGGCTAACGAAATCTTCCAATGTGTATACCCAAACTAGCTATTTGCAAAATTGCAAGTAAATATGACAAAAATTACGGACTCTAATCTGGGTCAATCGACTTTCTATTAACGATCTTTTACGTCTTCAAAGAGACATCCAGTTACAATATGCTCGGAGGCTCTCTTAGCCACCCCTAGAATGAAGTATTTCGACAAGTTTCAAGCGTGTGCATACATCAATATCGGAGATTATAGTGTTTACATATATACGCACACACAAACACACACACACACACACACACACACACACACACACACACACACACACACACATAAACGTCGGAGCAGGAGAGCGAAGGGAATCGCCGGGTGGTGGGTTCGAATCCCGTCCCGGCCCCGGTAGCTGGACTCACTATCCAGGGGGAAAAGACGGATTTGTTCAATAGCATGTACTCCCACAACCCGCCCGTCATGGCCGTCCATTATCACTTCGGTGCCGCGGACGTTAAACCCGGAACTGATCAAATCAGGCGAGCAGAGGAGTCCGAAATAGCTCAGGCGGTTAAACGTCGGAGCAGGAGAGCGAAGGGAATCGCCGGATCGCATCTAATTAACGGAACCGTCCTACACGCGGGACCGGCCCAAAACGAGGGGCGGGCCCTAAATGAGAAGATAATTAATAAGGCCAGGGTATATACATACAGATGAGCATACAGTAAAAGGAGAAGAAACAAGGCGAGAGTGCGACTCGGGATAACGACTGAATGTAGTCTGTGGTTGGTATTGCCCAACTCCAGAAAATGCTCGTCAGAACGAAATAAAAACGAAAGAAAATCATCACCGGACTTCAGTTGTTTTACGTATTCATATTATAACAAAAGGCAATAAAAACGCGAAACATGTCCGTAAATATACGCGCAAACAAAGAGCCACTCTTACAACAAAACAAGACTGACATAATTCAGTAGAGAACCAGAACTTCCGGTGCAAGTCATTTTCTTTAAAAATGTTATTTTATTCAATGTAAATTATTTTCAAAACTCCCCCCCCCCCCACCCGCTCGATTGACACAAAGATAAAGAACAAACCTATATCCATTTGGTCTGGTAACAATAATAATAATAATAATAATAATAATAATAATAATAATAATAATAAATGATATTTATATGGCGCATTTTTCATATTTATAATATAACTCAATGCGCAGGCGAAAACGAGACACACACACACATACACACACACACACACGCCATTAAAATGTTAGATGTCACAATACCTTTCAATTGAAGTGTTCTTACTAAAGCAGAAAGGGAAAACAAAAACGTCCAAGACGTTGGGAGTGTGTCTGTGTGTGTGTGTGTGGGGGGGGGGATGGGGGTCGGTTTGGGGGGGAGGAGGTGTGAAACAGAAAGGGTGTGGTGGGGAGGGTTAAGTTGGGAGAGGGGGTGGTTGGTTTGGGGGGGGGGGCGGATTGGGGGCGTCGGGGTGGGGGGGGGCGAAGGGGGTAAGGGGGGGAAGGGGGAGGGGGCTCGTGAAGATATGTGCCTTGTGTCCTCGGCTGATATGTCCCCTCGGACTCATTAGTGAACATGTGGTCGCTAGTCTGTGATTTTTAACCCCTCCACTGCCGAGAGAAATTGAACGACACCCATCTGTAAAAGAGGGACAGATCCTCATGAACTACCGCAGTCGTGGGGGCTCATGAGGATCTGTACTTCTTGCTACAGACCAATTTGAAACCATGTTCGTTTGACGAACTGAACGACGGTGGCTTTTTGTCGTTGAATGAACAAAGATTCAGAAGCAAAATATTCTCCCAGTGACGGGGAAGGGGTTAACTCTTAGATCTGCACTGAAGCAAGCAATCTGGGGTCAGCGACAGGAGTGAGGTTAATCCTGCGCAAGACACTAAGCAAGCGTCCTTAGCGGCTTGCGCAGGCTTTAACACATTCTGCCCGTGACACACCACAGCAAGATATGGCTCGACCATGATGGTTCAAGGGTGGTGGCAGAATAGCTTGGTGCCTATAGGCGCCAAGCTATTCTACCATCACCCTTGAACTATCATAGTCGAGCTGTCTCCTGAATTGTATGCAGTCCTCAGAGGATAGCTCCAAAGTGTGGGTATTTCGTACTTCGGGCACAAGAAGTTAAGCTCATGCAACTGGCCCTCGTCAGTGACAAGAACAGACATTGCTGACGACTGCACACTTTGAAACCTTAATATCGCATGTTTGGTCCGTGCTTGGAAGGGTTACCACACTTTGTGGCCACGTTTTGCGCGGACATGACCAGCAACACAAGTTGACTTCTGCAGGTATGAATCGTTTTCTGCATTGCTAAGGGACGATACTAAAGGTCGCAACCTTTATTTGATTACGTATGCCGAATGTTTCCCTTGGCGTATTGCACATGTGCCGGACGGAATGGCAGAAAGTAGAGGTTACCGGTTAGAAATCAAAAATATTTTGAGGAGTCAGACTACGTAAACATGCCGCAAAGAGATTCCACGTTGGATGCTGTTTCGGGAGATTTCAGCCCATAAAAATAGTAAGCAGAAGGAGGCGCGTCGTACAAACTACTTGTTGAAGCACTACTGTGATTTCACTCAACCTGAGCAAGAGTGACTGTGGCAGGACTAAGCCCAGACACTAGTGCTACTGGTCCCGTGTTCCGCACGGAGGAGAGATTCTGAGTCGACCATACCAGAGCTTGGATAAGACTACATCAACGCGAACTGTCGACTTCTTCAGTGATCGACGAAGTGCAAAAATTAACTCATTGTGCCCGAGGTACGAAATATCCACATTTTCGAGTTATCCTCTGAGGACCGCATTACAATTCAGGAGACAGGTCGACCACATCGAGCCATATCTTGCTGTGGTGTGTCTCGGGCAGAATGAGTTAAATGTTGCGGAAGTAGAATGAACTTTCTTAGGATGATTTACATCTATGCACGGTTGTAGTATGCGTCTCTGAAACTGTGTCTACTTCAACGCCAAAGACCCCGCTCAGACCAAGTCACATGCGTACAATGCGGGGTCACCAAGAGGTGTACACTCTTTCTAAGCCTCCACACCTATTTTTTGGAACTTCCCCCGAGCGGCATCGTCAGTACCCAATGCGCAAAAGGCCATCGGGCCGACGTCGGCCTTTGCTCACTGGGTAGGAGTCAAGGCTTAATTTGCAAGAAGAGAAGGGTAACAGTACTTTTCGTGGGTGTTGTTCTTGATGTCTTCGTGTTTCATGACGCATGGAAATATCCAAGAAAGGTAGGACACAAAACATCTGGGGTTTTTTGCTCGTCCTTTCAAAGCGTATTTCTTTCTTTGTTGATTATTTCTTTGCATTCTACGTGTTTTGTTTTGTTTTGTCTGGAAATGGTGACACACGCGTTTAACTCATTCTACCCCAACTCCGAAATCCCAACATTTTGCCGTTGTCCTCTGAAGACTGCATTGCAGTGCAGGACACAGATCGACCATGATAGTTCAAGGGTGATGCCAGAATAGCTTGGCGCCTATGGGCGCCAAGCTATTCTGGCATCACCCTTGAACTATCATGGTCGATCCTTATTTTGCTGTGGTGTGTCTGGGGTAGAATGAGTTAAGATCACACGCGTGCACGCGCTCATACACGCACACACACACGCACACACACACACACACACACACACACACACACACACACACACACACACACACACACGTGCGCACGCTCAAAGACATGTTTAGTGAAGCAAGACGAAGATAGTGAAAACATTTTTTATTCACGAACGTAAACACCCAAGACATTTCTTGTTCAAGGCCACTATGAGGCCGTGTATTGTTTGAACTGATCATTACGGGACATTCAAAATATGCTCTTTTTAAAAATTTTATTCCTTTGAACGGCCTATATCTTATTCTTGCATGCAACCTTTTGGGAGAAATGTCCAAATTTCGCAATTCAGCATGCACGTATGAAACACTTTAACCCGCCCACTGCCCCAGTGGGCAAAAACTGTGTTTAAAATCAACTCCAAACAACCCGATCCGCCAGAGAAAAATGTAGTAATAGGAGGCACCTACTTACGTCACAAAGGCTATCTGGCTGAAGTCGGGCGCAGTGGTCCCGCGCACGACTGTGCGCGGGCCCACCGCGGCCGACCTCTGCCCGATAGCCTTTTGCATCCTGGGTACAGGACCCCATGAGCCACCCCGCCACTTGAGGTTGTCGTGCCTCTCTCGGCAGTGAAAAGGTTAAAATAATTATTATATTAATACTCACACATGTCATACATTGATGTTGTTCAAGGTCCCGATACACCTGTATAAGAGGAACAAACCTGGGGCCATCAAATCTCTGAGACTACCACTATACGTGTCACTGGAAGGCAGTATAATCGACGCATCGTTTGACTGATTTTCGATCCAAAATATTCGCAGTACGCAAAAGGTGAACGCCGGGCTGATGACCTTTCGCTTACTTCACTGTCAGTAGACTCGGTCAAATATGTCCAGATCAGGGGTCAGTTATATGAGTGAGATTAAATCTTGCGCAAACCACTAAGCAAGGTGCTCGGCTCTCGATTAGGGGCTTGCGCGGGATTGTGTTCACTCGCGCAACTGGCCCCGGGGATTTTACACGACCTAACTCAGACTACCAGTTATCAAGTGTACAGTGAAAGCACAAGTTTCTCGTCCGTAACCCACTCATACCGTCGTCCGCTCCTGCTCGGAACATTGCGAGTCTTGAAATAAAACAAAAAGTGTGTTGGGTGGACATTCACTGATTTAGAAATGGCAAAAGGTCAATCACATTCGTCCAAAGAACACAGTACACAGTACTAAGTAAGGCCAACAAGAGGCAACGAACCTCATGAGCCCCCGCGTACGCGGGGGCTCATGGGGTTCTTTGCCTCTTGCATTCTTTGCCTCTTGCCTCCCGCATGTTCGTGGCACTGTAATGGGGCCCAGCTATCCGAAAACCTCCAACAAATAGGTTTAGGTCAGCGTTGAGAGCTGCGGTCGGCAGGGAGACTAGATCACCATCAACAGCCCCCCGCAGACTGACCCCGCAAGTGGGAAAATGAAAGACGAAAGTGTCATCCTGCTTGAGCAAGTGCGTTTGTGGGACGACACATGAGAGGAACTGGAGACCAACGCCATCCCAAACTTGGATCGCGTCACTCTCATCGGCAGATGGCGGCGTGTTTACTGGGGTTTCTTCCTCTTCTACCGCCTCACGGAACCCCGGGTACTGGTGTCCCCGCCGGTCGCCAAAGACGAGGAATGCGGGTGGGAGGGGGAGCAGGGGCCAGTTGCACGAATGAGCTTAGTCCTGCGTCAGCCACTGAGCAAGGTGCTCCGCTATAGCGGAGCACCTTGCTTAGTGGCTAACGCAGGTCTAAAAGCTCGCTCATGTCACTGATCCCAGGGTCGAAGCCCAGCTTGGTGCTGCCGTATGGTCTTCCTAGTTGGCAGGAACCCGGCTCAGCTCACTGTGCTTGTTGCTTTATCTCCCAAAAGGCCACAACACCACACAGTTTACATAACTGGTGACAGTTCAGTAAACACCTGCACACACAAAGATTAAAAAAAACATTCATTTTAACCGATCGAATCAAAGCACAAAAAAGTATTTGAACCAAACGAAATGCAAAACTGAAAGAAAACACTCAACTGCAAATAGAAAAGCTGAAACAATAAACATATTAGGCAGTCAAAGACAAAGAAAATAGATTAAGAAAAATAGAAACGGCTTGCTCATAATTCTTAAATACTCTAATTCACGTGAAACTCAAGTTACAAAAACGTAAACATAAATGTGTTCCTGTATGATTTCAGACCTTATGGCTTTAATCATCATACTGATGCTAAAAGCTTCAAATTTGTACACTGCCATATGCAAGCTACATCATACTGATGCTAAAAGCTTCAAATTTGTACACTGCCATATGCAAGCTACATTGCAGTACTTACAGATAAGGATATAGGCAATGGCTTTTGTTCAAGGCTGGTGCCAGAATAGCTGGGCGCCTACTGGCACTACCCTCAAACTATTCTAGTCAAACTTATTTCACACACTGGTGTATTCCCAATGATAAGGGTTAAATTGTCGGGCCCAAAACCTCACACTGTCAAAGAAAATACCAACAAAGAAGGAAACACTCTTCGGAAGGACGCTTACAGCACAAATTTTTACAAGTAACTTCTGCCAAATGGTGGATAAGCAGTGAATCGTTTTCTTGTTTTATGTCCATAGTTTTCAATATGGACATACAGGCTGTAATGTCAACCCGAAATTAGTGTGACTGAAATAGTTTAAGGGTAGTACTAGCCTAGAGGCGCCAACTATTCTGACACCACCCTTGAATTAAAGCCGTTGGTCTATGTCCTTATCTGTAAGTACTATACTGTAGCTTGCATATGGCAGTGTACAAATTTAAAGATTTTAGACGCAGCATGACATGGGATAAACTGGGTTGTAGTCGACCTTCCTAGGCGTGTTTCCATTTGTTCTCTGCATTTTACACGCTTGGTTGTCACCGTTTTGGTCTGGATTTGACACACTCACAAACATTTACAGTCGCTTAAACCACTACAGTACATGCGGCCAAAGGTTATGTTCATTTTTCTAACATAATTCATCCCTCCTCTTTCTGGCAGAAGCCTGAATTAGAACTCAAAAGTGCGCACACTATTTTGTCTACTGCATGCAGTGCTGAAAAAGGTAAACCTGATCCAGCCGAAAAAAAAATCAAAAACAAAAATCAATAAACATACATGGACCCATTCTAACCACAGATCTCAGTACTTTTAACCCATTTAACGCCAAGGCCACATTTCTCAAATTGTGGAGGTGTTACCTAACGACTATTGTACCAGTTGCAGGAGATGGTTCGACCAGGGGACGCAGAATGCGTATTGCCGAAATCACTGTTAGCCCATTCAGCCTTGACGCACTACAGCAGGAAACGGGTCGACCATGATAATTTAAGGGTAGTGCCTGTCGGCGCCAAGCTAATCTGGCACTACCCTTGAATTATCATGGTCGATCCATCTCCTGCAACAGGTGCATAGTCGTTATATGACGACTCCAAAATGTGGGAAATATGGCCGTCGGGCTGAATGAGTTAACTCAACGTCAAACATCCCCAGCCGTGAAAGCGAAGATTGATACAAAGTGGTTTCGGCAATGGCAAAGATCATCATGATCTATACCTTCTGCAGTTGGGCGGTCTTCAGTTTTTCTCGGCAGTGAAGGCATTAAGCTATTTTAACGCTCAGCTACATCAGGGGCTGTCTGTAAAATTTCACCGATTACAGCGTAGATTTATACTTGAGGAGTGAGAAGGGGGGGGGTTGGGCTGGTGGTGGTGGTGGTGGTGGTGGGGGAGGGGGGGGGGGACAAAGTGTCAGTGGGCCTGGAGATGGAGGATGCTGCTTGTATCACGAGGACATATTAGATAATTGGTCAGTTCGGGGTTTAACGTCCAGGGCCCCGAAGTGATAATGGACGGCCCTGACGGGCGGGTTATGGGGGACAGGGAAAAATCTATTGCCTATGGAGTACCACCGGAACACTGATCAATTTCAGGCGCACTGCAGCTGTGCCACTTTGATTTACCAGGACTTTTCAACAGACATGCTATGGAACAAGAGGAAATATTAGAGTTTTGTAGGCCACTTTTAATAACGCCGTGACTGCTACTGACTATACCGCTCGACAGAAATGCTGCCAGTGATCACGACGACCGCACACTGGCGTATAGGTCACAATGTAACAAGAGACATAAATCCTCATGAGCCCCCGCGACTGCGGGGGCTCATGAGGATTTATGTCTCTCGTACTTGGGCAGCGTTCGTCTTGCCCCAGCAGGTCAATGTGTTAAAAACATTAGAAATTGTTATCAAATTAACTTTCTTACCTTATAAACAGTATCTCCGTTCAGCTACTTCTCAAATCTCCTCCATAGCAACCACCTCCTCCGCCGCAACGGGTATGTCACCTTCATCCAGCACTTGTACATTGTCCAGCTCCACGTCCGACCTCACCACAGCCACATACAAGTCATCAGTAATGCAGACGATGGGGACGTCTCGGCCCTCGCGAAGAGCAGCCTCAGCTTCCTTTCCAAAAAGAACTGGAATCAGTAATTTTTCCGATGATGACGTTTGTCTCGTATCTCGCCGTGTGCGTCTCCGTCAAAATGAACGCAGTTTGCATCGCCATCAAGAAAAACGAATTGTTTTAAAAAGGTGAAACCGAAAGAAATTTGTTCAAATGAAATCTGATAGTAAGAAAGAGGTTGACTTAATTCCCCTTTTGCATGAACTCAGGCGGAGAAAAATTCTAGTTCGTCGAATCTCGTAGGGTGATGGCGAAATAAAACCACTGAAGCAATGTCACTGGAGATTGGTCAGTACTTGTCTAAGTCAGTAATGCACTTTCAACTTGAGTGGTCCCTATAAGTGCTAAATGATACACCTATCGATGTTGATCGCTCACTCGCTTGCTTGTGAATGCAGTAGGTAAGCAAATTTACCAAAGACGGAAACTGCTTTTTCAAAATTAAAATCGAAGTCTAGTGTCACTCTCACCCCCCACCCCCACCCATCTCACCCCCCACCCCCCCAACCCCAAAAGGGCGGAGCAAGAATAAACCAATTGTAATGAAGATTATTACAGGAGGCAGGCTTATATGAGTAAATAAAACATTTAAGGTTCGAGCCCTTTTCCATTAAAATGAAGATAGTCAGTCACTCAGCCCTTTTCCTACCATTCTTCCCCCCCCCACCCCCACCCCCCACCCCCACCCCCACACCCCACCCCAACAATGTAATGAAGAAGAGAATAGGAACCTGAGGTGTGGCACATATAAGTAACAGATTATACTGTGGAGATCAGAATAGACGGGCCCAAAATGAGACTAGAGTTCGACGTAAAAAGAACAACCACGTACAATAAATACACCATCATCTACACAGATGGATCCCACGACCCACTCACACACGCAACTGGACTAGGTATCCACGTTCCTCACAAATCAGAGTCATCAAATTACCGGATCACACGGCGGTCTTCACAGCCGAACTCACGGCAATCCTAGGAGCCATCAAAGTAATAAAAGCAGACCTGAATGCAGCTAAACAAATTCTCATAGTCACTGACTCCCTATCAGCGATCCAGGCGATCCAAAACTTGGACTCCTCCCGAGAAGACCTAACATATCTTATTAGACTCAGAGTAGCGGAACTCACAGAATTAGGCCAGGAAATTAAGTTCATTTGTTCAATTAAGTTCCCATGTAGGGATCCCAGGTAATGAGAAAGCAGATAAAATAGCGAAGAAAGGCCTCGACCAAGAATCGACCTTCTTCGACCTACCCCTGTCGGCAGCCGAAAGATCAAACGCCCTCCGGCCAGCCTTCCAAAATCTATGGGAAAAAGAATTTCATCACGCAAAAAGAGGTAGACGTAAAGGCCTCACGAGGATCCTAAACAACGTACCCATCCTACTCCCAGGCAAAAGGAAAGACCAAACCCGACTAACAAGAATCAGACTAGGGGGCGAGAGATACCTGGTCCACCCCCAACCCAGTCATATGTACATGCGGCCACACACTCACAACAGAACATATACTCCTAGACTGCCCTACCATAAACCACGCCAGAGCTAGACTAGAAGACATACTAAACCCACCTCTCACACTGGAAGGTCTCATAAACCCCACCCCAGACACTTGGCACACCACCGCAAACCAGACAATACAACTACTTAACAAACACCCCCTGATCCAACACATCTAAACAAACGACCCGTCACTGAGGACAAGAACGAAGGAGAACACCCCCCCCCCTCCCCCCCCCCCTACGACTCGACCCCCATAGGGCGCGGGCAGCCATGATGCAAGATTGTAAAACTAGCGATGCGCGAGCACCAGCGACAGACAGCCAGAACTAAACCCCCTTCTCCCCCCCCCCACCCCCCCACCCCTTGGCCCATCTCCCCCGAACGAAATCAGCGCCAGCTGGAAGTCCTTGTCCCTTCAATAATAGCATAGCATAGGAGATCAGAAACCGTGAGGATCTAATCCGACTAAAAACAACAAACGTCCAACTTTTCCACCACAAGGCATAGCTCCTCATAAGCCCTGCGGTCTGCGGGGGCCCTGTGGGCTCCCGCAAACCGCAAGGCTCATGAGGATCTCAGCTGTTGGATCGCGTTAGATTGGCACCTGCCGTGAGCGAGACATCTGTTCTGCAGTCAATCGCCCTCAGCCCTCGGGCGCCACAAAAAAGGATGAGGACTGACTGACTCGGCTGACAGTGATTTTGACGTTTCACAGTTTTCAGGTACTATTGTTTGCAATCAGTAGGATGACTGGCAGAGAAGGTCTGTTTTCGCGCCCCGAAACCAAAGGCGCGTCACTTTAGCTCATTCAGCCCAACGCACGTATTTCCCAAATTTGGGAGGCGTCATGTAACGACTGTTGCAGGAGATGGATCGATGGATGTCGGTGCCAAGCTAATCTGGCACTCTTGGCTTGACTTCGCGAACGAAGATTTTATAGGAGTTGCCCACGACGTCTGCAGGCTTGTTCGTGGCTGCGGAGGCCAATCCGAGACAGGCAGGTTCGACCGCAGTGGCTGCAGGGGAAGGTATGGCCGGGGTTCTGAGCTGCGGCATCTCTGTTTTTTCTCCTGAGCCGCTTGTCCTTAAGGCTAGCTCTGTGAGAGTCCTCAAAGGAGACAGCTGCCTTGTAAATGGTGGAGCGCCAGGTGTCACGGTCCGCAGCAAGCGAAGACCACTGGTGGTGGTCGATTTGGCAGGCACCAAGTGACTTCTTGAGACAGTCTTTGTATCTCTTCTTTGGTGCCCCTCTGTCACGGTGTCCAGTAGCAAGCTCGCCGAACAGGGTGATCTTTGGTAGGCGATGATCCTCCATCCTGGAGACATGCCCCGCCCAGCGGAGCTGTGTCCGCAGCAGCAAAGCCTCGATGCTCACAGTTTCAGCCTGTTCAAGGACCTCGACGTTGGTGACATAGTCACTCCAGTGAATGCCCAGGATGGTACGCAGGCAGCGCTGGTGGAAGCGTTCGAGGAGTCGTAGTTGGCTGCGGTAGAGGGCCCAGGACTCGGAACCATACAGCAGGGTGGTGAGGACCACAGCTCTGTACACGCTGATCTTGGTGCCTGTTTTCAGATGTTGATTGTGCCACACCCGCTTGAAAAGTCGCCCGAAAGCGCTGTTCGCTTTTGCCAGCCTGCTGTCAAGCTCCTTGTCCAGCTTGGCGTCCGACGTGATAATGCAGCCAAGGTAAGTAAACTGGTGCACTGACTTTAGATCAGACTCGCCAATGGTGATGTGAGGAGGGCGATACACTGTCTTGGGTGCCGGCTGATGGAGGACCTCTGTCTTTTTCAGACTGACCTCGAGTCCAAAGAGCTGGGCAGCATCTGCGAAGCAAGACGTGATGCGCTGCAGGGCTCTCTCTGTGTGTGCAACGAGGGCAGCATCATCAGCAAAAAGCAGCTCACGAATCAGTTGGTCTAGGGTTTTCGTGTGGGCCTGCAGTCGTCTGAGGTTGAACAGGCTGCCATCGAGACGATACCTGATGTACACTGCATCGTCATCATCAAGGTCCACTGTGGCCTGCTTCAACATCATGCTAAAAAAGATGGTGAAGAGGGTCGGTGCCAGCACGCAGCCCTGCTTTACGCCGTTGAGAATAGGGAATGGTTCTGAGAGGTCATTGTTGAGTCTGACCTGGCCTTGCTGATCCTCGTGTAGCTGGACAATCATGTTGAGGAACTTTGGGGGACAGCCAAGTCGCTCCAGGATCTGCCACATGCCTTGCCTGCTCACAGTGTCGAACGCTTTTGTTAGGTCGACAAATGTTACGTACAGCCCTTTGTTCTGCTCGCGGCACTTCTCCTGTAGCTGTCTCAGCACAAAGACCATATCGGTGGTGCTCCTGTTTGCTCTGAAGCCACACTGGCCCTCTGGGAGTTGGTCTTCAGCGATGGCAGGTACCAGCCGATTCAGGAGCAGCCTTGCAAGGATTTTCCCAGCAATGGACAGCAGGGTAATTCCCCGATAGTTGGAACAGTCAGACTTCTCGCCTTTGTTCTTGTACAGGGTGATAACGACTGCATCACGGAGATCTTTTGGTAGTGTTCCTTCCTCCCAGCAGCAGAGAAAGAGGTCATGGAGCTTGTTGTGCAGTGCTGTGCCTCCATGTTTCCAGATCTCTGGCGGTATTCCATCAATGCCTGCTGCTTTGCCACTCTTGAGCTGGTGGATGGCTGTGAGGGTCTCTTCAGCGGTGGGCGGTTCGTCCAATTCAACCTTTACTGGGAGGTGTGGGATTTGTAGGACGACTGCTTCTTGAACAGTGCGCTCAGCGCTGAAGAGGCTCTGAAAGTATTCCGACCAGCGGTTCAAGATGGAGGTATTATCTGTGAGGAGTGCCTGGCCATTCGCGCTTCGCAGGGGACTTTGTACCAGGTGCCTGGGGCCATACACTGCTTTCAGTGCTTCGTAGAAGCCCCTGTAGTCACCATTGTCAGCACAAAGCTGGGTCCTCTGTGCAAGTCTGGTCCACCACTCATTCTGGAGATCTCTGAGCTTGCGCTGGAGACTGCTGCAGACGAGGCGGAAGGCAGACTTCTTCACAGGGCAGGAAGGCTGGGCTAGGTGGGCCTGATGGGCGGCTCTTTTTTTTGCTAGGTGTTCCTGGATCTCTACATCGTTTTCGTCAAACCAGTCTTTGTTCTTCTTTCTGGCGAAACCCAAGACTTCTGCAGAGGATTTTGTAATAGCAGTTTTCAGTTGTTCCCAAAGTGTTTCAGGGGAGGAGTCTACTGGGTCCGCTGTGTCTTTGAGCCTGCGCTGTAAATCTGTCTGAAAGGCAGCTTTCACATCGTCACGCTGAAGGCTGGCAACATCAAGCTTTTTCTTGGGGGGCCCCCATTTCTTGGGTTTTGGCCTGAAGTGGAGCCTGAGTTTGCAGCGGACAAGGCGGTGGTCAGTGTGGCACTCTGCGCTGGGCATCACTCTGGTGAGGAGGACGTCACTGCGGTCCCTCTGACGCACTAGGACATAGTCGATAAGGTGCCAGTGTTTGGAGCGAGGATGCATCCAGGTGGTCTTTCGACTGTCCTTTTGCTGAAAAGTAGTGTTAGTGATGACCAGTTGCTGCTCCGCACAGAACTCCAACAGTAGGCGGCCATTGTCATTGCAGTTCCCCACGCCATGCTTGCCGAGGACTCCTTTCCAGGCTTCAGAGTCCTGGCCCACTCTGGCGTTGAAGTCGCCAAGGATGATGACTTTGTCGTCTGCAGGGGTACTCTGTAGGAGGCTGCGCAGGTCAGTGTAAAATTTGTCCTTTTCAGCAGGCTCTGCCAGGAGGGTTGGGGAGTACACACTGAGAAGGGTGACGTGTTGCTGGTGTCTCAGTGGGAGGCGCATGGACATGATGCGGTCTGAGTGGCCCGTTGGTAGGTTTTCCAGCTTAGTCGCAATGGATGTCTTGACCATGAAACCCACGCCTGAGAGCCGTCTTTCTGATGCAGGCCTGCCTGACCAGTAGAGGGTGTACCCAGCACCAAGTTCTTGGAGGCTGCCTTCGTCCGGAAGGCGTACTTCGCTGAGCGCGGCGATGTCGATGTTTAACCTCCGCAATTCATGGGCAATGAGGGCGGAGCGGCGTTCAGGGCGTCCGCTGTCTGCTTTGTCGAGCATGGTTCGGACGTTCCAGCATGCTACGTTGAGTCCGGTCGTGGTCGTCATGAGAGTGGATCCGTTATTCTTTCTTGTTTTTTGACCGCAGGAGAAGATGCCCGTTGACCGCGGCTAGCCAACTGGGGTTGCGAGGGGACGAGCTTTGGTTAGGCCACCTTTTCTAGGCCCCTCTCCGTGTGGAGCAAGCAGTGCTGTCCCTAGAGAAGGCTGCTTGGTCGTTCAGGGTGTGCCGAGTGATGTTGTCATCCCCAGGTCAACATCAGGCGACCAATATCCTGAACCGCCTGCATGCAGGTTTGAGACTGCGGCTTCCAGTGACATCTTTCACCTGCCGTTTCGCCCCTCGCCCGTCGCTACAGGACTTGGAATGGTCAGTGTCATGGTCCGTGGACGTTTCCTAAAGCCTGCGCGGTGGAGCTTTTTGGTGGAGTGCAGTGTGCGCAGTACTGGCCCCACCCTTTAAACCCTTGGTTCATCTGCCATGGCCTAGCAAGCTGGGACGATGGCATCGAGGTCCTCGGGTCGTAGGTTTTATATCAGACTGTCCTTGTCCTAGTCTCTGGCTCAAAAGCCTTCCCCGGAGACACGGGGGCTTTGATGTCAGGGGTTTCCTCCCTTAGCCTTTCCGCAGCCAAGCGGCCAGGCCTGCAAGGCAGCAGGCGACTCGTGGAGGGCGGGGTCGTCTATGTCCCGTGCAGATGTCAACATCTGCCCACTGCCCATAATCTGGCACTACCCTTGAATTATCATGGTCGACCCATTTCGTGCTGTAGAGCGTCAGGGCTGAATGGGTTAAGGCGGGAAACCTGTCTCCTTTGACAGATTTCTGGTAGCATTGTTTACGACATTGTTTAGCATCGGTTACACAAACAAAAGAAGGGTTGGTTGGTAGTTTGGGGTTTAACGTCCACGACACCGAAGTGATAATGGACGGGTGGGTTATGGGAGACAGGGAAATCTATTGCCTATGGAGTACGACCTGAACACTGATCAACTCAGGCGTACTCCAGCTGTGTCACTTTGATTTACCAGGACCTTTTAACGAACATGCTACTGAACAAGCCCGTCTTTTCCCCCTGGATTGCGAGTTCAGCTACCGGGGCCGGGACGGGCATTCGAACTCACGACCCGGCGACTCCTTTCGCTCTCCTGCTTTGACGCTTAACCGCCTAAGCTATTTCGGACTCTTCAACAGAAGGGAGCGACGGGCTTGTTCAGATAGCATGCCCGTTGAAATTCCTGGTGAATCAAAGTGGCACAGTTGCAGTGCGCTCGAACGGATCAGTGTTTAGGTCGTACTCCATAGGCAATAGGTGTCCCTGTTCCCCCGTAACCCGCCCGCTAGGGCCGTCCATTATCACTCCCGTGCCGTGGACCTTGAACCCCAAACTAACTAACCAACCAAGGGAAAACGTTAAACGTTTAGGGCTTAACGTCTTTTGTCCACCACGAAGTTGAATTCAAAGACGGGGGGGGGGGGGGGGGAGGGGGGGGGCACCGAAAAGAGGTCTGTACAAAATTTGACCCCAGTTGGGTTCCAACCCACGACCTTTCGGACAAGAGCCGAACGTTCTACAAACTGAGCTACCCAGCTCCCCCCAACCAAGAGAACGAGAGCTGAGGTGCTATAGGGTGCACTGCTTTTAGATCGGATATTCCGTGTGTTGTGACAACATCAAAATCAACCCCTTCAAAGCCGAGAAAAACTGAGTAGTCTGGTCTAAAATGCAGGAGACATAGATCCTAATGAGCCGCCGCATTTGCGGGGGCTCGAGCCTCTTGTTCACACCACGTTGAATCCATGTTCCTGGGACGGCGATGGCATTCTGCCCGCAAAACACCACACCAAGATATGGCTCGACCGTGACAGTTCAAGGGTGGTGGCAGAATAGCTTGACGCCTATAGGCGCCAAGCTATTCTGCCACCACCCTTGAACTATCATGGTCGATCTGTCTCCGGAACTATCATGGTCGATGGTCTCCTGAATTGTAACGCTGTCCTCAGAGGATAACTCCAAAATGTGGGATTTCGTACCTCGGGCACAATGTATTAACGAAGACAGCAGAAACACAATCTGCGTCCACTGGCATGAAGAGATTCAAACACACCTCTAAGCGCCTGTCATCAGGACCCGGTGCCCTGTTTCAAGCAAGCGACGGGCCGTTCGATCGACCGGCCCAATGACCTTTTGCATGCTGTTATTGATTGTTGATGTGAAGAACTCTATGATTTTTGTGGCAATGTCCAGGGGGAAAAAAAAGACTGGTTTGTTCGCAACTACAGCATGTCCGTTGAAAGGTCCTGGTAAACCAAACTTGAATTATTTTTTTTTGCGTAGGGCTTCAGGACTGAATTGGTTAACTTATTCGCGGCCAGCCGCATCTGGATGTGAATGAGTTAATCTCATTGTGCGCATACAGCCAACAGTACCATGTACATGCACAGGTCTATGTGCCTGACTCAGATGCTCATTTACCAGTGATGAAACAGAATTTGTAATTTATGTTGTACATGTATTAGATATTTATCTGTTGTGTTGTCTGTTTTGGTGCTTCATCTAGTCAGTTATCCATGTGTCATTCTAATTTTTTTCAAGGTGCATGTTGCTCAGCGTAATATGTATATGCTTTCAAAGGTATCGGCATGTTTCATGCTCTTTTGTAACACAGATATTGATATTAACTGATATAGTTTTTGGAGGCAAATACTTAAGAAGAATGTACCAGGTATAAAACGCTGTCTAGAATATTGAGAAATACTGATTGTAGAGGCAAGGATCCCTATAAATATCTGAAGAATCTTGAAGTAACAGTGCAGTTTGATGTCTAACTGTGTTGGAAGACACAGACACCCTCAAATGCCTGATTTTCTGGGGCCCGACTTTGAACCGAATTTCATCAGTGCCAATGCCGGGTGGTATTTTGGCCACAAACATAGCAAAGAAATCGTTTGCTAGAAAGCAACCATCTTCAGCTTTTACCTTGTTTTTTTCTTCTTTTTTTGTAACTGTATCCTTCAAACACAATAATATATTGCAATTTATACAGTTTGTTGGGACATGCAGAGCTTTGTTTTCTCTTCAAAATAATGTTTTTTAGGATTGAAGGTTGTCACCCATGACTAAATCCCTTCCATAGATCTTCTTTCACTTGCAGAGCCAAGGAGCTTACCTTACAATCAGCAGCAATTAACCCTTTGGCTGTCAGTAGTGTTTTATTGAGGTAGTTCCAGCAGGAATCACTTTGACAAAACCTCTGACAGCCAGAAGGTTAAATTGTGTGCAAGGTGATGCATGGGCCATGATACTGTATATATTGATAGCTGAAGGGCAGTGCCTGATCAGCTTGATAACAGAAGGGGCACTATTTGATGATATACTGTCGGTTCCTCTGTGGTCCCTAGTTGGTGCTGGATGTGATGTGTAAAGGTGATAATGTTAACTTAACCCATTTAACCCCAAGGCCACATTTCCCAAATTTGGAAGGCGTAACTTGATGACTGTACCAGATGAAGGAGATGGATCGACAGTGATAGTTCAAGTGTAGTGCCAGATATGCTTTGCTCCTAATGTTGCTAAGCTAATCTGGCAGTACCCTTGAATTGTCATAGTCTTTCCATCTCCTTGTTTGGTGCTTCGGGACTAAATGGGTTAACTTTTGCAATTGTTGGTAGTGTTTACAGCTCCAGTGACTTCATGCACAAGGGTTGTCTCCCTTGATTACTGCCATGGGACGCAATCAAAGGAGACGGCCAGTGTGACCAGACAGTCATGTTTCGTATGTTATCAGCTGTTTATGGATGAATTGTTTTGATAAATTCACACCAAGCGTGCTTGGTATGTAATATAAATATTAACAATGAGGGAAACGCTATGGAATACAACAATTTACAAAATTGTTTTGCACGCTAAATGTATGGAATTGGATTGGAAGAGTGTCCATTTTTTCTGTATAATCTACTGTGGAAAAGCAAACTGAACAGCATTTAAACATTCAGGCGCTATATATACATTGTTTTTTTATTGCACTATATTGTAGCTAAAATCACAAGCAGTGTCACTTTCATTTGCCTGAAATCCGATCATTTATTTGCTGTGTTTTGCATTCATTTTATCTCAAATCCAAAACAATTTACAACTGTATTCTGTATCAGCCAGCAAAAAATTGTCTCAGTTTGTTTTACACGGTCATTTGTCTGTACACTGTATTTTGCTTTGATTGTATGTTTCAAATATAATTTTTGATGTCAATGTTGACATGATTATTTGTGTGTGTATGAGCAACATGTTTTTGTCTGAAATCTTGGAAATTAACCCATTTAGCCCAGACGCACAAGAGCGGGAGAC
Organism: Semisulcospira habei; assembly: GCA_036245525.1. Classification (NCBI taxonomy): domain Eukaryota; kingdom Metazoa; phylum Mollusca; class Gastropoda; family Semisulcospiridae; genus Semisulcospira; species Semisulcospira habei. The sequence goes on along the minus strand of BTPG01000002.1, from coordinate 26,446,018 downwards.
CGACCATGATAATTCAAGGGTAGTGCATCTGATGGTGCCAAGCTAATCTGGCCCTACTCTTGATTTATCATGGTCAATCCATCTCATGCATCTTCAAAATTTAGCAAATGTAGCCTTAGGATTCAATGGGCTAACATGATCAGACAAGTCAAAATGTCGCACATACACCGATATACGTGTTCACACACCTTCACACATTCACCTGGCACACACACACACACACACACACACACACACACACACACACACACACACACACACACACACACACACACAATTCAACACTAGGCAAAAAAGTGACATTACTCTTTAAGAAAAACAAAGACCGATATCATAATAACTGAAAACAGGTATTATTTTAGAAATGTTAGACATAGGCAGTTCAGTACTGTACACAAACCAAGAGAAATTACCCAGCGCTGGACAGACAAACAGTTAGATCCCCTGCCCCCGCCTATCAGGCATCCAATCGCCAGCCCACAGAGAAATACAATTCTGCCAGCGCTAGCCTCACCTATCTGGTTTGTGATTATAGGCATTTCAGGAATGTTAGAGGTAGGAGGTTTTGGAATGTTAACCCTCTTATGCATGCAGCCACCAGTAAAAGACAAACAGGGTTACACATGAAGCCTTTGCATAGCATTTCTTGTAGCGGTGATTCCAATAGATTATACAGTTTCCAGGAATCATCGCAACAACAAAAATGCTACTAACATGCATAGGTTATTTTTTGGCTCATGTTGATAGCAAAGCGAGTCTATGCATTGGGCTGTTCGTCATCCATAATACACTTTGGAATTTTGGAGTCTATTCAAGATAATGAAAAATAATTTTTGTGTGTTGATAGGCACTGCCTTTGAATTATGATCCTCGAATCATGATCAATCCATCTCCTACAACTGGTACATAGTTGATAGCAAGAGGGTTAACCTTCTTGTGCATTCTGCCGCCGGTACTGTGAAGAACTGAGCTGCATGCACAAGAGGACAACCCTGTGGCTGTCGGCAGCACTTTTTGTCATGATGAAAGGAATCATTACGATAAAAATGCTACCAACAGCTGAAGGATAAACCCAGCACGCACAGTATCTTGGGCAAATATTGGTCCATTGCTGGATAATGGCCGATATATTGGGCCAGTATGCGAGAGCTTAGCGCCATGCTGAAACCAACACGCGCGCCGGTATCGCGTGAGCCCGCGCGCGCGCCGGTATAATCAATCTTGGTGCCAAGCTGGAACAATCACGCGAGCCGCCGGAGGCTGTACCGCGCCCGCGCGCTGCTTCGACTGCAAATGTTGGCACACGATAGGCGAGCCAGTCTGGCCCAATTCGCAACATTGACAGATGAAATTTTAAATTAGCCGACATTTATCTTGAAAATAAATATACAACGGCAATCTTTTACCATAGTTTGGGCACGCCGTGACTTTTTTTTTGTTTAAATAATTTTTTTTTATATAACATTTATTCGCCACATTCTATGTTTTGTCAGACACTGCATTGCATGCCGGTATAGCACCTGCTGCGATTATTTCCGCCAAATTTGACTGCAAATCAAGGCTACAAATTCCATTGCCAGACCAAGTTCCAGCTTTCTTTCTTCTATATTTCTTTCGCTGACGCCACGTGCACTTGCTGATTAAGGTATACGTACGTGTATAGTACGATTTTAAACTTCTCCTTGAGAAAATATGGATTTTAAAGATGAGTCGTACTGGTCGAAGAGGAGAAAAATCAGGAATTCCCACTACAAGATCGTGCAGAACTGGAGAACCTCAACACAGTCGTAGACAACGCGCGGCGACCAGGAACAACATGGTAATTATACATTTGAAATCTGAATATTGTTTGCATTTTCTTGTTTTGTGGTGTGCTGCTTGGGTTGATGAATTTAGTTATGTAGCTGGAGGTTTAAAAACTAATATTTTATTATAATTTACATGATGCAGTTTTGTGTTTCGTTTTATGCTTTCTGCTCTATGCAGGAAAACTACAGAGAAAGGTAAATTTTGATTGTGATTCTTTTGGACAAATTTTATTTGTAAAAACCGTTTTATTTTTTTCTGTGTGTGTTTGCAGATTCTGTACTTATCCCACTGGAGGCTTGGACTTTAAAGATTGTGTACGGAGGACAATGCCCTTTTTGATGAGGACAAGTCAGTGTCTGGATATATTGTACAACCTCACTGAAAAAAGGGGAATGAAGCCTTCAGCAGACTGTGTAACTTGCACAACGCAATCATTGGTAAATTATGAGTGCTGTCCTCGCTTTTGTCTTTGATCTGATTCTGATGTTGAATTATCTATTGAAAAAGTCTCACAGATCTGCCAATGCGTCAGTGAGTTCTATAATGCCTCAGTGCGCGAGCATGACTTGGCCCCGGTAGCTGGACTCACAATCCAGGAGAAAAAACGGATTTGTTCAATAGCATGTCCGTTGAAAGGTCCTGGTAAATCAAAGTGGCACAGTTGGAGTGCGCCTGAGTTGATCAGTGTTCAGGTCGTACTCCATAGGCAATAGATTTCCCTGTCCCCCATAACCCGCCCGTCAGGGCCGTCCATGATCACCTCGGTGCTGTGGACGTTAAACCCGAACTAACCAACCAACCATGACTTGTGACCCAGTTTCTCGGCTGGCCTGGAACAAACTAAGTGGCCAAACTGAAACAGCCGCGTGACGCGTATGTCAAGACATACACGCCACGCGGCTGTTTCAGTTTGGCCACTTAGTTTGGTCCAGGGGAGCCGAGAAACTGGGTCACAAGTCGTGCTCGCACACTGAGGCAGCGAGTCTCTCAGCTGTCAGGCTAGCTGATGAGCGGGCTTCCTGCAAGGCGCAGTACAGCAGGAAAAATGACTACCTTTTGTTTTCATGACTTTCTTATTTACCGTTCTAGTGTGTGATGCAAAACTTTGTGAGATCTGTTTGTTTCTCTTTATTTCCACCTTATCCTGCTGGCTACTGGTTTGTCACAACTATAGTGTGTTTGGTGTCAGTGTGTTGGGCAGAATGTCCGCTTTTAAACAAACAAAGCTTTGCATCACACACTTGAACGGTACATAAGAAATTCATGAAAAACAAAATGTAGTCATTTTCCCTGCTGTACTGCGCCTGGAACAAACTAAGTGGCCACTTCTAGCGCTGGGCCAAACAGCCGAGGTGATTGATTTGTCAAACATCATTTGTCATGACGCAAGTTTTAGTTTTTACGTATTCATTTAGTTTTACATGATATGAGTTTCACTTCATAGGCTTGAGAAAATTGTGTCAAAACTAGAACTCCATAGCACAATTTCAGTCTTGCTATAATTTGTGTGAAAGCAGGTTGACTTTACCTAACTACATGATATACTAAGTACACTGGTCACTTGCATCCTCTTCTTAAAGCGCGTCGATGTGTGTGTGCGTGCATGCACGCGCGCTCCAAACATCTCCAAGAGGCGCCTGGAGTGCGCATGAGGATCTATTCCTCCTGGAGATGCGCGCATGTTTGTGTGAGAGAGAGGGCCACTCGTGCAAGAGAGAATGCCGTCATATTTTAGAGCTCATTCAGATGTTGGAGCCTGCACTGCAGGGAGTTAGCACTTTATAAATTTAATTATTATTATATTTAGAGTATTAGGTCAGTATCTCCGTAGTGACGGAGTTGCCTTTTTTACGTCACCGCCGGTCTGACTTTCTCTAGAAGTAAAGTTTTTTTTTAGTGTTTAAATGCCTTTCTGAAAAGAATTAATTTTTACTAAAGAAGTTGAAAGGATGAAAAGCTGGCTAACGAACTTATCCAATGTCTTTCTCCAAACTAGCTATAGGTTCAAGTAATTATGACAAAAATTACGGTCTCTAATCTGGGTCAACCGACTTCCTATAAACGGTTGTTTATGTCTTCAATGTGTCATTCATTACAATATGCTCGGAGGTTGTCTTAGCCGCCACCCACTTAAGAAAGTATTTCACCAAGACCAAGTTTTAAATTCAAGCTTGTGTGTACAGAAATATCAAAGATAAGAACTCTTGTTTACATACATATGCACGCATACATTCGCACATACGGCGCTTCACGCCAAATGTACGTTCAGCAGCGAAGTTAGTGTAACTAGACATGACGTAATTTTTATCTTGTTGCTTCAATTAGAGGTTTAGCCTGCTTGCCTTGACATGGACATGCTATTAAATTCACCCCACTGCGACCTTTCCTAAAAGCTCCTTTCTATAAATAGAAGGGACTTAAAAGAAAACTGAAGTCCAAAATGGGATCAAACCATTCAAGTGACTGCATGGATATTGCAAAACTGGCCGAAGTGAGTCTTTGTTTTGGGTCATCTGTCAGATGGTTTTTAGTTTTAGCCATTGCCCGTCATGAAACATGCATCAATTGGTATTTCTCTGAGACTAAGCAAGCCACAGTCTTCTGTAAATGTTCAGACTTGGCCCAAGGGTACTTTCCACAGTATAAACACCAATTTCAGTGACCTCTCTTAAAGTCAACTCTACAGGATTCAGTAATCAGACATGCATTTTATTTTCAGATGGTGTGAGAAGGTGCCATGGTAGTGCAACAGACATAGATTGATTGTACATCGCTTAACGTCCCGACAGCAACAAGGCTTTCTCAGGACGTGCCTGCACTGCTTGTGAAAAAAAAAAAAAAAAAACATTGAATGTATGTCGCCAGCCGGTCAAATACGTTAAATAAACCTAACACATGGGGCCTAAATAAAGCTAAGACCATTTAGCAACACACATCCAATATTAAGAGCTACAGGCAGTGCAGACAGTAGGGAAATTTTTTAAAAGGCAAATACAGGTGAATGGACCTCAGGTAGACAGAAACACATGCCCCAGAATAGAAAAACTCACCCTGTGGGGCTGACCAGGGTGACCCCTGGGAACTAAAAAGTACCTAACCCCACCCAAGTCCCCCAGGGCAGACCCGGGTGGGGGGCAACAGACATAGGCCACGTTTTAACTCGGTTACTGGATCAATTGATCGCGATGGGAATAAGCAGAGGTGGGAGGCGGCAAAGCGAGCACACACAGACTGACAGTGAATTAGTACAGTTTTGTTTCTCTGCAAGCTGCTAAACCCTCTGGCTATCAGTACTGCCTGGCATTGTGATGATTCCTGCAGGACACAGACTGACAGTGATTAGTATAGTTTTAGTTTCTCTGCAAGCTGCTAAACCCTCTGGCTATCAGTACTGCCTGGCATTGTGATGATTCCTGCAGGACACAGACTGACAGTGATTAGTATAGTTTTATTTTAGTTTCTTTGCAAGCTGCTTAACCCTCTGGCTATCAGTACTGCCTGACATTGTGATGATTCCTGCAGGAATCATTGCGACTTATAGTGCAATACAGACAGCCAAAGGGTTAATCATACCTGTTGTCATCAGATTTATCATATTAAGTAGAAACTAGAATGTAGTGCATGTTTTGTGATTTTGTTAAAACTACAATTTCTTTTGTTATGAAACGTTATAAAATATATGTTGTGTAATGGTATATGGTGTAGATCTGTCATTTCTGTCTACCATCTTAGAATTTTTAATAAACTTTTTTTCCGGTCAAAGCAACATCAACTTCAAACATTGGACATTAATTTCAACTAAACTGTCCATGACAGAAGAAAATTAAACTAATTTTGATTGCAATATTAAGTTTCATTCTGATTCAAATATTCAGTTTGCTACACTGTTAAGTCAGTCGGGCCAAGATGCTTGTAAACATATTGTTTATTTTTACAAGTATAGTTTGCCTGATCACTTAAGCTTGCCTCATGTTTTTTTGTTGTTGCACATAACATTTTAATAAGACATACACGTTTTGTAACCATCTGTTGCAGAAGTGTTTATGTTTGAAAAGTGATGGCAGCTACTGGCTAGTTTAGGGCTTTCAAGCAATGTAGAGCAAACCTGCTTTTAGTTGCAAGTTATTAAAATGCTAACTGGCTGCATGCATGAACTTTTACTCCCCCCCCCTCCTCCCCATTACCCCACCCGGGTCTGCCTTGGGGGACTTGGGTGGGGTTAGGTACTTTTTAGTTCCCAGGGTCACCCTGGTCAGCCCCACAGGGTGGGTTTTTCTCTCTATTCTGGGGCATGTGTTTCTGTCTACCCTTTGTCCATTCACCTGTATTTGCCTTTTTAAAACTCTCCCTACTGTCTGCACTGCCTGTAGCTCTTGATATTGGATGTGTGTTGCTAAATGGTCTTAGCTTTATTTAGGCCCCATGTTGTAGGTTTATTTAACGTATTTGACCGGCTGGCGACATACATTCAATTTTCTGTTTAGTTTTTTTTTTCACAAGCAGTGCAGGCACGTCCTGAGAAAAAGCCTTGTTGCTGTCGGGACGTTAAGCAATGTACAATCATCAATCATCAACGTCCTGAGAAAGCCTTGTTGCTGTCGGGACGTTAAGCAATGTACAATCAATCAATCAAACCCTCCTCCCCATTACATTTAAGGTTTTATTTGATACTATTTTTAACCCATTCAATCCAGAGGCTGATTTTGTCAGATTTGCTTGAAGGCTACATTACAAATTTTGAGACAAATTAACCATTTTAGTTTATGGGTAGTGCCAGAATAGCTTGGTGTCTCAGGTGCCAAGCTATTCTGGCACCACCCTTGAATTATCATAGTCAAATTAATTTCAAGCATGTGTGTATTAGGATGAAAAGGGTTAATAAGGACAATTCATATGAGATTCTCTTCTTTCTTTTCATAACCAATGTTGTTTGTGCCAAATCCTGTATGTTTAGGAGGAAATTTAGTCTCCAATCGAATTATGTCAGTATATTCTGTTAATCTGTATGAAAGTTATTTATGGTAGCAGGTAAAAAATGTGCTGTGTACAAAATCTGTTATGTTTACAGATCCTATTGCCAGTACCTGAACATCTGTGTGTATGTACATTCAGAGATGGTTTTTGTATGTCATGTATCAGAACAATTGTTTTCTTAATTCAATGATTGTGGGCTTTTTTTTTTTTACATTGTGTATTGTTACAGACAGGTTTCTTTTTTGTGTGAGGGGGGGGGGGGGGTGTAATTAATCCATTGAATCCTGCCTGAGGGTGATTTTTTTTAAACTTCAGATTGCCCTGTGAAAGGTATGTTATGGGTAAGGATATATAGATCAACCATTTTAGTTCAAGGGTGGTGACAGAGCTGTGCACCAAGCTGTTCTGGCACTATTCTTGAGCTATCATGGTCAAATTATTTCAGGCAGTAATGTATCAGGATGGAAAGGGTTAAATGAGATAATCATTGTCCTTCATTTCGGTATAGTTAGTGTTTTCTTTTCATAAAACTGAAAATCAGATTAAACTTGTGCATCACTGTCAATCCGAGTTCAGGTCTTTCTTTTTAAGTTGTGTTTTGAGTTACATATTTTGATGAACGTTTGATTTGATAACTATCAGATTAATATATGTTTGCATGATGGTCTTTTTCCTCAGAAAAAAAGCTGGATTAAATTACCAATATCCAAATCTGGGACACTACTATTCATGTTGGAAAAAGGTTGGCAGAATATTTGCTACATGTTGGCACCAGAATGGATTAAGCATGGCACTATATTGGCAGCCAATATTCACCATCCTGGCCCTAGGATGGATCCATCTTGGCACTATATTGGCAGCCAATATTCACCATACTGGTTCTAGGATGGATCCAGCTTGGCACTATATTGAGTAGCCAACATTCACCCGATATTGGGCCAACAATGGATCCAGCTTGGCAGCCAACATTTACCCGATATTGGGCCAACAATGGGCCATTTTGCGCTTCCAATATTGGACCAATATTGCCACCCATATATCGGCCCAATATCTGAGCCAATATTGGGCCAATATTGGACCTATATTGGTGTGCTGGCTGGGAA
>BTPG01000002.1:26384294-26437632 GCA_036245525.1 Semisulcospira habei | reverse complement strand
AAGCTAGAATTATTAATGTTGTCTGTTCACAGCAACAGGGCCGTGAATAAATGAGAGTAGAAGTGCTGCCGTGGCCGTGGGCACCAAGGCCAGGAACCACTGACGGTCCTTAATAGTGACATGTAAATTTACTCTTTTATTATAACATAAAACCTTATATATGAGGACCAAGCTTTTGTACAAGGAAAAAGGGGACAAATTGCTGATATATTAAATTACTATGGAGCTTTGGTAATGGCATATGCAATATAGTATAACTGGTAAGGCGGTCGGCCGACCGCTTTCATCTCACTCCTTCAGCCTTACTGCTTTTGGTTGTTTTCTGGGAGTCGGTCACAGCCTTGCCACTACTGCTTGCCCGAGCATCGCTCACTGCTACTGCCAGCCTATCTCCATCTACAACAGCCTGTCAGCACGGCACTAGGACCTCTCCATCGCCATCCTCAGTCGCTTGCGTCCTCAAGCCACACCACGCCTATAGCCAGCATACCTCACCATTGCCACTGCCTACTACAACTACGTCTACACGAACTCCTTTCGGTCGGCCTCTAAATTTCGCTCGTGAAATTTCAGAGAAGGTATACGCTAGTCCGAATCTTGCTTACTATAAACTAAACGTATAGTTGCTAGCACTATTTTTTCCCTTAAAAGCAGGAAACGTAAGTGTCCCACAGTCACCTTCTGTGCTGTGTGGATATCTTTCTCTAAACCAAAAAATAGCGTCTGTCCGAGCTGGCTTTGCCCGCTTGGACGGCGCAGCTTAGGGCAGTCTAGTCCCGCAGCCTTTAAATAAATTCAATATTGCAGATAGCTCAGACTTTAAATTAGGAACCTGCCGCAGTCACATCTCGTGCCGCGCGGCAGTTACAGCTAAAAACTAGCGCCGAACTGGGTCAGAGTCGCTCACCCAGCCGGCGCAGCATAAGACAGCCTAGCCTCCCAGCCCAGCCACCTTTTGTGGCGCGCCCTAGCTGGCGCAATACAGGCTTGCATAGCCTCCTAGTCTGGTGGTTGTACCACAAAAAGTATCAAACTAAAATAACTTACTCATGGAATCAACTGGATTTAACCTATCTAATTCATCATCAGAGAAGCTTTCAGGTGGAAAGCCCTCAAAACAGGGCCGATCTCCCTTGAGAGCGAAGCCTCCTAAAACTAAAAAACAGCGTCACAGGAAGCGTAGACTTTCACATACGCCTCCTGGCTCAGAAAGAAAAAAATCTGTTGATTTGACTTATTCGCCAAAAGGCATCAGACAAAATCCTTTTGCTCTGCCTCTTGCTACCAGCACAGATAGCAAAGCAGAAACTAAAGAACTTGGCCCGCTGAAACAAACCTTAATTGTTTCAGACAGTGAAACAAGTGCCACTGCATCAGTTCATCAAATTTTGGCTAGTGACTCTATACCCTTAGTGACACTGCCTCTGACTCCTTTGTCTTCAGAGACAGATGGGAATAATACCTCTGAAGGTATCACTATGGAAATTCAATCTGCAGAAGACTTAAATCAGGCACTCTCCTCAAATAACGCTTTCATCGGGTCTTCTGATCCCCTGGTGGAGAAAGACTCGTTAGAAGATGAGGACGAAATTGAAGAAAAATTCGAGGTCTATCGACACAAGAATCGAAGATCTCGAAAAATTAATCAGTTTAGAAGAAGACCAGGTGGGGACACTGCTGATCCCATCGTTGAGGAGTGGTGTAGGTTCCCGGTCCGATTGAGGGACTTGGGGACAGGCACCACTCTTATTCATAGACATGGAACACAGCAGCCGCACATCTGTCAGGCGGCTGGTGTGTCCCCATCAGAAATTTCCATGAGATCCATAGGATACAATACATGGATTATCTCATGTCCAAGTCAAAGAGCGCAGCACAAATTAAATCAAAGGACAGAAATTGGTGGTGCGCACGTAGACTGCTCCATCCCTACTCCTAAGGTGGTTGGCGTTGTCCACGGTGTCCCCCATGTTGAGGACCCCGTGGAGATCGCACACTCCTTGGAGTCTCAGGGATATAAAGCAACTGCCACCCGACTTTCAAATCGTGATGGCACGGCTTCCAGAGCCTTAAAATTTGAGTTTCTTGAGCTCACTAACCTGCCTGCTAAAATTAAAATTGGCACTTTACTCTGCCCGCTTGAGCCCTATGCACCGTCTCTGGCACCTTGCGCCAAATGCGGTCGACTGGGGCATGTGGCAAGAGTATGTAACTCTAAAAACACTATCTGCATCCGTTGTGGTAGCAGAAATAATTGCCGTGCGGACTGTTCTGACACGTCACTAGCTAAATGCGTGAACTGTGGTGGGCCACACAGCGCTGCATATCAGAAATGCCCAACGATACTTCTTCATCGTGAGGCCAACAAAATCAGGAATAAAACCTATATCCCCTATCAAGAAGCTCTTCGTAGAGCACAACTAATAATTACTGAGCGAGGGACAGTTCAGAACAAAATTCACAGGACTGCCTCTCCTAACTTAGATAAAACAGCTTGGGTAAAACCTGTCATTCCACCTGTTCCACGCAGACGGACGCAAAAGCCTCCGATTAGGATTACTCCAAAACCAAAGCCTAGACTTAGCCTAAACAGAACCGTTAACTTTCAACCAAACAGCTCTCCTCCTCCTCAGACCATGCATCGCACTGGGCCCTCCCCTGCTCCGAGACTTGCTTCTCGCTGCGGGGAGGGGCTCAACTGCGGCATGGATTGATTGTACATTGCTTAACGTCCCGACAGCAACAAGGCTTTCTCAGGACGTGCCTGCACTGCTTGTGAAAAAAAACAACAGAACATTGAATGTATGTCGCCAGCCGGTCAAATACATTAAATAAACCTAACACATGGGGCCTAAATAAAGCTAAGACCATTTAGCAACACACATCCAATATCAAGAGCTACAGGCAGTGCAGACAGTAGGGAGAGTTTTAAAAAGGCAAATACAGGTGAATGGACCTCGGGTAGACAGAAACACATGCCCCAGAATAAAGAGAAAAACTCACCCTGTGGGGCTGACCAGGGTGACCCTGGGAACTAAAAAGTACCTAACCCCACCCAAGTCCCCCAGGGCAGACCCGGGTGGGGGTACTGCGGCATGGAGAGGCCAAATGACAGTGTCACTCCAGGAGCAGATAAACTCATAGAGGACATTAGATCTCTTATGGACTCTCTTGTCCAGACTATGGCCATAGGTAATAATAAAGATTTCGGTTTCCTGCTGACAACTTTTTGTCAGCAGATCACCAATGTCATCAGCCGTGGCATAACATAACTACGATATGTGCGCACTTTGATGCGCCATCAAATTGATAGGCTGGCAACTTAATTTAGTCTCTTAAATACTGTTTTTAATATTTTAAACTTGTTTTTAAACATAATATAATCTCGCACCGGATAGTAACCCCGGTTGTATATAGTTTTAATTTTTTTGAAATTAAAGTCTATTAAAAAAAAAACATAACTGAAAAGGACCGTTGTATAACTGGTAATTTATGCTCCCAAGCCAATATGGCGGTGGGCGGGATTAGTGAGATAAAGTCTTTTTAATGGTCGTACGGCCTTGTCCGCCGACCTTTTTGGCTAACCTTTTTACCTGGCCCCTCCCCCCATTTCCCCCTAGGAAAATGTAAAACTTGATAGTCCCTGATACTAGTAATAGTTTATAGGGACAGTAAGCAAGATTCGATCGAACCGACCGCTCTGACCTAGATCTGCATTGTGAGCCACTCGCCGCGCAAGAGAAAAGTAGGGCGACTACCCTCAGATCAGACGCTCCAGACGAGAAGATCTGAGTATCGTAGTCAAACCAGTAAGAACGCTGTCATCTGCAGATTCTAATATAGTGTTTAAGGATTTAAGATTTGAGTGGGCGGTTCGAAAAGTACTACATTCAGAGGTAAATGCCTCGCACTCCAGTATCGCGTGGCTAGGGGTAAAGTCTTCTCCACAGAGGCAGGTGGGAAGAGCCCATTTGGTGCGCCAGCTATTTGTGCACAGTCTTTGGAGGGCGGGATCGACAAAACGGTTAGTGAGGATGGGGTTATTTTTCTTAATTCGATAGGCGAGGACGTCTGGATTTGCTTGACTTAGGATTTTTTTGTTTGCTGAATATAAGTCATTGATTTTATTTTTGATTTTCCTTTTAATTTCCGGAGCTGAACGGGGTAGCCTAATGGGCTGCGCACCGGGTAAAGCGAAGGCAACGCAGGGGGCAACCCTATCAGCCATTTCGTTTCCCAGGATTCCAACATGGGAGGGGACCCATTGAAGGACAACATCAACCCCTCTGCTGATTAGTTCATGCAGGAGAAGATGAATTTCAAGTATGATGTCTGGTCTTGTGGATTTATCGTTTAGCAGTAGACTCTGTAGAGCTGATTTAGAATCTGAGCAGATTAGGACTTGGTACATCTGCAACGGCAGGGACGTAAGATGGTGGAGAGCCATCGTGATGGCGGTTAGCTCTGCCGTGCAGATGGAACATTCTTTATTGAGGTTGAAGGAAGAATTTTTGTTAAGAGATGGGATGTAGAACCCACACCCTACGTTTCCGTCGCTGTTGACAGAGCCGTCTGTATAAACCGTTAAGGCGTTGGGGTATTTTTTATCTATGTAATTAAAGGTGGTGGAATTTTGAATGTGGGGATTATTTTTCTTGGTAGTGTTCGGAATTTCTGTGCAGATTGAGGCCGGCAGGAGAGTCCAAGGCGGGTGAGTTGGAATTGGTGTAGGAGTGATGATTTGAGGGGTTGCGTCTATTAATGCGTAAATGTCGGCAGTGGCTGAAGTAAGTGTTGAATTTTTGTTTATGAGTTTTTTGTTTTGGTGGGTTCTGTAGTGTCGATTTTTATTTCCTTATGGTAGGTCTTTTGGGCACTGTTTGCGGTGGAGAAGATACGTCCCAGATAGGACGCACAGAGTTTTAGCATGTGATATTTTAGAGGGAGAATACCTAGATGGCGTTATTAGGTGCATGACGGGGGGTACCGAGAATGCATTTTAGGGATCTCATTTCTGCTGACTCTAAGGATCTGAGATAGTTTACCGAGGCTGGGAAAAAGCATTCGACTCCATAGGTTAAGTTGGATCTCACTAAAGCTGTATGGAGATGTAGGAGGAGAATATGTCCTCTCCCCCAGACCTCGTTTTTTAGCGTTCTTATGAGGTTGGTGGCTCTGTTAGCTTTGGTAATTAAGTTATTAATATGTGGCGTCCAATTAAGAGTATACGTAATGGTGACTCCGAGGAATTTAATTTGGGCAGAGGGTTTGAGTGGTAGTCTGTCACCATTATTTGTTAAGGAGAGTTTGTACTCGGAGATCGTTTTTCTGTAGTTGAAGAAGATGAGTTGGGTTTTTTTCGGGGGAAATTTCAAAGCCATTTTCTGACATATATTTTTGTACTAGATCAATGGCGGCTTGGAAGTCTTTAGCCGTTTTTATACTGATATAGTGGGTTTTGTTTTCTGGACATTTGGGTTTGGCTTCCTGCCAGATGGCAATATCGTCTGTAACGTACGCTTGAGAAAGTTCATGAAATTATAGATGTTGCCAGAGAAACCTAGGTTTTTTATTTTTTGTAACAGCTGACGGTGCCAGACTACGTCAAACGCACGCCGGACGTCAAAGAAACAGGCCATGACCCTGCGATTCCTGGGGAAGGCCTGCTTGATAGAAGAGGAGAGGGTATCAAGTTGGTCAGCGCAGGATCTACCTCTGCGGAAGCCAGCTTGGACAGGGGGGATAGCGTTAATTTTATCTAACTGATATTCTAACCTACTTTTTATGAGTTTCTCGTAGATTTTACTCAGGTGCGAGGTTAGAGTTATTGGGCGGTATGACGTGGGTTGGTTTCTAGGCTTTTTAGGTTTTAGGATTGGTATCACGGTGCCATGTTGCAAGGTCCGTGGGAGAGTTCCTTCACTATAGCATCTATTCATTAGTTCCAGAATGACTTTTTTGCCTTTAGTAGGTAAGTTTTTGATCATTGGGTATGAGAGACTATCAGGGCCAGGGGAAGCATTTATTAATATTATTTGGTTTAATACGGTATTAAGTTCCTGCAGGGAGAAAGGTAAATTTATGGGAAGGGGGTATAGTGGAGGAGGAGGGTCTTGATGTTCTGGTTTTAATTCCTCTGTGGCACGAAAAGTTTGGGTGAGGGGGGGGGGGGGGAAGTGAAGAGGTAGAGCTGACAGAGGAAAAGAACTTCAGCGAGAACATTTGCTTTTTCAGTATCAGTGGTGTATTTCATCTTATTATGTATTAACGGGGCCGGTGAGGGATTATAATTATTTTTAACTTTTTGACTATTTTCCAAGCTTTTGCAAGGTCGGTTGGGGAATGTATTTCGTTTAATACTTGTTGATTGAGAAATGCCAGCTTAGCGAGGGCGATTACTTTATTACATTTTATGTTTTCTACTTTCGTCTCTTGGTGGTTTGCAGTCGATTTGTACTTTTTCCAATTTATTATACCCATATGTTTTGTTTTGAACAGCTGCTGCGCACTCGTCTGTCCACCAGGGGTTAAACGTTGTGTTTTTGGGAGTGCCTGAGCTGCGGGGAATGGATGCCTCCGCTGCTTTAAGAATGCAGTCAGTGATATTGGCACACATGGTGTCCACATTTGACTCGCAGATTTCCTCATAGTTTTTAGTAATTAACTCCGAGAAAAGTGGCCAGTCGGCTTTATCATATTTAAATTTACCTTTACCAGAATTAGGATTAAATGGCAAGTGTAGACTAAAGTCAAACTCAATAGAAATAGGAAGATGGTCACTACCTAGTGAGTCGTCCCCAATGGACCAGTATGACGCTGCTAGTAAATTTGGTGAGATTAGGGTGAGATCTACTGCTGATGGGTTTTGGTTGAAATTATCTGGAATTCTGGTGAAATGACCATTATTTAAGATTAAAAAATTGGAATTAATAATGTCATTTGCTTGACGAGTTGCTATTTTTTAAATTTTCTTTTATACCAGGGAACCAGATTGGGTGGTGAATGTTCAAGTCGCCCAGGATGAGCCAGCCGTCACCCTGGGCAGATCCCAGCCACTCGAGCCCGGTCTGGTGTACTGACTTGGGGGCATAGGTGTTAAGAATTTTTATGAGTTTAGGGGTATTAGGGAATTTGACCTGTATTAAGTTACTGTAGATTGGGTGGGTGGAATCCAGAGGGACAGGGGAAATAGTAACTTCGTGGTCTAATCCTATTTGAATATAGGTGGCTGTGCGTACGACGCCGACAGGGTTACATTCAGTTACAGGGGGAAAATGGTAGCCAGGTATGAGGGGTAATTTCATTTTTGTTGTATTTGGGGATTGGAGACATTATTTGCGGAGTGTTTGTTAGGAGATAATTATTTAGCAAGTGGAGATTAGTTTTGATCGACCTGCAGTTCCATTGTAGGACTGTGAAGGGGGGTTTTGAACTATTCGCTCCCATCTTAATTAGAGAATTTAGAATCAGTGGGAGAGGGATTTGTTTGGGTAATTTAGGCATGGAGGGGAAAATGGTTGAGGTCCCCAGCCCCCAGGCGGGAATTATCAGGGGAGAGCGACATTACCATGGTGACAATCATTTGATTATTTACAATACCGAGTCAGTTCCCGGTTTATAAACTGCTGTGTCATGTGAAACCCGGCAATCAACAATCGAGAGCAAGCCACAGGCATAGTAAGCAAAGCTGGGAATCACGTGGATCTATGCCACGTGCTCTGACACTGACCCTACGTCCAGTGTATCTCAGCAGGCGGAAGTAGATTATCATCGAAAAGGGGTTCACTCAACTCAACCATGTAGTTTTACATACCGGTTGTCTCCCTCGATTCGCAACCGCTGATCAGCGACGGGTAGCGAATCGGGGGGAGACAACCAGTGTGGCACGTAGTTTCATAAAGTGACCGAGTGCTCGTCTCTGGTGTCAGCCGGCGTTGCGTGATGTGTGATTGCTCCCGATGTGATGAATCTCAGGAGGGAGAGAGAGTGTCACCAGTTTGGTTGTGCTTAATCCACTCAGTGGCATCTTCCGGCACTAGAGCCGAGCTTGGGAAGATGAATACAGACTGAAGTCAGTCGCTCGTAGCAAATAGTTCAGTGACGGTCGGACTGAAAACGGAAATAGCTCCGTTTACCGTTCAGTTTGAACGGGCGGAAGCAAAAATGGAAAACGGGCGGCATCTACTGTGGGAAATCAGGGTATTTACCCGACCACATATAGTAGTGCACCTTCGTGTTTGTGTATGTATTTTTCTCCTGCCTACTTCCTAAGTTCCGGAGAAAGACATGGGTTATATAAGAGACCTGATGCATCCGTTTAGAGGATGCAAATGATCGTCTTATTCTATACCTGCGTATTTCTCTGTGTGCTGGCGATTGGGTGCCTGATAGGCGGGGGCAGGGGATCTAACTGTTTGTCCAGCGCTGAGCGATTCCCCTTGGTTTGTGTACAATTCTGCCAGCGCTAGCCTCTCCTATCTGGTTTGTGAGAAACACTACCCAGCTGCTAGAGACACAACCCCCACGGGGGCACATGATGTTTCATGTTTCTTATTAGTCCTGTGTTCTTTAAAGAGAATACTACTTCTAGCACTACTACTACTAATAATAATAATAAAGAGCATTTATATCACAATGTACGGAATAACCATCACAGCACTTTGTACACATAGGCAGTTTTGACTGTGCTCTGCAAAGTAATGATGCACTGAGGACTCCTACATGGGTGAGAGTGCTGAAAGTTGAAATGACTGAAATTGGTCCATGGACATACTTGCCCCATGATCCATGGCCATGCTCCCGCCACCCCTCTCCAGCGGAGGATTGCAGACTATGCTTTTTTCTTTTCTTTCTAAAAATCACCTAGTCGCAGGTGTTTTCATGGATTGAACAGTCTATAGAAAATATAACCATGGTTTAACTCAGACATTCGAGGCCAGCCGCATCCCGATGCGCGGCTTATTCCGCGCATCCGGATGCGGATGCCCGCGAATCAGTTAACTCCTTTCTGCCAGTGAACGCATACTGTGTCTCTGAAATCTTATTCAACGCACACACAAAAAAGCCCAAGCGCATACTGTGTCTCTGAAATCATATTCAACGCACACAAAAAAGCCCAAGCGCATACTGTGTCTCTGAAATCATATTCAACGCACACAAAAAAGCCCAAGCGCATAATGTGTCTCTGAAATCATATTCAACGCACACACAAAAGCCCAAGCTCATACTGTGTCTCTGAAATTTTATTCAACGCACACAAAAAAACCCAAGCCGTCCAAATAACGCGGATACAAAGCGGATATAAATCTGAACCTTGAAAGTGTCTGAGGGACGGCTTAGCATTGGGTGAGTAAGTAATACGAATTCGAATACCTTTATTGTTCCAAGACGGGAAATTTGTTTGCAGCGGGAATTTTTTAATCAGATGTAAAAAGCAACAAATGTGAGCATAAAACAAATAAATACATTGACTAGAACACACCGACTGATTACAGTGACTAAATGATGATGATTACGAAGACGACGACGACGACGATGGTGATGTCCACTTGAAATGGGCATCCATTAAAATAGAAATCTTTCGATACTGTGCAAACTACTATAACTCCCGCGACTCAGTGACACACACTTAGAAATAGGAGGAACTGGTTTTTGCAAGAGGGATAGGTCCTCATGAGCCCCCGCGAATGCGTGGGCTCATGAGGATCTATCCCTATTGCAGTTGTGTAAACACTGAAGGAGCTTGACTTGCTATTAAAAGTGTGCCGGTCTGTGATTGTCAGTGTACGGGTTTTAGGTCGTAGGGTCCTAAATCAAAGACTATAGCACCAACGTTCATGTACGTATTGGAGATAAGCGGAGCGACACTGATGACACTTTCGCGGAAAGGACTGCGAAGTCAACCCAGTGACACAGTGATACACTTTCCGGACATCAGGTGCAGCACGGTGAAACCACACCTTAACCCCTTCACTGCCGAAAGAAAAAAAAGATCCATCTGCAAGCGACATAGATCCTCATGAGCCCATCGCGACTGCGGGGGCTCATGATGATTTCTGCTCTTGCTTAGACCGATTTGTATCCATGTTTTGTGGGCGGTGTTTGGCTTTTAGTAGTTGAATGAACTAAGATTTTAGAACGAAACAAAAAATGTATGCTTACGTACAGTGAACTCACAGCGGCAGGGAAGGGGTCCGCAGACAAAGTAGACTCTATTCAGGCGCGCGCGCATAATCCAGGGCGCGCGCACATAAGTAACCGTAAATACACACGAATTTACGAATGCAAGCACACACCGATTTATGTAAAGAAAAAAATCAACGGCAAAATAAAAACAGTGAAGTTTACATTGTCACCGTTTATGGAGTCACAAGTTAAACGGCCCTGTATTTGACAAAATGAACACGCCGTGACACGTTTCTGGCTCGCAGAGACATTGTTAATGTTAAGTCTTGCAGCCAGAGATGTCACGGAGTGTTCGTGTACAATATTGACCCGTTGCATGTCGTGAGTGGTTTTTGTCGCGATCATTCCTGTAGGCATCATCGCGACAAAAACCGCTAACGACACGCGAAAGGTTAATGGCTAATAATAATAATAAAGATTGATTGATATAGCGCCTAACCTCCAAACGGAGCTCCAGGCGCTTTACAATCAGTAGTATAACACATGCACAGTACACGAACAATAAGTAGTCAAATAGGTATAGACATAAATATAGACAAAATAGACAGGCAAGAGCAAGACTAATCAGTTTAACTCATTTGAGACATGCCGCATCCGGATATGCGGCTTAGAGCCGCGTATCCGAATGCGGAACGTCTCGAATGAGTAATGCCCGGTGTGGTTGATGTCCGGTGTGTGTGATACTCGGTGTGTGTGTGATGCCCGGTGTGTGTGACGCTCGTTATGTGTGATGCCCGGTTTGTGTGATATCCGGAGTGTGTGATATCCGGTGTGTGTGATGCGACTGTGTGTGTGACGCCCGGTATGTGTAATGCCAGGTATGTGTAATGCCCGGTGTGGTTGATGCCCGGCTGGTGTGATACCCGGAATGTGTCGTACCCGGTGTGTGTGTTGCAACCGTGTGTGACAATCATTGTGTGTGACGCCCGGTGTGTGTGATGCCCGGCGGTGTGTGTGATGCCCGCTTTGTGGGATGCCCGGTGTGTGGAACGCCTGCTGTGTGGGATGCCCGGTGTGTGGAATGTCCCACGAGCAGAAAACCTTCTGGCCGATGTCGGTCCGAAGACCTTTTGCTCTCTAGTTAGTTTCTTCACAAGTCTCCGGCACTACAATAACGCGATCGCGGAGAACGCTGTCTGACTTTATGGCTCCCGGGTACCGCTATATACGGAGGCCGACCTGTGTTTTGCTACATGCAGCGGTCAGAGCCATCTCGCAGGAATTCGGTCGTAGCATTGGCTTCAATTGTTCAATTTGCAAATTTATGACTTCCAACAGCAGTGTTTATAGCATCGTTTCACATAAATTATGCACCACTATAGCCTAGGCATATATATATATGTATATATATATATATATAAAGTAATATATATATAAAGTATATAAAGTAATATATAAAGTAAAAAAAAAATATATATATATATTATATATATATATATATAAAGGTTCAAATTAATTAGATTTTGATTTTTTAAAATTAATGCTACCACACAGGTAAAGTCGAAGAACAATCCTTGCAGGCGTGTTGAGGAGGCACGTTAACTGACTACGCCTCTTGCAGCTGGTTCATGTTAACTCACTCAGTCCGGCGCACGTGTTTCCCAAATTTTGGAGGCGTCATCTAACGGCTACGCACCTGTTTCGGGAGATGGATCGACCATGATATTTCAAGGGCAGTGCCAGATTAGATTGGCGCCGACAGGCGCCAAGCTATTCTGGCACTACTCAAACCAAGGGGAATCACAGCGCTGGACAGACAACAGTTAGATCCCCTGCCCCCGCCTATCAGGCACCCAATCGCCAGCCCACAGAGAAATACGCAGGTATAGAATAAGACAATCATTTCCATTCTTAAAAGAATGGATCAGGTCTCTTATATAACCCATGTCTTTCTCCGGAACTTAGGAAGTAGGCAGGAGAAACATACATACACAAACATGAAGGTGCGCTACTATATGTGGTCGGGTAAATACCCTGATTTCCCACAGTAGATGCACAGAACATTACACAACAATGTAACGATACAAATTTTGCCTCGAGTTATACATGATACTCACAAACCAGATAGGTGAGGCTAGCGCTGGCAGAATTGTCAGTACTCAAACCAAGGGGAATCACAGCGCTGGACAGACAACAGTTAGATCCCCTGCCCCCGCCTATCAGGCACCCAATCGCCAGCCCACAGAGAAATACGCAGGTATAGAATAAGACAATCATTTCCATTCCTAAAAGAATGGATCAGGTCTCTTATATAACCCATGTCTTTCTCCGGAACTTAGGAAGTAGGCAGGAGAAACATACATACACAAACATGAAGGTGCGCTACTATATGTGGTCGGGTAAATACCCTGATTTCCCACAGTAGATGCACAGAACATTACACAACAATGTAACGATACAAATTTTGCCTCGAGTTATACATGATACTCACAAACCAGATAGGTGAGGCTAGCGCTGGCAGAATTGTCAGTACTCAAACCAAGGGGAATCACAGCGCTGGACAGACAACAGTTAGATCCCCTGCCCCCGCCTATCAGGCACCCAATCGCCAGCCCACAGAGAAATACGCAGGTATAGAATAAGACAATCATTTCCATTCCTAAAAGAATGGATCAGGTCTCTTATATAACCCATGTCTTTCTCCGGAACTTAGGAAGTAGGCAGGAGAAACATACATACTTTACACAAACATGAAGGTGCGCTACTATATGTGGTCGGGTAAATACCCTGATTTCCCACAGTAGATGCACAGAACATTACACAACAATGTAACGATACAAATTTTGCCTCGAGTTATACATGATACTCACAAACCAGATAGGTGAGGCTAGCGCTGGCAGAATTGTCAGTACTCAAACCAAGGGGAATCACAGCGCTGGACAGACAACAGTTAGATCCCCTGCCCCCGCCTATCAGGCACCCAATCGCCAGCCCACAGAGAAATACGCAGGTATAGAATAAGACAATCATTTCCATTCCTAAAAGAATGGATCAGGTCTCTTATATAACCCATGTCTTTCTCCGGAACTTAGGAAGTAGGCAGGAGAAACATACATACACAAACATGAAGGTGCGCTACTATATGTGGTCGGGTAAATACCCTGATTTCCCACAGTAGATGCACAGAACATTACACAACAATGTAACGATACAAATTTTGCCTCGAGTTATACATGATACTCACAAACCAGATAGGTGAGGCTAGCGCTGGCAGAATTGTCAGTACTCAAACCAAGGGGAATCACAGAGCTGGACAGACAACAGTTAGATCCCCTGCCCCCGCCTATCAGGCACCCAATCGCCAGCCCACAGAGAAATACGCAGGTATAGAATAAGACAATCATTTCCATTCCTAAAAGAATGGATCAGGTCTCTTATATAACCCATGTCTTTCTCCGGAACTTAGGAAGTAGGCAGGAGAAACATACATACACAAACATGAAGGTGCGCTACTATATGTAGTCGGGTAAATACCCTAATTTCCCACAGTAGATGCACAGAACATTACACAACAATGTAACGATACAAATTTTGCCTCGAGTTATACATGATACTCACAAACCAGATAGGTGAGGCTAGCGCTGGCAGAATTGTCAGTACTCAAACCAAGGGGAATCACAGCGCTGGACAGACAGACAACAGTTAGATCCCCTGCCCCCGCCTATCAGGCACCCAATCGCCAGCCCACAGAGAAATACGCAGGTATAGAATAAGACAATCATTTCCATTCCTAAAAGAATGGATCAGGTCTCTTATATAACCCATGTCTTTCTCCGGAACTTAGGAAGTAGGCAGGAGAAACATACATACACAAACATGAAGGTGCGCTACTATATGTGGTCGGGTAAATACCCTGATTTCCCACAGTAGATGCACAGAACATTACACAACAATGTAACGATACAAATTTTGCCTCGAGTTATACATGATACTCACAAACCAGATAGGTGAGGCTAGCGCTGGCAGAATTGTCAGTACTCAAACCAAGGGGAATCACAGCGCTGGACAGACAACAGTTAGATCCCCTGCCCCCGCCTATCAGGCACCCAATCGCCAGCCCACAGAGAAATACGCAGGTATAGAATAAGACAATCATTTCCATTCCTAAAAGAATGGATCAGGTCTCTTATATAACCCATGTCTTTCTCCGGAACCTAGGAAGTAGGCAGGAGAAACATACATACACAAACATGAAGGTGCGCTACTATATGTGGTCGGGTAAATACCCTGATTTCCCACAGTAGATGCACAGAACATTACACAACAATGTAACGATACAAATTTTGCCTCGAGTTATACATGATACTCACAAACCAGATAGGTGAGGCTAGCGCTGGCAGAATTGTCAGTACTCAAACCAAGGGGAATCACAGCGCTGGACAGACAACAGTTAGATCCCCTGCCCCCGCCTATCAGGCACCCAATCGCCAGCCCATCGTTACATTGTTGTGTAATGTTCTGTGCATCTACTGTGGGAAATCAGGGTATTTACCCGACCACATATAGTAGCGCACCTTCATGTTTGTGTATGTATGTTTCTCCTGCCTACTTCCTAAGTTCCGGAGAAAGACATGGGTTATATAAGAGACCTGATCCATTCTTTTAGGAATGGAAATGATTGTCTTATTCTATACCTGCGTATTTCTCTGTGGGCTGGCGATTGGGTGCCTGATAGGCGGGGGCAGGGGATCTAACTGTTGTCTGTCCAGCGCTGTGATTCCCCTTGGTTTGAGTACTGACAATTCTGCCAGCGCTAGCCTCACCTATCTGGTTTGTGAGTATCATGTATAACTCGAGGCAAAATTTGTATCGTTACATTGTTGTGTAATGTTCTGTGCATCTACTGTGGGAAATCAGGGTATTTACCCGACCACATATAGTAGCGCACCTTCATGTTTGTGTATGTATGTTTCTCCTGCCTACTTCCTAAGTTCCGGAGAAAGACATGGGTTATATAAGAGACCTGATCCATTTTTTTAGGAATGGAAATGATTGTCTTATTCTATACCTGCGTATTTCTCTGTGGGCTGGCGATTGGGTGCCTGATAGGCGGGGGCAGGGGATCTAACTGTTGTCTGTCCAGCGCTGTGATTCCCCTTGGTTTGAGTACTGACAATTCTGCCAGCGCTAGCCTCACCTATCTGGTTTGTGAGTATCATGTATAACTCGAGGCAAAATTTGTATCGTTACATTGTTGTGTAATGTTCTGTGCATCTACTGTGGGAAATCAGGGTATTTACCCGACCACATATAGTAGCGCACCTTCATGTTTGTGTATGTATGTTTCTCCTGCCTACTTCCTAAGTTCCGGAGAAAGACATGGGTTATATAAGAGACCTGATCCATTTTTTTAGGAATGGAAATGATTGTCTTATTCTATACCTGCGTATTTCTCTGTGGGCTGGCGATTGGGTGCCTGATAGGCGGGGGCAGGGGATCTAACTGTTGTCTGTCCAGCGCTGTGATTCCCCTTGGTTTGAGTACTGACAATTCTGCCAGCGCTAGCCTCACCTATCTGGTTTGTGAGTATCATGTATAACTCGAGGCAAAATTTGTATCGTTACATTGTTGTGTAATGTTCTGTGCATCTACTGTGGGAAATCAGGGTATTTACCCGACCACATATAGTAGCGCACCTTCATGTTTGTGTATGTATGTTTCTCCTGCCTACTTCCTAAGTTCCGGAGAAAGACATGGGTTATATAAGAGACCTGATCCATTCTTTTAGGAATGGAAATGATTGTCTTATTCTATACCTGCGTATTTCTCTGTGGGCTGGCGATTGGGTGCCTGATAGGCGGGGGCAGGGGATCTAACTGTTGTCTGTCCAGCGCTGTGATTCCCCTTGGTTTGAGTACTGACAATTCTGCCAGCGCTAGCCTCACCTATCTGGTTTGTGAGTATCATGTATAACTCGAGGCAAAATTTGTATCGTTACATTGTTGTGTAATGTTCTGTGCATCTACTGTGGGAAATCAGGGTATTTACCCGACCACATATAGTAGCGCACCTTCATGTTTGTGTATGTATGTTTCTCCTGCCTACTTCCTAAGTTCCGGAGAAAGACATGGGTTATATAAGAGACCTGATCCATTCTTTTAGAATGGAAATGATTGTCTTATTCTATACCTGCGTATTTCTCTGTGGGCTGGCGATTGGGTGCCTGATAGGCGGGGGCAGGGGATCTAACTGTTGTCTGTCCAGCGCTGTGATTCCCCTTGGTTTGAGTACTGACAATTCTGCCAGCGCTAGCCTCACCTATCTGGTTTGTGAGTATCATGTATAACTCGAGGCAAAATTTGTATCGTTACATTGTTGTGTAATGTTCTGTGCATCTACTGTGGGAAATCAGGGTATTTACCCGACCACATATAGTAGCGCACCTTCATGTTTGTGTATGTATGTTTCTCCTGCCTACTTCCTAAGTTCCGGAGAAAGACATGGGTTATATAAGAGACCTGATCTATTCTTTTAGGAATGGAAATGATTGTCTTATTCTATACCTGCGTATTTCTCTGTGGGCTGGCGATTGGGTGCCTGATAGGCGGGGGCAGGGGATCTAACTGTTGTCTGTCCAGCGCTGTGATTCCCCTTGGTTTGAGTACTGACAATTCTGCCAGCGCTAGCCTCACTTATCTGGTTTGTGAGTATTCTGGCACTGCCCTTTGAATTATCATGGTCGAACCATCTCCTGCTGTAGTGCGTCAGCGCTGAATGAGTTAAATTATGTCCCGATAGAGAGAGGGCTAACCCCGTTACTACCACTGTAGTGTTTGTAAAATCTTAGAACGTCAGAGAACGTAACGCGTCCAGGGAACCAAGATAGAAAGTGGTAAGAGGCGTAGATCCTCATGAGCCCCCACATCTGCGTGGGCTCATGAGGATCTATGTCTCTAGCAGTTGGATGGTGCTTACTTTGTCTCGGCAAGGAAGGGTTAATGACCATGACGCACACTGTAACTCGCATAATAGTTGCGAATAAAGCAGTGACTACCATGGTGTCTCAGCATAATAATGTTACTGTCCGTTAACACATTAAAGCGCGCCAATATACACTTACCACGAATTTTGATGAATTTTACCCAAAAAAAATTTATTTTTTATAAAACTGACCTCTAAATTAATGACCTCAACTCTCCCGTTTTCCGGTCTCAAAAAAAAAAAAAAAACCCAAATCTTTGCCAATGTCTAAAAATGAACTAGTATCTGGGGCAACTCTTGTTTATAGTATAGGCGGCGCTTGTTTACATACTGACCAGGAAAAAAAACACGTGTTTCCGATGATTCCAAAAAATGTCAAATTTTTTTTGGCTCGTCGGTATTTTATTCGTAGTATATTCGGCTAAAACATTCCAAAACTTGGAGCTGTCTTCTGAGTAAGTATTACAAAGACAATCCCAACAACAACAACAACAGAAACAACTTTAGAGAAGACAATTAGGCCTACAACACAACATAGTAGATTTGCGGGTTAAAGCCCTTCACTGCCTAGAAAAAGCGAATACGACCCTGTAAGAGACATAGATCTCTTGCTGAGACCAATTTGTATCCATGTTTCTTGGGGCACTTTGGCTTTTGGGCGATGAACCAAAAACAAGATTTAAGAAACAAAAATGTTTTTACTTTCCCAGGGAAAGGGTTAAACCCCTTTTTCAAACTGGACATACACACACGTGCACAACACTCAACTAATCTTTTTATTTGGCATCTCACTAAAAAAAATAAAAGATATGTAGAGTATTGTGCACTTGTCTGTGTGTCTATTTGAAAAAAAAAAAAAAAAAAAAAAAAAACACGCTCAGTTTAATAAAGCTTCATGTTTTAACCCCCAAAATTTAATAATTGTGTTGTAATTGGCCTTCTAAGCGTCTTTCTTTTCTAAAAATAAATTGTGTTGTAGTTGTCGTTTGTACGTGTGTTTCTTTGTTTGTTAGAATTTCATTTGGATTTTGCAGTTACCTTCTCCGGTCCGGATTTATGAGGACGAATTGACCGTGACAGCCCAGCGTTGGCGCCAGAATAGCTTGGCGCCTAACTCATTCAGTCCCGACACACCACAGCAAGATACGGCTCGACCATGATAGTTCAAGGGTGGTGCCAGAATAGCTTGGCGCCTACAGGCGCCAAGCTATTCTGGCACCACCCTTGAACTATCATGGCCGAGCTGTCTCCTAAATTGTAATGCAGTCCTCAGAGGACAACTCCAAAGTGTGGGCATTTCTTTCCTGCGACACACTGAACTAAACCAGCCAACTAAGTAGCCAAACATCGGGCACACCCAGCCAGTGAACGATAGATCGGTCAATCTTTGATTCGGGCCAGTCTATGGGATCGATGGGTCACTGAGCAGATGCGTGGTCGGAGGAGGTCTTTAACCCCTTGACTGCCGAGAAAAAGTGAACACGATCAAACTGCCAGAGACACAGACCCTCATGAGTCCCCCGCGACTTGCCTTAGAAGAATTTTGAAAATCCACTGCCCAGAGAAGATGAGCAACGTCAGACTCTGGAAGAGAACAGAGCAGATAACAGCAGAGAATGAAATTGGGCGAAGAAGATGGGGATGGATTGGTCACAGTCTGAGAAAGCCAGCTTCCAGTATCACTAGGCAGGCATTGTCGTGGAACCCCCAGGGAAAGAGGAAAAGAGGCAGGCCGAGAAACTCCTGGCGTCGAGACGTCCGAGCAGACATCAAGAGACTGGGAACCACCTGGAGTAAAATCGAAGGAGAAGCACAGGACAGGAGTTCGCTGGAGGTCTCTCGTCGACAGCCTATACCCGGGGAGGGGTGACAGGCGTAACTAACTAACTATCAAACTGCCAGAGACATAGACCCTCATGAGTCCCCCCCGACTTCGGGGGCTCATGAGGAGATCTAAGCCTCTTGCTGAGGACAATTTGTATAAAATGTTTTTGGGCGGATTTCGGGTTTTGGTCGTTGAATGAACAAAAATTTCAGAAACAACATGTACGTACGGTAGCAGGCAAGGTGTTAAACTGATGGAGATTTTCGGTCGATTTCGATTCACACTTAGTGGTAAACACTCATACATATTTGTCACGTGCAGGTTTGTGATACTTGACCTTACAGGCCACAATCGTAAGGTGAAATGACAGACCAAAACCTGTTTTTACTTTGACCCATGAACAATCGGAGACAGTTATTGCCAACATTTCAACAGTTAACACGACTTCAGTAAGGAAGTGTTAACTCATTCAATGCCTCCGCATCAATAGCTACGAAAGTTTCGTATAGCTTTACCGCCGGCAACCCTATTCGACACTTCCGCATCTACTGATGCGGGAACGTTGAATGAGTTAAAGGGCTTTCATTGTCGCCTTGACTTGTTCTCAGACTTAACTCTTTACATGCCACTGACAATATAGGCGCGTCTTCTTCCCAGAGCGATATCGTCAGTAGCTGCAGTCAAGAGTTAACCCTTTGGCTGTCGGTAGCGGGTTTCTGTTTTGTTTTGTTTTTTTGTGTGGGGGGTTTTACGCGAGGATTCCTCCAAGAATCAACGCGTCCAAAAAAAAACAAAAAAACAAACCCGCTAACGACAGCCAAAGGGTTAAATTCACCCTCTAAATCGCTGACCTGGACACGGTGACATTTGAAATGTCAGCAGAGCTCGCCACTGACCCCTGAGATATAGAGAAGACACGAGGAGGTAGGATCCAATGCAGCCAGCAGTGATTCAGCAGTTGCAACGACAGTGCAATGATTAATGCACTGGCATTTGAGGTCGAATCTGTGGTGACCGACGTTATGTTGTAACAGCAGCCAGCACCGTTTCTGTTGTCTGTGCCATCACAGATTTGACGGCTTATTCACTTCAAACTGAAAACACCGTCACTTTTGTATTCAGATTTATTATACAGCAGGTCAATATCATATCGACACAGCAGCCACATCGATCAGTGAATCCAATATCAATCTGTCAAAAAAAAAAGGTGATCCCCCTCCCGCGTTCTCTACCTCCTGCCCTCGCCGTCACCACTCTCTCTCTCTCACACACACACACACACACACACACACACACACACACACACACACACACACACACACACACACACACATACACACACACGCACGCACACACACACACACACACATACACATACACATAAACACACACACACACATACACGCACACGCACGCACACACACACACATACACAGAGTCTGCAAGAGGTGTGTACAGATATACCGTAAATATTACACTAAAGTCTGCGAGAAAAAGTGTGGTTTTAACTTTGCTTTGAACTTTGTAAGGTTGGAGGCATTTCTGAGCTCAGTAGGATGGGAATTCCAAATTAACTCATTCTACCCCAGACACACCACAGCAAGATCAGGATCGACCATGATAGTTCAAGGGTGATGCCAGAATAGCTTGGCGCCTATGGGCGCCAAGCTAGTCTGGCATCACCCTTAAACTATCATGGTCAATCTGTGTCCTGCACTGCAATGCAGTCTTCAGACGACAGCGGCAAAATGTGGTGATTTCGGTGTTGGGGTAGAATGATTTAATGGAGCAGTATATCTGAAAGAGCTTTCACCGGCAGATCTAAGAAAGAACTTTGCGACTTTGAGAAGTTTCTCTCCCGATGAACGCAGTGAGCGAGAGGGCTGGTAGTAGACCTTTGGCCCCCCATAGACCCCCTCCTCCCCCCCCACTCCCCCTCCATCCCCCAACCCTCCCTGCAGGGGATCGAGACTATGGTTTTCTGAAAGTCTATCCAAAACCACGTAGGTTCCTAGATGTCTCCAAAAATAAACACCGTATCGATGATAACACAGAGTTTAACCGAACCCACCCCCCAAATGGGTCATCATTTTGGAGGGTAAGGGTACTAGATTGGTAGTAAAGCTATGATAACTACAAGAAAATACGTATTATTTGGTATCGGTGTGTTCGTCCTTTATCGGGCATTCAGATAATATTAAATTTTATTATATTCTTCTTTTAGTACATGATGACGTCACAGCATTCCATATTTGGACCTTTGAATATGGCACCATTTTTTAGGTGCGGTGTTCTGATGCACTTATTCCATGATTAATGGAATTACAAGCACACAAAAGACTCTTATGTGCTAAAATACTTAAAGTAATATATGTGCACTTCATATTTACACAGTTTGTAAAGTCTGGTGACGTAATATAATAGTACCTTGAGGTTAAAGTGGATTGATTTTCATTACGTTTCCAAAATATGAATTTTTACAGATAAAGATTTTGTCATTTTTCAGGCTTTGAAGTGTGGTGGAAATCAGTCAGTTTATGCTATGAGTGTGAGTATTACGTTTATGCTGGGAATACATTTTAAAAATGGAGGAAGGTGGGTGAGAATGTGTGTGTGTGTGAGTGGGGGGGGGGGTGATGAGGGGGTAAATGAGGTTTCTTGTATCACTGTGTTTGCTGTTTCTGGTAGGCTTGTTACTGGTGCCATTTCAATTTGTTGCCCTGTTGGCAACTTTGTTTGCGTGTCGTGAAGAACACTAGCCAGTCTAGGCGTGACAGGAGACCCACTAATACCAAGTTGACGCAAGGCACCAACACCACCTTCATTTTTTATTGTACTTAAAGCCCTAAACCTACTAGGGTCTTTTTTGTTAGTCAATAGTACTTTTCCTTTGTCAACAGTATTTAAATATAAATGACCCTTGCCATCAAGTTCAAACTGATTAGGATCTACGTTGTCTGGGCGGCCACCAACATGATCATAAAATGAGTTCACTTTGGTTTCTAAAAGTTCGTGATGTAAACTGTAAATATTTCTTGTACCAGTCATATCTGCCATATCTGTCATATCTGTTGTATTACCAAAATCATACGTGTCATCCATTTCAAAATCTTCATGATTAAATCCTCCCGCAGCCATTGTTTTATTAATTTATTATTTTTTATTGTGCATAATAAAAATGACACAGTCTTACGTATCAAAGTTAGACCCATACAGAAAACTACGTGAGCCTCTGGGTGTTAAGGGCATAAGACAATCAATCGTCATCACAAACAATCCAAGTACCATAGACCAGAACCAAACACTTACAGTTAAGTTTCCAAACCTAGGTCCCAGTGACGTTATTGTTCCTGGCACTGCTCGCCTAGCATTTAATATCGAACTATCATCAGATGCAGATGTAAACAGAACACTGGTTGACAATCTTGGCAGAGCAATTGTTAGGACTATTAAAGTAAAACTTGAAGGACAGGAAGTGTTTAGTCTTGATGACTCCGATGTATTTTACTGTTACAAAGACCTTTGGCTCACAAGAGAAGAACGAGAAGACCGTATTTACCAAGGCATACAGTCTGATAATGTTGGTAAACTTCGAATCAATGCCGGAGATAAGGTAACTACTGGGGTAGCCAAAGACGTTATTATAGCAGAAACATATGGAACCAGATTTTACATTCCACTTGAGTTTGAAATCCTAACAGCTCATTTGCCTTATTATCAAGGGGCACTGAATGACCGTCTGAGTTTTGAACTAACTTTCAATGACTACTCCAAAGTTATAAAATCATCTGCCACAGATGCAACATATAAGATCTCTAACATTTCTTTGGAATATGAAATTGTCACACATACTGAACTAGCCAGACTCATTCAAAATCAATACCAGTCAAGACTTCCAATTTATTATGACCGTGTGATTAGACATAGTTTAATACCCAAAGACAAGAGTGACCCAATGTGGAACATAAACTTGAACACACCTGCCAGGTCACTGAAAGGTATTCTTATGTTGTTTATTGAACCGGTGAGTCCATACAAAAGGGATTCAGAAAAATTCTACAATCCTAAGATTACACATTTGTCTTGCACAATTGAAGGCCGTCCTAATCAAGTGTATGCTTCTGGAATGCTGCCTTATCAACACTACGATGAGATCACAAAGTGTTTTGCGGTTGGAAGAATTAGAGATAAACCTGCAAACATTGTGTGTAAAGATTTACATCTGTATGACGTAAGGATTGGTCAATACCTTACAAACAAATATGCACTGTGGTTAGACCTTCGTAGTACGGACGATGACTACCTTCATGGGTCAGGTCGAACTGTTGAGAACGGCAGTGATGGAATAACAATTCAGATACAAAAAAAGGTTGAAACTGCTGCAGCCATAAATATATATTTGTACCTGATATATGACGCACAACTCAATATACAAGACAGTAGACTAAGTGGACACATATATTAAAATTATATTGTGTATTAAAATGAACCGGAGCTTGATGACCCTTGACCCACACTGTGGATTATTTTGTGGTGCCACAGGGTGTGGGAAAACTGAATTTGTTCTTAACCTCTTACAAACAAGATACATACACCACTTTGAAAATATTGTAATATTTTGTCCTACAATCAAACACAACAAAGCTTATCACAACCGTTTATTTATTTGGACTGACAGTAACATATACTTAGTTGACCCTGAGAAAAAAATGAATGACTACCTACAATATTTTTACAAGCAATTTGAAGGACAGTCAACATTGTTTATTGTTGATGACTGTTCTGCAGAGAAAGACATTGTCAAAAAGAGAAACACTCTAGCAGAACTTGCTTTCAGTGGCAGACACGCAAACGTCAGTGTATGGATTCTCACTCAGAAATATAATGCTGTACTCAAAGATTTTCGAGAACAGTTAAAGTTTATCTGTTTGTTTTACTGTAAGGATCATGACAGCTTTGGAGACTGTCTCAGAGAGAATGATGTCATCCCAAATAAGCATGAACGTGATGATGTGAAAAATAAACTGAAATCAACTAAGCATCTAAAGCTCATTTTAAAGACAGATCAGCCCACAGGGTATGGGTTAGTAAATTAATTTTAGTTTTTTGTTTTGTTTTTTAAAATAACAATATAAATGAACCCTGATGAAATCCTTCTATTGAATGATATCAATGCTGTAGAGAACAAAGACTTAGACTCTAAGAAACAGCGTCTTTTGTCTGTAATTGTCTCAGGCAAGTCAAAGACTTATCTCGGAAAACAATACATGACAGAGGATATTGAATCTCTTACGGCTGTCGAGCTAATCAAGCTTCATTCAAAATATGAAAACCACATTGCTTCACTAATGACACGTGATTTAAGTCGATCTCTAGTATGCCTATACACAAAAGCAGTGAGTCACTTTCTACCTGTGGATAGTGACAGTCTTTCACACGACCTTGAAAGCAATCCTATTGTTTCAAGTTCAATTGGCAAATTAGCATGCCTCATGTTTTACAAGTTTGGAAATTACCTTGCACCTGTCGTAACATTGCTTGTTACCGGGAGTCATTTTGATTTTTCGAAAATAAATTTTACTGCAGAAGAAAATGGACGAAACCCAGACGACTCCACAACTGAACCCCGACCCTGTTTTGACACAGGTTCAAACTGTGACTAAGGCTAAAAGTCCAGGCAGGGTTGATGCAGGAAAAAGATTAGCCGAATGGAACAGGCAGAAAAAATTACAGCTTCAAGCACAAACAGAAAAGACTCATGTAACTGATCCACCATCAGGACCTGTGTCAATACCGTCAGGACCGTCAGGACTGTCAGGACCTGCGTCAATACCGTCAGGGCCGTCACACCCTCATCAAAGTGAGAGACAAACAACTAAGTCTGACCCTGAACCTCAAACAACAAAATATATAATTGCCGGATTTGTTGCCGGATTTGGTTATGTAGGTTATCAATTATACAAAAAATACAAACCACAGACTCGTACAGTGACCAAAAAATCAGACACTCCAAAAACAAAACCAGAAGTCGCCACATTACCAGTAACACCCAAAGCTGTTGACCCATTTTATATGCAGTAAATAAAAATATTATTTTAATTTTTCTTGCCTAAGAAATGAATGACACAAAGAACATAATGAACCTTGTGTATCACTCTGCCGTAATCAGTGGATTAGCAGTAGCTTATTCTATGCTAGGAAAAAGTCTACTCAAAATGAAATCAGCAGACCTGAGTAGATTAGATTTCGAAGACAGCGCTAAGCTAATTGTAGTTGTAACAGCGTCGATTGCGACAAAAGATTTTCTTGTCAAGCAGGGAATTATTCCCGAAAATGTTTCTATGTAAATAAAATAAATATGCGACGATAGCTATTATGATTGGTGGGGCAGTTGTTAACACCCTCACATTCAGTGGCTCTAATTATCTCTTTTAAAAAATGGGTAGAGAGGAATCTGCAGAAGAAATGAAGCGTCATAATGAAGTGTCAGAAAAATTAGCACAGGCAGAACAGGCGTATGAAAAACAAAAAATTGAGAAACTTGATTTCATCAATGAAAAACTCAGGCTTGAAAGCCATGCACAACATACGTTTTTCAAATACAGACGAAGCAATCCATGAATATTTTCTCATCACAGGTGAAGACATGACTATACCAAAACCAAAACTAAGTGACTACTATCAACCAAGCACACAACAAAGAAACGGGGAGATAATCTTTGTTCTAGTGGGAATGACATTTGTTTATTTTACAGGAGTTTTCATTGCTAGAAAAAATGACAGCCGAAAATAAACTAACAAAAATATATTACTCTCCATCAGGGTATTGGAAAGGAGCAACAGCTATTCAGAAATTACATGCCGCTGTGGTTACAGAGACAGGCAATTTGGCAGATATATCTTCCTGCTACAAGAAAGATAACAAGACCCCATTTTGAGAACACATCACCAAATGACATGCACCAAATGGACCTCCTGTTTCTTCCACATGACACAATAAGAAAGAAACGATACAAGTACGCATTAACTGTCATAGACATTGCTTCAAGATATAAAGACGCTGAACCCATATCTGACAAAACAGCTACCACTGTTGCTACAGCATTAACAAAAATATATAGTCGAGGCCCTTTAAGATACCCCAGACTAGTACAAGTTGATGATGGATCTGAATTTAAGGGCGCAGTTAATCAGTTATTTGCGAAGCATGGCGTAATAGTCAGACGAGGCATTCCAGGTGTACACAGATCACAGGCAATTGTAGAGAACTTTAACAAACAGTTATCAGAGAGACTTTTCAGTTACCAGTATTCTAAGGAACTCATGCATGACACACGTAACACTGAGTGGGTAAAGAGATTACCACATGTGATAAAAGCAATGAACAATGAAGGTCATCCTAAGCCAGCTGATGCTATTAAATTGAAAACAATTGCAGAGCCAAAAACAGGACCAACCCCCGCACCAGACACAAGTTTATTTACTAAACAGGTAAGATATTTATATCAACCAGGGGAGGCTGAGAACGACGACAGACGCAGGGCAACAGACCCCATCTGGTCAACGTCCGTTCATAATATAAAAAAAATAGTCCCCGGTCCTGACGCAACATTATATTATCTGTATGACCCTGCACCCCAGAGGGCATTTGTCAGAGAAGAATTACAGATTATTCCCCCAGACACCGTTACTCATTTCAGTAACTAACTCATTAATTAATTCATCAACCAGTTCATCGGCTATGTCTTCAGATAACTTGAGCCTGTAATGGCCAGGTGCATAAGCCTTTTCCTTAGTGTGAAACACGCGTTTCGTGTCCCCAACTGCAAGTGACTTTTTGTGTGTTTGATTCATTTCAAGATTATGTTTGTTTGATCTCAGTGACTTGTTTGGATAATCAGGCATTAATGCACCATCTAACACTTGCTTGTAATGTTCATGACGAATGTCTTTATTTTTTATTGCTGTTTTTTTTTATTCCTTTGGCTTTCGACTGACTTCCCTTCTGGTGCAGTATAGAATACATTTTGGATCTCAGACCAACATACTCAACTATTGGCACACCATTCAGTTCATCTTTAAACTTACCAGGTACTTTCTTGTTTTGTGTGCTAAACAGTGGATGATCTTTAGGGTAGTCAGACGTGTCATACATGTGTAACTCTGTTTTCATGTCTTCATAAAAGTCTTCAGTACACACATCAATGATCATAGAGTCAGTGTCAGTGTATAGCAGACAACACTCAGGATATTTTGGTTTGAAGTAATCATAATAAAATTCAAGCATCAACAGTTTTGATAACTCAAGAATTGCCATACCAATGAATACTGGCTTGTCCAGTTTAACAATCTTTTTTTTTGAGTGACACAGCATACAATGATGAATGAAACTCTTTGTACCCCATGTACTGTGGCTTACCTGTAAGTTTAATTGCACCCGATTCAGTTGTGACCAGTCTCACATCTTTGCGGTGATGAGGATTTTCCATAGTCTTGCCAAAACAGGCATTGTTCATAAGCTTAAAGAAGTCTTTGTCAAATGCAGTGTTGCCGTCCCTTGCACGCAATGTTGTGTTCTTCATTATGTAATCTTTCATGAAAGCACTCTGATCAAATTGAATGCCTCTGTGAACTTTCTTTAGTACTAACCCGTGTCTGATGTAAAACTGTAACAAGCGGTAGTGGCAAACGTAATTGAATTTGTCATTCAAATTTGGCACAAGTTTGGTGTCTTCTTTTTTCCCTGTCATACTCATTTTCTCAACAGCCAACGGATAATCATTATGGTAATTGTGTAGATGGTGTGGGTACTCTAGGTCTACTTCAAAGATCCAACCCTTCGCGTCATTTCGGTCAAGATTCATAATATTGTTAGTTAACCCTGACTCTGTTACGTCGTACTGTGACAAATCATACAGACAAAAGTTTTTCAAGGGCAATAATTCACACATTGCCCAGCCATACAAATTGTTAGCGTCTACATAGGTAATGAATGACCTTGACCTTGAGGGGTCAAACCCAAGGTCACCATGTCCCGGGCCGTAAAGATATTTGTTGTTGGCCTTGGCATAATTGTTCGCTGCAATACTTATCCCACCCCTCAATCCACGTTCCACCATTTCACCCATCGTACGATCAGACAACAGGTCTATAGATATCTTACTGGATTTCAAAAATGCATCCCATGTCATGCCAGGACTAGTTATGTAACAGGCAGGGTCAAGCTTGTAGTGCAACAAACCCTTTTCACGGTAACTTTCAAATACGTCTGCTAGTAAACAAACGTCAGCTTTCAAGTACTGGTCGTGGTAGTCACCAATTGTCTGACATCCTAACTTATCCCACGCATCAAGAGCGTGTTGATATTCAGAGTCAGAAATATCTTTTCCAGTTAGTGTAGAATAAAATTTCTCTTTTGGTGGCAGTCTTGTTTCCTCAAACACAACCCAGTGATCAATGTACTCGTACGGATACACACCTTTTTTAATCAAGTCTGGTTCAAAATATTTACTTGTTATTGGATACTCAGTCAGTCCTTCTGCGAGACTAGCAAGACCTAAAGACAAATGTTGCATAGAGTCATAAAATGCTAATTTGTTGTCCAATCTAAAAGTCAAGTACTTCTCAGTTGTCTGAGCAATGCAACTAATTTTTTTGTAAGACTCATCTACAGCCTGCATGATAATGTGTGAATCATACCCTTTGAGATTGTGGAAAAAGATTGGTAATTTATATGTCTTAGGATCTGTTTTTAATAACAAGTTACAATTGTTATGTGCAGCACCTCTGTAACGTCCAGTTATGTGATCATGGTCACGAACTTTATCACCCTGGAGAGGTTGTTCACAAACCCAACACATCTCAGCTGTATCAAATTTCAGTTTGTCTTCTTCTGTCATCACCAAAGGCATCTGACATGTTGTGAGATACTGTACTACCTGACTATACAGATGTCTCATTTCTGTTAAAAACAGACATGTTGCATTTTCACCTCTGTAGATAACAGGCTCTGTATGAAGACCGTCTGACCTAACAATAATGTATCCAAAAGAACACACCACTTGGTCACTTAGTTTTATAGTCTTTGGTAATGACTCTGGAACAGGACCTTCATATGGAACAACTAGTGATTCAAAATCAGCGTACACTACAAACGGCAGCTTTTGTTGATTCCCATAGTTCTTAAAATATACTTGACTACCAGGATCTGGATACTTAAGTACAGTCTGTATGGCATCAGCCGATCTACAATGTAGGATGTGTTTGTGCGCTACTGAAATAGAGGAGAATCTTTGTAAACATTTTTTACAAACTTCCTGTTTGCCATTGTGTTTTGTTGTATGTCCATGAATTAGACGTGACATATTTCTGATAATTGTGTAATGGAAGTTATTGTTATCACCGGCAGGGCCTATTAGCAACATGTCAACATGCTTATCTTCTGACTGTCCGTAGGTTGGAGCCAGAGGTGATACTCTAATTGGTTGTAACTTGTTCTCAGATTCATTATCCCACACAAACACATTTACAGATATACCAGGATTTAGTTTTTCAAACAAATCTATGTCCTCTATTTTAACAGGAAACTCAATGCCACTGAAGTTGAGTTCATTTACAAATTTGATGTAGTTAGATACACGTTCAGGTTTTGACTTTATAAAGTGCAGTTTAGCAAGCACACACCACATGAAACAGAAATTGTCATTGTTCTGAATATTAACAACAGCCTTTTTGTTTGCAACCTCTGTTGGTAGTGGCAACCATGATTTACCTAATATAGGATGATACCTTGACTGCTTCAATTTAAGTTCATGTACATGTCCTTCGTGCCAACCAGACCCCTTCATTTTTGCACTGTCAATTGCCTGGAGAAAGTCAGGTAATAGTCTGTCTCTAAACACGTTCTCTAATTCTCTTCTTGTGTTAACTGTGTGTTGTCTTGTTGATATATACGATACAATCACTTCACCGTCTACTCTAGTAAATTCTATTTTAGCAACAATCTGAATCTTCACACTGCCTGTAACAAGATTATCTTGTATGACAGAAAAAGATCTTTCTATTGATTCATAGACATTGTTAGTATTAGATATAGGCAAGTTTGTTGTGTGAAACACATTACGTAGGCCAGGGTTTTGAACATTGTCCATCATTTTTATTTGTCCGACAAAATAATAAATGAAAAAATATTACCGCTGGCTCACCTTGTGTAATACCACTTTATTAACTGTAACATTGTCAATATAAACATTTAGTTTGCGTAGTTGTTTAAATATGCTATAACAAACTTCCCCTAACCAACCATAGTTGGTATCATCAACTTTAAAAGTAGGTGTCTTTAAATCAACTGTCATGCACTCCACATCTGGATGCTCATCAACATAATCCAAAGTCACACTATATGTAGCATATATTTCTGATGGTGCTGAAAGGCTTATGTTAGTCTGTTTGGGTGATGTTATTAGGTCAGTAAAGTGCATAACATCTTTGAAGCAGTGTGAGATATCAAGCACTTGTATGATTTGTCCGTCTGTCATTTTTATTAGACAAACAAAAGAATAAATTGTTATCAAGCAAAATCATGTTTTCTAGGAAATTACACTGAACAGTAACTTTTTACGTTTGCACCACTCCAGCAATATTGTCAGTAACGTTTTACATTTACACTGTGTTACCGCTTCTATGTGAGCTAAATAGATTTAGATTCAAACCACAGATACACTCACTCAGGGATAAAACACTATGTATTTCCTGCTCATGGTCAATGTCATAAGGGGCATAATCACTTGAAAGATTCAACCACTATACATAGTTGTCTCCCATAGACTATATATGACATACCCCAAGAAGACCTTGGCTGTCCCAGTAGGCATAAAGCTGGTTACAGCTGGAATACAGCATGCGCTAAAAATATGCTTTTCCTGCTGCCTTCCTACTGTATTCCAGCTGTATTCATGCTGGGCTATTAAATGATTTGGGTGGGTTTATGAATGGCTTGCTTCACAGATTTCAATTGCAGTGTCATGTACATTGATCCTGTCCCTTAAAGCGAACAGACCTGACACAGTATTGGAGATTATTGGCTTTGCAGTAAATTATAAATCACACACCCTGGCCAAGTGAGAGCCAAATGAAACATCAGACGTAACATACTAGTTACCACACACGGCCTGTGCCGCACCTGTTTTGCTCAAAGACATAACATATGTTGTTTATTATCAAGTGTCGGTTGGCACTCACTTGGCAGTGGGCTTGAAATGTCATATGAATAGATTGCAGTGTCATGCAGTGCCTCACCCCACTGGCAACTGAAAATCAACACGAAACAGTGTATAGAAACCGGGCTCACAAAACTTGCTCGGCCAGTCTGGTCGGGTAGCATTAAGACTAGTCAGGTTGTTTCCTCATTTAGTTATTCATAGCATTTTGGAAAAACCAAGATCGATTTTAGGATCCGGCATGACCGGATCGGACTAAGTCTTGCCAGTTGGTGTTAATTTTGACAGGATGGTTTTGTTATAATGTATTCATGGGACCATTTACCGGATGAGATGTATGACGTCATCTCTGTAAACCGGTAAGTTGCGTATGCGTGTCTGTGTTGTTTGAGTGTTAGTGAGTGAGTGTGTGTGTGTGTGTGTGTGTGTGTGTGTGTGTGTGTGTGTGTGTGTGTGTGTGTGTGTGTGTGTGTGTGTGTGTGTGTGTGTGTAGGAGGTTTGACTACATCTTTTTGGGTCTATAGTGTATGTTTCGTATGCCAGGGTTGTGATTGTGTTAAATCGATCTATGTAAGCAAGTAAATTGATTTTTTCAGTACACTGGGGGGACCTGTTCTTTCATGTACAAATAAAGCCAGTAGCTACGGTCAGTGTAAGCGTACATAGAAACACTGCTGTGGGCTGAGACTTTTCAAAGCCTGCGTCTTGTACTGCATGTATTTAGAACCTGGTTGTCAAGACAAGTGTACACAGTGTAGTTATGCGTCTGTTAGTTCTCCCGCAGAGTTGTAATACGGGGCTCATGTAAATTTGTGAATCTAACCCTCTATGTACAAGGCTAGATACCGTCAATCTAACTTTCAGTGGAAACCAGACTTAAAAGGCCTGTGTTTTAAAAGAGATACTTGTGTCATTTTACATCAGTGACACAGTCAATAAAATAGCTTTTGTTATAACATGCCATTATGCTCCAGCTGTGCCCACGCAGAAATTCTAAAGACCTCTCTTGCTGTATAAGTAGTGTTTACACAGCGTGGCCGGCCTTTGAATGAGCGCGGTGTCTCTGCCTTATATGCATAAAAGGGGTTTGGCAGTCTTGAAATGTGTAAACATGTGTGTACAGAGCTTGTGATTTTTCGGAAATCGACTCTGACAGTATAGAGAGACAATGGAGAGTGATTTTTTTAATTATTTGGGGTGTGTGTAAAATGACATTATTATACTTAACTGAGTGCACTAACAGGATTTTGGTTTGATTTGAGAGAAACGACAGTGTGAAAGTTAATGACCATAATTAGTAATTAATTAAGGTGTTTACAGAGACAATAGTTATCTGAGTGCACTAACAGGATTTTGGTTTGATTTGAGAGAAACGACAGTGTGAAAGTTAATGACCATAATTAGTAATTAATTAAGGTGTTTACAGAGACAATAGTTATAGAGAGAGTCAATAAGAGAGGATTAATGTATCAAAAATAAAAAAGGCCGCACTAATTATGGTCGCCATGTTTTCAAAAATCAACAGGGTTGATTTAGTGATAATGGGGGGGTCATGGCGGATCATCTCAATAAAGGCGAGATTTAATGATGGGTGCGGCCTTATTGAAATTTGATTCTTAGTCCTCTCTTATTGTCTCTCTCTGAACAGCACTACTCAAGGGAGGGAAGTGTCACGATTTCCGGTGAAGGCACGAGACAGCGAGTCCATTGTGCATGTGTGTGTGTGTGCGTGTGTGTGTGTGTGTGTGTGTGTGTGTGTGTGTGTGTGTGTGTGTGTGTGTGTGAGTGTATGTGTGTGTACGTGTGTACGTGTGTGTGTGTGTGTGTGTGTGTGTGTGTGTGTGTGTGTGTGTGTGTGTGTGTGTGTGTGGTGAAAAGCAAGTTTTTCCTTGCACTACAGTGAAGAACTCACTTTTCACACAAACGCACATGCGGTAAAGACGCATATACCGTCACCTTAGTATTTCTCACGCACCTCCTTCTTTGCGATGTCGAAAGAAAAACTCTTTGTCACACAATACGTGATATATACAGCCTGAGCGTGTCACACGTGTGTGATAAGCCCTGGTGCGTGAACGGCCACGTGTGCACACAATTGCCTTGTAGAAGGTCAATTAACAATAAGGCATGGGCAACGACACGAAACTGAAACTACCTGTTTCAAACTCACGTACAATGTGACGATTGGCAATCTGGCTTTATACATTGCGCTGTGACGTCATCATGTACGAACATTTGTCTGACATCCGCATGATACAGTTTAGAGTCCGAAATAGCTCAGGCGGTTTAGCGTCGAAGCGAAAGAGAGCGTAGGGAATCGCCTGGTTGTGGGTTCGAGTCCCCGTCCCGGCCCCGGTAGCTGGACTCACAATCCAGGGGGAAAAGACGGGCTTGTTGCATAGCATGTCCATGGAAAGGTCCTGGTAAATCAAATTGGAAAAGTTGCAGTGCGCCTGAATTGATCTGTGTTCAGGTCGTACTCCATGCGAAATAGATTTTCCTGTCTCACATAACCCGCCCGTCAGGTCCGTCTGCTATCACTTCCGTGCTGTGGATTTTAAACCCCGAACTAAGCAACCAACCAACATTATAGAGGAAATTACGTCAAGATTTTTGCAGGCTGATGCCTGCTTACATCAGATTACATCAAACAAAAAGGTTAGTCAAAAATTTATATCGAGTTATACATCGGTGTTTAGGTGATACTGAGAATCTCACTCGAAGGGTTTTAAAGCTATCGGAAGCCAGTATGATAAAGTTTTAAGACCACGGCAAAGCCGCCATCGTGTCTTGGCAAAGATGTTGACGTAATTTACTTTGTAATGTGGCGTCAATACTATTGGATACCAGACAAATGTTCCAACGTGATGACTTAATTGCGTAATGTATGACGCCAGAGACACTGTGGTCACATAAAATGACGTCATTGCACGTGAGGTTAAAGTAGGTCAAGTTTCAATGTGGCGTGTGCCAGCACGTTTTTGTTGACGTGACTTTGTACAAGACAATTTTGTGCACACGAGGTCGTTCACGCACCAGGGTTGTATCACAGTCGTGTGATACGCTCAAGCTGTACCACACGCGTGTGATACAGCGTTTCCACTTAAAGGCAGCAAAGAAGGAGGTGTGTAAGAAAGTAGATTCTTTCATCGGCGTTAATGTGACAGAAACAATCTCACACGAGTGGTTTTAATACGTGCCTTATCATAAGCTTTCGTTTTTAAGACAGTTTTCAAATCACTCCACTGAGAGTCTCAATACCATCTGAACACCTATATGTACCAAATTAGAGTCGGATATTGTTATATCATATAAACACGCTTTATTCTGATATCTCTACCTCACGTTGTCTTTGTAATTCGCTTTGCTTATAACTCATTCTACCCCAGACACACCACAGCAAGATATGGTTCGACCATGATAGTTCAAGGGTGATGCCAGAATAGCTTGGCGCCTATGGGCGACAAGCTATTCTGGCATCACCCTTGAACTATCATGGCCGATCTGTGCCCTGCACTGCAATGCAGTCTTCATGTGACAACGGCAAAACTTAAGGATTTCGGTCTTGGGGTACAATGTGATAACAAAGCGTCGGATATACCAAAAAAAAACAATTTTTGGTTTCCAGGCATTTTGCTATATAATCCTGTCGATATGGCGAAAGTCTGTATGCCCATTTTATGTAAAAGCGAGGTTTTCATAGTCTAACAGTGAAAGTCTCGATTTGCTAAAAAACTAAACTTTTTGATGGAGAAAGGCGAGATTTGTGTATTGTTATACAATACAATACAATACAATACAATACAATACAATACAATACAATACAATACAATACAATACAACTTTATTGTCTGTTCGAGTCCAGGCACGACAGAAATTTGCCTTTCGGCTCGTCATGAAACAACAATATAAGACATTAACAAACGCTGCAAAAGCATATCATGAAAAATTATCATTGCAGCAATCTATCACAAGCAATCTGTCACAAGATGGGAGGTAATGTTAAGTAATAATAATAATAATAATACATAGTTTTTATATAGCGCCCTTCCCCACGAACAGCAAGCTCGGAGCGCTTTACAGCACAAAAAAAAATATTAAAAAAGAGAAAAATTAGAACGCACTCACTCTTTAAATAAACATCTGCTCGCACCATGTAGGCGCATTCCTAACACGAAACACACACACACACACACTCACACACACACACACACACACACACACACACACACACACACACACACACACTCACTCACACACACACATACACACACACACACACACACACACACACACACACACACACACAGCCTATCAACATGGGGAAACAACCAACATTTCCAGGCAGCACATCCAGACTAAGCTAATCTTGATATGCTACCTGGAAAAGATGGGTCTTCAAATTTGTTTTGAAGGTCAACAGGGTAGGGGAAAGACGGACATGCAGTGGAAGTGAGTTCCAGACGTGAGGGGCCTGATAACTGAAAGAACGGGCACCAGCAGTTTTTAGGCTGACTCTGGGCTGAACAAGCAGTTTTTGTGAGCTTGAGCGTAGACTTCTATTAGGATTGTGTGAGGCAAGGGAAGAAGACAGATATGCAGGAAGCGTAT
Source organism: Semisulcospira habei (assembly GCA_036245525.1). Lineage (NCBI taxonomy): Eukaryota > Metazoa > Mollusca > Gastropoda > Semisulcospiridae > Semisulcospira > Semisulcospira habei. The sequence continues at coordinate 26,401,872 of BTPG01000002.1, read as the reverse complement.
TGTCATAGTGTTTGTATGCCAATGTGGCCAGCTTGTACTCTATTCTCTGATTGACAGGTAGCCAGTGGAGATGCTTTAGCAGTGGTGTGACATGATCAGTACGTTTTTTGCGAAGGACTAACCGGGCTGCATTATTCTGGATACGCTGAATGCGAGTGAGTTGATCAGATGAGATACCAGCAAGGAGGGAATTACAGTAATCTAGACGGGACAGAATGCGAGAGCATACGAGCTGGGCAGTAGCCTTTTCTGTCAAAAAGCATCTGATCATGCCTATTCTGCGGAGCTCCAGGTAGGCAGTGCGGCAAAGATGGCTAACCTGTTTTTCCATCGATAAACTTGAATCCAGGAATACACCCAGATTTTTTACATCGGATTTGAAAGAAATGTCTTGGCCACCTATGGAAATATGATCATACTTATCGCGGCGTTATAAACGAGAGTTCAAAATCGAGACAGCAGTTGGAATAAAAGACTTCTTAAAAACATTCCTTTTGGCAAGTGGCATGTTGAAACGTCTGCCTGATGGTAGCATTTGAAACTGATCAGAAAGTGGGTGACTAGGATCATTGACAATGCTAGCAGCTATCCTTCGGACAGCTCTATGGTACAGATCATCTACTGGGTACTGTCCTAGGCCAATGATCTTCTCAGCTGTTCTGACGATACGTGACAGTCTGCCCCTGTTTTTCATACTGAGATTGCCATACCAAGCAGTGATGTTAAACGTCAGTATGTTTTCGATCAGGCTTCTATAAACGGATTCTAAAACCCTGGAACTGACATCAAAACTTCTCAGTTTCCTAAGAAGGTACAGACGCTGGTTTGCTTTTTTCACAATCAGATCAGTGTTTCCAGTGAAGGACAGCCCACTATCCACGACTGTGCCAAGGTACTTAAATTCAGTGACCACCTCTACAGGTTGATTATTAATTGAGACAGGTACAAAAATTTAAATTCCATTTAAAATCTTGCTTTTTCTCAAACGACGGATGTTACATCTGTCGTTTGAGAACAGCGAGCTTTTAATGAAATAAAAATACACATCTCGTCCCTTCTAAAGCGAATCAATAAACTATAAAGACGTCAACCGTTATGGCTGACGTCTTTAATTTTTTGGGTTTTTTTGAGCGCCTACAGCAGCAGAGACTCATAAACATCTGTGCCGCACGTAGTTGAAAATGGACTAGCTATAACCAGTTGAAATTTAAAATTATTATGATTGGACACCAAGCGCTTGACTCAGACTAGGAAGTACTGTATCTAACTTGCATCACTTCACTTGTAAAAGCGGTCTCTGGTCTCACGTCAGCATGAGTTGGCCTACTTCCTAAATTAATTTGGGCAAGTGCTGTTTGAACCTCATTCGAGACGAGCCGCCTACGGATACGCGGCATAAGCCGCGTATCCGGAGGCGACACGTCTCGAATGAGTTAAACAAGCTCTTTGTTGCGCAAGAAAAAAACAGACTCTTGACGAGAAATCTTAAAGGACAGAATCAGATCAGATCAGATTTTTATGTATATTCTCTTCACTCACTGGTGATATCAGACACCCCCCCTCCCCCACCCACCCCCCACCCCCACCCCCGCCCCCGGCCCGACCCACCCCCCCCCCCCCCCAAAAGAAAAAAAAGAAAAAAAAGAAAGAAAACAAAAATAGAAAAAGAGGTCATGACACATTTCAATAATACATACACTATAATCAGGAAAAACAATAAATAACAACTACATAATTATTGTAATAGTTTACCAACCGGGTTATGATATGTGACATTAACTAGTGAAACTGCCATTTTGGGATGTAAAACAGCGTTTATAGTGTCTAGTAAATTTGCGACCTTTATGTTATTTTGTCGCAAACAACGTTTTTGTAAAAGGGCATTCAAATTATTTATGCCGAACAGAAATACAATTTAAACACTCGCATTTTACGTCTTTTGAAAATGTTTTCCAAACATTTAATCTGGACTTATATAAATGTACTTGTTTTCATCCCTACGTCACGCGACCAATCACTTTAGCGTAAACCGTACCATGTGCCCTCGCTACAAACAAACTTATAGCGACTAATGACGGACTTTTTGTAGCCCTCTTTCTGACGGGTCTTGGATGCCAGTTTTGTTCTATGAACTTCACCAAAACATTCTAAAGTGTAATGTTACATAGTGTTGTTCGAAACAACAGGCACACTACGTATGAGGTAAAGTCATGAAAGATTTTAAATTACGTCATAAGTCTATTAAGTATAAATGTATATTCCTTTGAAGTCAGTCATGTATAAGTATATGTCGTGATCCAGGTCGGAAGATTTCTTATTGATTTTTTTTACGAAAATAGTGGAGGAATGAAAACAATTACGTTATTGGTAACAAGGGCTTGCTGCACGGACCCTTGTAGGGTTGAGGGAGGTCAAAGGAACCATTGTACCCTGAAGGCCCTCGGCATTTGGGGTACAATGGTTCCTTTGACCTCCCTCAACCCTACAAGCGTCCGTGAAGCAAACCCCTGCTATCAATAACTTATTATATACATCTAAAATGACAACTTGTGTGTTATTGACTCATGTCTTTAATGACAGGATACACTTGTTGTCCTACGTCTACAGTAGGACCTGTTTTGAACAACACCTTTACATGCAAGAAAAAAAGTAGTCCCTTCCATAGAAATCTTAAGGGCCCACTACCGCCGCAACTGTTCAAAAATACACTTCTGTAACAGATGGTTTCGAAACGCTACACACAGGTCTAGCTATGATTCTTTTAGACACGGGACAATCCAGTTCAGAAGACGTTGTCTTTATATCAAGTGACCTGACAACGACTCCACTCCGTTCTAGAAATAAAACTCGATTAGTGCCAGAAACAGCTAAAAATAGATTGGCGCGCTAACGGGAAGCGCAGAATAAATAAGTGCGATTACGCGTGTGCTTTTGCTGCGTGTCCCAACTGCTGTTAAAGCTCATTAGGTGTGTCGACAAGGCATAGCAAACACAAATGGTGCTGAAATGTGTCTTGAAATTTACGCGTAATGGTACTTTAAACGTCTTGCTATCATTAAAACCGTGATAATATAATAATTATATGTTTATGCAGGGATGCAACTATACATGTCCGGAGATGGGTCAAATGTCCTGGGTTTGCCAACATGAATAGGACATCAATGTCCGACATATAGAAATTGAACACTAACAAGCAAAAGAACTGCGACGTCATTCGAGTTATCGGAAACACTGAAGTGTTTCCGATTACTCGAATGATGTCGCATTCATTTTGTTTGTCAATATAGGTAGGTGCACATAAGACAGTATTTCGTGAGCGGCGTGCAACGCAGACTTAGAATGCTAATGTGCTACGTAAAATGCGAAGTCCAAGACAACAGAAAAATGATCGGACACAGGCAGTTTCGAGGCAATTATAATAGTACATTTGACCTACTGGCACCTACATTAATATTTTCCCCCCTGCAGTCGGACTATGACCGATTTGCGACGTCTAGCTGCATCTCTGTAATCATGCACTGCCGCCTAAACGATGGTCAATTAAAAGCAAATACCGCCTCAACTAATCAGAGAAACACTGCTGCAACAGATATTTATGAAACGCTCCATACAGACCTACTAATGGTTTATTTATCCCTTATCATCCTGATACACACATTGCTTACTTGCTTACTTGCTTAATTCCCTGTGTTCCTCGTGGAACAAAGGGCCTCTGCAACAGTCCTCCAGCGCACTCGATTCTGGGCAGCCTTTTTCAGTTCACCCCACGACAGGTTGCAGCTCTTCATTGCCTCTTCACAGGATCGTCTCCAGGTGGTCTTAGGGCGACCGACCCGTCTCTTTCCCTGCGGGTTCCACTGCAAAGCCTACAGCGTGATGTCCTGTGGGGGTTTCAGCAGGGTGTGTCCTATCCATCGCCACGCTCCATACTGGCCCACTAATGGTTCATTTATCCCCTATCATCCTGATACACACTTTGCTTGAAATGAATTTGACTGATAGTTCAAGGCTAATAGATCAAGGGTGGTGCCAGAATAGCTTGACCTCCGGCGCCAAGCTATTCTAGCACCAGCCTTGAACTAAAACAGTTGATCTAGCTCCTAATCTGTAATGTAGCCTTCATAGGACAATAAGCGAATTTGACAAAATCAGCCTAAGGATGTAATGGGTTATGTTGTGGTTCACAGGACAATCCAGTTCAGTACCCGTCGTCCCAGTGTCAAGTAATGCAAATGCTATGTTATACGGGAAACTGTACGTTTACAATGCTCTTAAATGCACGCTTGTCCGCAATTATATTTTGGAGGAATGAAATTTGGATACACTTCTTTGATAGAAAGTCTATTTTTACTTACTTATACCCATCTTAATTCACGGAAATGAATGTTGGCGACCAGGCCGTTTGTGTCCGGCACAGCGATGAGGATCAAAATGTAACTCCCTCCTTTCCGGCCTGCTTACAACGAAGCTAGATAAACTGCAGAGAGTGCAAAACAGTGTTGCCCGTTTAGTTCTGCGCGTGCGTAAGCGTGACCATATCCGCCCCGGCCTTAAGAAACTCCACTGGCTGCCCGTACAAGAACGCATTCTGTATAAACTGTCCTGCATGAGCTTTAACTCTTATCAGCCTAACTTCTCACGCTTATATCTCTGACTTACTCCATTAGTCCATAAGCTATCCCGGTCTACCGTGCCCCCCCCCCCCCCCCCCCCCCCCCACCGAAAATCTTTAGGAACACACCAGAGAAATAGCCGATGGCTCAAGGGTACCCCCATTCACGCTCTTCGCAGATGCGAAAATGAGGTTGAGAAACATTTTTCTCTAAATAAATCAGATATCATTCCAAAAGCCCTGGCACTATTATGTTGCGGCACAAAGTCTGCATCCTCTGCAAAAAAACAGAATTAAAAAATATTAAATCTCTGGCTCACAGTAAAGGTATTTGTGCCCCCATAAACGGCCATTTCCGCGAAATTGCAATAAAAGACAAAAATTATATGTCAGATGCCTTCAGACATTTGTTTTAGAACTGGCAGCCCATTTTCAGGCTTACATCATTACAACAGGATGTCACAATTATTATAAATTTGACTAGGTCATGATGTGATTACTGTGAGTGCCACAGTAGCTGATTGTGTATCCCTACCCCTAAGTTGTAAAAAAACACAAAATTAATTAGAAAAAAAATTACTAAGGTTATTCCATTTCATTTTGACCTCTCTTTACCTATTAAGTTTAAATAATGTGAGCATAAAGTACAAGAAAATTAGGAAAGTCGGCATCCTTTACGGTACATTCTTGGTGAAGGATAGCTTTTTCCTATTTAAAATTGCCGAATTGGGAAAGTTACGGTGTTTCCGATGCCCTCAGAAATTTTGTATACAACTGATAGGTCTTTGTTGGGTTTTATTGGTTAGGATAGAGTACCACAGTTATTTTCAACCTGATTGTATGATGCTGTGATGCATTTAGGGGCCACAGTGGCTGAATCTGCTGCCCTACCCCTATTTTACCAATACGCAAAGGAACTCAAAATGATCATAAAAATTGCTTACGTCAACCTCCTCTGTTTAAATATTTTTTGTTGCCAGTTTTCTTTAAAATGTATGCTAATTGATCATACAAATGTGTGATCAATTCATTAATTTCAATGTGACCCATCAATTTATTTGTAGCTATTTTTAACTGGCTGGTCTTTTAGGTGATATTTACCTAGCGTAAGGCGGGTCTAGTAAGGTCTCCCCTTTTCCTTTCAATTATTTTCGTCTAGAAATGTGTAAAAATGAATATGCGTAATAAAGTTTCATGGTTCCTAACAGCCAAAACAATGTTATCAAAATGCTTAGTTTGCACGTGTCCACCACGAGATCACCACTTTCACCTTCTTCTTCAGCAACGTTCAATTTCTTGATGACCGCCTTTAAGTCTTATATTGTTCTGGCTGCCAATAAGTGAGCTGTCAAGAGCTCGGCAGCATGTTTTCAGAGTTTGGTGTACAGGGGCGTGTCTTCTGGTCAGAACTGCCAGCGGACCGCTTCTGAGTATGGACAGGTTTGGAGAATGTACTAAGGAGACTGATTTTCTACGCCAAATTCGCATATGGTTGTTTCCGCATGACCCAGTCTCACGAGGTGAGTCCAGCAGGGTCCGCCAGCTGGTAAGGAGAGGGAGATAGTAATGCGGTCTGCACAACAGATGTACACGCCACTTCCTTCATTCCGCAAGGCGTCTTGTGCGGTACCACAGCTGCTGTGAGGGTAGCGCTTGTGCATAATCTCCATCGAGATGGCTTTGTGTAGTGCAGCGACCTTTGGCAAAGAGTCCTGAAACATTGTTTATGTTGTCTAGAAGCCTCTTGCGAGATGTACAGGTATCTGAAGGGAGCTCTTCACACATATTTGGGCTTGATTCCAGGACGTAAGTTTTAGCCCTTTGCAGGACCTTCAGTTGGAGGTTCAGACTTGTGCGTTTCTGACGGTTCTTGGTCTTCTCCTGTGTTTAGTAAGTCTCTTCATCGCGTGTGCTGTTCTGCGTTCCAGTGGCTCCAATGTCCTCCATTTCCTAAACTGGGGTGCTCAAGATGGCTCTAAGAATGTCACTGCATCATGAGAATGACCCACGTTCTGCATTTTGTCAAGCCTGGCGTTTTGGTTTTGCAGGCAGTGTTTCATGTTGTCGGTGTATCTTGGTACCGCTCTACTGGTCTGACTGAGCAGGTATTTGCTTGCGCCAGGATGCTCTAGTTTGCGCCAATGTGGTCCCTACCTGTTCATCAGAAACTTTTGTTTTCGCAGCTCTAGCTTCCATGGCTTCGATGTGAGACCTCCACGTGAATACAGTAATTTATTTGTTGCCAGTAAAGTTGGCCTGTCTGTCTTTGGTACTGGAAGGTCTCCAGTTTCAAGGTGACCTCTTCCATCTGATTGAAAGAGATGGTATAAATCAGTTTGGGTGACCATCTTTTAGTCCAGCTATTGACTCTATTGGCAGCATCCTGGATTCTGCATTATGCTATTTCTTTTGTTCTGCTGCGTTCCACACTGTAAAGCTGCATTTGGTAAGGAGTTCGAGTCGATTATAAGATACGAGGTCCAGTAAACACACGTCTCACACGTAGGCTCGAATGACGGTATATGATTATTATCATCTGTTTAAGTCACAAGCAGATCAACTTAATATCTGCAGTACGAGTTTACTCAGTTTGAACCTCTTACGAGTAAGAACAGCACAGAAACAAGTTTATTGCTGTGCTGTAAACATGTCTCTTCTCGTTTGTAGGTGAGTGTAACGTCAAGTTAGCTGGGTACGCGGCCACTTTTGTGGGTTAACGTCAGTTCAGCAAAGAGGACTAACTGAAAAATTGAGTGTTTAAAAAACGAGTCTGATTGATGACACCTAACTCACACACACACACACACACACACACACACACACACACACACACACACACACACACACACACACACACACACCGCACACAAACACACACACACATACACACACACACACACACACACACACACACACACATACCCGCACTCTTGCGTTCGTGTATGCACGACCCCTGTCATCCTCAGTTCCATGTTTGGACGGATGAATTACCAAGCCGACAAAGGTGCCTCACCTGCCGAGCCATGCAAAGGTGCATAGCTGACAAGGCGCACTGAACACCCAAGCTTTCATGGATCACCCGCCCTTCGTCCGCCATTGGTATGTAGTTCACAACTTACAAGAACTGTAAAAGATTCGTTCTGTGGGATCTGCAGTGATGATGTGACAAGGATTGTGGGACGCCGATTACGACAGTGATTGTAAGAACTGTATGGGTCATTTGTATCCGTCTGTGATCTTCTCTATGGGTTCAGGTGGGGAATAGGATTTAAATCGGGTGGTGGGGCCTGGCATAATGATTGTTGAGGGATTGGTGTCATCAATGCACTCGCTTCGCTCTCTACGTGTCATCTTGTTTGCTGATCAAGTTCGTTTTAGGACAGTCGTTCGTGCTCACCGAAGTGTGACAAGATTGGGGCGAAGCATCCCACGTATCATGGCCGATGTTTACCTCGGCTAGGTAATCACGGCAAGTCAAGTGGTGCCGTCTTGTTGAGAAAATATAGTTCCACTGGCCTCAAGTTAAGCGGTACACGGTCAGCCGCTGAGCGTGTACACACAACAGTGACAAGAATAGCGGGGCTATAGTTGCACAGCCGTAACAGATTGCGCTCAACTCTGTGCTGTCAGTGGGCGGTATTGACTTGAAGGACTACACGCGCGGCTCCTTATCTTTCGGCCCGCATTCACGCGCGCCTCAAAACTAAATGGGATGCCATGAATAGCCCCGAGGGCGGGGGAAGGGGAGAGGACGAGTCCGAAATAGCTCAGGCGGTTAAACGTCGGAGCAGGAGAGCGAAGGGAATCGCCGGGTCGTGGGTTCGAATCCCCCCCGGCCCCGGTAGCTGGACTCACAATCCAGGGGGAAAAACGGATTTGTTCAATAGCATGTCCGTTGAAAGGTCATGGCAAATCAAAGTGGCACAGTTGGAGTGCGCCTGAGTTGATCAGTGTTCAGGTCGTAGATATCCCTGTCCCCCATAACCCGCCCGTCAGGGCCGTCCATGATCACCTCGGTGCTGTGGACGTTAAACCCGAACTAACCAGAGGGGAGAGGGGGGGTGGGTAGAGGCTATAGTGGGCGAGGAAGGGGTGGGGGCTACACGGCCACGCCATGGCCGCCATCACAGTCTTTCACAGTTCAGAAGATGACCATTGTTGGGAAAATAATTTGTTCCAAATTACTCACGTTCAGTCTGTCCAGTTTTCACAACAAAAAAAAACAAACAAACAAACAAAAAAAACACCACCAATATCCCCGTTCACTCATGAAGTCACACACCAAATATCACTTAACATACTTTTGTTAGTCCATGGAAATAGGCTGAACTAATGTTAATAGCGATGTAAACGGCCGTGCGCGGAGAGAGAGAGAGAGAGAGAGAGAGAGAGAGAGAGAGAGAGAGAGAGAGAACATAGTGGCGATATATACAGAGAGTGGTAGGAACATAGAACTGTGGGAACGTAGAGCTGACCCCATAGTAGGGTTTATTTGACCTTTTTGGACCAAAGTCCCTCTTTGGGGTGTTAGGATACCCCCCCCCCCCCCCGGCCCTCCCCTCTTGTTTGATATTTTGGCGAATTGTGAGAGTCTTAACACGCATGCGCCTTCACCCCACCCCTAACCGGTCCCCCCTCCTCCCTGCTCCTCCGCCCCCTCCCCCTCCGCGTTTCGATATTTAGGCCCCTGGAAGCAAGGTCTAGCTTCGGGGAGGCCTTTAGTATCAGGATGAAGGTCCCAAACAAAAAGTTGGAACCCCCCCCCCCCATCCCCCTCGAGGTAACTGATCCGCCCTTGCTGAATTAACAAATTTTGTATGACTGATGTATTTTTGGGGTCTATTTGACACGATGCACTGTGAAGTAACAAATACTATATGATATATTTTGAATGTCTATTTGACATGAAGTTTACGAGAACAGCTAAGGGGACCGCTATGTGTTTTGTTCGGAGAGAGAGACAATGACAATGACAATGAATCTGTATTTTCCAAGGATAAAAAGATTTAGGTCTGAAGACCTTTCTTCCATCTTGTCCTTGCTAAACTACTTACACACCCACTCACGGGGCTGCACGCACTGACACACCATAAGCGCCCAACAAGGCGAGTCATACTGGCTGCCCCCCTCGATCAGCTGCCGCTCGAAGGTGACAGCAGGGATACAGCCAGTGTGTACATATGGCGATCATATACAAAAACATCATAAACACATTTAATACACATAATGAGATATACATGCGCTACCATCTAACAAGTGTACCATAAGATTACACACACACAAAAAAAATAAAACAAAAAAAAACAACTGAAAAACAATCAGATAGACAAATTCAAAATACCACGTCATTCTAAAACAAAAGCAGTTTACGCTTGCATTTGTAGCAAATGCTGATGAAGCCGTGTCTTGAAAGCATTTATGGTCGTGATAGATTTTATTTCTTTTGGAAGTAAATTCCATTCTTTGGCTGCTGAATTTGACAAGGCCGATTTAAAAATGTCAAGGCGGGGCCTAGGCACTACCAAGTCGTTCCTCAGTGTCGGGTACGGAGTGTGGGGAGCCTTAAAGAGAGCAGCGAGATATCCAGGTGATTTTGAAAGTGTGATCTTACGCATAAATACACATTTATTGAATAAAAAGTGCTTACGAAGGGGCAACATATTTAATTTTGTTAGTTTATCGTCCGTAGTCAAAGGGGTGTGGGAATCTTTTAGGATAAGCTTTGCCGCACGTCTATGGAGTAAATTTATTCTTTTTAAAGAAATATCGCTGCATCCATCCCATACTGTCGATGCGTAAGAGAGAGAGAGAGAGAGAGAGAGAGAGAGAGAGAGAGAGAGAGAGAGAGAGAGAGAGAGAGAGAGAGAGAGAGAGAGAGAGAAATGAAATAGAGAGAGAGAGAGAGAGAGAGAGAGAGAGACATGCATTGCCTCATTTAATCACCAAAACTGATACTCTCAGCCTCTGCAGCTTACAGTAGCAGACGACAGAAGCAGCTGTCACGTCTGCGAGAGGCTACATGGCAAAGGTCAAGGCTGCGAGTCAGGCATCATCGTGAATAATGTACGTGATTTGCAGAATCAACGTCATGGGAGCTACAACAGTAATCGTGGTGTCTGTGATCAGCTGAGAGCTGAGAGTGAAATACGTTCCATACAGAATCATCTCTTCCAGATTTTTTGCGCTAACAGTTGCCTCAATTTCAGATTGCTTTGCCGTCGGTTGTTCGCGAGGCGAGGATGGTATTGTACGTATCCTCTGTGCATTTCTACGCGGAACTCAGGCGGCTTTGTACCTGCAGTTCGGCCATAGCCTAGTGCTTCCACTACGCGTGTATCTATAAGTGCGTAGGAAATTACCTGCGACCGATGTATCCAACACTTCACTTCATTCCCCTGCTCAGATCTGATTGCCACGTTTTTTTTATGTTATTTAGACCGATCCGCTTGTTTGATGAAGAGGCTGAGCGAGTCAACTGTACACCAAACTGAGTGTTTACATTATTTTTAACCCCCTTGTGCATGCAGCCACCGGTGCTGTGAACGAAGGGGTTATAATGACCACAGACATCAGATGGGTGATCCGCAAAAACAAAGCCCAAAAGGAAGTACATCAAATTCAAGTAGGCGTTTAATGAGGTCATTGACAACATAATATACCACTTGTCTGCGTGGTATATGCAGCGATGTTACTCAGGCGCGTCGAAATCATGCCCATAATGGATTAAGCTTCCTGATTTGAACGCTTAAAAAATATCGTCCGTCACCCATGAGTAAGTTTTTCTGATCCCTTTTTGTGGTGCGATGTTCAGTAGCTTTTATTTTGTGGTGAACTTTTGACGCCCATGGCTGTCAGAGCTTATCTTGTCGGTGCACTATTTGTGCTTCTGACATATCGCATTGTTCAGGCTCAATGGTCGGGGTAAGTGTTTATATATATATATATATATATATATATATATATATATATATATATATATATATATATATATATATATATATATATATATATATATATATATATATATATATATATATATATATATATATATATATATATTATTGTTTCGTGTTTTGCCATTCTATGCAGAAATGCTTTTCGTTTTCATCAGAATGCCTTTATGTCTTCCTGGTTTCTTTTATTTTTGATGCTTCCTTTCCATGACCTATCCTTGAAATTAAATTGATTGCTATTCCTGTTTCGCTGGTAAGACAAGTAGCGACTGATTTCTATATTTGTTTGATTGTCTGTTTTGAAGAAGACAGTTAAAAAAGGCAGTACAACACAGTTTATTAATATTTCGGGTAAATACCCGAAATATTTAATACATTGTGTTTTAACTTTATTTTTCTAAGCGTGTTTCTTTCTACGTTAGGTTTTTCTCTGAAAATGTGATCGATATTCGAACTTGTTTTGTTGTTTTTTTTTTGTTTTTTTTTTACGTTTTATGTCATTTCTGTGCAGAAATGCTGTCCATTTTCATTCATTCCTTTCTGTCTTTATTTCTGTTATTTTTAATGCTGCTTTTCTATGACTTTTTTATCCTTGAAATTAAATTAGTGAGTATTCTAAAAAGTAATTGGTATTCGAATATTTTGCAACTTTATCGATGCGTTCCTAGAATTTCTTGCTGGATTGATTGATTGACTGTTTAATATGTCAGTTGATTAATTTTGTTGTTTCTTTGCTTGTTTGTTTGAAGTCAATGACTACCCCCGCCCCTCCCCCAACCCCCCCCCCCCCCCCCCGCACCCCCCCCCCCTCCACCACCTCCCCGCACCTTTCTTTCCACCCCACTCCCTTCCCTCCAAACCGAAGAAGAAGAAAAAGAAAGAAATAAACGAACATAAAGAAAAAGAAAAGAAAAAGTCATCGTCATTAACACATTGTACCCTGGGACCAAAATCCCGACATTTTGAAGACCCACTGAATGACTGTATTACAATACTAGAGACAGATGGAGCATGATAGTTCAAGGGAGTGCCAGAATAGATTGGCGCCTAAGGGCGCTAAGCTATTCTGGCACCACTCTTGAACTATCATGCACGACCCATGTCTTGCTGTGGTGTGTCGGGGTTGAATGAGTTAATGCAAACCGTTAAAGCACATCTCTTTTTCTTGCCCCGACCACTATCCGAGGGATGTGTGTGTATGTGTTGATCACGGTAGCTCAGAGTAGTGCCTTCGAATTACTAACTGACAACGACATCAACGAGGAAGTTGGACCTTTGGCTCCACTTGGTCAACGCCCTAATTCAATAACTAGCCGCAAGCCCAGCTTTCACAGCCTAACTCATTCGAGACATGCCCCCACCGGATACACGGCATAAAGCCGCGTATCCGGAGGCGGTACGTCTCGAATGATTTAAGAGGCACGCTGTCTGACGATAAGGTAAAACATTCTGCTGGAACAAGACAAACGCTTGACTGCTGCCTGCAGAGAGACAGCTAAACAAAGAAAAACAAGATGGGATGAACCATAACCCACAAAGTCCTTTCTATATGAGATCTGTCTTTGCTGTCAAGGGTCTCTACCTTTTGTCTTTGACTTGATTCTGATGTTGAAATATCTCCTTCTGAAAAAGCCGGACAAATATCGGAGATTCTCTTGTTTACATACGTACGCACACACATACATACATACATACGCACATACGGCGCTTCGCCCCAAATGTACGTTCAACAGCGAGGTTTGCGTAACTGGACATGATGTAATTTTTATCTTGTTACTTCAATTGTTAGAGGTTTAGCCTGCCCGCCTTTGACATCATGGACATGCTATTAAATTCGCCCCACCGCGACCCGTCCTAAAAAGTCCCTTCTATAATAGAAGGGACTTGAAACCATAACTCACAAAACATATTTGACAAAGCATGTTTATTAATTGATTGATTGATTGATTGATTGTTTGATTGATTGATTGATTGATTGATTGATTATATTCTGTTATTTTTTATGTATCATTTATTTATTTATTTATTTATGTATATTTATTTATTTCATTGATTCATTGATTGATTCATTGCTTGATTCATAGCTTGATTCATTGATTGATTCTTTGATTGATTAATTATATTTTATTATTTATTTATTTATTTATTTATTTTACTTATTTATTATTTATTGTTTGTTTGTTTGTTTGTTTGCTTGTTTGTTTGTTTGTTTGTTTGTTTGTTTGTTTGTTTGTTTGTGCTGGCAAGATCTGAAGCATGGTTTGCATTTTTGGACTGAAAGACTAACCTGCTAAATCTACAACCGATAAAAATTAAAAAGATTAACGGGGTTTTAATAAAGCCTAGCTTAATTCCCGTACCGTTTCTTGGAGTACTCCCCATTTGCACCCTCTCGGGGAGTACATCACATGAATGGTCCGTTTGAGCTACGCCTGCCTCGTGTTTTTTTTTTTTTTTTCATTTTTTCTCCCGTTTAACTTTTGAACAAGACATCTTTCAGGACAACATTAACAACAAAAAGCGATCACCAAACTTCGACCTAATATATCTTTAATGTTAGATGGTTTCAGACCCAATGGTCTAGCCACTATCCTCGGGAGATCATGGAAATGAACTACTTAAAATATTACCCTAGTGAGGACTCAGTGACTACTGACCTGCATCATTGATGCTGAAACTGTGACAAGTTATGCACGGATCAAACGCATTGCAAGACCAACAACCTATCGAGCATTCAACGTGGAGAGCATGAAGGTTGCAGAAACAAATCTGTGTCAGTATGTAGTAAAACTGTTGCCGCTAGGGTTTCGCATGAAAGAAAAACAGAAGATAGTGGTAGAAAACCCTTTAAAATAGAAACAAATAACGACGTTTCGGATCAAAGATCTGTGTCAGTGTTTGTGAGTGGGGATCGATCAGGGTACATTTTAGCAGGTTTAACACATTTTGCTCCAGGTGGTGGTGGTGGTACATTGCTTATTGTCCCGACAGCAACAAGACTTTTTCAGGCGGGACGTGCCTGCACCGCTTGTGAAAAAAAAAACTAAAACTGAACAGAACATTGAATGTATGTCGCCAGCCGCTCTAATACGCTAAATAAACATAAGATCATTTAGCAACACACATCCAACATCAAGAGGTACAGAAAGCGCAGACAGTAGGGAGAGTTTAAAAAAAAAGAAACTATAGGTGAAATGACATGAAATGAAAACAAACTTTATTTTTCAAGGATAAATGATTAGGTACCGTCAATGACATTTTTTCAATCATGTCCTTGCTAAGCTATAGCATGCACGTAAACACACATACACATAATTATATATATATAAAAGTATACATAATACACAAGTTTACGCCACAGTAACAGACTATGGCGATGAGGAAATAGAAGACTTCTATGACAAACTGCAAGAAGTCTTGGACAAGATCCACAAGAAAGACATTCTTGTGGTGCAGGAAGACTGGAATGCCAAAATAGGAGAGGATGCTGCTAGAAACTGGAAAGGCACATGCGGACGCTAATGCAATGCAGAGACCAATGACAGGCTTAAAGCTCCTGGAATTTGCCAGCTCAAATGATCTAAAGCTGTTGAACACGTTTGGCCCACACAAAGCATCCAGAAGATGGACATGGCACATCATGGTGAAGAGACGCTTCCAAACCAGTGTGAACATTGCTAAGACAAGAAGTTTTCCAGGAGCAGACATTGGAAGCGACCATGACTTAGTGATGATGACCTTCCGACTCCGCCTAAAGAATATCAACAAGCAGGGTCCCTCCAGAATCAAGTTTGACCTCGAGAAGCAGAAAGACCCAGAGGTTGCGGAAGCCTTCCAGGCAAAGATAGGAGGAAAATTCGCGCCACTGCTACTTCTAGGTGCAGAAGACGCGAATGTGGACACACTGATCGACACATTTAACACTGCTGTAACGCAAACAGCCAGTGAGATCCTTGGCAAACACCGACAAGCAAAGAAACCTTGGGTTACAGCCGACATCTTTGTGGACAAGCGTCGAGAATTAAAGAAAAAGAAATCAGAGGTAGAAGGAGCTAAACAATACAGGGAAATTAACCAGGATATCAAGAAAAACATGAAAAAGGCAAAGTATAAGTGAATTGAAGATCAGTGTAAACACGTAGAAGAAAATCTGAACAAACATAATAGCAAAAAAGCACATCCAAATGGTGAAAGACCTGACCAGTGTAAAACAAGGACCTCGATCATTCAAGATAGTGAAAGGAACTATCTTACGGAAGACCAAGATGGACAGAGTACTGCTCAGATTTGTATAACCATTGAGCTACACGGGACCCAGGCACACTTGTCAACCCACCCGTGACTAACAATGGCAACTATCCCATCCTCCGAGAAGAAGTAGAGGCTGCAGTGAAGTCGCTGAAAAAAAAAGGGAAGGCAGCAGGAGCAGACAACATCCCTGCAGAGCTTGTCCAAGAAGTGGGAGAAGACATGATAAGCACTTACTAACAATCTGCAATACAATCTGCCCACACCATGGACCCAATCACTTATAATAACTCTCCCCCAAAAAGGCAACTTACATCAATGCCAGAATTATGGCACGATCAGTCTTATATGCCACCCAAGCAAAGTCATGTTAAAGATCCTACTGAACAGGCAGAGGAAATCATAGCTGAGGAACAGGCAGGCTTCAGACCAGGGCGCAGCACAACTGAGAAGATCTTCAACCTGAGAGTTCTATGTGAGAGCCAGAACCAGCAAGACCTCTATCATGTCTTTATGCAGCCCTTTGGTCCACCATGACGCTATACAACATCAATGCCAACCTGATCAAAGTCATAGCAAACCTTTACAACAAGGTCACTTGAGCAGTCTGCTTTAACGGCAACATAGGAAACTGGTTTAGGACTACAGTCGGAGTCAGACAAGGTTGTTTGCTCTCGCTTACTCTTTTCACATCTTCCTGGAAAGAATCATGACAGACGCTCTGAAAGATCATGAAGGAACTTACAGTATTGGAGGCAGAACAATCACGAACTTGCGCTTTGCGGATTACATTGATGGTCTTGCAGGAACAGAAAATGAGCTAGCTCAACTGGTGGAAAAGCTGGACAGTACAGACATTGCGTATGGGATGGAGATCAGTGCAGAGACGACCAAACTAATGACAAAATTAATAACACCAGTGGCATTGGCACTGACGTTATGATTGGAAGCCAAAAACTAGAAACAGTTAATAAATTCAAATACTTAGGAGCCATTGTGACAGATGAGGGATCAAAACCAGAAATACTGTCTAGGATTGCGAAGACAACAACAGCACTGACAAGATTGAAGACCATATGGAAGGACAGAAACATCACACTCTGCTCCAAGATCAGACTGATGCGCTCCTTAGTCATCTCAGTGTTCTTGAATGCCTGCGAGTCATGGACCCTCACAGCAGACCTT
Source organism: Semisulcospira habei (assembly GCA_036245525.1). Taxonomy (NCBI): domain Eukaryota; kingdom Metazoa; phylum Mollusca; class Gastropoda; family Semisulcospiridae; genus Semisulcospira; species Semisulcospira habei. The sequence continues at coordinate 26,384,874 of BTPG01000002.1, read as the reverse complement.
GAAAGGAGGATACAAGCCACTGAAATTAGATGTTTTCGAAGGCTGCTTGGCATTTCATACAGAGATCACATCACTAACGAGGAAGTGGGAAGCAGAATCAGGCAAGCCTTCGGGCCCTATGGAGACCAATAAGCCATTGTGAAAAAAACGTAAACTGAAGTGGTATGGGCATGTCACGCGTTCAACAGGGCTTGCCAAAACAATCCTGCAAGGCACTGTGCAAGGAGACAGAGGAAAAGATGGGAGGACAATATCTCAGAGTGGACAGGACTGAGGCTGGGCAATACGCTAAGAATGGCAGAGAACAGAGCGGAATGGAGGAAGCTGGTTGCCAAGTCATCAGTGGTGCCCCAACGGTCGGCCAGACTACGGGATACAGATAGATAAATAATATTGAAAAGTACAGGCAACAATAATTCCATTTCAAATAATCAATGCTCACATTACACTACACACACACACACACACACACACACACACACACACACACACACACACACACACACACACGCACGCACGCACACACACACACACACACACACACACACATTCGCACTGATATATACCAGTCCGCACGCAC
>BTPG01000002.1:26374294-26379294 GCA_036245525.1 Semisulcospira habei | reverse complement strand
CTTTTGGAACATTTACATCTGTGTTTGCCGTTAGGTATTTGGGTTTGTTATTTGATGCTTAAGGTCCATGCCAATCACACACCTTTGGCTGTCGGTCGCGGTTTTTGTCGCGATGATTCCTGCGGGCCTATTCCAGTAATCAAAAGTCTTCGGCCCGACGGTTCTTTGCATATTGGAAGGTGGCATGACATTACGGACGCAAACAGCTACCGCCTGTGGAGTATTACCTAACTGCATACTACAGTTGTGCTGGCCACTCCTATTTACCAATGTATGCCACTTTTGTAGCTGCAAAGACGGCCTGATATGCTACACATTTATTTACAGGATGTCAAATGAAATGAACGACAACGATCTGCTGTGAATATCTAGTAAACAAGATATTCCACAAGCTAGAAAGGTCTACCGTGCCCCCCCCCCCCCCCCCCCCCCCAGTACTCAATACGATGGATTTCAAAGTGTTCCTTAGTATGTCCTGAGATGTTTAAGCCATGTTCCCCGAAAATCCTTAGGAACACACCAGAGATATAGCCGATTGCGCAAGGGTACCCCCATTCACGTTCTTCGCAGGTGCTAAAATGAGGTTGATAAACATTTTCCTCTAAATAAATCAGAATTCATTCCAGAAGCCCAAATCATGCAATATTATGTCAAGGCACACCTTCTGCAGCCTCTGCGAAAAACAGAATGAAAAAATATTGAATCTCTGGCTCACAGTGAAGGTATTTGTGCACCCAGTAAACGACCATTTCCGCGAAATCGCAAAAAATGACAAAACTAATGTGTCAGAAGCCTTCAGACATTTTCTATAGCACTGACAGTCCATTTTCAGGCTTACGTCATTAAAACAGGATGTCACAATTATTATAAACTTGACTAGGTGATGCTGTGATCACTGTGAGTGCCACAGTGGTTGATTTTGTATCCCTACCCCCAAGTTGTAAAAATACACAAAAATAATTAGAAAAAAATACTAACGTTATTACATTTCATTTTGACCTCTGTTTACCTATTAAGTTTCAATAATGTGAGCATAAAGAGCAAGAAAATAAGGAAAGTCGGCATTCTTTACGGTACATTCGTGGTGAATGATAGCTCTTTCCCATTTAAACTTGCCGAATTGGGAAACGTACGTTGTTTCCGGTACCCTCAGAAATTTTGTATACAACCGATAGGTCTTTGTTAGGTTTTATTGGTTAGGATAGAGTACCACAGTTACTCCCAACCTGATTTTGTGATGCTATGATGCATTTAGGGGCCACAGTGGCTGAATCTGCTGCTCTACCCCCATTTTACCAGTACGCAAAGTAACGCAAAATAATCATACAAATTGCTTACTTCATACTCTGTTTAAATATTTTTTGTTGCCAGTTTTTTTTTTAAATATGCATATTGAGCATAAAAAGTTGTAATCATTTCATTAATTTCAATGTAACCCATCAATTTAATTGTAACTATTTTTAACTGGCTGGTCTTTTAGGTGATATTTTACCTAGCGTAAGGCGGGTCTAGTAAAGTCTCCCCTTTCCCTTTCATTTATTTTCATCTAGGGAGGTGTAAATATGAATATGCGTAACAAAGTTTCATGGTTCCTAATAGCCAAAACAATGTTATCAAAAATACTTAGTTTCCACATGTCGACCACAAGATCTCCACTTCCACCTTCTGCAACGTTCAATATTTTGATGGCCATCTTTAAATCTTTATATTGTTCTGGCTGCCAATAAGTGAGCTGTCAAGAGCTAGGCAGCATGTTTCCAGAGTTTGGTGTACAGGGGCGTGTCTTCTGGTCATAACTGCCAGCAGACCGCTTCTCTGTATGGACATGTTTGGAGAATGTGCTAAGGAGACTGATTTTCTACGCCAAATTCGCATAGGGCTGTTTCCACATGACCCAGTCTCACGAGGTGAGTCCAGCAGGGTCCTTACGGTCTGTGAACATTTGTGAAAGTTGTTAAAAAATAACAAGGCTTTTTCATGGCCCTGGAAAGTCTGTCAATTTCAGTCCTTTTCCTTAAAGTCTGTGAAAGCTTGTAAAAAATGACAACGTGCTGGCAAACTTGTGTCTACTTCTTTTTATTTTTTTTTCCTCTCCCCCAGTTTGTGACTATTCCATTGTGAACGATCATGCTGACGCTTTTTGCAAGTGTATTTAGCTCTGATCATAAAGTGACTGCATGGCCTTTCTGCCGAACATTCTGATTGGTTGTTTACGCTTCTACCGAAGTCCGCCATTCGCTAAGCGTTCTTTTATTTGGAATCTCTTCATACATTAGGCACGGAAGCTTCAAATAATTGCTGACACAGAGTGATCTGATTAAAGTGTGTAAACCTTCAGGCTTCAGTTTGGGTTTGTGAAACGTTCCTACTTTTCTGTATGAACCCAGTCCAGAGTAATCAGTGCGTAGATGAAAGATGGTGGCCTGGCTCTCCCTGTTCAGCTTGTTGATGTCATCTGCCCACGGGCTGCAGCCGCCATTCTGCTGTTGCCAATCACTTTATTGTTGTAGTGTCTCCATTCCCAGCTAGTCCAGAATGCACAGGAATCCACTGCAGCACTATTTTGTGGACAGGGCATCCAGTCTATCTTGAAGCTTCCTGGTGAGATCAGTGGATCAAGCTGCTGCCTTTCCCTAGCTAGTGCTCTAATGCTGTGTTGAGCACCTGCAGATCTGTATGATAGTTGGAGCTGCTGCCGCCAGCTGGTAAGGAGAGGGAGGTAGTAGTGCGGTCTGCACAACAGATGTACACGCCACTTCCTTCATTCCGCATGGCATCTTGTGTGGTATCACAGCTGCTGTGAGGGTAGGCTTTGTGCAGTGCCGCGACCTTTGGCAAAGAGTCCTGGAACATTGTTTATGTTGTCTTGAAGGCTCTTTCGAGATGCCCACGTATCTGAAGGGAGCTATTCACACATCTTTTGGCTTGGTTCCAGGACGTTAGTGTTAGCCCTTTGCAGGACCTTCAGTTGGCGGTTCAGATTTGGGCATTTCTGACGATTCTTGGTCTGCTCATGTAGTCTCCCATGCTGTCGGTGTTTAGTAAGTCTCTTTATCATGTGTGCTGTTCTGCATTCCAGTGGCTCCAAAGTCCTATATTTCCTAAATTGGGGTGCTCCAGATGGCTCTAAGAATGTCACTGCATCATGAGAATGACCCATGTTCTGCATCTTGTCAAGCCTGGCTTTTTGGGTTTTGCAGGCAGTGTTTCATGTTGTCGATGTATCTTGGTACCGCACAACTGGTCTGACCGAGCAGGTGTTTGCTTGTGCCAGGATGTTGTAATTTGCGCCAATGTGGTCCCCACCAGTTTCTTCATCAGAGACGTTTTTTTGTTGAAGCTCTAGCTTCCATGGCTTCAATGTGAGGCCTCCACGTGAATCCAGTAATTTATTTGTTGCCAGTAAAGTTGGCCTGTCTGTCTTTGGTACTGGAAGGTCTCCAGTTTTGAGGTGACCTTTTCCGTCTGATTGAAAGAGACGGTCTAGCTCAGTTTGAGTGGCCTCTTTTATTCCAGCTGCTGACTCTATTGGCAGCATCCTGGATTCTGGAGGATGCTATTTCTTTATGTTCTGCTGCGCTCCACACTGCAAAGTCATCCGCATGGAGGATGTTCAAGATGAACCTTGGTACTGTTGTACTGATGTCATTAATGTAGACCAAAAACAGCATCAGACACAACATCTCCCCGAGTTTGACAAGAGTGCTGAATGTGCAGACGGTAGCCCCTATTAAGCATGCCTTAAATAAAAAGAATTACAATTAAATTGATGGGTCACATTGAAATTAATGAAATGATTTCAAATGTTTATGCTCAATATGCATATTTTGTTAAGAAAACTGGCAACAAAAATATTTAATCAGAGGAGCAATTGTTATGATCATTTTTTCGTTCCTTTGCGTACAGGTAAAATGGGGGTAGGACAGCAGATTCAGCCACTGTGGCCCCTAAATGCATCACAGCATCACAAAATCAGGTTGGGAGTAACTGTGGTACTCTGTCCTAAACATTAAAACATAAAAAAGACCTATCAGCTGTATACAAAAATTCTGAGGGCATCAGAAACAACGTATGTTTCCCAATTCGGCAATTTTAAATGGGAAAAAGCTATCATTCACCACGAACATACAGTAAAGGATGCCGACTTTCCTTATTTTCTTGCTCTTTATGCTCACATTATTGAAACTTAATAAGTAAAGAGAGGTCAAAATAAAATGGAATAACTTAAGCAAATTTTTCTAATTAATTTTGTGTATTTTTACAACTTGGGGGTAGGGATACAAAATCAACCACTGTGGCACTCACAGTAATCACAGCATCACCTAGTCAAGTTTATAATAATTGTGACATCCTGTTTTAATGATGTAAACCTGAAAATGGACTGTCAGTGCTATAGAAAATGTCTGAAGGCATCTGACACATTATTTTTGTCTTTTTTTGCGATTTCGCAGAAATGGTCTTTTACTGGGTGCACAAATACCTTCACTGTGAGCCAGAAATTCAATATTTTTTCATTCTGTTTTTTTGCAGAGGCTGCAGAAGGTGTGCCGTGACATAATATTGCATGATTTGGGCTTCTGGAATGAATTCTGATTTATTTAGAGGAAAATGTTTCTCAACCTCATTTTAGCACATGCGAAGAGCGTGAATGGGGGTACCCTTGCGCCATCGGCTATATCTCTGGTGTGTTCCTAAGGATTTTCGGGGAACATGGCTTAAACATCTCAGGACATACTAAGGAACTCTTTGAAACCCATCTTATTGAGTACTGGGGGAGGGGGGGGGGGGGTGCACGGTAGACTTTCCTAGATTATGGACTAAGATACGTGATCGTAATACGACGCACAAGGTTTGGGCATATGGGGCACGTTCCACAAAGCAGCGCATACTAATTGTATAACTAACACAAATATAAAGTTTAACGTAAAAAAACAAGTCATCTTGTGGATACCAGTTATATAACTAACCCCGAAGGATACGCGTAACATAAAGTCAGGTTT
>BTPG01000002.1:26341794-26369294 GCA_036245525.1 Semisulcospira habei | reverse complement strand
ATTGAGTCACTCCCGATTCTAAACCACCAAATTATAACCGATGAATTATCATTAATATAACTAGTAACTATAACGCGTGTTATCGGTCACGTTCCCGTAGGATCGAGGATCCTAGGGGTTCGCAGCTGAGTACGGTGTGATTATGGTTGCAGAAGCGTTCCCGTATGATCGGGGATCATAGGGGCGCGCACCTGCATCTTTGGTAAAACATGTTCACACGCTGATGCATAACTAACACAAACATGTGAATAAATGAAATCAATTAGTAACTATGTAACTGCATGGCTAAACTTCATGGCAAGTAACTAATGTATGGCGTCAAGTAAACAACTAAGGCATGGCAATGCATAAACAAACATGGCGGATAGTAGTGACGTCAATGTGTAGCGCTGGAAAGAGACACAGGTAGGAGGGTACTAGCGAAGCGATAGATAAAGGAGAGAGAAGACAGAGCATAGAGTCAAAATAGCAAGGGAGCACAACATAAAAATAGATACCAAAATTACTAACATAAATTAAACAAAGCGATGCTGATACATCAAGATTGTCAACCTCGAATAACTATATTCTCCTTAAATCAGAATTAGATTCAAGTTTTGACGCAAATAATACCGGTGCTACAAACTGCGGTAATCCCAACAGTCACTGTACTGACTTAAAATTCAAATCTAAACGCACACTCGATCATGGCGGTGACTATCGAAATGCTCTTCAAAGACTAGGTAAACTACACAAGCTCTCAATCGTTCCGACAGGACAGTAATAATACATTCTCCAACTTTCGAGCATTGACATTAAAAATGGGAACCAAAAGAGAAACCACCACAAACTTGAAGTTACAATGTGGATCGCAACACTGATATTATCAAAAGCAGAAACACATTATCCCCCCAAAAAAAAAAAACTGGCTTCCTGAAATGCGAGGTCTGACAATAATGAAGAATCAAACGTCAAGAAAATCATCACTAGCAAAAATACACAATGAATATGTACACAAAATAATCACTACTTACAGGGCACTCGACCCGCAGTCCAGTTTCCAGAAACAGTGAAATACTCGACGTGAAACCGGCACGCTACAAGCTACACGCACTGATAATGGTACGCAAATAGTCAGTCTGCTGAGTGCGCCGGATGCTCGGCTTTAAATAGGCATAGCGCTGGCCGCCGAGAGAGCAACTCCCTCTCGTAGGCGAAACGGCTCGGCTAGACAAAGAAACTAACAAAAACTGTGCTAGTTGGTACCTGAATAAACTTTAATAACTAGCGAACTATACATTTTAACTAATAAATTTTAGCATTTCCGAAAGGGAATTCAAAGGGCTTTATAATGAACTAAATTAGTAAACGCTTAACACTAAACTGAATTTAATATGATTTTATTAATGACCTGGAAGGAAGTGAAACACGAAAAAGCATGAAAAACGTAAATCTGACTTTAGACTGATTACACATCGTACAACACCAAATAGATATTTTAAAAGCAGGAACTGTGCTGAATCTAATGACTATCGGAACAGCTTTCTACGTTTAATAGAACGGAAGCTATGAGGCTTAAAAAAAAACAACAGAAAACACAAGTTACAAGACCATTACTAAAACAGAAGACTCGCCGCGCCACGCAATTGGTGTCGTCACGGCTAGCGGCTGAACGGGGAACCTCAGACGTGGACTAAAAATAGCTACATGAGGACAGAGGCTTATGGCGCTCTGCTACACTAACTCCGCTGCTGAACCTACATTTGGCGCGAAGCGCCATATGTGCGTATGTTTTTATGCATGTATGTGCGTGCGTATGTATGTATGTGTGTGCGTATGAATGTAAACAAGAGAATCTCCGATATGCAAGCTTGAAACTTGGCAAAATACTTTCTTAAGTGGGTGTCTAAGAGAGCCTCCGAGCATATTGTAAATGAATGTCTCATTGAAGATATAAACAAACGTTTATAGGAGGTCGGTTGACCCAGGTTAGAGTCCGTAATTTGTGTTATATTTACTTGAACTTTTGCATATAGCTAGTTTGGAGAAAGACATTGGATGAGTTCGCTAGCCAGCTTTGTATCCTTTCCACTTCTTAATAAAAATTAATCCGTTTCAGAAAAGAATTTAAACACTAAAAAATCTTTACTTCTAGAGAAAGTCAGACAGTGGCGGTGACGTAATAGAGGCAACTCCGGCACCACGCAGACACTGACATAAATATGACATCATTCTCTCTCTCTCTCTCTCTCTCTCTCTCTCTCTCTCTCTCTCTCTCTCTCTCTCTCTCTCTCTCTCTCTCTCTCTCTCTAACAAACATGTGCGCATCTCCAGGAGGAGTAGATTCTCATGCACCCTCCAGGCGTATGAGAATCTATGCCTCTTGCAGATGTTTCGAGCGCGCGCGCACGCACGCACTAACACGCACACACACATCGACGCTCTTTAAAAGAGTATGCAGATGACCCGTGTACATAGAACATCATGTAGATAGGTAAAGTCAACCTGCTTTCACACAAATTATAGCAAGACTGAAATTTTCTCAAGCCTATGAAGCGAAAGTAAAATTCATATCACGTAAATATAAAATTACGTAAAAACTAAAACTTACGTGATGACAAATGACGTTTCACAAATCAATGACGCGTTTGTCCTGCGCCTCTTATAGAACTCACAATAGCAGATCTGCGAGACTTTTTCAATAGGAGATAATTCAACATGAGAATCAGGTCAAAGACAAAAGGTAGAGACCCTTGACATCGAGGACAGCTCTCATATAGAAAGGCCTTTCTTGGTTACGGTTCATGCCATTGTGTTTTTAATTAACGAAAACAGTCTGCGTCAAGAGACACGGAACGGTTTGAAGCACTGACCCACTTCTCAAGGACACTAGCTGTCGTCTGTCAGCTCAATTATTTAGAAAGACTCCAATAATCTGTGTCATCATTAATCGTTCTGATCATTTCCGTGCCATCCCCTTTGTGCTTGCAGCCACCAGTACAGTCTACAGTACCGGTGGATTCGTGCATAAAGGGTTAATTTTAAAGGTTTTCATACCACTCGCTTGCTTTTGGTGTCTGAACATCAATTCATTTTCAGGTAAACCCCTTTTAAACGTGCTGTCGAATTGCACACTCACCTCCAATTAGTGTGACTTCACAGTTCGGCTGATAAACATAATACTGCCGATAAAGCGTAAATGTCAAACATTTTCTTTTTCTTCTTACATTTCTTTACTGAACGTCTATTGTATTGGTAATGTGGCTATACGCTAGTGTGTCTGTGTATGATGCTGCTGATTATGTAAGCCGCGCATCCGGATGCGGCTGGCCGCGAATGATTTAATGCTATGCGCCAATTTATTTCCCATGCTTTTGCATCGGCGGCAGTTACAAATTCTCTAACGCCAGGGTTTGTTTGATTGTTTGGTGTGTTTTGTTTTTTTTAACAATAAGTCAACGTTTGTGTTCGTTAATGTTTTTTCCTGCATTTATTTTCTCTTTGTATGATGCGTTCGTTTTCCTGTTGTGTTTTGTTTTGTATACAGGACAGTTTATAAGACAGGCATTGACTTGCTAAATAGCTTTAACCTGCAATAAAAGATTCATCATTATCGTCTCTCTCTCTCTCTCTCTCTCTCTCTCTCTCTCTCTCTCTCTCTCTCTCTCTCTCTCTCTCTCTCTCTCTCTCTCTCTCTCTCTCTCTCTCTCTCTCTCTCTCTCTCTCTCTCTCTCTCTCTCTCTCTCTCTCTCTCTCTCTCATGTGAGTATGTTTGTCCAAACGCGCTAGTACACCACTGTAACCGGGAAAATACGGACAAAGAACCATTCACGATACCGCCTATAGCAGTCCACGAAGTGGGTAAATTAATTTCCTCGATGGAAAATAAAAAGTCATCCGGGCCTGATGAGATCAGCTCAAAAATTCTCAAGATATCTCTTCCATACATCGTCGAAAGTATTACATATATTTACAATCTCTGTATAAACCAAAACTCTTTTCCGGACGCATTTAAAGACGCAAAAGTGATCCCCCTACCAAAATCAAAAGATCTGAGTGAAATCAACAACTTTCGCCCCATATCACTATTACCTGTTTTGTCGAAGCCTTTAGAGCGGCACATCCATAAGCATCTATCTGAATATTTAGAAAACCAAAATCTCATCCATTCACTGCAGTCAGGCTTCAGACCAACCATTCCTGTCACACTGCCTTGATAAGGATGGCAGATACCTGGTTATCATCTATTAATGATTCCAAACTAACAGGTGTAGTTTTCTTAGACTTCCGGAAAGCCTTTTACATGGTGAACCATGACATACTTATAAAGAAAATATCCTTATATACTAAAAGCGCAGCCGGGTTTTTCAAATCCTACCTAGAAAACAGAAGACAAAAAGTTCTCCTTAATGGTACATATTCTAGCCACTGCAAAGTAAAGCATGGCGTGCCCCAGGGCTCTATTTTAGGCCCTCTTTTATTCTATTTGTTCATTAACGACCTTCCACTCACAATTAGTGATGATAGTGTTGCATGCGATATGTTCGCTGATGATGCTGCGATACACACTCCCGATAAGGATTTGTCAGTAATTGACACGCGCCTACAAAACACATTACAAGACATTAACAGCTGGTGCAGTAACAATTCCATGATCTTAAACCCTGCAAAGACTGAATGTATGGTTGTAAGTACCCGCCAAAAGCACCAGCTCGGCACTCTCTCACTCAGCTTGTCCCTTCAAGGCAAATCTATCAGCCAGGTAACGGAACATCGTCTTCTCGGCGTTACTGTAGATAACCAGTTTAAATGGCAATGCCATCTTAGTAATATATGTAAAACAATATCAAAGAAACTGTTTATTTTATCCAAGTTAAAACATATAGCTAATGTAGAAACACGAAAACTGTTCTTCAACGCCCACATCAGGTCACATATAGATTATGCTTCTACGGTGTGGGATGGCGCAAGCGAGGTCCAGTTAAAGAGACTGAACTCTCTTCATCGTAGAGCCGCGAAGCTTATCCTTTCAGACCCTAACTCAACAACGGATAATAAACTGAAAACCTTAGAAATTCTCCCCTTGAAAAAACATTTATTATACAATAAGGGAATAACGATGTTCAAAGTATTGAATAACAGACTCCCCGAGTATATAAAAAAAATGTTTTTCCTCCCGGCATCAACATACTCCAGATCAAGGCAGTCCATTACTGTGCCACGACCTAGAATCGATCTCTATAAGATAAGTTTAGCGTTCTCAGGTGCTAGCATGTGGAACACATTGCCCAGACATGTTACAACATCAACAACGCTTTCGTCTTTTAAAACCCCTCTCTTCAAGTACCTCACCTCAGCATCGTAAGATTTTCACAGCAACCTGCACTTGCAGTGTACGATTTTCCCCTTTCTAACTCTTCAATTCAGTTATATCTTCAGTTAATACAAGATGCTAATGCTGCATGCATTGTGTGTGTGTGTGTGTGTGTGTGTGTGTGTGTGTGTGTGTGTGTGTGTGTGTGTGTGTGTGTGTGTGTGTGTTTTGTGCTTGTGCTTGTGTTTATAATAATAATAATAATAATTACGGTATTTATAATGCGCTTATCTTATAATAATTATAACTCTAAGCGCACACTCACAACTCGCGCACGCATGCGCACGCTTTAGACAATGACTCACGTACCACAAACAGTGAAATACATTACGACGGTCAGCTTGGGGTGGGGAGTGCGGTGATATAGTGCTAAAACTGTTGAAAGAGGTGAGTTTTGAGGGCGGACTGGAAGGAGGAGAGAGAGTGTTTCTGACGGAGAGAGAGTGGGAGAGTGTTCCAGATGGATGGACCGTAGACGGAGAAGGAGCGGAGACCGAAAGTGTTAAGTTTGGTGCGAGGGATGTGGAGGCGGAGAGGGTCGGAGGCAGAGCGGAGGGAGCGGGAATGTGTGTAGGGGTGAAGTAAGTTGGAGAGATAGGCAGGAGCGCAGTTGTTCAGGGATTTGTAGCAGAGAGACAGAACTTTGTATTGGATGCGTTGGGGGATGGGGAGCCAGTGAAGGAGTTTATGAATGTATGTATGAAGATTTATACCTTTATAATTGTGTGTATGTGTGAGATTTGTTATGTTTATTTTCACTTTTTCAATGATTTATTTTTTTAAAAACTTTATATTTCAATTTTTATTAGTTATATATTTAGTTTTTCCCAATTTAATGATAGTATTTTTGTGATTTGTGCATTATATGTAAAGTAGATTAGCAACGGCAAGTTCGAAAAATGGTTTCACCAAAACTTTCACCGTTGTAAAATAAAGAATCATTGTCATTGTCATTGTCATTGTCTCTCTCTCTCTCTCTCTCTCTCTCTCTCTCTCTCTCTCTCTCTCTCTCTCTCTCTCTCTCTCTCTCTCTCTCTCTCTCTCTCTCTCTCTCTTCCTTCAGTCGACTATGACCAAAACGGAAATGCCGACTTGAAGATCTACCAGATGCAAGTGCGAATGTCCTACTGGCCACGTGGTAAGAATCCACCGGAAGAGAAGTACCGCTTGTTGACCGACTCCACACATCTGAAGGAAAACGAGATGGACTTCCAGTGGACCAATCAAAAGTAAGCTTTGTTCATACACGATATAATTTAACTTTTTTTTATCATAACTGGTAATTTATTTAGATTGTCATCATCATCATCATCATCCTATCTCTCTCTCTCTCTCTCTCTCTCTCTCTCTCTCTCTCTCTCTCTCTCTCTCTCTCTCTCTCTCTCTCTCTCTCTCTCTCTCTCTCGATCCATCCATCCATTCTTTCCTCATCTCATCTCCCCTCCCCTCCCCTCCATCCCTACCTTACTGCCTCCCTGCATCTATACTGTATTTAGATTAGTTTTAGATCGATCGATCTGTGTAAATATAATGTCTTTATTATTATTATTTTTAAACCTATTTTATGTTGTAGATATTTGCAACTGCAAGATTGTAAAATGACGATTTGTTTTTGTCAAAACGTTTTACCGTTGATAAAAAAGGTTTCATCATCATCATCATCATCATCACATCATCATCATCATCTCTCTCTCTCTCTCTCTCTCTCTCTCTCTCTCTCTCTCTCTCTCTCTCTCTCTCTCTCTCTCTCTCTCTCTCTCTCTCTCTCTCTCTCTCTCTCTCCTCTCTCTCTCTCTCTCTCTCTCTCTCTCTCTCTCTTTCTCCCCCATGTGTGCGCGTACGTGTATATGTGTATGTACAAAAGTGCGCATGTGCACAAGTACATGTATGTGTGTGTCTGTGTGCATGTGCGTGCATGCGTGCGTGTGTGTGTGTGTGTGTGTCTGTGTGTGTGTGATGTTTATATCTAGTTATGTTTTGTTGTTTGGTTGATGTTCCTTTTATTTTGAAGTAGCTTAGCAAGGACAGATTGTAAGAAAGGCCTGCGCGCCTAATATCTCAATCCTTGGAAAATAAAGTTTCGTTCGTTCGTTCGTCCTCTCACTCTCTCTCCCCTCACCTACCTACCCACCCATCCGTCCGTCTTTTCGTTCGTCCGTCCGTACGTCCGTCCATCTGTCCATCCACCCACTCATCTACCTATGTTATTTAATCTATCTATCTATCCATCCATCCATCCGTCCATCCGTCCGTCCGTCCGTCCGTCCGTCCTACCTACCCACCCACCCACCCACCCACCCACCCACTCACCCACCCACCCACCCATCCATCCATCCATCCATCCAGCCATCCATCCATACTCTCCTCATCTCATTTCCCCTCCCCTACCCTCCATCTCTTCCTTACTGCCTCCCTGTATCTATACTGCATTTAGATTTGTTTTACATTGTATATCTTATTGTTTTGTAAGCTTGTGTGATTCTCTGTGCCAGAGATTTCAACCGTCTTGAGACGACATGCAGCAGTCAGTTCTTTACGCTAGACCTCCCTCCTAAGCCGAGGTACATCGGGAGAACCGTCATGGGTGTAGTGAAAGCGGAAGCCAAGATCGAGCTGTCCAAGAGGCCTGCGTACCGTAAGTAAACCTCTTTCAACACTCTCTGCCCCGGAAAGGTGAAAAACAAGATGCGGATTTCATCCCAAAGTCTACCGTATTGTTTGAAGCTCAGATGCGTTTATCTTTTAGGAACATTCAGAGTTGTTCATATTTTTAGGTTTATTATGCTGATCTATTTCCTTCCTCTTTAAGCCAACCTCTGCTCAACACACACTTCGGTGCACACAAATAAAGACGGAAAATTCGTAATCTCTGTGGTCTGGCGTAGCATAGCTATTCTAAAGAAGAATAATAGCACAAGCAGCGAAATTACTACACTTCAAGCTTCACGTCATGGCATCATTAGTCCCACGACGCCGTGTTTATAGTGACGATTCGATGTTATACGCCACTCATCGCATCATGTATCAGAGAATCAACTTTGCAATTTTCTTGCTGAATTTCACGCCTAAGGCTCACACGTCACAATTTGACCTAAACCTACCCTAGGTTCGGGACAAACAGCAGGCTTATGCAATCACTGTTTATGAAAAATCATGCGGGTAATAATGAGAAGATATGGGTTTTTTTCGCAAAAGATAAATTAAAGTTATGTTAGCTGTTTTACAAATGACTTCGAAAAAGTCGTGCAGAAAATTGTCTGATTTTCACACCTAGAACATACAGGTCACAATTGACCTAATCGTTCCCGACAGCCGAGTCAAACTGTAGGCTATAGTGAGTATCGTATAAAAGAATAATGGTACTAATAATGAGAAGATTTTTTTTTTCGTAAAAAAAAAAGATTCATTTGTTTTAAGATTAACCCATATAATTCGTAAAATTAATCCCAAAAACGTGAAAATATATATATATTTTTTTAAAATATTTAATTATCACTCAAACAGTTCTAGAGGTTCAATGCTGGTTAACGAACTCATTCAATATGAACCTTTTTTTTAGCTATACACAAAATATCTAGTAAAAATAAGAAAACTTACGGACTCCGGTGTGGATCAACCGGTTGTTGTGAAACGGATATTTTATCGCCAGTGAGCATCTTAATCCAAAAATCGAAAAAAAATTCTCAAGATTATTCTTTTAGGAACAATATCCTAAAATTTCAAGCGTGTCCGTCCTCAAACGCGGGCTTTAGTCGCTGTCACACACACACACACACACACACACACACACACACACACACACACACACACACACACACACACACACACACACACACAAACACACACACACGCACACACACACACACACACACACACGCACGCACGCACGCACGCACGCACACACACACACACACACACACACACACACACACACACCACACACACACACACACACACACACACGACGCTTTGGCGCCAAAAAGACGTTCTATAGCAAGGTTTGCGTAGCTAGACTTGACGTCATTTTTATCTTGAGGCTTCTTTGCCAGAATTTCTGCCCCAAACGCCAAAAACGTCATGTGCATGTTCCGGAATGCCCTCAGACCAGCCCCATTTCAATGTCTACCGTATTTTCTATACGGTTGACAAAAAGCCCAGCAAGTAAATTTTTGTGACGAGAGAGATTTTCGTGAACCCCTTTCCTGCCGAGATAACGCCAATGCAATCTAACTGCAAGAGGCATAGATCCTCATGAGCCCCCGCGTTTGTGGGGATTCATGAGGATCTATGCCTCTTGGTGAGACTTACTTTGTGTCCGTTATTCGTTAGATGTTGCTTCGGTCGTTTCAGCGTTCTTTAGACAATCGTGGGTTCGGTCTTTTCAGCGTCCTTTGGGCAGTTGTGGCTTCGATCGTTCAGTGAGCACAGGTTCCAGAAACAAAATATACGTACGTTGGCAGGGACGGGGTTAAAATGCAATGAATATATCTCTTTGCACCAAACACTAGTGCCTGGCAGCTGACAGAGTAGGTAGCGCACGATATGCTCACGGAAAAACGCTGCCTGCTATTCAAAATGGGTTGCTTTAGTTCAGTTCATACTACTAATAATAATACATAACGCTTGTATAGCGCTGTTCTCCAGGAACACAATGGACTCACTGCGCAAGCACAACAGCAGATACACGCACAATTATATACTACTTTAATCCAACCCATCCCTTCCCAGAACCTTACATCCGCTTCCCTGTCACAAAAGATCCAGAATCAGAATAAAAGGCAGTTAGCAGTTCGCTAGGAGAAAACAGTGAGTTACATGTTAAAGGCCTGACAAAAAGAGAAGTCTTTAATTGAACTTTGAACTGGGATAATGTGGGGCAGATTTCGCAATTCAATTGGCAGCGCGTTCCACACATTTGGGGCTAAAAAGGTAAAAGAACGCTCCCCGACAGTCTTCATGTTAAGCTTCGGGATTTTAAAAAGTTTTTCACTGGAGGAACGGAGGGTACGTGGTGGCTGATAAACAAACAGCTTAGCAGAAATGTACCGCGGGGGAGATCCGTCAAAATGCCGATAGGCGAAAATTGCAATTTTGTACTGACAGAGGAATTTCACGGGCAGCTGCTTCGTCAGAGGCGTAACGTGGTTTCTCTTTCGTTTCTTCAAGTCCAGTTAATACTACTTGATTGCACTTCTGGTCAGATGAGTTCCTGCTGCGTAACACACTGAAATATTATGCAGTTATATATTTGCGTTTGGCCTCCGTTAAAAAAAAAAAAAAAAAAAAAACTGTCGGGTCTACTTTGGGCGTCCTACTTGGTCCAGACCAAGAACTTGAACAAGGTGACTGCCACAGTAAATGCAAAGAAAATCCCAAAGAAGAAAGAAACACGCTTATGAACGCCAATTACTACATAATTTATTAATCGCATTCACTGCCAGAATAGAGCTAACATCAACTAAGTGTAAGAGACATAGATCATTCCGGGGCTCATGCGGATTTATGCCTCTTGCCGAAGCCATTTTGTATCCGCGTGTTTTTTTTGTTTTTTTTTGTTTAGCCAGATGTGACTCTTTGCGTTGAATTATCAATGACTTCAGAAACACACGCTACGACCCAATGTGCCAAAAGACCATCGGGCCGAGTTAGGCCGTCGTTGGCCCGATGGCATTTTGCGCATTGAGAAGGGGTTAATATTATGGATTTTTCATTTTTTCAAAACATCATCAGCGAAATGAAACATCGGTAAATAAACTGTGACATCACTTTCATAATGACATCATACTTACTTGTAATATTTCTTTAAAAATAACAGTTACATCACCCATTACGTCATCCTTTGTTTACATTCTCATGTTACTTTTACATGTTGTCACGCGGCAACATTGACTAAAGAAGGCTAGTAAAACCGGCATACTCCGAAATTGGTGTTGGGTGGTTTATCATATTATTAGGTCCTCAAGTTCTTTGTACTTTCAATTTCTTCTCACAAACAGCTGAGACGCAGCGTTTCTACTCACTTAACGGTACAGTGCCCTGCCCAACCCATGTGTCTCTACTAAAGCCAGAACCAGGACTGTACGAATGCAACATCACCAACCCGAATTTTGACCGAGTCATCGAACACGGAGACTTGTAAGCGTCCCATTTTTGCTTTCCCCACTAAGCAAAGGATATTGGGCCGACGTCCGCCGCAGTGGCCAGCGCACAGTCGTGCCCGGCCCACTGCGGTCGACATCGGCCCGAAAGCCTTCTTTGCTGACTGGATCATCAAAACAGTCAGACATTTACGTTCCTGTGACAAAAGGTCATTTGTACTGAAAGTAACAACCAATAGAAATGTCCAAAGTAACAACCAAAACAGATGTCTTTCAAGTAGGCTTATTTTAGGCACTGGTTAGTTTTGATGCATCTGGCATGTGGGCATTTAAAATTAGTTGATGTGAATGCAGAAACAGATGATTTCTAGCAATGAATAATTAAATCTGTTCTTTTCTGAAAATGTTGGTTGTTTCGGTGGGCATACGGTGATACATATGATCACATTAAGTCAGTTTCTTTTATGTAATAAATATCTTTCAAAATAAATTAATTGTATAACCTGTTCTCACTGGGGGAAGTATGAAGAGTATTTTATTCCTTTTGAAATTAAGTTTTCTGTAACAATCAGTGTTGGTTGTTACGCTGAATATACTCAGTCAATTTAAATCACAAAAACACTGTTCTTAGTGTGATTACCACATTTTACACAAAAAAAGTTCTTCAGCCATCTGTACTTCTGTTATCTAAAGAAAACAACTGAAGAACTTTGTCCTGTCACTCAGTAGAGAAATTTTTTTTTTTGTCACACTGGACATACTATTGGACATTTACATGCAAATCATCTATAGATTAGTCAATTTTGATAAAAAGGAATCTCTGTGAGAAATGTGAGTGTTCCAACAACAATGTCTTCATAACGGAATCGCAAAAAGTACTAATTTTCTGTTGTAGTGCGGTTTCCTTGACTAAAAAATATGTCGGTTGTTACTCGAACGACGTTTCGTCACAGGCTCACATGTATTCCAGTACTGATTGTGCCTGTGCTACACAAGTGGACGTGCTTCGCGAGGGACACCATAAGTACGCCGGGCATCTCATTTGAATAGGAGCGTACTTGTGGGGTACTCCCGAGCGAGTCCATCAGGGATACACGCCCGCAGACAGTTCGGGAAGTATTTCGGTGCCTGTCACAGCTTTATTGTGCCTGGAAGGGGGATAATAGGATTCATTTTAACTCATTGGAGACGTACCGTATACGGATACGCGGCTATTCGCCGCGTATCCGTATACGGCATGTCTCCAATGATTTAATCATCATATTTTTTCTTCTCATTAATAAGTACAAAATAGTGTCTGCTCTGTGTGTTGTTGTTTGTTTTGTTTTGTTTTCAGATAAAATAATGAAATTTAATGCAGATAGAAACGTTTGACTATTTTCAAGATTTACGATGCATTTCCTGTAGTGTGCACACGCCAGAAAATAGAAGTTGTTCGAAAGCTAGAAGCATGGTTCAAATTGTCATATTGTACCTGTTTGGCGGAAATCAGTGTACCAACAGTCCGGATAAACGTGTGATATAAGGATTAACAGACCGGACAACATGTGATCTCACATGTTTCACCTGGTCGTTAATCATTTTCATTTTTATTCATTTTTCATTTTTCATTTTGCTAACTTTATTGTCCCCATGATTAAAATTCTGCACTGGCGCTTCACCACTGTGCCATGCCATTCCGACCTACATGTGTATTTATAGTTTTATTTTCATTTTTAATTCACCGTTTCTAAGGTAAGGGAAAATAATCCTATTCCCTTGGCAATACATGAGTCTGAATCTGAAACATTTTTCCCCCGACCTTTTTCTCTGTAATTAACCAGAATAAATTCAAAGCCGCATTTTTCAAATTTTGGAAGTGTCACCTGTGCTATGTAATTCAAGGGTAGGGCCAAATTAGCTTGGCGCCTAATGGCGCCAAGCTAATCTGACACTACCCTTGAATTATCATGACCGATCCATCGCCTGCTGTAGTGCGTCGGGGCTAAACGGGACAAAGTAAAAAGGAATTATTTTTTTCTTTCAATAACTGAGAGTCCTGTTACTTCTTCAGCCTGAAAGTGACGTACGTGACGCAAGGAGGGGGGTTCAGAGAACTATTGGTTCTGAACAGTTGGCACGACAGACCCATCGAAAACCAGACGTTCACAGGAGGTACCAAAAACCTGTCCGTTGAGTTCAGGTTTGACTTCGAAGCTCCCCACCACAGCTGCGAGAAAAAAAGCGTGCCATAGAACAGAATCCATCCTCAAGGTTCCTGAAATTACCAAGGTTAGTTACATCCTCAGTGATATCCGGTTTTGTTTTGTGTGTCGGAGCCGCTCGGCGAGTGCGCCGTAAGTGCTGTTTAGTGCGCAAAAGGTTATCGGGCGGAAAATAACCCAACAGAGAAAGAAACACGCGTAGAAAAGACAGCTGCAAGACAATTCTTGTACATATTTTATTAATTTAATAATACCCTATTTTTCAAAATAGACAAAGGCACAAACACAGAATTCAGTCGGTCATTATCTTGTATGTTTTCACTTTGCTTCCTCGCTGACAAGATAAGCAGCAAATGAATCGTATATTTGCTTGTTTGTCTATTTTAGAAATATTATTGAATTGTGCTGCAACTGTCTTTTCTTATTTTGTCTTCGAAACACTAATCAGTTGTGTTGTAACTGACCTTTTCTAAGCGTGTTTCTTTCTCCGTTGGTTTCTTCACTGCATTTTGCATGTTTTGGCAGTCACATTTATGGTCTGGATTTCGTTTCGGGCCGAAGTCGGCCGAAGTCGGCCCGCGCACGACTGTGCGCGGACCCACCGCAGCCAACTTCTGTCCGATGACCTTTGGATACTGGGACTGGACAAAATAAACAAAGAGGAACACATGAAAGATAGAAATAAAAAATAAATAAAAAGAGCGAAGTAAAAGAATATTCCTTGCCTTTTACAGAATTGTTCCCTAGATGGACTTGACATGGAAGCACATATGCCTAGATAACTTCAAGCTTACTATTTTTAGGTCTGAATAAATTCTTTCAATTTTTGTATTCAGAATTTGTCTGATTGTTGGCGCCAAACTGCAATCCTGCTTTCAGCATAGAGGTTATCCCTAAATAAAATAGGTAAATTAAAACATTACACGAATTTCAAACGTTCATGGATTCGTCCAACCCGTTCCATCTGCAAGTTAAGCGAATATTCTCATGAGCCCTTGCAGAATGTACATCTTTTGCCGCACTTTGAGTTATTCACTCTTCGCTACCAGTCATCACGGATTTCTCTTCTGGAACCGCTGCACGCTGACTGTAAAGAACACAAATAAAATCGGAACACACTCAGGCGTAAAATACACTACGATGACGACACTTTATTTTCCAAAGACAAATGATATAGGTTAAAAAAAAACTCAATCATGTCCTTGATAAATCTATTATCAAATATAACACAACAATGAGGTAACAGTAGGACTAGCTGTAATTGCTACGGGGACGAACGACACAGTGGCCGGGACGGTAAAAAAGAAGTGATCTTTTCAGGTCTTAATACTACGGAAAGGGTCTCTGGCATGATTCCTATTTAGGACTAACTCCTGTTTCTGATTTTTTTAGACGTCTCCGCTGAGGATTTCCTGGACTGGCTGGCAGGATGACGACTCTGGGGTGTACCGTTACGCCATGGAGGTGTTCAAGATGACCAAGGGTCCAGACGGGGACCTGGAGATCAAACCCACCGAGGCACTAAACCCGCTCATCATCAGAGAGGTATGCGTGTCTGTCTGGTTAGTCGATTGCTTGATGATGGATTGATGTGTGGGTGGGTGGGTGGCTGGATTGGTTGGATAGTTGTTGCTTGCTTGGCGATGTACTGATTAGTTGATTGATTGATGGGTCGTTGGATTGATTTGGTTGGTTGGTTGGTTGGTTGGTTGGTTGGCTGTTTGGTTGATTGATTGATTGATTGATTGATTGATTGATTGATTGATTGATTGATTAGTTGATTAATTGAAAAGTGGTTGGATTGATTGATTGATTGATTGATTGATTGATTGATTGATTGATTGATTGATTGGTTGATTGATTGATTGATTGATTGATTGATTGATTGATTGATTGATTGATTGATTGATTGATTGATTGATTGATTGATTGATTGATTGATTGATTGATTGATTGGCTGGCTGGCTGGCTGGCTGGCTGACTGGCTGATGGATGGATGGATGGATGGATGGATGGATGGATGGGTGGATGGATGGATGGATGGATGGATGGATGGTCGGTTGTTTGGTTGGCTGTTTTATTGGTTGGTTGGTTTGGGTTGGTTTGGTTTGGTTTGGTTAAATGCTTGTTTGATGGAAAGGTGGGCGGAATGATTTTTTTTATTTCAAGAAGAAGAGAAGAAGAAGGAGAGAGAAAAAGGAAAGAAAGAAAAATGACGAAGAATGAACAAAGAAAATAATTAATTTATTTATTGATTGATTTATTTGGTATTTATTTAATTCATTAATAAATTAATAATAAATTAATTAATTCAAAAGGAAAGAAAGAAATGAAAACCACAGAAAATCACTGGACGCACAGACACAAAACGGTATGAAATCGTGCATGCGCGTTGATTTTGACAACGAACTATCTCAATTTCAAGGTTTATGCATCCAACCTGACCGACCAGCAGTACGAACCCCCAGAGCCTGGCATGTACTCTGTCCTGCTTGAAGTTGCCGACCTCGCCAACAACACCAAGTACGCACGCCGTCTCTGTCTCTATGACCCCAAGTCGGCCATCACCAATGACCCCGACAATAACCTTTTCGTGCGGTCAGCAAGCAAAGCGGCCAACTATTCCTACCAGAGCGACAAGGCCGCCCCCATTTTGGTCACGTGGGACAAGCACTTTCGGAACGCTTTTCACGAGGACAACAACCTGCTGGGTGAGTGTTATTGAATGTGGCCGCGATGGTCGTATTTTAAATCATCAATAATGCCTAATTGTCCGTTTATAACTTTAAATTAACACATTCGATACTTGCAGAATTCGGGTACGCGGCTTACAGCCGCGTATCCAAATGCTGCACGCATCTAACGAGTTAAAAGGCGGCGACCCATAAACATAAATCCGATACGAACCCGACCCGAATCCAAAGCTGGTCCGAAACAGAAAGGTTCTTTCAAGTCCTTTTCATGTTTGTGTGTTTCCATTTGCCCGATGCGAAAAGGAATTCGCATCCAGTTTCGAAAGTAAATGACGTAATTTTTATGTAAACTTGCATCACCGCATCGGGTTCGGATCGTATTCGTATCGGATTCGTGCTTATTGAACCGTAGCTTTATCCTGACGGTTTTCGGTGGATACATCGTTATTTAAAGTAACACTTGACGGAAATTGTCAGCAAACACATTTTTGTAGAGTCCGTCAGACGTAATAGCCTCACCTATCTGGTTTGTGAGTAAAGTACTTTGCAGAAGGGGACTTGTCAAACCTGCGCGTTCTTATATTTAAAGCTACGGTTCGGTAAGCACGAAACCGATACGAATACGATCCAAACCCGATACGGTGAAGCAATTTTCCTTCAAAAGTTACGTCATGTTCGTTTGAAGTCGAATGCGAATTCGTGTCCGCATCGGGCATATATGGATACACACAAATGTAAAAAGGACTTGCACGAACTTTCCTGTTTCGGGCTCGCATGAGATTCGGATTGAATTCGCTCTTAAAGAAGGGTAGATTAACCTATTTACAATAATTGTATTCACACAACTTAACCCCGTCCTTGTCACTGTACGTACATTTCGTTTCTGAAATGTGTGTTCACCGAAAAACTAAGGAACATGGACATAAAGCAGTTTCAGCAAGAGGTATAGATCCTCATGAGCCCCCGCAGTCGCGAGTTGCGGAGATGTGTGGGGAGGGGATGGGGGTGGGGCGGGAGCTTATGTGTATCTTTGCCTCTCGCTGTTGGATCGAGCGATTGCGCAGACAACAACAGCAATGACAAGATTGAAGACCATATGGAAGGAAAAAAACATCACACTCTGCTCCAAGATCAGACTGTGCTCCTTAGTCATCTCAGTGTTCTTGTATGCCTCCGAGTCATGAACCCTCACAGCAGACCTTGAAAGGAGGATACAAGCCACTGAAATGAGATGTTTTCAAAGGCTGCTTGGCATTTCATACAAAGATCAGATCACGAAGGAGGAAGTGGGAAGCAGAATCAGTCAAGCCATCGGGCCCTATAAAGACCTATTAGCCATTGTGAAAAAATGCAAACTGAAGTGGTATGGGCATGTCACGCTTTCAACAGTGCTTGCCAAAACAATCCTGCAGGGCACTGTACAAGGAGAACGAAGGAGAGGATGACAGAGGAGAAGATGGGAGGACAATATCTCAGAGTGGACAGGAGTGAAGCTGGGCGATACGATAAGAATGGCAGAGAACAGTGTGGAATGGAGGAAGCTGGTTGCCGAGTCATCAGTGGTGCCCCAACGGTTGTCAAGACTACGGGATATAGATAGATAGATAGTTGGATCGTATTCCCTTTTTTCTCGGCGGTGAAGAGGTTAAAGAGATCTGGTCCACAACACAGTGGTTGCTAAAATCCAACAATACAAAATGGTTACCATTGTTGACTCGCTTCAGCTAATAATTTTCTACCCTTCTCTTCGCATTCCATCTGAGCAGGCTCTCGTACCAGAGGTTTTGTACTGTCATGTGCGGGTAACGGAAGGAACTCTCCTGTGTACAAAAGAGAGGAAGAGCTGAAAAGTCTTTCGTTTTACGCCAATCAAACTTCGTAATTTAAAAGTTACTCCTTTTTCGAGTGTTATTGTAAGACACACTAAGCACAAAATCCAGACCAAAAGTGCGATCTCTGTTGGCTCATTCTGCCCGCGACACATCACAGCAAGATATGGCTCTTCCATGGTAGCACAACTAAAATGTGTTAAGTCCCAATATAAGACATTCTCCCTCATTCACTGCATTTAAATCTGCCCTTAAGACCCACCTGTTCGATACCCCAATGTAGCTTAGTTCTTTGTGAGTATGTGCCTCTGTGTGTGTGTGTGTGTGTGTGTGTGTGTGTGTGTGTGTGCGTGTGTATTGCAGAATCCTTTGTTTCTCTAGCTTTATGACCCTCTCCACCCCCACCCTTTATTAAAGTAAAGCACTTAGAGCTTATTTTAGGATAAGCGCTATATAAGTAGCCATTATTATTATTATTATTATTATTACTACTACTACTATCTAGGTAAACGCATGAATCACAGAGGTAGCAATTTTAAGGCTATTGAAGTATCCCTTCACCGCCAGTGGTACGAATACTTTGATTTTGAAATTATTATTCATGTATCCTTCAAGAAACGTGGATACAAAGTGTTTTCAGCAAGAGGTATAGATCCTCATGAGCCCCCACAATTGCGGGGGCTCATGAGGATCTATACCTCTTGCAGTTGGGTGATATTCAAATTTTGCGCCAGCGAAGGTTTGAAAATCTTAATGTACTGCTTGAGTTTTACATCGCAGTGAAGTATGTGACTTAATGTACATCACAGTGAAGTATGTGACTTAATGTACATCACAGTGAAGTATGTGACTTAATGTACATCACAGTGAAGTATGGGATACAATTGTCCATGAATGACAGTGTTTGCGTGCGTGTGTCTGTATGTGCGTTCGAGCGTGAGCGCGTATGATCATGTACAAGGTTATCATATTTGCACCTATGTTTATTATTTTCATATGTTCTTATGCGTGTTTTAATGTCGAAGCCGAAGGAAATTTTCAATCTTATGTTCAATAAAGTGCATTGTATTGTCACGTATTATATTGTCCTGAGTTGTATTGTATTTTATTGTATTGTATTGTATTGTATTGTATTGTATTGTATTGTATTGTATTGTATTGGATTGGATTGGATTGGATTTATTTTACAGGACCAGTGCGGCCCTACCCACCGTCGCTGGAAGACCACAAGAAGAGTATCCCACAAACCACCGAGCTGGAGGATCTGCAGGGGGAGATTACTATTAATGGTGTCCGCAACGCCAGGGGGATCGGTTAGTTGCTGGTGTTGCGCTTATAAGTGATGTGGATCTTAATGAGGCCGATGAAAAATGTACCCATAGGCTCTCGTTGATTATAGGAGAATTGTTCACCACTGATGTCAGACAGTTGGAATAATGTTCGCTGAAGCTCGCATTCCGGCGCCCGCCGAATTCAACCTTTTGCCTGTCGGTAGCGGATTTTGTCAGGATGATTCCTGCAGGATGTCAGGATGTTGTTATTCCTGCAGAAATCATCGCGACAAAAGCCGCCACCCACTGCTAAACGTTTACGAACATACACGGTGAACAAATTCCCCGACAAATCCTCTCGAGCCTTATTGCCTATTGCCATAGTACTGTTTATACAACTCACACACCCCACCCCCGCCATGTGATACAAGGCCTTCTCAACTCACGCTGGTGATAAAGCCTCTGCTGCCTCCGCGTCACTATTGGCCGTTTCCTTGTGTAACTGAAACGGAGTTAGGTAAGCAGCGACTTGTCCACATGCAAGGCATTATGGTACGGCACCCATCCGCAGAAAAAGTTATCCCATTCAGCCCTGACGCACTACAGCAGGAGATGGGTCGACCATGATAATTCAAGGGTAGTGCCAGATTAGCTTGGCGCCTGTCGGCGCCAAGCTAATCTGGCACTACCCTTGAATTATCATGGTCGATCCATCTCCTGCAACAGGTGCCTAGTCTTTAGATGACGCCTCCACATTTTGGGAAATACGTGCGTCGGGCTGAATGAGTTATATCGATTCAAGATAAGGGTATGTCGACAGGACTATGCCTGTGCACGTAGCGGAAGTTCGGACTACGTCCCGTACGACCCTCTAGGCTGCAATGTATGCTTGGATCAGACAAATTATAAGTTAATATTGCTCATGTTAAGCATCATCTAGCTGCAAATAAATTGGCGCACCTGCACCTAGTTGCAGAGGTAAATGTGTGTCCGCAAACTGTCATAATTTAATGAAATCGGCGAGATTTCAGTGTGCAAAATTTGATCGATCGCGTGTCCGATTCGTCAGGCCAGATTATGTTGCTTAGCTGCGTCTACACTGCACTAAATACTCGTGTCAATCTTGTGGGTTGTACAAATGACAATAATTGGTTAGGTTAGGGAATTTTAGTGTCCTTCGAAATGAAAAAAAGATTATTTGATGTTGGGACTACGCTGTGCAAAAGACGATCTCGGTAGTTTAGAAATGGTCTACGGTGCGAAAGACTTGGAACTACATTGTGCACACGACAGAAACAGGAAACATATCTTGTTTGAAGAACTTACAGTGCAACTAGTAGGTATGACATTTCCAAATGCCAAAACTATAATTTACATTTGAAGTAAAGCAAATATGATATTTATGTGAATAGTGTGTATTATGTAAAATAAATTATATTTGCAAAACAATAAAGTCGTTATAAACATAAAGATGTGACCAGCTGTTCTGCGGCAATTTTTTTATGTTGAACTGATGTATGACGATTCAATGCCTCAAACTATGGTGGGAATCTATTGTATTTACGTCTGGATAAAAAGGTACGATTTGTCTGTAACAGGACTGACAGTCTCGTAACACAACTGAGAGTCTCATAACAAGACTGACAGTCATCTTGTCAGTCGTGTTGCAATTTACATCTGGTTCAATACATCACAATAAAGATACATAATATCTTGTTGTTTCACAGCTTGCAAGTTGTTCAGCTTAATTTACATCCTATTTAGGTAAAGTTTGCAACGTGATCATTAGGTAACACAGAATGAGCATACCCGCAGCTCTTCGTGTCTTTGGTAACACAATTAACATCAACTGTTATCTGTGTTACCATAGTTACTTAAGGCTAAAAAAACAAGCAAGGTTTGTAAATCCAAATCTATTTCTTCTTCGTCTTCATCTTCTTTTTGTGGGAATATTCAGCCCGGATTGAAGTGGTCCACAATGCACTTCTTGGCTCATCTGCGATAGCAAAGGTAAGTCTATGAAATGGGCCAGTGGTCGTCCGTCCGTCGTAAACTTTAACAAGAGTATTTTCCATTCAAGACACAGACTTCAAACGCGGCCCAGGCCAGACCTTTCTAAACGTACTAATTTTAGTGACCTCTCTCAAAGGTCACGGTCACAGGGGATCAGAAAATACGTCAAAACTAGCAATATTTTGACAAAAGACCTTTTATTCCTCAAATACTATTCACAACCCGAAGCCCAAATTTAGTACAAAGATACCTGGTAAGATCTTCCTATGCATACTAATTTGGATGATCAAATCGGGAAGGTTAAGGTAAAAGAGATCAAGAAATAGGTATGTCAATTGATATGTGGATTCATATAAAAATGTTTCCAACAAATTTGGAATAAAGTGATTTTCAGACTGACTTTCTGTCGACTGAAATTTCGTGCAAATTTGAAAAACAGTCATATAATTCAAGGGGGACCTAAATAGGAGTTAGCCAATGAACACCCATAAGTAACATAAGCCATTGCATGCAGCTGACATTGACTTGGGTGTAACGTATGTTGTGTTTGTTGTTTCCACACATGTTCGTGTTGATCTGCCTCATATAAAATAGTGAACATTCCAACCGGTCTCTTTTTTTTTTTTTTAGCAAAGCAAAACGCATTCTGTCATAACAGACACTTTTCCTTTGCCTCTATCATACTTCTTTTTCCGGCATGTATCTTAAGTTTACCTTTTAATGGAATTTCAACTAGCTTATTGACATTATTTTGCTGTATATTAAAATCAGACAGCTACATAATGAATAAGTATAACAATTCAACGTAGGTTGGGGAGGGGGGGGGCAGCAACTTTTGCACAGTGTCGTCCCAAATTCTTTACACGGTAGGCCATCTCGGCGAGACCGCGACCATCCCTGCACATCGTAGTCCCTACATCAGGCACCCTTTTCAGCTCTAAAGAGACTAAAATTCCCCTAATTTAAACACAGAATACCACTTGTACAACCCGCAAGAATGTAGGCAACGTATTATAGTGTAGTGTGGACGCTGTCTTGCAGCAGAATCTGTTCCAACGAATTGGACACGATGAACAACATCGATAGTTTGTCAGATACGAGCATAAGTTGCAGCGTAGTGGGTCTTTGGGGAAGTAGTCCCGCCTTCCACACCGTAGTTCTGTCTACATACCCTGAATACGTCGTTGTACATATTAACTGTAGTATGCTTGACCTCCCGCTACGCAAAAAAATAAATCATCGGTATTCAGTTCGAATGGCAAAATAAACTCTCAGTTTATCATGCGAACGGATCACTGATGACATATTTTGCGTGGCGGGAGGTCAAACATAATCTAATTTATTTATAATTACAACTACTTTATGAAGGAGATCTTATCTTCAATCGACATGTATTCCCCTTCGGCTGGGTGCGGTGCGCTGCTTACCTGACTCCGTCTCAGTGACTGGGGGCTATATGTGGCAGCGCAAATTATATGGCTCATTAGTGCGGCTTAGGCAGCACAAACATTATCACCACATGTGAATAGACATGGCCGTATATCGTTTGGCGGGACAAAATTCCCGTGAGCTGTATTAGTGATCAGAGTGTATGGCATGAGAGGATTATCGGGGAAGGTCTTCACCGAGTATATTATGTATAGTTTATTTTGTCTGCGGAACGGTAGGTCAATTAGCTTAATTTAATTTCTTTATTGACTTTTTCCAGTAATGTTTCGCGTGGCTTACACTAAGGACCACGATGGCGGGCTGAAGCAGCTCGACCAGCCGCCGGGCCCCTGGAAGGACCTCGATCTGGTGACAGACTTCAAAGTGCCCTTGATCCCGAGCGAAGGAGACACGGTGACAATCTGGGTCAAAGCCACGGACGCCATGGGCAACGAGAAAGGGGAGAGAACCAAAGTGACCTTCGACTCGACGCCTCCAAATGTGCAGGACCCAGTGTTCAAAATGAACAACATTGTTCCTGGTATTTCGTTCAGTTCCACGTAAGCGATGGATTTTTAATCTTTTTTTTTTAGCCTTGACAGTTTAACCCTTTGGGTGTCGGTAGAGATTTATAGGAATCACCTCGACCAAAATCTCTACCGACACCTAAAGGGTTCAAAGGGGACCTGAAGGCAATTCAGCTGTTCACTTTTACTGCCTGGTTGTGTGTGGATAGACACAGCCAAACTCGATACACCTGACTAGGGGCATTCAGCAATCTCATTATGCACGTGTATCAATCATGTCGAAAGAGGCACACTTATGTTTAAATAAGATCCATCTCATTCCAACAGAATTGTACTTGTGGCGCACTTTGCATCTCAGTTGAACAGAATTATAATTATAGCGTACTTCCCGGAGTGAGTCTATGTGGGTCTGTTACTCCCGCAGTCGGTGCGGGTGTGCACAAAGAACGACAGCTGGTCAAACAGAAAACATTATTATAATTATGTTGTTGAAAGTTAATAATCCAATTTACAAAAATATCGAGAGGACCTGATAAAACCTTCTCGGATTTTTTTAGGCCATCTTGACATGTTCATAAATAGTGATATATCGGACTCCTAAATCACAGTAACATAATTATGCATTGCTCTGAAGGGAATATTATGTTATTATGTTGAGCCACATTTTGCTTGATATAGTGCTGATAACCGGCAGATATGATTACGAGACCTGGATCAAAATGTCCGTGTCGTTAGACGAGGACATTATTTTTTATTCGGATCAGGTAATCACATCTGTTAGTTATCGGCACAATATCAAGGAAAATTTGGCTCAGTATATTTGATGTACCCAGTCCAAAACAAACAAACAACTTTAGCTCGCGTCCTTCAGTTTGCGGCTGATTGCGGTGTTAGGACAAAACATGTGATTGGCAGACGACTGCGCTTCGAACTATCGACTGAGCGCGCAGATTTCGTCTATGAAAAAAAATCAGTGTTTTCTACTCGCAATTAGATCACGGATAATGACGGAAATTACCAGCAGGTTTGTGTATTTTGCCTTTTTCTCGAGTTGTCGCCTATGATATCGCTAGCGGGAGTCTTGTTGATTTCGCTCGTGCAACAATTCGTTTCGCACGTTTGCTGGCGTCTGCTCTCCGTTCGTGCGTGTGTATATGGGAAAAAAATTTTGAGCATACGTTCTCTAAGAAGCATTTCATCACAATTGCATAAAAGGAACTCGCTGATGTTGCAGTTTGAGAATATTTCGCGTTCTCGTTTGGACAAATGCAACTACCAAGAATGAATTTGTTGGGCCTGCAAAGGCTTTTCGGAAGGAAAATATCTCAAGCAAATTCATGAATATTAATTTTCTTGTTATACAATATATCAATAAATGTGTCAAAGAAGGGAAAACTTTATGGAGTGGGTACGTAAAACAGTAGCATGAGTGAGCTTCGCCATTCATTTAACAACTCCGCGCAATACCGCAAGCACAAATCGTTTTTTCAGCTTTTAGTCAGTATGTTAGATATTAAGCGATTTAATTTTATAATTTTGTCCAAGAAAAAACTATATCATTTTGATCATTTCAATCTTGAAAAGTCCACTTTGTTTTTAACTCATTCGAGACGTTCCGCCTCCGGATACGCGGTTTATGCCGCGTATCAGGAGGCGGCACGTCTCGAATGAGTTAAACAGACTATGGCTAGAAAGTCGAACTGATATCGGACGGGGGAAGCCAAGCTAATCTGGCACTGCCCTTGAATTATCATGGTCGATCCGTCTTTTGCAATTGGTGCATGGTCATTAGATGACGCCTCCAAAATTTGGGAAATACGGCCGTCGGGCTCAATGAGTTAATAGTTTCCGAAATGAGCAATATATATTTTCTTCCTGTCCATGGACAGGTTTGAGATCATCGTCAACGATGACCAGTCTGGCATAGCCTACATTCAATGGACCTTCCAACGACAAAACGGGACCATTATCCACCAGGAAAAAGTACCTGGAAAAAGGGCCACCAAAGAGGTGAGAGCACAAAACGACTTGGTACGCAAAGGCCATCCGGCCGACGTCGGCCTCAGTGTACCTGCGCGCGAATGTGTGCGGGCTCACTGCGGCCAACTTCGGCCTTATAGCCTTTTACGTGCTGGGGAAGAACCTGATAAAAGTCTAGCTCCCTTGACGATCACACAGGAAGACGAAACACACACGCGTTTATCTATCCTGACTATTGCTTCTTTGTGAGCAATGCTTACTGAGAGGTTAAGAGTTGCTGATCTACCTCGCACAGGTTTCCTCGCCCTGTTATTGACAAGGAAACAAACTTGTTTAGGTTTCTTTATGATGTGGTACATGAGTGATATCACACACTGAGTGCTTAAAGTGATCTGCATGCTTCAAGGCTCGGCTTTGATGACTAAACTTTGTTGGTAAAGCGGCTTCTAAAAGGCGGGAAACTGCTGGAAACAGCCGTGTATTGTGGTATTTCATTACAGCCTAAGTACATTTGAACACCACAGGGACTTATTTCCCTCCAGACAACGTGACACCTGAACACTGTATAAAAACCTAGTTCATCACGACGCGTAATCATCCTCGTCTAAAAATAGATTAGCAGCAGACGACACAGATACGGTGATGGTTTCGACTACTACAGACATGCGCATTGAATACAAATATGGCATCACAGTGATTCTGTCAAGCAGACGCTTCTTTGGCGGTGTACCTTCAAAAGTGATTGTACAACTAGAATGACATTTCTTGCAAGGAATCAGCTTGGTGATTGATACAGAGCCTAGCAAACGGAATTTATTAGTAGCGTCAGAGATTTGAAATACTGCACCAGATTGACAGGGCTGGTGTGAGATGATTGCCAAGTCAGGAGGCAAGACCGATTCCAGGAGAGGAGAAAAATCAAGTTTCTGGCCGGAGAGACTGTAAGACCGACGCAGAGATGAAAAACAAGGCTACATTTCGACTTGTAAGTAGCATTCCGAACATTTTATATGACCTGTTTACGCTACGTCGTCGTTTATGTTATCTTGATTCGACACATTAAACGCTCGTGTGTTGAGTCGAGATTACATCAGAATTGAACTGGCAGGAGACGTGCAGTGAACCACAGGTGTTCGTACACACTACAAATGTGTCACAGTAATGACAGTATACACAGGAGGCGTGATGCTGAAAAGTTACCGGCTGTGTGCTGGCAGTTGAGCGCCTGTGAGTAGGCCTCCACAAACGCTTTCTAGTACGGTACGAGGTATGTAACAGCATTCAGTAACCACAGTAACCTTTCAGCAAATGGAGACTGGTCGGTTTCAGGAGATACAGTTTATTCTTGTTCAGAAGTTTTCACGGTTTACAATTCTGAGCATGCCGTTTATTGATCGCATTGTGTGTGTGTGTGTGTGTGTGTGTGTGTGTGTGTGTGTGTGTGTGTGTGTGTGTGTGTGTGTGTGTGTGAAGTTGTAGGTCTGGATGTGTATAGGTGACAATGTCGCATTATTTTCTTTCAGATATATTTCGCCAATGACCTCACAGATATCAGTCTGCCAAGACTCAATACCTGTCAGGTTAGTACTCTCTTTCCCTAATGTGTTTAATGTGTGTAAATGTTACATATGTACCATGAATCCATTTTCATACCAGGAATCTATTTTCAAATGATACTGACAGTTGTGCATTACAGACCTTTTTCAGTGTAGTTGGATGCGAAGTATAATTTCTGTAGTAACAGTGATTATGAATTATAACACAGTAATGTTTTTGCCTGTCTTTTAAATTTTTTATGTGTAGAGTGTTCTGCAGAGAGTACACGAAATGGTACAGGAGGTGCATTGAGCTTACACATTTGGTAGTCACTGTATACTACCACTGTATACTATACAGCTGCATCTATTTCAACTAAGCAAGAAAAATTAGAAGTGTACATGACAGGTTGTACAGTTGATTTAATGTAACCTGATCTCACCTTTTATTCTTTGCTTTCTTTATTTTGAACTTTATGTGCATACAGTCTATACCTGTGTGCACTAGCTTTCTCTGTATCAAAGTGTGTGTGTGTGTCTGTGTGTGCGTGCAATTTTTGTAGCACACA
>BTPG01000002.1:26291794-26339294 GCA_036245525.1 Semisulcospira habei | reverse complement strand
CACAGTAATTGCTGACGTCACCAACATGGCCGGCATTGTCACCTCAAAGAGTTTGACGGTAAGCGATCATCATTTTTTAAACGTCCCGCGCCATCCATTTATACACTTAGCAAACGGAGAATAATTCTTGGGGAACTTAATTTATGCAGCATGCCCGGAAATTCAGGGCCAAGCTAAGTTTTTGTTTAAAAAATAAACTTTCTCGTGAATAGAGTTATTCAATTTGCTTCAATAAATTATGTGTGTAGAAACCAGCTAAACGTTTTCTGCCTGTGGCATTTTTTTACCCTGCACTTCTTATTGCCTAGTGACCTGCGCGCGACCTGTGACGTATATTTTGCTTTATAATTTTAGGCAGCACGGGGCTCCCTTGAATCATTTTGGGCAGTTTTTGAATGGAAGTGATGATGCGATTGGTCACGTGATTTTGGGGTTTCTTAGGCCCAGTCGTGGGTCGATTTGCCAAGGACATTATCTCTGGGTTTATTTCAATGCTTCTCCTGACTTGATTAAAATTGTTCATCTTTTTCACAAGCCATGTCAGGTGCTACACATAACATTAGTGTAGTTACTTCCTTTTAGTGCATGTGGGAACTCTCAAATGTAGTGAACCCTTTGCGTGTCTTCAGCGGTTTTTGTCGCGATGATTAATACAGGAATAACAACCTGACATCCTACAGGAATCATCGCGACAAAAAGCGCTGCCGACACACAAAGGATTAAAGAAATTAAAAACAGAAAACTCTTTGATGTTTTCCACATGTTTCTTTAAAAAGAAATATTATTAAACGAAAGTTGTGTTAGTTCTTTTTGCCCGCCATTGTCAGATTTATACACAAGACGATA
Organism: Semisulcospira habei; assembly: GCA_036245525.1. NCBI lineage: Eukaryota > Metazoa > Mollusca > Gastropoda > Semisulcospiridae > Semisulcospira > Semisulcospira habei. The sequence goes on along the minus strand of BTPG01000002.1, from coordinate 26,338,448 downwards.
TTATTTATTGAAGATATATTTATTTGTATTAATTTGTATTGTCTGTACAAATATGGCTTTAAATGTGTATTGGTTGTTCTTGTTTTGTTTTTTCCAGAAATCCAACCTGACAATGTTAAACGGGACAGAAGCATGTAAGTTTAGACTTTCTGATACTCGACCCTGATGTAGTCTTCCAGGGGTCGATTCGGGAGGGGGGAATGTGGGGGGGGGGAAGGGGTCCAGGGCTCCGGACTCCCCCCCCCCCCCCCCCCCCCCCCGCCTCCCCCTCGACAAAATTCTTTAAAATTGTATAACAAAGTCCCCTTACCCCACTCCCTCCTCCATGTTTGATTTTTGGGCGAGTTTTAACACACAAGCTTGCCCCTACCCCAGTTGGGGTGTTTGAGCCCCCCCCCCCCCCCCGCCCCTCCCCCTCTTCTTGTTTTTTTTTTTCGGGGGGGGGGGGGGCGAGTTTTGACCACACACGATTTCCCCCCCCCCCCCCCTTCTCGTTGCTTCATATTTTGGCGAGAGGCGAGAGTCTTCACACACACACACACACACACACACACACACACACACACACATGGAGACAAAAGCCTCAGAGTGGGTTACCTTCCATTCTATGTCAAAATGGGTTCCCATATTTCTATTTATTCTAGGGCTCTGGAGTTGATGCGAATGTTTAGAACTCACCTTATAACTAAGCTCTACAACTTAAAATAAAATAGACATTTTCTAGAAACAGAGCCACTGGATGGAGAAAAAAAATTGGTTTCTACCAATAAAGTGGGTGCCTCTCAAACAAAAACTGGCATTACAGTGAAAATTGGTGTCCTCTTCAAATCATTCATTTTAGCATGGACTATTTTAATAAAAAATAATTAGGCGTCTGTAATAAGGTAAAGTTCACGGAATAAGTGATGCTTCTCTTCCACATTTATTTGATTGTTGTCATTCTTTTTTCAACTTAATGTGTGTTTCTTTTTCTTTTTCTTTTTTTTTTTCTTTTTTTTTTTCCTGCATTAAAATTGTCAAGCACAATGACAGAACACGCAGTGAACAAAATACCTCACTAAACATACCTCTGTTTGATTTTATTATGATTGTTTGGGTGGGGTTGTAGGGTGGGGGAGGGTGGGCGGGGGGGGGGGGGGGTCATCACTTTGGGCTTTATATAGCTGTTGAATGCTCTCTTATGAATGAAAGATTTTCATTATCAGTGGAATCAGTAGGTCATGTCAGAGGCGCGAACCGAGTTGCACGTTGAACCACTCACAAATACACATTTGGAGTGCACCAGATGGATCCATTTGGCCAAGTCCCACATTCCACACTATAGGACAGCTAAGACTGAGAAGCAATCACGGCGTTTATGGCGCGGTACAAGGTTTAAAACTAAGAAACTGTTGTTTTTAGAAGCGTGTCGAGCAACAGTTTTGATTAAAACTGTTTTAAAACCTCTTTAATCTCAACTTTTGTTAATGTTAAAAGTGTTTTAATTTACAGGCGTGTCGGAACTGTTATGCATCTATTCCAACGTAATAGTGCTGGATATTTTTCCCATTGTCGCCTTCTTTCTTCGCTCAGCACTCGACTTTCCAGTCCTTCCCTCAAACGGGCTGCATTCACACAAACAATACTTTACTATTACAACCTTTGGCAGCATTAGGGTTTTTTTCTCTGACCTAGCATTACATCGGAAAATGGTCCATCCAAGCCTGCACTCTTCATACTGTGCACTAAACGACCGACTGCAGCAGACGACGCATGTAACAACACTGACTGTGTGACGTCATTTGTATTCAATCAATTTGTGCATACAATCTGACAGGAGTTGCAGTCGAAACGAAAGCATAACACCAACAAACCCACAAACAAAGCAACAGGTTGAACCAAAAGGTCGGGAAGGACACAAGACAACAGCAGCCTCACCCAAAGTCTATACGTCCTCTCTCACACTGCGCACTCATACAATCACTTCACTTCACAGCAACCGGCGCACGAATATTATTATAGGCTAAATCGCTGGCGAACGAATACATGGCTCTTAAATTTGTCACTAGACATGACCTCCCTCCACATCACCCCGGAAGTACAACACAACTCAACACCTTTTTAACAAAACAACCACACCCTCAAATAACAAACCTAATTTTGTAACAACATAAACAATTTACTCCCTCAAACAACTAAAATACCCCCCCCCCCCCACCTACCCAACCACCCCCACCCTTCCTTTCGTATCTCTCCGTTTCACTTCGGCTCACCGACGCAGTCGACCCATATCAGCTATTAAGTTATTTATAGCTGAGTAGGGTGATGTCACACATACGCCCATTTTAGGGTTTTGCACACACACACACACACACACACACACACACACACACACACACACACACACACACACACACACACACACACACACTGCTGGGACAAGTTCAAACACACTAGAGGCGTGTCTGTTAAGCACAAAAGTGCATGTGTTAACACCAAAATGAGAAAAACTGATTTTTTTTTTAATTTGTTATGAATCTTTACCGCAAGACAATGCAGAAACAACCCTCAGAAAAAAATGGGTGGCTGACTTGGGCACCCAGAATTTTACACATACCCATTTTCCATAAGGATGGTAAAGACAGTCACCCATTTTAGGTCTTTTGTGCACACACACACACACACACACGCACACACACACACACACACACACACACACACACACACACGCACACACACGTCTTCTCCCTCTACCCCTCCCCCCCCCCCCCAACCCTCTCCCGTTCTTTATTTTTTCGGCCACTGGCAGAAAGTTTAGCGTCGGGGAGGCCTTTTGTATCAGGTTGAAGTCGCAGAACAAAATGTTGCCCCCCCCCCCCCCCCCCCCCCACTCCAGGTAACAGATCCGCCCATGTCTTCCGACTATTTATATGGTTTAAAAAATAAAAAGAAACATCAAGGTGGAAGACTGTCGGCTTCACTAGAGTTGCGTATCATTAACTCATTCTGCCCGCGACACACCGCAGAAAAATATGGCTCGACCATGATAGTTCAAGGGTGGTGGCAGAATAGCTTGGCGCCTATAGACGCCAAGCGAATCTGCCACCACCCTTATACTATCATGGTCGATCTGTCTCCTGAATTGTAATGCAGACCTCAGAGGATTACTCCAATGTGTGGGCGTTTCGTACCTCGGGTACAATAAGTTGGGATATGTGTACGTTTGCTAAAATTGCCTTTCTATATCTACAGCGCTACGATCGCTACCACTGTGTGTCGATAGCACTACGGTCACTAGGACGCTGAGTCGCTATCGCAACTTAACGCTAATTTGTAGGGTCTCACGGTCTTAGTGCTGTCGTACTTGTTGCTGCACCGTAAGTGCTATCGACGGGTATAGTTCTAGCGGCCGTAGTTCTTCCGACACGTAGTGCTCGTGATACGTAATGTTAGTGGGATTCTGCCATCTTAACCCCTTGACTGCTACTGACGATACCGCTCCGCGGTATCGACAGTAGCAGTTAAGGGTTAACCCTCTGCCTTAGAGCTTTTGTTGAAAATGTAAACTGTATCCCGGCAGTGAAGGAGTTCAGTGCTGAAGCTGCAGCATGGTGGCAAGAACGACAGTGGTGGTTCAGGGGTATAGTTAGTGTCTGGTTAGTACGCGACTGAAATTAACCCATTCAATGCCGTGAAAATGTGTGCACCATCCGCCTGCTATTGGCGCATATCCCCATAAGCTCAAAACCCCTATTTTGTTTTGTTTTATTTTATTTTATTTTATTTTTTGTAGTTGTATATTAAAAGTAATTAATTAAGTAAATTTATTTTATTGTGTTTGTTTAACTTATTTTATTTTTTCAGGAGGGGTGGGGGGCGAGTGGGGGGGGGGGTGGTGGGGCATTAGTTGCTCTTTGCGTTAAATAAACAAAGATTTCGTTCACACACTGCGGCCACTGGTCAGTCAAGGAATCAAACAAGAATTTTTTTTCAGATTTCCCACCGCAGAATATCAAGGTCATCAGCATCACCGACACAGGCGTGACCTTGACCTGGGACTTTCCGCCATCTTGCTTCAAGCGCGAGGAACTGTGGGTGATCGTCGGCGATAAGCAACTTAAAGTGCACAAAGACGCCAACCAGTTCGATCTGTCCGGTCTGGACTCCAAGACATCCTACGTCATCTACATGCAGACGGTGTACGAGGGAGGAGTGAGAAGCGACAACCAGCCCCTCGTCTTCTTTACAGGTTAATGGTTTAACTCATTCAACCCTGAAACACTGCAAAAAGTAATCGCCTTAACGATGATAGTTAAAGCGTACGTATTGCGAGGTTTAAACTCATTATGCCCCAGGACCGAAATTCCCCGATTTTGAAGGACTGTATGACAATTCTAGAGACAGACCGAGCATGATAGTTCAAGGGTGGTGCCAGAATAGATTGGCGCCTATGGGCGCCAAGCTATTCTGGCATCACCGTTGAACTATCGTGCTCGATCCATATCTTGCTAAGGTGCGTCGGGGCTGAAAGAGTTTTAAAATCCGTGGATACAAATAATTCACGCGCTCTTACATTGTATTCACACAACAGAGCTATCAGAAGCGATAGTGTTACATTCGATTACATTGAGCAGAACTGAAATGAACTGAACTGGAATTGAATTTAACTAAACTGAACTGAGTCGAATTGAACTGATCTGATGTCAGCTGAATTGAACTGATTCCTTTTAATTTCATTCAATAGTGTTCAAATCTATATCAATTATCTTCAATTCAGTTCAGCTCAATTCTATTCAATTCAGTCTAATTTAATCTAATCTAATCTAAACTAATCTGATCTAATTTAATTTAATTTTATTTTGTTTTATTTAATCTAATCTAATTATATTCAGTTCTATTTATTTATGTTCAGTTCATTTCTGAGCTTGATTCAGTTTAAGTCCATTCTGTTTACCAAGTTTTCTTTCAGCGTGTTGAACAAGCTGGGTTAAGGAGCCCGTATACGAGGCTACAAATGGGACTACCCTGTCCTATCCGCGCCTATTCGCCCACTCGATAGTTTGTCGAAAGGTCTCGCTAGTTCGGCGATACTTTTTATCCACCCGATTGTCCGAATAGAACCTGCTTCTATTTTTTCCTATCCTAGCCTGCTCGTCTATCCGCAAACAACCAATCAGAGAGCCCTATCGTTCACGCATCAGTGCGGTATCTTGCTGTCAGCACTCGGCTGAGAACTTGAATGTGTTGTAGCTGCATGCATCTTTCACATACATCTCTTGCACAAGCATCGCTCTCAAAACCGGACATCGAAGTAGCCACTCTCTCGTCCAGACTCGTTTCTGCTTCTCTATCGCAAGGATAATTGTGGTTTCTGCGAATTCTCTCAAGTCTTCGTCTTTCATGTACGCACCCATTTTGTCTCGAGGCCTCAAAAGTTTCGCGAGATTTTCCACATAAGGAAATAGCGCATACGCAGCTTGTGGGGAGCCATCGCTATGTATGGTGAAAAACAATCGAGTCGATAGGATAGTTCTCTGATACTTTTCTGTCATCATGTCACATGTATGATTGCCTTTAAGATTTTAAAAAAATACAGCTAGAGAATATACACAAAAAGTAAACGTTTTCTTATGACAGAATTGGCAACAAAATAATAGTTTCAACTTTATCATAATTTTTATGAACTTTTAACGTGACACCAAAAGATTCTATCATCTGTTTTGATTCTTTCACCTCTTCACTGCTAAGACAGAATTAACACACCCACTGCTTGAAATAAATTTGACTATGAAAGTTCAGATGTGGTGTCAGAATAGTTGGGCGCCTGAGCTTAATTTCATTGGACAAAAAGTCAATTTTCAAGAAAACAATCAGGACAAAATGTTAATTTTTAACAACAACAACAAAAATAAACAAGATGAGGATTTCATCCCAAAGTCTACCGTATTGTTTGGAGCTCAGATGCGTTTATCTTTTAGGAGCATTCAGAGTTGTTTATATTTTAGGTTTATAATGCTGATCCATGTCCCTCCTCTCTAAGCCAACCTCTGATCAACACACACGTTGGCGCACACAAATAAAGACGGACACACGGCGCTTCCCGCCATTAGTACGCTTTGTGGGCTGGTGTAGCGACAGGAATCCATCTACTACTCTAACCCACCCTCTGATCCACACATACTGGCACACATAAATAAAGACGAGCACACGGCGATTCCCGCCATTCGTAAGCATTGTGGTCTGGCGTAGCGTGGCTATTCTGAAAAAGAATAATAGCACGAGCAGCGAAATGACATCACTTCAAGCCTCACGTCATGGCATCATTATCCCGACGACGCCGTGTGTTTATAGTGACGACTTGATGTTTTACGTCATCATCGCAGTACTAACATTTGACGTGTCAGAGGATCAACTTTGCAATTTCCTTGCTGGTTTTCATGACTAGAGCTTACAGGTCACAATTTGACCTAATCCTACCACAGGGCCGGGACAAATAGCAGGCTTAAGCATGTTCTTAATTAAACGAACTTTACTTCGCGAACTCTGACGAACTACAGTTCACGATCTCGGACGAACCAGGTTTGTTCTTAATTGGACGATCTAAAGATACGGCGAACCTATTTCGAAGTAGTTCACGAACCTCGGCAAACCATAGTTCGCTGTCGGAAAAGGTTCGCTCAACGTGTTGAGCAAACCCAGGCGAACCTTTTCTCTGATTGGTCAAAACTTTTACCCTCTTCTGCGTTGGAGATAAGAAGACAGTCACGATACAAACAAATATGGCGGACGGCGATATTTCACTCGTGCGAAGAACAAGACCTATTTTTATTCATTTGTGGGAGTCGCAACGCTGTTTGTGGGGTCGCTACTGCAAGGAGTACAAAAACAAACATCGTTCAAATCGCGAAGCGGCATAGCAGCAGCTATTTTGAACACCTTCGCAGACAGTAAGTACGCCGAATCAAGCACTTCAGTTAAGAAAGAGAACTATGGCAAACCTGGTCTGCTGAAGTTCGCCTAGGTTCGTTCAACCTCAATTAAGAAACAAACCAAAAGATCGCCGATCTTCTCCGATCTAGGTTTGCCGATCAAAAGTTTGTCTAATAAAGAACAGCTTTTATGCAAACACTGTCTATGAAAAATCATGCGGGTATTAATAAGAAGATTGCTTTTTTCGTAAAAGAAAAATTGAAGTATGTTAGCTGTTTTGCAAATGATTTCGAAAAAGTGGTGCAGAAAACTGATTTTCACACCTAGGGCATACAGGTCACAATTGCCCTAATCGTACCCGACAGCCGAGACAAACTGCAGGCTTATGTAAATACCGTATATGTAAAATCATGCGATTATTAATGAGAAGATTGTTTTTTCATAAAATGATTCAGTTGTTTTAAAATTAACCCATATATTTCGTGAAATTAATCCCCAAAACGTGAAAATATATATATTTTTAAAAATATTTTATTATCACTCAAAAGGTTCTAGAGGTACGATGCTGGTTAACGAACTCATTCAATATGTCCCTTTTAGGTAGCTATACGCAAAATATCTAGCAAAAATAAGAAAAGTTAAGGACTCCAGTGCGGATCAACCAATTTTGTGAAACGGCCATTTTCTCGCCAATAAGCATCTTAATTTACCAGAATTTACTGGTAGCACCACTAGTACAACGTGGATTGCATCCCTAAAGCTTTATGGAGGCCGCTTCTAGTACATGCGTTGTGTTTGCAATTTCAGGTTACGCCGTATGCCTACCTAAAGAGCCCCCCCTCCCTCCCCCCTCCCCCCTCCCTCCCCCCTCCCCCCTCCCCCCCCCCCCCCCACCTTGGGGCGAAACCGGTTGTAGGCGGCAAAAACTTTAAATCTACTCAGCAGGTCCAATATCTGTTTGGGAATATTTTCTATCTTCCCCCCTCGGGGGGGTGACTGGATATTCTCCAGCGGATGGCGGGGCGCCTGGGGGTAGTCCCTATTGCTTTATGTAGTAAGTGTTCAGTGGAAGGCTCAAAAGATCTAATAAGCGATGCAGTCACAAAAGGGCAGTATATATACGAACAATTTACTCTTGCGTTTTCAGCGGAAGCTCCAATCTCGGCAGCAACCATTGCTGGGATTGTCATAGGTAAGCACCTGAAATTGCTTTTTCTCACAAGAGAGGTTACGTTTACGCCGGACGACTTCCAGCATCGAAGGAAACCTCAGCGACTACGATCATCCAAGCATTGACAACACTGCAAACGTCTCCAAGAGGCAAAGATCCTCATGAGCCCGGAGGGCTCATGTGGATCTATGCCTCTTGGAGATGTTTTCTGTGCTGTCTGTGCTTATGCCACCCGCTGCTAATCTGCCGTGATTTCGCTCTCGTTCGTTCTTAGGAGTCGCTCGTTGCAAACGAAACCTTTCAATTATTGTTTCATGAGGGAACATTTGGACTGCCTTCTCCTATACAGTGTACCTACCAAGCTTTCTTTTGTCAAAATCAGCTATGACTCACTGCAGCAAATGGTGAATGGACCATGATAGTTCAGTTATTGTGATTTTCACTTTGAAATCAGTGAGTGGTACTTTAACCGCGATACTTTATCTTTAGACCTTTAAACCCGTGCAGTGACCAGAAAATTTTAACACCACCCAAGAGCAAGTGGTATAGATCATCATGAGTCCGCGCAGTTGCAGGGGGTCATGAGCATCTATGCCTCTTGAAGACACCTCTTCTAATCCATTTTCCTGGGACAGCCAGGATTTTTATGTGCGTTGAATTAAAGGTCCGCAATTATGACAAAACGGTTCCAAAAGAGTCCCCCCCCCCCCCCCCCCGCACCCCGAATGTCAGAGTCTCACTGCGCAGTAGCACATTAGACTCTGTTCAAGTTACACACTTGCAGAGTTGGTAGAAACACAGCAAAACCGCGCCTAACGCGTGCCCCACTTCCTGTCGCCTTCCGTGCGCGCTACTGTCAACTTCTCCGAACAGCTCAGAGGTTTGCCAAAAACGCTGAGCTACAATATCTATGCCTTTACCATAAGCTATCAGCCACTGCACTTACCTGTAGAATGGAGAATAGACAGGATACCACGCGCGATATTTTAACCGGTAATTTCTCCAAACACCTCTGCCAGCTTTTACGGTTGATGAAGTTACATGTTTGTGCAAGAAAATGCAGCGGCAGAGGAAGCGTTTGGCTGGAAGTATAGAAAAATACTCGAGACTTGAAAAACATGCCCTGTGTTAGTGGCTGTCGTCCGCTACACACTATACTGTGCAGTGTGTAGATCCACTTATCTGGAACTTCGTCGTATTAGTTCAGTTCGTCACCTGCTGACCGTGGAAGCCACTAAAACACTAGTTTGTGCATTTGTGCTGTCCAAGCTAGATTATTGTAACTCTTTGCTTTGTGGCTGCCCTCAGTATCTCATTGATCGCCTCCAAAAAATTCAGAACAATGCAGCCCGGCTTGTTGTGAGAGTCCGTAAGACTGAGCATGTCACACCCATCTTGAAGTCCCTTCACTGGCTACCTGTGTCCTCACGTATTCAATACAAAGTTATGTCAATCTGTTTTAACTGCCTTTCAGGCACCAGCCCAGAATACTTGTCCTCTTTGCTGCATGTGTATACACCCTCTCGTGAGCTCCGCTCCTCTTCTGATAAACGGAAGCTGTGTGTACCTTCTGTCAAAACTAAAACATTTGGTCAGCGCACTTTTGTTTATCAAGCCCCAGTGTTATGGAATACACTTCCTCTTGAGGTCAGAAACAGTGAGTCTGTCTCTGACTTTAGGAGGTCGTTGAAAACTCACCTCTTCAAGCTTTACTTTGAATGACTGCCAGTGTTTGATGCCTTAGTTGTAGTTCTGCAATCCTCCTTGTTTAGACTGAATGTTAATTAGAATATAAATTATTATGTATGTATTGTTGTTTAGTTTATTGTAAAAGTGGTGTGTTCGGGCATTGTGCTTTGTTTGTTATGTGCATATGTCATTGTATTTTATTTTTGTGTACAGATTGTAAAGCGCTTAGAGCTTTTGAGTAAGATTAAGCGCTATATAAGTACCCATTATTATTATTATTCCACAGCCGCGAACGCAGGGCACGTTTTTATCCAATAGGCTTCTGTACTTTAAACCGAACGTTTCCTCTGGTGCAGTTTTAACACAAAAATATAACTTCATTATTTGTAAAAGCTGACAGAGGCATTTTGGAGATATTACCTGTGAAAATATTGCGCGTGGTATCCTGTCTATTCTAAATGTCAGTGAGCCTGTCCGGCGGTAAAGGTCTGAACTGTACTGAGAAGTTGACAGTAGCGCGCACGGACGACGACAGAAAGTGGGGCACACAATCGGCGCGGTTTTGCTGTGTTTTTGCCAACGCTGCAACTGTGTAACTTGCACAGAGTCTGCTGTGTGACTGCACAGTAGAACTCTGCAATTGTTTGGACTCTTTTGGATGTTTTCTGTTATAATTTCGGATTTTTAACGCAGACTGCAGAAAAGGGTAAAACGTTGGATCAAATCTGGTTTGAGGGAAAACACGAACACAGTAATACTGCCCAAATCCTGCTTTGATATGACAAAAGGCATTAAGTCCATTTTTTTATAATACATACTAAGAAAAGGAAATATTGCACACTATGAAACCTTTTTTACCTGCAGCAAAAGACATTAACAGTTTTACTGTCGGGAAAAGGTGAACATGATCTAAATTTGAGGAACATGGATCTTCATCGACCCCTGCAGTTGTATTTGTTATAAGTTAACTCCTTGACTGCTGAAAAAAAGCGCCGTGAGATAGCCTTAGTCGCCTGCCCGGCGTTAAACCGAAATAAATACATAACTGGGGGAAAAACACAAAAGAAACCGGAATGCACGACCAAACTGCAAGCGACATAGATCTTCATGAGCACCCGCAGTTGCGGGGGCTCATGAAGATCAATGTCTCTTGCTGACGCTACTTTGTATTCGTGTTCCTTAGACGGCTGCAGCTCACTGGCGTTAACAACAACATCCAAAAAAAATCAGAAACTCCGTGTGCTACTGCTGAGGTTGACGTTTTCATAATTTGCGATCAATTTTTTCAGTCGTTCTGCTGCTCCTGGCCATTCTAAGCTTCATCCTGATCTTCGTCTTGTGGAGAAAAGGGGTTATCCTGCAGAAAGAGGGAAAGGTCAACTCTCAGCTCAAGAGGGTCGACGGGGCCTTCCAAAGCGTCCGCAGGATGACCCGAAGAGGAAGACCGTCTCGACCTCGTGTCTCGCATTTGGTATCAACACAATACTTGAATGCCCTATTACAACACAATGTTAGACAATATGCCATAAATGTTGGTGATCTAGCCGGAAACATCAGTGATATGTTACATACAGCAACAAATATAGTAAAATTATTATGTCAGACTTCTAGAAGTAAACGTTTGTGATGCATACATAATTTCGATTATTAAGTTTCACGTTTAAAGACTTTTTTTTTCAAAGAAAATGTCTGAAATCACCAAGATGTGAAGAGGCATTAAAGAAATTCATTCATTCATTCATTCATTCATTCATTCATTCATTCATTCATTCATTCATTCATTCGCATTTGGTATGCATGTTGTGCTTTCAGTGCAGGGCTTAACTGGGTAGGGTATTGTAAAGATGAGTCGTCCGTGATAACACAAGGATAGTGTCAAGTCTGCAAATGGTAGTAAGTCCATTGTTGTGAAAAGCACGCTGTGCATTGTAATGCAATGAAAATCTTGCGTTTAACAAACATGGACCTCTATCATTTGCCAGAATAGGGCAGAGATTAATGTGGCGCCTTCGTCGGCGTCAATATAACAACTCGGTACTTCTCTTGAAGTAATTAACGTTTTATATCCCTCTTTGTTGTTTCGATGTGACATAAATGGTACATGAAAACGTTCAATTCAAAAACAAAATGCAAGACACTGGAATAAATAAATAAACTTTTGGCTATCGGTAGTGCTTTGTGTCGAGATGATTCCTGCAGGAATCATCTCGACACAAAGCACTACCGACAGCAAAAGGGTTAAGAAATATTTTTTTTCTCATTAAATTGTGTTAATTCGACTTAGTTTATTACAAGCCAATATGCAACAAAAGTCAAATGATTTCTTCGGAGGTCCCAACCTTACCTTTCTTCTGTAACTTACTTTGGTTGATTATGACAAATATTGTCAATATAACAACCAACAAATATTGCATGTTATATCCGTCTAATGAAAAGAAATCAAACAGTATATTCGGGAGTACGTCGGCAAATATTGCAAGTATCTATGATGTCATTATGAAAGGGTTGTCAAAGTTTGTTTGTTTTACCAAAGTTCCATGTTGGTGATGATGTCATAGCTGATATAATGTCTAAACAAGGTGGTTCTATATTATTCTACCACAGATAATACACACGTCAAAGTCAAAGTAATGATAACTTAGAAATTGGTCTGGTGGTCCGTCCATTATATCTTAAAGTTCACTTTATAGGTTTAAAAAAAATTGTATAAATATTTTTTAATTGTTCTTTTTTTATTCAGAACAAAAGATACAACGTTGAAGAGGGTCCGGACGAAATCTACATGTACGGTGAGATGACCTTCAACGCTCGGCAGCCATGGCAACTGAGCGCAGACAGCCTCACTCTGGTAGATCACGTGATTGAGGGCAAGTTCGCCAACATCTACAGAGCAACGTGGCTCCACAATGACAAGAGAGACACGGTGGCCATCAAAATGCCCAAACGTCAGTTTTTGTTCGTTTGTTGTTGTTGTTTGTTTGTTTGTTTGTTTGTTTGTTTGTTTGTTTTTAGTTATTTGTTATTTGTTTAAATCTTTCACTGCCGGAAGTAGCTGAAATCGTTAACTCATTCAGCCATGACGCACTACAGCAGGAGATGAGTCGACCATGATAATTCAAGGGTAGTGTCAGATTAGATTGGCGCCTGTCGGCGCCAAGCTAATCTGGCACTGCCCTTGAAATATCATGGTCGATCCATCTTCTGCAACAGGTGCATAGTTGTTAGATGACGTCTCCAAACTTTTGGAAATACGTGCGTCGGGCTGAATGAGTTAATACAACACAAAAGGCCCTCAGCGTTGATTCATTCTAAAGAACTGCTTGACTGGCAGTGAATGCAGATTCCCTTTCTGAAATCGCTGTTCGAAGAACGCTAGTTGTCCAAGGAACATGGATACAAAATGGCGTCAGCAAGAGGCATAGATCCTCATGAACCCTCCCAACTGCGGGGGCTCATGAGGATCTATGCCTCTTGCAGATGGATCGTGTTCACCTTTTTTCCTGGCGGCGACAGGCTGACGTTTTATGGATGCCACACAACAGCTTAGTTTGCCTTTTTTCCACTCTCCTGTATTTTAGCTGGATTCACTGAAGATGACTCACTGAAGATGATGGCCAAGATTAATTTCTTTGCCACTCAGCTGGAGGACCACGAGAACGTCATCAGGTTCCTGGGAGCCGTCACGGACAACGCTACATGTAAGTTATGCTTGGAAAACGGAAAAAGGAAGACACGATATAAGTTACAGAACCTTTCAAGACCACTTTTACATAGATAGCATCCCCCACACTATATGTGATAGTCTTACCGCGCTAATGTGTCTGGGATATCATGGTGAACCTGTAGGCAGGTCGCAAGCTAGAGTGTGTGGCGTGACTGTTGGGATAAAAACATATATTCCACATTTGAATGGCTTTAGCTCGTTTCTTACACGTAGAAAGTATACGCACAATCCAGAAATATTCTCATTTTCCCATTATTTATTTCGAAATAAGATGTTTGGAGAGCGAATCGTACGTAAAAAGTCTATGTTACGTGTTAGAGTCGTGGTCGCAGTATGATATCACACCAGACGCACGCACGTAAGGTTCTTTTAAAGAAACTGCATTCAGCTGCAACCCGTCACACGTGGCTTAAGGATGTAGACCACACTCGAGTAACAGTTCCAACAATATTTTATGCAGTGATGCGATCTCCACACAATGCGTTCCCAAATGCACCAACACTGATACAATGTCTCCTCTGCAAAATGTCTACACTTTGACACAATGCGTCTCTCATACAATGTACATCACCATTTACTGCATAACTCCGTCACTGACAATGAAGCACGATATCTTCCGTAGCTCTCTCAATGTCAATGTGCTTAATTAAGTAAGGTAGCAGATACGGTGGCTGGACGGTTCATTTTTTCTTATTTTTCTAACAAGAGATATATTCAAGCTACATGCTTGAAATTTGGCATGGTATTGCAGGAGACATGTCTGCAACTAGGAAAAATGTTTGTTTGATACAGTTTAAAGTTTTAATATTAATTTTAATTAATTATGCTAATTTATTCTAAATTTTCAACGGCCCAAAAACCCAAACTTTTTGCCAGTGCCAATTCTAAACAGTTGTTTTTTTCCCCTTAATTCTTTTTTAGTTTTAAACTACACCATAAAATGAAGCTTTTGTCATACCAGAATTTTTATATCAGTATTTGTTTGTTTTGTACAGGCACATGAAATTTGACACTTCAAGTTTGTAATTTTGTTAATTAAAAAATTTAATATCAAAAAAACAAAAACAGCTATACTAATTTTGGTATGACAATAGCTAGGTATTGGTATGAAAAAGCTGCACACCAAATATTATGGTAATTGGTTAATATTTGTGAGTACAGTGTGGGAAAAATGAACAATACCTGGCAATTTTCGCAAACTTTGGCGAAGGAAAAATAATACACAAAACAGCACATGATCCTACCTTATGTCCACTAATGCCCCCCTGCCAAGTAAGGAAATCCTTCAGCTTCATCCTGCTGGTCCTCCAGTGCCAGCCTGCACCTTCTCCTCGCTCTTCGTTGCTCATATGTTGCCCTGTTGGCTTGACGCTGAGCATTTTGAACGCGCAAAGTATCTTTCAACATCAGAAAGTCTTTGGTAAATTTGCCAACACACAATCCCAGTTTAGACAGAATGTTTCCCAGAGCTGAAGCTCCATCATTGAAGACTGCTACAGCAATATGGACTGAAGTATTTACAGAAACAAGTCCATGATTACCTCTTTTGGGGCAATATTTCCAAATAAGTCCATTGAGCGACTCGTTGGCGTTTTGAGTGTAACCTTCAAGACACTTTTTCAAGAGCTGTGTGTTTGATAAATCTTTAAAAATAGGTTTAATTTCATCTAAAACTGCCCTAGGTAAACTAGAAGTGTGCCTGTACCTGTCTACAGTGCCTGATGCAACTGCTTGTCTGTATGGACACCAAGAATCTTTGCAAAAATTGTGCGTTGGTTCAACATCTGTTGAATTGTAATGAAAGAAGATGGCCCATACTGCTTGTCTCATTGCCACTAAATTATTTTTATTTCCCCTGATTGCATTTCCATAATGAGTCTGAATGCTATCTATTTTATCCTTTGTCAGCCTAGCTTTCCCTCCAATTGTTTTTCCATCTGCTAATTTCCTGTTTCCCATGTTTTTTTTCAGCTGTCGCAGTCGTGTGCCCATTCGTTTCTGAATATGCCCGACACATTCAATTTTTTCAACCTGTATTTCCTCGCCATAGGGTTTTGCATCATGTACACATTTGAAAGAGTGTGTATCACCATCACCAATATATCTAGTGTATCTGAGTTTGTGATTGTCAACAGAGGAACAGAATATGTCTTTGATGATGCCTTGTTCCATAGACCCTGATGTGCCCGTGTGATTTTTTGTACAGCTGTCAGCATGATTGGCTTGCGATGTCTGATATTTTTCACTGTTTTTATCTACCTTTTCATACTTTTCACAGGATTTGCACACTTTTGACCTTGTTCCCATGCCCAACACCTTCCCAGTTACACACCCAATGACACTTGCAGCCCCTATCTTTGAAGAATGACCCCTAGTCATCCAGGTACCATCACCGCTTACATCTATGTTACGGCACTGGTCATCTTCTATTTCATCTGCAAGATCATATTCTTTTTTTCCAGCATCTTTCATGCTTTCTTCCATGGTGCATGTTGTAGTCTTTTCTAAAGTGTCCATAATGCACTGATGAGTATTCTTTGCAGCAGGGGGTGGCATGTTCATCATACCACAGAATGTTCTAAGATCACTATGATCACAGCCTATGCAACGCATCGCAAATGTGGCTCTTCTATTGATTGAATTTACTGTAAGATTTGTTGTTGTTTGGATTTGTGGACAGGAAGGAAAAGATTGCCCCCCTTTGCATCTAGCATTGCTGCAGTGAAAAGCAAATGTGCTTGCTAAACCTTCCCTCTGTAATTCTATTAGTGAAACTTCACTATGACATAAACTGCACACCAGCTGAGAGGAGATGTTCTGTCCTAGCAGTTCAATATCAATTATCCTATTTCCATGTACAGAATCTTGTTCTACTGTTTCTGTCTCTGCCTCACTTGTTTCACTTTCACTAGTTTCAGATTCATAATATAGCTTGTAAATGCCAGACAGCTTTCTTTCAGAACATGTCGAAGTGGGCGTGGCAGTGTCTTGAGATTGTTCGGCACTTGCACTATTATTTATGTTTTGCGATGATGTGGGTTCATTGTCATCGTTCTGATCAAAGCTAGCATTTTCAGAGACTCGTTTTGCCTTGACAAATCTATTTTTAGGAGGTTTCTTCTTCTTACGCTTCTCACCTCTCCTTTTGAGATCTGTAGACATGATCAAACTATCACAACACACGATGAATATAATAATCCCAGTCAAGAATCACATGCTTTCACATGGAGGTGGCCATTTGCAAAGAAACAGTAACTCTCGGGGTGTATTAATTGCAGGGAGAGGCTCATTATTTCCCTTGGAGTTTAGTAATTGCAGGGAGAGGCTCATTATTTCAAGCTAAACGGTGTTACTGAAGACAAAATAGATTTCTCAGCTGCCATCTTGTTTTTCGGACCAAAACTGTCGACACCCTACCCTACGAAAAAATTCATAACAAAAAAACTATCAAATTGTGAATAAAAACCTGTTAGAGAATGATGCAAAAATGATTTTTCTATTGAAAGAAATATGTATTAAACACTACTTCCAAAACATGAATTTTGACCCTTTGCCCACTGTATCTGCTACCTTATATACATTGCAATTATACAACTGAACAGTGTACCGACGCTGTTACATTGCAATTCTACAACTGAACAATGTACACACGTGCTTCCTAGCACGATCTTTTATAGTGGTATGCTTTCCAGAATAATCGAGCAAATTCATACAACACAACCAATCAAAATAGAATACGTTACCGAAACTCATAAATATTAATTAAAAAGAATACACCTGAATGGTCTTCAAAAATCTGGCTGCTATTTTCAGCCCCTATTTTGGGAAATCCCGACGCGTTATGACGTCTCACAAAAGTATGGTATACAGTTCACGACCTTGCCCACACTTTCTGGAAGTTTCACGATCTTTCATAATATATACTGACCGGCTGCTAACTTCACGCGTACAGAAAACAACTATGACTATGAGTATTAGAGCGGCTTTAATACTGTGTTGCAAAATATTGCCGACACTTTGATGTCACACATACGAGGTCACTAGACGGGGTGCGATTTTGCTCGAACGTTCTGGTCTATTCTCAGCGAATCTACGCATCACAAATATTGACCGCTCTTCTCCGTGCGACTTTGCTAGAAACTTCCGGACTACTCTTAGCTTATCACAACAAGCCAATTCCGCTCTCTGCACGAACGATAGCGAATCTTACTGAAAAGGTACTTGATTCGTAATCATGATAGCTCAAATAAAAATCGGATTGTTTTCTACGATTTATGCATGCGCGCTCTCACAGAACAACACAACCACAATCGTAACATTACCCCCCTTTTTAGGACGAAATTTCACAAAATTTCTTCTCAAATCAAAAAAGTACGGTTGTGGCTGTGTTAATCTACACAGAACCCTAAATAAATACAACTTCACATTAAAATGAAATCAAATCAACTACTTTAAAAGAATTAACTCACAGTTCCTGTAAAATGTCGTGAATGAAGATATGTTCCTTTAAACTGTCCTTGACACAAAGAAATGTTCTTTTAACTGTCTTGGGCAAAGAAATGTTTCTTTAAACCGCTCCCCCCAGGCAATCCGCTCCAAAGTTCTGCGAACCTTTGATTAAACTAAAAAGTAACGTGAAAGTTCATTTCTGGAACATCACCAAATCATGAGATGGATACAGTTCATACAGTTCAGTGGGTTACTGGTCCTGGGTCGAACACTGTCGGCTTACGGAATGTATGATAATCCAAACACACCAAATTAGATTTTTCTGGTTTCTTCGCGATGACCACTGGTGATTTGGAATCTCTGTCGACTCCCAGGTCCGGTGTCTCCCCAACATTCTTTCTCAGTCCCTCTCTCGTGTTGTCAAGCATACGACACGGCTTGTCCCGAACTAGCTCGTTCGATGTCAGATCAACCTCACGTTAAACAATATCTGCTGTCTCTGAGTCGGGTGCAAATTGATGCCTGAACTCCGTAGATTGGACTCTCAACTTCTCCTGTTTATCTCTCTCCTTATCCTCCTTCTGCAGCTTCAACATCTTACTCAGAGGAGCTCCTTCTCGCTCGCGACCCTCGTTCACCTTGTTTTTCGGCGACTCCATTTGATCATTGTGGTGGCGCTCGGCATCGTGCCGCAGACTGCGCCTGTTTTTGCTGCAGATGATCAATGGCTGCTCGCTATTCTGATTCTAATTTATCTCGATCGCTGGCCACGGCCCCTTTCCCCGGGTTCTGCAGTCGCTCCAGCGCCTTGTGCTTTTCGTCCTCCAGCTTCTCTTTCACCATGATTGTTTCTATATTGTCAGCCACTTTTAGAGGGATGGTATGGTGGCTTTTCTCTTCCTGACCTCTCGTAGCAACTGCACATGTTTCAGGTCTCCACTCCGGATCTGGATCCACTGCGTTTCTGGCACCATTAACATTTCCTATGATAAGGTCGTATACTGGTGTCTTCACGCACAACGCCTTCACCTCTCTTGTCAAGTATGGGGTGTCGACACTGACCTTTGCAAGGGGGATGACTCTGCCAGTTCCATCGGAAAAGATGAGGGTCGTCCACTCCTGTAGCTTCTGGTCTTCAGCTGCTAACTCCTCTCTCACAATGACGCAGCTACAACCGGTGTCTCTCAGCAGTCTCACTGGTGTGTTTCGACGAATCCTGACACCACCGGCATGTTCGGCACTTCATTTTCAGGCAGTGCAATGTTTGAGACTGGTAAGAATGTAGCCCCATCTCCTACTGGGATGCGTCCATTCTTTTTGAAAGATTCAATCAGCTCCGGTGTCACTCGCCTTTCTCCAGACTCAAAGTCACTGGATGACGTCACATCATTGGCTAGTACAGAGCGGCTAAGTGTTGAGATGTCGTACTGCTTCTGCCTATTATCCCGCGATCTTGGTTGGATTTTCTGGTGTTTTCTCCTCAGGGAACATCCTTGGAAGGACATCGTATCGCCTTGTGTCCTTTCTTTCCACGAAGAAAACATGTCAGACTCTCCATCGGTATGTGTTTTGGGGTGTCTCTGACGTCGTTGATTTCCCCTGCTGGCACAGACACACGCTGTGGCTTACCGGGCCCGAAATTCATGTTGTGGGCGTCTAGGTATCTTTGAGCGAAGTCGGCCAGGGCCTTCAGGGACTGGTCCTTTTGCTCCCTGAGTCGGGCGGCCAGGTCCTTTGAACACGCATTGAAGACTTGCTCCTTGATGATGAGGTCACACAGGTCCTGGTATTCCTTGTTTAAACCAGCCAGCTCTATCCATTTCTCCAGATAGCTCCTGATTCTTTCAATAAATAGGCCGGGTGTTTTTTTTTTCTTTCTTTTTAGGCTTGCAGTTCCGAAATCGCCGCCTGTAACCCTCTTTAGTGAAGTCGTACTGTCTCAGCAGAGCGGCTCTCAACTGCGTATAATCTTCGGCTTCTTCTCTTGGCAAGCGGGTGTAAAATTCAAGCGCTTTGCCAGTTAGAAGTGCACTCAGCTTAATAGCCCAAGTCTCTTGTGTTCAGTTGTTGCTGCTTGCGAAACGCTCAAATCGCTTCTAGATAAGCGTCCATCTGATCTGAATTTTCTACGAAAGGTGGTAGTTTTGGCGCACGGGCTGTTTGCTCTCTGCTAGCTAATGCTGTTACTTCAGTTACTCTCTGGCTCTGTGCCTCTATCTCCATCTGCTTTAAATGAATTTCATGTTGACGCTGCCTCTCTGCCTCTTCTCGCTGTTTCTCTGCCTCTTCTCGCTGTTTCTCTGCTTCTTCTCGCTGTTTCTCTGCTTCTGCTGCTTGAATTTCGAGTTTCCTGATTTCACGCTCTTTAGCTATTTCTTCTCTCTCCAATCTGTCTTTTTCTTCTCTCTCTCTCGTCTCTTTTCTTCTCTCTCCTCTCTCTGTCTCTCTCTCTCTCTCTCTCTCTCTCTCTCTCTCTCTCTCTCTCTCTCTCTCTCTCTCTCTCTCTCCAGTCTCTCCTTTTCTTCTCTCTCTTGTCTCTTTTCTTCTCTCTCCAGTCTCTCATTCTCTCTCTCTTTTACAAACTCGAGGAGTTGAGCTCTTTCGAGTCCACATTCCTTTCCAATTTTAAGGAATGTCTCCATCTCCGATGTCGCCATCTCTGCGTTTTACTACTGGCTGTTGTCTCCGGCTATCCTTTTCACTGAGCCAACTGAAGAAGTCCCATCGGAGGTGCCAAAATGTTGCGTGGTTGAGTCGTGGTCGTAGTATGATATCACATCAGACGGCACGCACGTAAGGTTCTTTTAAAGAAACTTCAGACAGCTGCAACCCGTCACACGTGGCTTAAGGATGTAGACCACACTCGAGTAACAGTTCCAACAATATTTTATTGCAGTGATGCGATCTCCACACAATGCGTTCCCACATGCACCAACACTGATACAATGTCTCCTCTGCAAAATGTCTACACTTTGACACAATGCGTCTCTCATACAATGTAAATCACCATCACGTCTCACAAAAGTATGTCAGACAGTTCACGACCTTGCCCACACTTTCTGGAAGTTTCACGATCTTTCATAATACATACTGACCGGCTGCTAACTTCACGCGTACAGAAAACAACTATGACTATGAGTATTAGAGCGGCTTTAATACTGTGTTGCAAACTATTGCCGACACTTTGATGTCACACATACGAGGTCACTAGACAGAGTGCGATTTTGCTCGAACGTTCTGGTCTATTCTCAGCGAATCTACGCATCACAAAAATTGACCATTCTTTTCCGTGCGACTGTGCTAGAAACGTCCGGACTACTCTTAGCATATCACAACAAGCCAATTCCGCTCTCTGCACGAACGATAGCGAATCTTACTGAAAAAAATACGTGATTCGTTATCATGATTGCTAAAAACAAATCGGATCGTTTTATACGATTTATGCATGCGCAGAACAACACAGCCACACTCGTAACAGTCTACTTATCGAAATACCACAACAATGCAAGAATGTTATTAACAAACGAAACAATTTTACATTTGCACTGTATTGTAGATTTCAGTTTATAGATACAGAGTTTAAAATAGTTTCGTATTACACTTTGTTGTTTCATATGTTGCAAGTTAAATTTCATCCTATTTTTGTGGTTGTGCAAAATGGACATTTGTTACGCATTTTATTTGTTGATTCAACTGTTGAGCTGGAGTTATTGCGTACTATTTACGAAAATAAATGCGTCGCTCCTGTTCAAAAGATGGCTTCGAGCTGCCTCGCTATTCTGCGGTTGTGAAAGGTTTTATAAAACATAGAAGTGGAGTATTCATATACTATATTTCTAAACAGACCTCGCGGCTGACACTTCTGTAACTGTTTGTTCCATGGTCACCGAGCTCGGAACGCAGACTATTGGTCAAACAGTTGTAGAAGTGTCAGCCGCAAGGTCTGCTTAGAAATGGTAGTATACGAACACTCCACTGCTATGCTGTAATATAAGCCCAGTTTTGTGTGTGAATGGCAATATTTTGAATGTGTTATGTACAATGAAAATCTCGCATTTCACAAAGATGTAAGAAAAAGACAGGAAGTCTTTGTTTGTGGAAATGCCAGATTTTCATTGTAATACTCTTCCATTCCATCCCATGTCCATTTATAAACATGCATAGATAATATGCTAGTGGCGCTTTGTAGATAGCAGAGTTTAAAAAATAAATACAAAGAAAACAAGGACTTACTGTGCTTTGGATGTAATGAATGTTGCCTAGAGTAGTATCCCACTGCCCAAAAACCCATCTGGCCGACGTCGGCCTCTGTTGGCCCGCTCACGACTGTGTTGCGTGCGCAGCCCAACGGCGGCCGACGTCGGCTCGATGGGCTTTTGCGCATTGGGATACATAGCGAGGGCGGGGCAGATGGGGGAGGGAGTTCCAGGGGTTTGCCCGCCCCCTCCCCCACCCCCCACCCTCCGCAAAATTCTTTAAAATGATATAAAAAGTATTTTTTACTTTTTGGGGTGTTTGGACCCCCCCCCCCCCCTATCCTTCGTGTTTGATATTTGGGCCACACACACACACACACACACACACACACACACACACACACACACACACACACACACACACACGCATACATAAACACTCACACACACACACACACACACACACACACGTGAACACCCCCCACCCCCACCCCACTTTCCCCCGTTGTTTGATCCGCGCCTGCATAGCAGCACTAAACACATGGCAAAATAAAAGACTCAGTGTATCTACGTGTTTGTTTAGTAAGCCGTGAGTTACATCCCAGGCTTTCTCTCTACCTCATCACAGCACGGTCTGCTCGCACAGCCACGCGCAGGCCAAAGGCGGCCAGCATTCGCCCGATTGTCTTTTGTGCATTGGGAAGATATACACCGCCCCATTAAAAACTGGACAGATAGAAGACTTTTCTTTCTTGATAATTATTTATTTTATTTGTTTATGTTTGTTTATTTCTTTGTTTGTGTTTGTATTAGTTTGTGTTTGTTCGTTTGTTTGTGTTTGTGTGTGTTTGTTTGTGTTGTTTTTGTTGGTTTCTTTTTGTTTGTTTGTTTTTGTTTGTTTTTAGTTATTTTGTTTTCTTGTTTGTTTTTGTTCTTGATTTTGTTTGTTTTTGTTTGTTTTGTTTGTTTTTGTTTTTGCTTGTTTCTTTTTGTTTGTTTGCTTTTGTTTTTGTTTTTTTTAGTTGTATTTGTTTTTTTGTTTTTGTTTTTGTTTGCTTTACTTTTTGTTTGTTTTGTTTTTGTTTTTGGTTGTTTGTTTGTTCTTGGTTGTTTTTTTTTCGTGTGTGTTTTGGGTTTTGTTATGATTTTGTGTGCTTTTTTTGTATTTGTTTCTTTTTGTTTTTGTTTGTTTTTGTTTTCGTTTTTTGTTTGTTGTTGTTTTTTGTTGTTGTTTGTTGTTTTTTGTTTGCGTTTGTTTTTGTTTGTGTTTTTTTTTGTTGTTTTTTGTTTGTGTGTGTTTTTGTTTGTGTGTTTGTTTGTTTGTGTGTTTGTTTATGTGTGTTTGTTTGTGTGTTTGTGTGTGTGTGTGTTTGATTTTGTGTGTGCTTGTTTGTATGTGTGTGTTTGTTTGTCTGTGTGTGTTTGTTTGTGTGTTTTGTTTGTGTGTTTGTTTGTGTGTTTTTATGTGTGTTTGTTTGTGTGTTTGTGTGCATTTGTTTGTGTGTTTGTTTGTGTGTGTTTGTTTGTGTGTGTTTGTTTGTGTGTGTTTGTTTGTGTGTTTGTTGGGTGTTTGTGTGTTTTTGTTTGTGTGTGTTTGTTTGTGTTTGTTTGTGTGATTGTGTGTGTTTGTGTGTGTTTGTGTCTGTGTTTGTGTTTATTTTTGTGTTTTTGTGTTTCTGTATGTGTTTTTGTGTGTGTTTGCGTTTGTGTGTTAGTGTGTGTTTGTTTTTGTGTGTTTGTTTTTGTTTTTTGGTGTATTTTTGTGTGTGTTTGCGTGTGTTTGTTATGTGTGTTTGTTTCTGTGTTTGGTGTTTGTTTGGGTGTTTGTTTGTTTTTGTTTGTGTGTGGTAGTTCGTGTTTGTGTGTGTATATGTGTGTTTATGTGTGTGTGTTGTGTGTGCTTGTGTTTGTGAATTTGTGTGTTTGTGTGTGTTTGTTTCTGTGTTTGTGTGTGTGTTATGTGTGCTTTTTTGTGTTTGTGTTTTTGGTGTGTTTTTGTGTGTGTGTTTGCGTGTGTTTGTTATGTGTGTTTGTTTGTGTGTTTGTATGTGTTTTTTGTGTGTTTGTGTGTGTGTGTCTGTGTGTGTTTGTTTGTGTGTATGTTTGTGTGTGTTTGTTTGTGTGTTTGTGTTTTTGTTTGTGTGTTTGTGTGTGTTTGTTTGTATGCTTGTTTGTATTTGTTTTTGTGTTTGTGTGTGTGTTTTTGTGTGTGTTTGTTTTTGTATTTGTGTTTGTTTGTGTGTTTTTGTGTGTTTGTTTATGTGTGTTTTTTGTGTTTTTTTTGGTTTTTGTGTGTGTGTGTTTGTGTGTTTGTTTGTGTGTGTGTGTTTGTTTGTGTGTTTGTCTGTTTGTTTGTGTTTGTTTGTGTGTGTGTTTGTTGTGTGTGTGTGTTCGTTGTATGTTTGTATGTGTTTGTTTGTGTTCTTGTGTGTTTGTGTGTGTTTGTTTGTGAGTGTTTGTTTGTGTGTGTGTGTTTGTGTGCGCGTGTGTGTTTGTTTCTGTGTGTGTGTTTGTGTGTGTTTGTTTGTTTGTGTGCGTGTTTGTATTTGTGTATGTGCGTTTGTTTGTTTGTGTGTGTGTTTGTGTGTGTTCGTTTGTTTGTGTGTGTGTGTGTGTGTGTGTTTGAGTGTGTGTGTTTGTGTGTGTGTTTGTTTGTGTGTGTTTTGTTTGTGTGTGTATGTTTGTTTGTATGTGTTTTTTTTGTGTGTGTGTGTGTGTGTGTTTGTTTTGTGTGTGTGTGTGTGTGTGTGTTTTTGTGTGTGTGTGTGTGTTTGTTTGTGTATGTGTGTTTGTTTGTGTGTGTGTTTGTTTGTGTGTGTTTGTGTCTGTGTGTGTTTGTTTGTGTGTGTTTGTTTGTGTGTGTGTGTGTGTTTGTGTGTGTGTGTTTGTTAGTTTGTTTGTGTGTGTTTGTCTGTTTGCCTGTCTGTCTGTCTGTCTTTGTGTGTGTGTGTATGTCTGTGTGTGTGTTTGTGTCTTTCTGTGTGTCTCTGTGTCTATCTGCGTGTTTGTTTGTCTGTGTGTCCGTTTGTTTGCCTGTCTTTGTGTGTGTGTCTGTGTGTGTGATTGTGTGTGTGTCTGTCTGTCTCTGTGTGTGTGTGTGTGTCTGTCTGTCTGTCTGTCCGTCCGTCCATCCGTCTGTCCGCCCGTTTCTTTGTTCATTGGGAAGATACACACAGCCCTTTCAAAAACTGTACGTACGGAAGACCGTTGTTTCTTTATGATTATTTATTTATTTATTTATGTTTTGTTTGTTTGTTTGTTTGTTTTGTTTTGTTATCTATATGTGTTACCTTACCTACAATCAGGACTAGACAGAAAATCCTACCAGTAACTCTTGCCGATAACATAGATAACACTGCTCCAGAAAAAAACTGGGGGGGACAAGTGGTCTTTGTGTCTCTACGCTTATGTATTGTTTCTGTATATATATTTATATAAGTTATTGGTAGCATGGGTTTGCTACACGGACCCTTGTAGGTCTGAGGGAGGTCAAATGAACCATTGTACCTCGAAGTCCAAAGGCCTTCGAGGTACAATGGTTCGTTTGACCTTCCTTAGGCCTACAAGGGTCCGTGCAGCAAGTCCCTGCTACCAATATTGTATTTGTTTTAATTCCTCTACTTTTTTGTAAAAGAAATCAACAAGAAATCTTCCGACCTGGATCACACCAGACATGGCTGACGTGAAAGGAATATACATTTATAGATAATATACTTATGACGTAATTTAAATCTTTCATAACGTTGCCGTCTGCAGTAGTGTGCCTTTACTAATTAACGTTGTACTTTATAACTTCGGGGGCTGATGAGGATCTATGCGTCTTGCAAATGTGTGGAGTGTTGTCTGAGCTTATGGAGCCAGCTGGTTATCCGCCGTGACTTGTCCGTCGCTCGTGCTTCGGAGTCGATATTTGCAATCGAAACCTGACAAATGACCGGCACTAGTCTACAGGCATTAGCTGGCGTTGCCTGTCCTATAAGCATGTTTATGGGTTGAACTAGCTTGTAAGTTATTAGGGTTTAGTTATTAGGGTTTAATGTCGACCAGGTGAATCAGGCAGTCTCAAAACGTTGGGTTGAACTACAGTCTAAGTAACGCTGAGTTGGTATACCTCGCCCGGTACCTAGGTTACACGCACTAGTGGGACCATTACTGCAATATTCCCACTTGTCCGGTCGCTGGGACTGGTCCTGTCCTTTACAACTGCGCACGCAGGTAGTCTTGAACACTCGTAGTGTGGTCTCTTACGTTTTAGCTGTAGAGTATTGCCAAGCGCCATGTCGTTTGTCAACTGCAACATGCATTGTGTGGAATTCTCAGAAACACTACAAAGAGATATGGATCGACCATGATAGCTATAGTAGTAGTGCTATGATAGTCAATCGTCACGTGATTCTTTCTGGGGACCTGGGTGGTTCGGTGGTAGAGCGTTCGACTCTCGACCACAAGGTCGTGGGTTCGAACCCAGCTGGGGTCAAAATTTCTACATGCCTCTTTTCGGTGCACCGTCTTTGAAATCACCTTTGTGGTGGACAAAAGACGTTAAGCCCTAAACGTGTAACGTGTGTGTGTGTGTGATTCTTTCTCCGAGAGTTCTCATAACAAGTGCAATAAGCACACGCTATATAAGTCGATCTAGTGCACAGGACCGGTCCGATCGACCAGACAAGTGCGAAAATTGCCTGAGTAACGGTATGAAACGATCCAAATAACAGTGAGGTTTCGTTTGCAACGAACGACTCCCACCAACGAACCAGAGCAGAATCGCCGCAAATAACCAGCGTGTGCCATAAGCGTCGACAACAATTGGGTGTTGTCAGTCCGTTGTGGTTTCGCTCTCGGTCGTTGCTGAGAGTCGTACGTTGTTAACGAAACCTCACCATTCATAGAGCTTTTCTCTTCGTCAGGGGGTCCAGTCATGGTGATGGAATTCTGCGACAACGGCCAGATGGACAAGTGGCTGGCTTCTCACAAGGATCGTGTCGGAGAGCAGCTGGTGGACGACCTGATGCACTTCTCTCTTGGCGTGGCCAAAGGCATGGAGTACCTGGCCTCCAAGGGCATCACACACAGGCGACTGGCCGCTCGAAACGTTCTGCTGTTCGCGAACCTGGAAGTCAGGGTGGCGGGCTTCGGACCACAGCAGAAGGAGGGTGCAGAGGAGAAGGTAAGGACTTCTCCAACAGGAGAGAAAACTGTCATTGTGAATGTACTTATTTACTTGATTTTTTACGTGCATTCGACCCAGGCAGAAAGAGACTGCTTACGAGATGGCAAACGATACTACCTCCTTACCCCTACCCCACGATCCCTTCTTTCGACAAGGCGATTAGATGTTTTCGAGGTAGGTTGCTTTAAAATTAAGAGAGGTGGGTTTTAATCATCTTTAAAATTTTATGTCCGTCAAGGGGCAGTTACTTCTTTCAAGGGGCAGTTACTTCTTTCTTTGCCCTTTCTATCAATTATCAATAAATCGTATTTTCCAGACAGGTTTATTGCCTTCTTTGGGAATATAGCCTGTTCATATATAGAAAGAAAGTTAAAAGAAAGTGGTTACTTTCTCTTGACAGACATGAAATTTATCATTTATCATCTTTCATACTTCTTAAAATACAATTTAACTCTCTTGGTCTTGCAGCCACCGGTGGCTGTGTGTACACAAGGGAGTTAATGTTTAAGTCAGGAACATTTTTTCCTTTCACCGTCAAATAAAATGAATATGCTCTCCTAGACCAGGGAAAAAATTCCCGCTAAGTGGGCTGCACCTGAAGTGCTCAAGGACGAACCCTCAACCGAGAAGAGTGACGTGTGGTCATATGGTGTTGTGCTGTGGGAAATCTTCAGCTTGGGTGAGTTAATTGAGCCCCTTTAAAGGAGCCCCGCATCAATAGCTGCGGAAGTGTCGTACACGTTCGCAGCTACTGACGGAAGGGCTGTTCGAGTGAATTATGGTGATTGCATACAATTTCGGATCTAGCACAGTTCCAATTAGCCAAAATTTGTATTATAGGAAGTGATATTAAGGAGGTTGAAGTTGGTCAGCTGCGAATGAAAGTTAATGTTTGCGAGTACTCTACACATAAATCGTGTGGCGGCTATCACTGCAAAAGCCTTAACCCTTTGGGTGTCCGTAGCGGTTTCAGTCGCGATGATACCTGCAGAAATCATCGCAACTCCTACGGACGTCCAAAGGGTTAATTGTTACATATTATATCCAAATTTGAAACACAAGTAAAGGTGACTGACACAGTTGTAAAATGCAAGGAAATTTCCAACGAAGACAGAAGAGGGCTTATAACAGACAATTACCACACAATTTATTTATTCTATTGTAACTGTCTTTTTTTTTTAAAGCGTGTTTTTTCTTCACTGGCAAAAAAAGGTTGTGTTGTAGTTGTCTTTTTCAACCTTGTTTCTGTCTGTATACAACAGATATTGTCATGCATACGATAGAGGGTAATGGTGATTATCCGGGGACCTGGGTGGCTCGGTGGTAGAGCGTTTGACTCGCGACCGAAAAGTAGCGGGTTCGAATCCACCTGAGGTCAAAATTTGGTCAGACCCTATTTCGGTGCCCCGTCTTCGAAATCAACTTTGTGGTGTAACAAAAGACGTTAAGCCCTAAACGTTTGACGTTTTGGTTTTGATTGTAATTATCTATCAAATGTTTCCATTTGTTTGCATTAATAATAACAGCTAGACGCGTGTTTTATCTAGACGATGATAGCGATAACGATGACTCCAGGGAAAAAGAGAAGTTCGTTTTATGACGACGACGATGATGACGATGAATAGGTGACATCTATGATGATTTATATTCTAGGTGAAGTGCCATACCCCAATTTCCATTCCAACGATATCGGGACGCGTCTAAAGGGAGGCTACCGCATGCCCAAACCGGAACTGGCCGACACAATGTAAGCATAATAAGTATGTGCAGGTCTGTGATTCTGAACCATACGGCTGGAAGCCGTGTGGTTCAAAATCACAGTCCTGCACATAATTATTATTGACTTAAATTTCTCGTCCCTGTCTAAACAAGAAACTGTCTTACGTCACTGAATTCAGTTGTTTGGTTTTTTCCTTTCAAAAGTGGCTGAAAAAAAGAAGTGACTAGACTATACGTTACTGGTGTTCTTGTCTTTTACTGTTCTAGACTTAAAGATTTAACCCTTTCGGCGCAAACAACCTACAGCAGGAGATTGATTGACCATGACAATTCAAAGGTAGTGTCAGATTAGCTTGGCGCCTTCAGGCGCCAAGCTAATCTGGCACTACCCTTGAATTATGGTCAATCCACCTCCTGCAAGTGGTACATAGTCGTTAAGGAACACTTCCAAAATCGGGAAATGCGCCCATGGCGCTAAACGGGTTAAGGTTTTAAACCACATACCAGTACTCATGTATGTGTGTGTATGATTGCTTATTTTTGTGTTTGTTTACGCGTATTGTTTCTTTTGTTATTTGCATGTATTATTTGATATTGTTCATTTATTTATGTATGTATTTATTTATGTGTTTATTTAATTATTTAATTGACTCAAATGTATTTATTTATTTATTTATTATTTATTTATTTCATTAATTAATTGACTCAATTTTCTATTGCTGTGACTCGCATTTATTTATTTTGGTGTGTGTGTTTGACTCACTGCCTTTTTGACTGAGTGGTTTGTAGGTTGAGTGATTTAAGGGTTGTTTAGTTGGTGGTCGATCGATCAACTGAATGACTGATTGCTTGATAGAATGATAGATTGATTGATTGATCGATTGCTTGATTGATTTGCCATTCAGCTACCATGACATGATGAAGGAATGCTGGCTGTACAAGCCCGGCAAACGCCCCACGTTCAAGACGATCCGCGCCCGCCTGGAGCAACACTTCAATCCGGGCAACAGGCAGAGCGTGGACTTCTACTACGATACCAACCAACTCAAGCCACCAGACAACTCAGCGTAGATCCTCTGATTCGCAGAAACTGTTGGGTCCCAACCTCGGCGTCGTCCCAACCTCGGTCAAAGTATTAAAATGTCCCCAAAAGTTTTAACATTAATCAGACCAAAAAGGTGACTGCAGTTTGCAGATGCAAGGTGTTTTCCGACATTTTAGTAATTTACCCTGAAATTATGACGTCCCTTACTTTTTGTGAGCACTATGATTGTGTCACATCAATCTTGTAAGCCAATGGGATGGCTAATCACTAATATAAACCGTTATTATACCCATTCTGAGAACCTTTAGTAATTAAAGTTGAAAAGTAAATGCACCTTAATATTTTTGAGCATTATGTGTCACTCTTGCCGAGACTGGGTCGACGCAAAGTTTGGGACCCGACAACTCTTCATGAACTCAATGTTTTTGAAAGTTCACAAATTTGTCATTTGTCTTCTGAAGACATTGTTACTGTATGGAGATAATCGGCCGTGATAGTTCACATATGGAGCCGGAATGGCTTGATGCCCCACTCTTGGTCGATGCATGCTGTCATGGTCATATCTTTACAATGAAACTCTTTTCCACAAAACATGGACATGCTGGGAGATATATTAATTGTTGCATTGTTTTTGTGTTATCAACTTTGCGTGTAGCACGGCTGGACATAATACCAGTCGTATATTATAGTGCTTTTCCACAGGACCCACCACACTGTTTCTATGTACATGATTTCCCTCTTAACCCTTTGGCTGTCGGTAGCGGTATTTGTCGCGATGTTTCCAGCAAGAATCATCGCGACCAAAACCGCTACCGACAGTCAAAGGGTTAACACAGATATTAAAAGAAGAAAACTTGGGTTCCTCTGCGTTTTATTATACCTGCACTGTCAGGAGAAGTGTGGTGATACACGTCACTGAAAGGAGTATTGCGCAGATCCCGCAGAAAGTCGCCGTTATTGAATGTTTTGAAAGAACGATATTTAATTGTTTTATGTCTCTTTTTGTTCTCTTTGTCTAGTTTCATGGAGACTGTGCAACATACTGGGTTATGGTCACTGACAGCTAAGGAGGGAACATGTACATTTGAGAGAAAGAGAGAGAGACAGACAGACAGACAGACAGCGACACACAGAGAGACAGAGAGAGAGAGAGTCACAAACACTGTCGCTTTCTTCATGTCCCTGTTGAAATACAGTCACAATTGTGGCGGCGATAATCCGTTTATTGGCACCTCTATAAATAGTTATCTTCAGACACACAGTAAGCGATTACACAATTAGCGGAATTAAGTGACAAACAGGAATCATCGCTACTAAAACCGCTACCGACACCCAAAGGGTTAACAAACAGGTGTTTACATCAGCAGGGTGTCTGTGTTCACAATAGAAGATTCATTAACCCCTTGGCTGTCGGTGGCGCTCTATGTCGATATGGTTCTGACAGGAATAGATCGACCCATTCCTATGGGGGGGGAAGATTTAGGCTCCGCCCCTTTAGTCGTGATACGGTAATCTGCTACCCGTTCTTCACGGAAAATAGCGCGAGTGTAGACTGCTAGAGTAGTAAAGCGCGCTGTTCGGTGTTTATTTTTGTAAAAAAAAAAAAAAAATTTAGGATGTAATATCTTCTAAAGTATACCATTATTGGAGTTGTAAACAAGTCAGTACAAACTAAGTATTTTCGTTTAATCAGTACAACACGTGGGGATATTGGCAATCCATAGATTATGTAGTTCTATCTATCTATCTATCTGTCTATCTGTCTATCTCCCGTAGTCTTGCCGACCGTTGGGGCACCACTGATGACTCGGCAACCAGCTCCCTCCATTCCTCTCTGTTCTCTGCTATTTTTGCGTATCGCCCAGCTTCAGTCCTGTCCACTCTGAGATATTGTCCTCCCATCTTTTCCTCTGTCTTCCTCACCTTCGTCCTCCTTGCACAGTGCCTTGCAGGATTGTTTTGGCAAGCCCTGCTGAACGCGTGACATGCCCATACCACTTCAGTTTGCGTTTTTTCACAATGGCTAATAGTTCTTCATAGGGCCCGATGGCTTGCCTGATTCTGCTTCCCACTTCCACGTTCGTGCTGTCATCTCTGTATGAAATGCCAAGAAGCCTTCGAAAACATCTAATTTCAGTGCCTTGTATCCTCCTTTCAAGGTTTGCTGTGAGGGTCCATGACTCGCAGGCATACAAAAACACTGAGATGACTAAGGAGCGCATCAGTCTGATCTTGAAGCAGAGCGTGATGTTTCTGTCCTTCCACGTGGTCTTTAATCGTGTCAGTGCTGTTGTTGTCTGCGCAAACCTGGACAGTATTTCTGGTTTTGATCCCTCATCTGTCACAATGGCTCCTAAGTATTTGAATTTATTAACGGTTTCCAGTTTTTGGCTTCCAATCATGACGTCAGTGCCAATGCCACTTGTGTTATTGGTCATCAGTTTGGTCTTTTCTGCACTGATTTTCATCCCATACGCAATGGCTGTACTGACCAGCTTTTCAACCAGCTGAGCTAGCTCCTTCTCTGTTCCTGCAAGGCCATCAATGTCGTCTGCAAAGCGCAAGTTCGTGATTGTTCTGCCTCCAATACAGACAGATCCTTCATGATCTTTCAGAGCGTCTGTCATGATTCTTTACAGAAAGATGTTGAAAAGAGTAGGTGAGAGCAAGCAGCCTTGTCTGACTCCGACAGTAGTCCTAAACCAGTTTCCTATTTTGCCGTTGATCACATAGAACTCTCAGGTTGAAGATCTGCTCAGTTGTGCTACGCTCTGGTCTGAAGCCTGCCTGTTCCTCAGCTATGATTTCCTCTGCCTGTGGCTTTAGCCTGTTCAGTAGGATCTTTAACATGACTTTGCTTGGGTGGCATATAAGACTGATCGTGGGATAATTCTGGCATTGATGTAAATTGCCTTTTTTGGGGAGAGTTATTATAAGTGTGGGCCAATCCCCTGACTGCCAGATCTTATTGCAGATTGTCACTAAAGCGCTTATCATGTCTTCTCCCCCTTCTTGGACTCGGTCTGCAGGGATGTTGTCTGCTCCTGCTGCCTTATATAATAATAATAATGAGTATTTATATAGCGCTTAATCTTACTCAAAAGCTCTAAGCGCTTTACAATCTGTACACAAAAATAAAAATACAATGACATATGCACATAACAAACAAAGCACAATGCCCGAACACACCACTTTTACAATAAACTAAACAACAATACATACATAATAATTTATATTCTAATTAACATTCAGTATAAACAAGGAGGATTGCAGAACTACAACTAAGGCATCAAACACTGGCAGTTATTCAAAGTAAAGCTTGAAGAGGTGAGTTTTCAACGACCTCTTGAAGTCAGAGACAGACTCACTGTTTCTGACCTCAAGAGGAAGTGTATTCCATAACACTGGGGCTTGATAAACAAAAGTGCGCTGACCAAATGTTTTAGTTTGGACAGAAGGTACACACAACTTCCGTTTATCAGAAGAGGAGCGGAGCTCACGAGAGGGTGTATACACATGCAGCAAAGAGGACAAGTATTCTGGGCTGGTGCCTGAAAGGCAGTTAAAACAGATTGACATAACTTTATATTGAATACGTGAGGACACAGGTAGCCAGTGAAGGGACTTCAAGATGGGTGTGACATGCTCAGTCTTACGGACTCTCACAACAAGCCGGGCTGCATTGTTCTGAATTTTTTGGAGGCGATCAATGAGATACTGAGGGCAGCCACAAAGCAAAGAGTTACAATAATCTAGCTTGGACAGCACAAATGCACAAACTAGTGTTTTAGTGGCTTCCACGGTCAGCAGGTGACGAACTGAACTAATACGACGAAGTTCCAGATAAGCGGATCTACACACTGCACTGACATGCTGTGACATAGATAACTCGCTGTCAAGTGTAACACCCAGGTTTCTCACACTCGCAGAGAAGCCAATGAGTGTTCCATCCACAGACAATGATGACGGTAAAGGCAGGGACGAAGATAATCTTGGATTAGCTACCAACATTGCTTCAGTTTTGCCATCATTTAACATCAGTTTGTTGGTGGTCATCCATGATTTGACATGGTCAATGCACTGGCTTATACTTTGGACGGCATTCACAGCCTTCCCTTTTTTCAGCGACTACACTGCAGCCTCTACTTCTTTTCGGAGGATGGGATAGTTGCCATTGTTGGTCACGGGTGGGTTGACAAGTATGCCTGGGTCCCCTGGAGCTCGGTGGTTGTACAAATCTGAGCAGTACTCTATCCATCTCTTCAGTATGTCTTGGTCTTCAGTAAGACAGTTCACTTCACTATCTTGAATGATAGAGGAGCGTCCTTGTTTTACACTGGTCAGGTCTTTCACCAGCTGGTATGCTTTTTTGCTATTATTTTTGTTCAGATTTTCTTCTACGTGTTTACACTGATCTTCAATCCACTTATTCTTTGCATTTTTCATGTTTTTCTTGATATCCTGGTTAATTTCCCTGTATTGTTTAGCACCTTCTACCTCTGATTTCTTTTTCTTTCATTTTCGACGCTTGTCACATAGAACAAAGATGTAGTTATGCGTCCCTAAACTTAGCATTTTATGAAATGGGCAAATCGTCTCATTTTCGTCAAATTGGGATTTTTTTTAAATATGAGCTATAAAAGATAGAGGTTTGCAATTTGGGTTGACCGCACATTTGTATGTACACTGTCCAAAGGTAATAGCGGTTTTTGTGTGTTTACAGTCTGAAATTATGGGTGATCCTACCTACATTTTGGCCTACCTAGTCTCTAAAGTAAATTTTCGTGCAGGCATTGTAAACTTTTCTGTGTAAACACCAACCACTGGCAGAAAAAAAATCTTAAGATTTCAGTCTATCTGAAAACATATCTTTTTCCCCTCTGGCAACTTCTGCTAGTGCTGGTCTGTTTAAATCACCGAGGTGTTTCTCACCCCAGCTATACGGGGTCAACGTACAAGCACAAATGCTGCACATACACTGAACAGACAGATCTACAGTCCAGTTTAGCAAAGCAAATGTAAATACAAGCGATCAAGTCAAAACTATGAAGAATATAGTGGAACACGGAAGAGGAGAAATTTGCAGACGTCTTTCTTTTGTGAATCCTTCAGGGTTGAGTTGATCGTGTGGCCGACCGCAATCGTTAAACCACTCTTTCGTGTCTGCAGTCGTGAGTAAAAGTCTTCCGGCATGGAAAAAAAATGCACATCTGGATAGCGATCAGGGTATTGGGACTCAATCATATATATATATATATATATATATATATATATATATATATATATATATATATATATATATATATATATATATATATATATATATATATATATATATACTTTTAAAAAAGGCGTCGCCCAAAGCCCAAAAATGCACTCAATCAGATTAGCTCCCTGGGACGTAATTTTCATTAAATTCTGAGAATGCTGTGCTAAAGCGATGGAATTCCAGGCTGGTAAGCTTGCATTGTGTCATCAGGACATCAGCTGTCCTTTTTATGACTGCATCGCTCACAAGATCTTTTGAGCCTTCCACTGAACACCTACTACATAGAGCAGTAGGGACTACCCCCAGGCGCCCCGCCATCCGCTGGAGAATATCCAGTCCTCCCCCCGAGGGGGGATGCTAGAAAATATTCCCAAACAGATATTGGACCTGCTGAGTAGATTTAAAGTTTTTGCCGCCTACGACCGGTTTCGCCCCAAGGGGGGCTCTTCAGGTAGGCATACGGCGTAACCTGAAATTGCAAACACAATGCATGTACTAGAAGCCGCCTCCAGAATTTACTGGTAGTACCACTAGTATAGCGTGGATTGCATCCCTAAAGCATTATGAGGTGTTGCAGTGGAAGAAGACTAACTAATTTTGAAATGGCAACACCTTTCGCGGTGCCTGGGAGCCAACAAATTCAGCCCGTTGATCGCAATTACGATTCAAGACATTTATTGTCCATTAGAAGGATATATGTCTTTGCTTGGCGATCGTAAAAAAAAGTTGTACAAAACAAAATATCACAATACAGTATCACATGTATTGGAAAAAAAGTGAATGGACAGTTATAGAATCATACAAGTAAAACGAACCATTAAGTTATTAAGTGAAATGTACATCGAACAACATCTACAACATCTACATCTACATTGCCAAGAATCTTGGTTTAAATTACACTAAAAACTACTCGTAATTCACGACTAACCACAAATTTAGAATAATACTGTTACGTTTGTGGTTGTGTTATCCTTTTTAGGGCATGAGTGTGTTGGTCATAGGAAAAGATCCGATGTTCAGTTGAGTTATTTTAGATTAGTGTCACATACCTTTTAGTCTGTTTCGTTTTCTTTTGCATAGAGAATAGCGATCGATTTTTCTGTGTGTTTGTGTAACTAGAATGTTCCACATTCGGCTAATTTGTAGCACAATCCGACCTAGATTAAGCTGGCAGGGTTAGAAAAAGCACGATTCTTCTAATGACCTCAAACATGACGTCAATGTTTTGTAGTATACATGTTGGTTACATTTCATCACGTTTACGTAATGCACCTAGATTTTAGTAGAAATATCTAGTGTTCCTTCTAATCAATATTAATGATTTTGCTTACGTTTCCTTTTCTGATTTGCTGATTTATGTAATTTGCGGGATTATTCTGGAAATTTGTGATAGTATAAAAACATGTATTAGAAAGTATGTGCATGCATTGTAAGAGACAGTGTATCAAAATGAAGATGCATTTGTGAGAGATAGTGCATCAAAGTGTGGACGCATTGTGCTGGGAGTGCATCGTGAGAATAAAGTACTGTTGGAGCTGTTACTCCAATGTGTTCTACAACCATGTACCACGTGTGACGATTTGCAACTGAGTGATGGTTTTAAAAAAATCGTGAGCGTGTCTGGTGTGATTGCATATCACTACGACACGTAACAAATACCTTTGACACTAACTTTCATTCGCACGCTCAGACACACGCGCACACTCACAAACGTCGTGTAAGACTTTGCGTTCACGAAGATGCTACAGTTAGAAAATGTATCGCCACTAAAACAAGCAAAGATATATCACGATCACATTGAATTTAAAACACAATGCAATATAAAAAATATTTTTAAAAAAACATAATTTTTCACCTTACCGTTTTTCTTCGTAAATATGCTTTGTTCCCAGTTATTTTGATGTAACTTGTGAGAGAATGTTATCAGGAACATGTTATGTCACGTGTAAATAAAATGTTTAGTCTTCCAAATCTCCCATCGATGACTTCTGACGTCATCAGTGACCCTACCATCACGCGATATAGACAGTGAAATTGGGAGCATTTGCAGAGGACAGAGCTGAAATAAACCAGGGTGCAATGTCAATAGCATCCGTATGAATGAAAATCCGGCCGGTATGGTCTTAAACCTACTTTTCTTTTGTCAAAGGCACCTACATAATCAACGTGATCTACAGACATGGAAATCAAAAATGTGTTTATTTTTAGGGTACCGGCCTTAAGAGAGTTTAAAATAATGCCCTGGACGTTAAACCCGAACTAACCAAAATAATGCCGCAAGGCTTGTGAAGCGCAGGCGAAAACGAGACCACGTAACTCCTATACTGAAAGACCTTCACCGGCTTCCAATCCAATCCCGCTTACAGTTTAAGATTGCGACCCTTGTATACCGCCACTTTGATGGCAGTCTTCCGTCACACCCTTCCTCCAATCTAAATACCTACCAACATTCTTGCTCACTGCGTTCATCGGGAGAGAAACTTCTTAAAGTCCCAAAGTTCTTTCTCAGACCTGCCGGTAAACGCTCTTTCATATATACTGCTCCATTAATTTGGAATTTCTTACCGACTGAGCTCAGAAATGCCTCCACCCTTACGCAGTACAAAGCAAAGTTACAAACTTACTTTTTCTCGCAGACTTTCGTGTAATTTCTACGGTATTTCTGTACGCACCTCCTGCGGACTCTGTGTGTGTGTGTGTGTGTGTGTGTGTGTGTGTGTGTGTGTGTGTGTGTGTGTGTGTGTGTGTGTGCGTGTGTGTGTGTGCGTGCGTGCATGCGGGTGTATGTGCGTGTGATGGTGTGTGTGTGTGTGTGATGGTGTGTGTGTGATGGTGTGTGTGTGTGTGTGTGTGTGTGTGTGTGTGTGTGTGTGTGTGTGTGTGTGTGTGTGTGCGTCTCGTTTTCGGCTGTGCATTGAGTTATACTATGAATATGAGAAATACGACATATAAATACCATGTATTATTATTATTATTATTATTATTATTATTATTATTATTATTATTACCTGATCAAATGGATATATGTGTGCTCTTTATCTCTGTGTCAATCACTGAAGCGCCCCCCCCCCCCCCCCAAAAAAAAAAAAAAAAAAAAAAAAAAAAGTTTGAAAATAATTTCACATTGAATAAAATAAGATTTATTAAGAAAATGGTTTGCACCGGAATGCCTGGTTCTCTAGTGAATTATGTGAGTCGTGTTTTGTTGTAAGGGTGGCTCTTTGTTTACGCATATATATACCTACACGTTTCGCGTTTTTATTGCCTCTGAGTATACATTTGTTTTAACATTTGTTTCAACTCAGTCGTGCGTAGGCTACTGAGGCTGATTTAGGTCTGAGGACCTATCGCACAACGGTTATCCACATGACAGGCACAGAGTTAAATCTAATACAAGTACCGCAAACCGCGGGCACACAGGCTTAACATCTTACCTGCCGGTGCAAGGCGAACGCTAACAAAGTCAACTCAAACTGGTTTATTGTGGGAGGCATCTTGACCCAGAGAGAAGGGAGTCGGGGTAATGGCTTCCCTACACGGAGAAACGAAATGCACAAGAAACGAAACATTTTCATTGCATCGAAATGCCTTTTCCGCACACGCAGAAACGCGGTGAAAATTCATTTCGCCTGGTAGAGGGGAAGTATCTGTTCACTGACACATGCTCTGGTTTGTATCGGTGGATATCGGGTCATATTTCTGACTACTGACGCTTAAAAACTAAACATATAAGACATGTGTGCCTTCACTTACACAATTAAAGTGAATTGCCGACCATATCGAATAAACGTAAGAGCTTTTGAATGCGTAAACAAGGCTGATACAAGTGAATCGAGGATGCCGCCGTCTCGAAGCGATAGCCGCCATCTTGTAGGCGGCTTCGAAGATTGATTGATTGTACATTGCTTAACGTCCCGACAGCAACAAGGCTTTCTCAGGACGTGCCTGCACTGCTTGTGAAAAGAAAACTAAACAGAAAATTGAATGTATGTCGCCAGCCGGTCAAATACGTTAAATAAACCTACAACATGGGGCCTAAATAAAGCCAAGACCATTTAGCAACACACACATCCAACATCAAGAGCTACAGGCAGTGCAGACAGTAGGGAGAGTTTTAAAAAGGCAAATACAGGTGAATGGACAAAGGGTAGACAGAAACACATGCCCCAGAATAGAGAGAAAAACCCACCCTGTGGGGCTGACCAGGGTGACCCTGGGAACTAAAAAATACCTAACCCCACCCAAGTCCCCCAGGGCAGACCCGGGTGGGGTGGCTTCGAAGAGCCGCCCAGCCGATGAAAGTGGGGTTCAGAAAACTGACCTAAAATCATATTTTGGTGGTACTTTAGTGATGATACTTGATAGATTCCATTTCGAAAATGATTTCTCCGCTTAAATCGTACAGAATCGTGCGTCACATCACGCAATTCTATCCATGACTCCACGGCAC
This sequence comes from Semisulcospira habei, assembly GCA_036245525.1. Classification (NCBI taxonomy): domain Eukaryota; kingdom Metazoa; phylum Mollusca; class Gastropoda; family Semisulcospiridae; genus Semisulcospira; species Semisulcospira habei. The sequence goes on along the minus strand of BTPG01000002.1, from coordinate 26,298,657 downwards.
CGCTTTACCGTTGCAGTCCTCAGTGTTTGGGCTTGAATGACGTCAGATTGGGGTGTGACCGAGCGGACGGCGCTGATTGGGCGACGGGTAAAATGTTTCGGCGAAATTTTTCGCAAAATAGAGACAAGTTCTATTTCGTGAAATGTGTCGTTTCGCATTTCGTGAAACGGTGAAATGGAGAAATGTCTGAAATGCGGACATTTCGACGAAATGTTTTGTTTCGTTTCTCCGTCTGAGGAAGCCTTTTTAACATTGACATACAAGGAACGATTCAAACCCAAAAACCGATGACGCGGATAACCGATCGTCATTCAATGTGGATACTAGTTCTGCATCAGTGGTACTGTTCAGTCACTGGCCATAATCACGTCAGTCACAAATATTCCGACATGTACTTCGGCTTCTGCCTGTTGACTTCTTGCTCACTGTATTGATGATCTTGTCAATTGAGGCACAAGCTACAGGAGGCGGAACCCCTCAGGACCGTCGCCAGTCGCGGGGGTTGCCGAGGGTTGACGTATCTTGTTAGTCCTGTGTTCTTCACGCCTACTTTCCCTCCCATTTCCATCTGCTCCTTCACGCCTACTTTCCCTCCCATTTTCATCGGATTCTTCACGCCTACTTTCCCTCCCATTTTCATCATCTTCTTCACGCCTACTTTCCCTCCCGTTTTCATCTGCTTCTTCACGCCTACTTTAACTCCCATTTTCATCTGCTTCATCACGCCTACTTTCCCTCACATTTTCATCTGCTTCTTCACGCCTACTTTAACTCACCTTTTCATTTGCTTCTTTACGCCTACTTTCCCTCACATTTTCATCTGCTTCTTCACGCCTACTTTAACTCACATTTTCATTTGCTTCTTCACGCCTACTTTCCCTACCATTTTCATCTGCTTCATCACGCCAATGTTGGTCAGCGTGCAGTGGTTCTGGACGCGAAATTCTGGATTACTTGCAGCGAAAGGGTTACCTCATTCGAGACGTGCCTCCGATACGCGGCTTATGTTTATTGCCGGCTTATGCCGCGTATCTGGAGGCGGCACGTCTCGAATGACTTAATGAAATAAAACGTTAGAATTTTTTTTTTTAATTCAAACAAGATGAAGACCAACACCTAAAAAGGCCGTATCTTCATCTCTGTTTTCTTCAGGGCGGTGAGTCGAAAGCCCTGCCAGAGGATACCGTCCCCGCCAGACACAGCTGACTGTTTGTACAGGCCGTTGAGGTTTGAGTGGGCACAGTTAATGTACCACCAGGCGCCGTGTTGATCTGCAGCACAGTTACCGGCATCGGTGTCGCTGTCCTTGTCTTTTGTTGAGAAGAACATGTTGTTGTGGATCCACAAGCTGTCTCCTGTAATAATGACGATACAAGTGAAGATAGCAGGCCAAAATGAATCACGGCTCAGTGTCACAACAAGATGGGAAGAACCATAACCCACAAAGTCCCTTCTATATAAGAGCAGTCCTCGCAGTCAAGGGTCTCTACCCTTTGTCATTGGCCTGATTCTGATGTTGAATTATCTCCTATTGAAAAAGTCTCGCAGATCTGAATACGCGTCATCGATTTGTCAAACGTCATTATTTTGTCATGACGTAAGTTTTAGTTTTTACGTAATTTTATATTTTACGTGATATAAGTTTCTCTTTTGCTTCATAGGCTTGAGAAAATGGTGACAAAACTAGAACTTCACGGTACAATTTCAGTCTTGCTATAATTTGTGTCAAAGCAGGTTGACTTTACCTAGCTACATGATATACTAAGTACACGGGTCACTTGCACGCTCTTCTGACAGCGCGTCGATGTGTGTGTGCGTCTTAGTGCGTGCGCGGGCGCACGCGCTCCGAACATCTCCAAGAGGCATAGATCCTCATGCACCCGGAGAGTGCATGAGGATCTATTCATCCTGAAGATGCGCGCTTTTGGGTAAGAGAGAGAGAGAGAGAGAGAGAGAGAGAGAGAGAGAGAGAGAGAGAGAGAGAGAGAGAGAGAGAGAGAGAGAGATAATTATGTCATATTTAGAGTATTATGTCAATGTCTGCTGGTGACGGAGTTGCCTCTTGTACGTCACCGCCACTGTCTGGCTTTCTCTGGAAGTCAAGATTTTATTTCTGTTTTAATTCTTTTTTGAAAACAATTATTTTTACTAAAGAAGTTAAAAGGATACAAAGCTGGCTAACGAACTCATCGAATGGCTTTCTCCAAGCTAGCTAAATCCAAAATTTCAAGTAAATATGACAACAATTACAGACTCTAATCTGGCTCAACCGACCACATCACACCCATCCTGCGTTCACTCTATTTGTTGCCTATCACATCCAAACTGACTACAATACAAAGTTCTGTCCATCTGTCATACCTGTCTGTGTACTTCTACTGGCCCTGTCTATCTTTCTGAGCTTCTTCATGTTTAGACTGCTTCCAGACAGCTCCGTTCCTCAGCAGACATTATACTATTACGCTTTCCGACTGTGAGAACTAAGTCTTTTGGCGAGAGGTCTTTCTCATACCAAGGACCATTTCTTTGGAATAAACCGCCACAGTCCCTCAGATATGTTGAACCAGCCAAACATTTCCGGGAGTCTTTAAAGACACATCTACTGCCTAGTGTATCCGTTATTAGTTTTATGGTACACGTATATCTTTGGTGTGTGTGAGCATTTCTTGTTGATGTGTTTACTCTGCTAAGTTTATTTTCCCCGTATATCTTGTTGCGTGAGTGTGTATGTTAGGGTATATATATGTGCTGTAGGATGCAAGGTGTGTGTATGTTAGTATGTCATTTGTATGGCGCCTAGAGCTTTTCTATCGAAAGTATAGGCGCCTTTAAAAATAAACATTATTATTATTATTATTATTACTATACACGGTTGTTTATGTCCTCTATCAGACATTCAATTGCAATTTGCTCTGAGGCTTTCTTTTCCCACCTCTTTAAGAAAGTAGTTCGCCAAGTTTCAAGCTTGTGTGTACAGAAATGTCGGAGATTCTCTTGTTTACATACATGCACATATACATACATACATACACACACACAGACACACACACAGACACACACACATACACACACACACATACACACATACATACGTACATACATACATACCCACATACGGCGCTTAGCGCCAAATAAACGTTCAGCAGCGAGTTTAATTTAACTAGACATGCCGTAATTTTTATATTGTTACTTCAATTGTTAAACGATTAGGCCTGCCCGATTTTGACATCATAGACATGCTATTAAATTCGCCCCAACGCGACCCGTCTTAAAAAGTCCCTTTTATAAATAAAAGGGACTTAAAAATAGCGACGACAACCTCCAAGACCAAAGGCAGTCAGTGTGCAAAACATCGGATGAGGATCATTCACAGAGGCACAAAGACCACGCCCACCACAGCGATGTGTCGTTCACCGTCTTTATTTCGCCACAAATTTAAACAAGATGGGATGAACCATAACCCACAAAGTTCCTTCTGTATGGGAGCTGTCCTCGCTGTCAATGGTCTCTACCTTTTGTCTTTGACCTGATGTTGAATTATCTTCTATTGAAAAAGTCTCGCAGATCTGCCATTGCGACAGTGAGTTCTATAAGTGGCGCAGTCCTTGCGCGTCATTGATTTGTCAATCGTCATTTTTCATGACGTAAGTTTCAGTTTTTACGTAATTTTATATTTTATGTGAAATGAGTTTCACTTTCGCTTCATAGGCTTGAGAAAATGATGACAAAACTAGAACTTCACGGTACAATTTCAGTCTTGCTATAATTTGTGTGAAAACAGGTTGACTTTACCTAGATACATGATATACTAAGTATACGGGTCATCTTCATGCTCTTCTGAAAGAGCGTCGATGTATGAGTGCGTGCATGCGCGCGCGCTCCAAACATCTCCAAGAGGCAATGATCCTCATGCGTATGGAGGGCGCATGAGGATCTATTCCTCCTGGAGATGCGCGCATGTTTGTGTGTGTGTGAGAGAGAGGGGGAGAGAGAGAGAGAGAGAGAAATGAAATGAAATGAAATGAAACTTTATTTTCCAAGGATAAAAGAATAGGTGCGCAGACCTGTTTTCATTCTTGTCCTTGCTACACACTACAAAACAAAATAACGTACACACACACACACGCGCGCCGGTGTGCAATTGCCGCATGCACAGGCTTGTGCCAGATTAGCTTGTAGCCTACAGGCGCCAAGCCAAGCCTGCACAACCCTCCACACACACACACACACACACACACACACACACACACACACACACACACACACACACACACTGACACACACATACACACACATCAGTATATCATGTACACATACATTCTTTCGCTTAAAACTATACTACAGCAAATATAAAAAGTATAATGGATTTTGTACATAAAACCGCTATTGTTCTCATCATAAAAGAGAGAGAGAGAGAGAGAGAGACAGACAGACAGACAGACAGACAGACAGACAAACAGAGTGAGCCGCGCGCGCTAGAGAGAATGACGTCATATTTAGAGTATTATGTCAGTGTCGGTGTCGTAACAGCATTGCCTCTTTTACGTCACCGCCACTGTCTGACTTTCTCTAGAAGAAAAGTTTTTTTATTTTTTTTTTTTTTTTAGTGTTTTAATTCTTTTCTGAAAATAATTAATTTTTACTAAAGAAGTTGAAAGGATGCAAAGCTGGCTAACGAACGCATCCAATGACTTTCTGCAAACTAGCTATATGCAAAGTTCAAGTAAATATGATAAACATTACGGACTCTAATCTGGGTCAATCGACTTCCTATAAATGGTTGTTTATTTCTTCAATGAGACATTCAATTACAATATTCTCGGAGGCTGTCTTAGCCACCCACTTAAAAAAATATTTCGCCAAGTTTCAAGCTTGTGTGCACAGAAATGTCGGAGATTCTCTTCTTTACATACATACGCACACACATACATACATACATACATACATACATACATACGCACATACATACATACATACGCACATACATACATACATACATACGCACATACGGCGTTTCGCGCCAAATGTACGTTCAGCAGCGACGTTAGCGTAACTAGACATGACGTAATTTTTATCTTGTTACTTCAATTGTTAGCGGTTTAGCCTGCCCGCCTTTAACATCGTAGATATGCTATTAAATTCGCCCCAACTCGACCCGTCCTAAAATTTCCAATCTATAAATAGAAAAGACTTCTTTTTTTTAAAATCGCAAACCGAACTGTTTGTCGATTATACCAACAATTTCAGTTAAGGAAACAACAAGATGGTATGAACCATAACCCACAAAGTTCCTTTTATATGAGAATTTTCCTCGCTGACAAGGCTCTCTACCGTTTGTCTTTGACCTGATTCTGATGTTGAAATATCTCCTATTGAACAAGATGACGATTTCATCCCAAAGTCTACTGTATTTTGGGCAGCTCACATGAGTTTTTCTTTTAGGAACATTCACAGTTGTTCACATTTTTAAGCTTATCCTTCTGATCCATTTCTCTCTTTTTAAGCCAACCTCTGATCAACACACACGCCGCCACACACAAATAAAGACGGACATACGGCGCTTCCCGCCATTAGTACGCTCTAAGGGCTGGAGTAACGACAGGAATTCTGAACAAAAATAGCACTGCACGAGCAGCAAAATGACGTCACTATAAGCTTGACGCATGACGTCAAGTTTTACGACGCCGTGACACAGTGACAAAATTGGTGTTTAACGACACTCATCCGAAAGGCATGCAGCCTCTTTCAGGGCTGACTGTTTTGTTCTACACAGCCTCTTCCTGGGCTGACTGTTTGATGGAACTATATAGTGGATCCAAAAATTGCAAAAATGAATTAATGATTATTCAAAATGTTTAAGAGGCACACATCTGGCAAACGAGCTCATCCAATGTCTTTATCCAAACTAGATATACACAAAATTGCAATAAATATGATAAAAATCACGGACTCTAATCTGGGTCAACCGACTTTCTATAAACTGTCTCTTATGTCTTCAAGGAGACATCCTGTTACAATATGCTTGTAGGATCTCTTAGCCACCCCGTGAAGAAAGTATTTCGCCAAGTTTCAAGCTTGTGCGTACATCAATATCGGCGATTCTCGTGTTTACATACATACGCACGCGCACGCACGCACGCACGCACGCACGCAAGCACGCACGCACGCACACACACACACACACACACACACACATACATACATACATACATACATACATACAACCATACATACATACATACATACGCACATAGGCGTTTCGCGCCAAATGTTCGTTCAGCGGCTAGGTTGGCAAAACTAGACATGATGTAATTTTTATCTTTTTACTTCAGTTGTCAGAGGATTAGACCTGTCCGACTTTGAAATCATGGACATGCTATTAAATTCGCCAGACCGCGACCCGTCCTAAAAAGTCCCTTTAATAAATAGAAGTGACTTAAAAATGCGTGTTTGCCCATAAAAGTTTAAACTCATAGCACGATGATGATAAAGCGAACGGTATGTGTAAAGAACCATAGTAATACGACACAACTATTACTACATTACACGTGCGAGTTCATGCACTCGCACCCGTACACGATCACACACACACACACACACACACACACACACACACACACACACACACACACACACACACACATACACACACACACACACCCGCACCCACTCACGATCACGTACACACACACACACACACACACATACACACACCACACACACACGCATGCACTCACGCACACACACACACACACACACACACACACACACACACACACACACACACACACACACACACACACACCTGCAGTGCCGGAATGACCACTGACGTGAAGGCGGTAGTTTTGGTCCGCCCCATCAAT
>BTPG01000002.1:26191794-26286794 GCA_036245525.1 Semisulcospira habei | reverse complement strand
GTTTGAGGGTTTAATACTATGCCAAACCAGATGACAAAGAAGATGTATAGGTCTGGCATAAAAGTATTCCCCTGTATTCAGAGAAGAATTTTAGGTCAAACCAGATTAAAAGTCAGATGTACAGTTTTGGCATAAATTTGTGACTATTAAACATGTCACATAATTGTATGCCAAAACAAGATATGTCTAAGGTATGCAGATATGTTATGGAAAAACATTACATTTATCCTACATTTAAATCTTGCCAAAACCAGACACATATCAGATATAAGGAGCAAAATGCCTTTTCAGTTCGACCAGACACAGATATGTAGAGGTTGTTGATGTTTGGCCCCATGCCTTCAGCATGTAGCAGCCGACCAAAACCTGACATCTGGACATGACAGGGTTGTTTATACCGGCCAGCACCAAGGCTGTGGGAGCTGTGGGACAGTTTACTTCCCTGAGAAGTTCACACGCCACAGTTCCAGTCACAAGCCGATAGTATGCTTATTTGTCATGAACATTTAGAGACACAGAGGAAACCGTTAGTTAATGAGTTGTTGCTGTTTTGAAACCAAACAAGGCTCTGTTCTTGTACAGCTCTGTGATGAGAACTTCACTAGTTAAATGGATCTGGAATATTCTTTCTTTTTCATTTGTACGAAATGTTTTACATCAGCTTGCCGAGAGGAAAGGACAGGCACAGTTCTTTATCGTGAGCCAGCACAGTCCTGGGTTGCTGGTTATAAACGTAAGTCACTTTTCATTTAAAAAAGGTTTTAGGGTTATAATTTATGCAGCCGGGCAGTATAATTTTAATGTCCTTTCCAAGAATTGTATACTGACATGTAATAATAATTATATTCTATGTCTCTACAGTAGTAATTACAGAGATTTGGAGTACCTGCGTGTGTATGTGTGTGTGTGTGTGTGTGTGTGTGTGTGTGTGTGTGTGTGTGTGTGTGTGTGTGTGTGTGAGTGTGTGTGTGTGTGTGTGTGTGTGTGTGTGTGTGTGTGTGTGTGTGTGTGTGTGTGTGTGTGTGAAGTGATTTTAACATAATTTCATAAAATGTATAAAGATGTCTCCATAATTACAAAATATACCAGCCAGCATATAATTATGCTGAATGGTCCGACATTGATGAGCAAGCCATGGCGGACACTCTCATTGATTCTTCTGACGAGCTACACTGTGAAAGGACCACAAACAACCCATCTGATAGAAGAGACGGCCCCGAGCAAGTCAAGCTCTTCTCTGACTACACAGCTGAGAGAGAGGGGCATAGGGAAACAGATGCTGAGGAAACCTGTCAAACCCCCACCTCAGAAAAAAGATTACCGTAATGGTTAGTTATTGGGATTTAACGCCGAGCAGGCGACTAAGGCCATCTCACGGCGGGATGGGTAAAAATCTGTTCAGCCAGACTAAAAGCAAGGTCGTAAGACAAGATGGAAATATATCTTAAAAATATGACAGGCTAAAATGTCGCACAAGTCGTTAAAAGAAACGTCTACAGACTCTCAAAACGGGCAAAATAAAGAAATTCACATAGTCGATGAATGCTCAGATCTTGTTAAAAATATTACATTCTCTCAAGAAATTGAAGATTTTGTCCGGGGGAACATCCCGGAATAAAACCTTCAAGGAGTCTGTTGTGAAGTGTTTATATCTCGTGTCAATTAGATCGGCACAATACAGTAAAAAGTGTCAAACAGAAAACTGCTCGTCACAGGCAAAACACCATGGACGTTCATCCTGTTTAAGTAAGTAAGAGTGCGCAACATACGTGTGCCCGATGTGGAGCCGAGTAAGGACAGTCTCCTCACGGCGGCTGCCGCAGCGGTAAGGTAGACTGTCGGACACTGTAGGAAGGGCTTCATGCAGCTTGTTCCCTTCCTCTTTGTCCCACTCGGACTGCCACTCGCGGGCTATGTAAGCACGAATCACAGGTTTAAAATCACTATGAACAATCTGTGTGTCAGGGACAGGGTCATTGCGGGCACTGTTGGCAGCAGAATCTGCGATCATGTTGCCATTGATGCCCACATGCCCCGGGACCCAAATAAAAATGATGTCATAATATTCCTTCATCAAGTCCGCGTAGAGCGCTCTAATCTGCACCAGCAGTGGGTGGTCTGTTCCCGCGCCCTGAAGGGCTTGCAGGGCAGAAAGAGAGTCAGACAGAATCAGGAAGTTCCTTTCCCGAGACTGATAGGCATGCTTGAGTGCAAGCAGAATTGCCTGCAGTTCTGCACTAAATACAGAGGAATGGTCAGGGAGGCGGAGCTTAAATGGGCGTCTAGGATGGCGAGAAGACACTGCAGCCGCAGCCACTCTCCGATCCTCAGACTTGGACCCATCCGTATAAAGACGACAATAGCCAGTAAAACTTGAAAGAAGTTTATTGAGGCTCTGTTAGTATATGGCTGGCGGAGTACAATCCTTCTTGTGGGCGGTCACGTCCAGCAATATATCAGGAACTGGTAATAGCCAGGGTGGAGTGATGTGTTGCAGAGATTCCGAAACTCTGTCCAGGTCCACTCCGGCCGCCTGCAGATGAGGTCGGACACGGAAGGAAAGTGGACGGACAGCTCCTGGGTGGGCATCGTAAATCTCTGCAAACGACGGATTAAAAACACAATCATAGGCAGGATTGATTGGATGGGCCTTCAGCTTCAGAACGTAGCTGAGCATGAGGCAGATGCGGCGGAGCCTGAGAGAAGGCTCCCCTGCCTCAGCATACAGACTAGGAACTGGAGATGTCCTGAAGGCTCCCAGACATATTCGCAGACCGTGATGGTGAATTGTGTTCAGTAGAACAGACTTGGAAGCGGAGCCATATACCACAGAGCCATAATCCAGTTTGGACCGAACAAGGGCCCGGTACAGCCGAAGTAAGACAATGCGGTCTGCACCCCAGTCAGTACGACCAACGACACGAAGAACGTCGAGGGCCTTCTGACAAGAGGTTCGAAGGTAATTAACATGGTTGCAGAAGGTCAATCTTTTGTCAAAGATGACCCCAAAAACTTTGCCTCCTCGGCCACCGTAATTGGTACTCCAGCAATGCTCAGGCTAGATTCTGGAAAAAAAATTCGTCTGGTTAGTAAAATGCACACAGACTGTCTTGGAGGGCGAGAACCTGAATTCGTTGAGAGACACCCACCCCTGGATGCGATCAAAGCACAGCTGCAAGCGCCTCTCAAGGGACGCAAGTCCTCGACCCCGTGCACACAAAGCAAAGTCGTCCACAAACAAAGAGCATTCAGAATCATCCTTGACGGCCTTTACAATGTTATTTATTTTAATGCTAAATAAAACAGGAGATAGAATGCTGCCCTGCGGGACACCCATCTCCTGTTCAAAGGAGTCGGAGAGGGTGGAGCCCACACGGACATGAAACGAACGGTTAGACAAAACATTGTTAATAAAAATGGGCAGTTGCCCTTTAAAACCCATGTCCGACAAATCAGACATTATACCATACTTCCAGGTAGTTCATATGCCTTCTCAAGATCAAAGAAAATTGCATAGACATGCTGCTTGTTGGCAAAAGCATCTCGGATAAAAGACTCAAAGCGGACAAGATGGTCAGTTGTACTACGGAAGCGCCGAAAACCGCACTGGAGGTCTGTGATGAGACCCTGTGACTCAAGATGCCACACCAGGCGGGCGTTGACCAAGCATTCCATAGTTTTACATAAACACGATGTCAAAGCTATTGGCCGGTAGTTGCCCAGGTCGGAAGGATCCTTACCCGGCTTGAGGATTGGCACAACAACAGCCTGGCGCCAAGATGGCGGAAAATGACCGGTTATTCAGATATGGTTAAAGGCCTTGAGAAGTACAATGAGTCAATCCTCAGGGAGATGTGTTAGGAGCTGATAGTGGATGGTATCTATTCCAGCAGCAGAGTCATTACATTCTGAAAATGTAAAAAGGGCATTATAGTCTTCCGAATTATCCGATATAAAAGCACAAGTACAAGACTCTCGCTTCTCCTTCTCTCTCTGGAAGAAAGGTGAATAATGCTCTGTTGAAGAATTACGGGCAATAGTGGAGGCAAGCAAATTGGCCACAGCTTTTCTATCCGTGACACCATCTCTAAGATGGCCGACAGAAGCCGAGCAACCCCGGCCCCCAATTCTTCGAACAGCCTTCCAGACATTTTGGGACGGAGTCATAGAAGATAAAGATGAGACGAAGCGTCTCCTGGAAGCAAGGCGTTCACGTTTAAAAATGTAACGGGCTTTCGCCCGCTGTCTTCTAAAGGTTAAAACATTCGCTTGCGATGGATTACGAAAAGCACGTCGCTGAGCACATTTGCGCGCTGTTTGGGCCTTACGGCACTTTTCATTGAACCATGGTACTCCCGGCTTCCGAGGGACTGATGTGGAAGTTCTAGGGATAGTTTCACCTGCTACGTCCAACAAAATAGAAGTAAAACAAGAAACAGGTTGTTCAGCTGACATGACCACCTCCTCTGTAAGACGAGACTGACAGAGGGAGGCGAACAAAGGCCAGTTAGCTTTCTTGAGATTCCAGCGCCCCACTGGCGAATCCTCCTCACAGCTGACCGAGGACAGGACTACTGGGAAGTGGTCACTACCACACAGGTCGTCGTGAACCTTCCAGTCAAAATACAGCATGAGAGAAGGATCACACACAGTGAGGTCTAGTACAGAACTAGATCCTGAACCTGAGTTAGAGTACGTAGGTGAGCAATCGATAAAGACACAGAGGTTAAGTTGAGAAAAAAACATCTTCTAACAACTGACCTCTGCCACCATAGTGGTCCCTACCCCAAAGGTGAGCGTGACCGTTAAAATCCCCCATGAGAATAAAGGGAGGGGGCAGCTGATCTACTAAGTGAAAAATATCAGTACTACAGAGCCGCAGGGATGGTGGCAGGTAAACACTGCATATGGTTAGGGTCTGTTTCAAGGTAACTCGAGCTGCGACAGCCTGAAGACAGGTGTCAATGCTAACGGGGCTACATAAAATTTGGCTACTAATGAAAAGAGCCACTCCACCGGAGCGCCTCTCTAAATCAGAGCCTTTATGTATAGCGTTAAAACCGTTAAAGGACGCAGGGTCAGAAGTCTTCAGGTATGTTTCCTGAAGAGATATTACTGAGGGGTTATAGAACTTGACTAAAAGACGTAATTCCTCAAAGTTAGCTTGAAAACCACAATTCCACTAAAGAAGAGAGTACATAATTATGTTTTATCTGGGGGTGAAGAGTGTTTTCCCCCTTTTTCCTTTGCCTTGGAAGGAGTGGAAGAAACAGAGGGGGGCCGGCTCCCGGGCCTCATCTGGTTCTTCGGAGAGGAAGGGGGTGGAGCTGCCGCAACGACAACTTTCACTCCCTCCATCCGCTCCTCTAATGCAGTATATTTGTTTTGAAGGGGGACATCAGTGTTCCCCTTCTGGGCCCGTGCGCACAGCGGTCCCATAGATTTTTTATACCTCTGGTACGGCGCAGCGTTACTGCCGCTAGAGCTAGCAGCCTTAGAAGGCTGACCAGAGCCAGAAGCCTTTGGAGGTGACAGACTAACAGGTTTGGGTGAGGGCTGAGGCTTAGGGGCAACAGAAGGCGGCACTACCGGACCGGCAGTGTCCGCCTTCTGCGTTCCCTGGCTCCTCGTCACCACCGGAGGAGGGTTACTCTCCAGGGGCGAGAGGAGCCGAGGCTCCGCCCCCAACCAAGAAGTTGGGGGTTTGACATGAAAAGTCTTGGGTGGGCGCTTGCCTTCCACCGCTGCACTGAAAGTATACACAGAGGTGTTAGAGGTTGGAGCAGCCGCAGCTGCACCAGGACCGTCAACCAGCTTTTTGGCGTCCAAAAAGGACAGCCCCTTCTCCACACTCACTTGCTGAATCCTGCACTCGGATATCCAACGAGGGCATTTCTTGTCCGAAGCCATATGTGCCCCCTGGCAATTTACACACAGGGGGGTGGCTGTGCAGGACTCAGCAGAGTGTCCGGGCTTAGTGCAACGGGCGCATGAAGCCTCTGCCTGGCGGCACGTCCTCTGCCCATGGCCATACTTTTGGCACTTAAAGCACCAGAGGGGAGAGGGACGTACTTTTTCACTTTCAAGGAGTAGTAACCTCCCCAGATGGTAGTAGGAGGGGTGGGGGTGCCAAACGTCAGGATGATGGCAGGGAGATGGATCTCCCCACCACCTCGCTTGGAAGCGAAGCGCCTGACGGAAGTTACCCCCTGAGACTTAAGGCTCCGGACAAGTTCATCTTCTGACAGTTCTGCTAAAGCTTGATCTTTGATTACGCCTCGTGACGAATTCATAGTTTTGTGAGGTGTAACCTCCACGGGAGTGTCTCCGATAGAAGAGAGCCTCAGCAGCCCGCTGGAGTTTGCCCGGGTACGGCACTCCACCAGCAAGTCACCAGACCTGAGGCTCTGGGCGTCAGGCCGCCAACACGGCTCCTGAGGGTCTCCCCCACCAGAAATGGATTTAGCTTGGAAACAGGTTTGTCTTTCATCTTGCTATGAACAATGAGGAAGCGAGGCCATACGGCCGACGCATGAGGCGTCGCCTCCTCACAGTCCGAGTCACTGTCATGTTCAATGTCGTTGGCTATGTGCCGCTTCTGTGCAATTTTAGGTGTTTTTTTTTCCATATTATAATAGTAGAGATATTCATCCCCCGGGGGTCCCCGCCCGCCACCGAGCCCACAAGGGAAAGTGCAACTGTCGGCGGGTCTCCAGCCGACGCACAATGGAGACTGCCCGAAAGATATACTCAAGGGGGTAAGCCCGATTGAACCGTCTGAGCCACCGCCTTCTATCACACGGTTGAATCCAGGGGAATACAGACGTAGAGCACCTAATCAGCAGCAGAGGCTATAGCATGGTGCTCCGTATATCAGCCTGCATGTCAACAATGGGATAGGGCTCAACGCGACAAGAGCCGACTGACTAGGCCGGTACGACTAGCCTCCCGTTTAGGCAGAAGTCAAGGCCAAAGTGGAGTGTTTGAGCCACCAGGATCCTCTTCTCCCCCGACACGGGTCTCCAAGCACGGCAAACACTTGGGATCCAAAGGACCAAAAGCTCACGAGTATTTTTAAGGACCAATCCAACATGGTAGGACCTGGGTTAGCACAGCTCCTTAAAAACCGGACCAGTGAAAATGACTGAACAACATATCTGCTGATATCATGTCCTAATCCTGGACAAAGATGGCACCCCTCTGCTAGCCTACTCAGTCAGGAGGCCGGTGCCCAGTGGGCACCGTAATGGTGACTTGTTTTCTGTCGCCGAGCCACTCTGTGAAGGTACTTCAGCAGCTTAATTTGTCTGCTCATACTCTTTGTTTTCGTTTATGTTTATGCTAATTTTGATTCTATAGATTTTCACTGTGAAACGAGTAATCAAAACAATATCATTAAAAGGCACGCCTCTCGTTTTGTGTGTCATACGTGTGTTTAAAGTGATATATGATTTTCGTTTTTCTGAAGGTAACGATAGCAGGAATGATGACGATCTTTCTAGTAAAGATGCTGATTATACAGACACCCGGGACAACACACATTGCGAGCAGTGTCACTCAGAACTGACGACTGTGGACACATCAGAGCCGAGCAGATCTGACAGGGTCGATGATTTCACAGAGCATGTTGTGACGACAGACTCTACACCAGCAGATGAAGCAGATCAACACAGTAAAGGTACAAGCCTGTCCCTGCCCATGATACAGAGGTGGGGAAAGATGACGGGTAATAGGGGCGTGGCTATAATGGATTCACTGGGTGCGTGCACACTTGTGTTTGAATCGGCTTGTCTGCACGTGTGTGTGTTATATTATGTAAATCATCCACTAACGTTAATGTATATTTTTGTTTACAATGAGCGAACTGTTTTTGCTGATTTGTTAATTGAAAAGTCCACTGAACAGCTTATAGTTGCATATCATCTATCTGTCTAGCACTATCCGTTGCTTCTTCCTCTATCAACAGGTCACATGACTGACGACAGTGCACATGACCCGGACTATATGCCGCATAGGGATGACGTTAATTCGGACGATTCAGATGTACACAACTACGTGGAAGAAGAGCATTTTGATATTAAGGATCTCTTTCATTCACACCGTACACAGCGGGCGCATGCTAAATCATACAGTCTTATTGACATAGCCATTCGAGTCCACACAAATAGACTGAATGACCTAATGAAATCAAATTATCTTGAACTCAAACCAGTCTTTGGTAATGGGAACTTTTTTTTTTTAATGCAGCACTGTATCATGTCAATTTTCTGGATGCTAAGTCTCTTAGACATGCTCTCTTATATCGAAGAGAATGTTTCTGCCTACTTTGATTTTTTTCTCGTAAACAGCAAAATCTGAGAATGATCGGTACCTGGATGCTTTAGGTAGCTTACAGGAGCTGTACAAGCCTGGAGTTTGGTCCTCTGATGCAAATGACCTACTCCCACTGGCCCTGGCAAATGTCACCAGAAGAAGGATCAGGATATTTCACAGCAGAAAGTCCAGGCCAATCATCGGTATACACCCAAGTTTGGTGGTGTCTGATATATTCAACCCTATATAGGTGACCTTTGGCATCCGTCGTACCGCCCTGGCCTGGTTCACATTATACGTTAAGGATCGTTCTCATGCTGTTATTGTTAAGGGCCAGCTATCTGCTTCTAGTCTTTTGTTGTGTGGAGTCCCTCAGGGCTCCGTATTAGGGCCTGTTTTGTTCACTCTCTATTCACAACCTCTTTCTAATGTAATTGCCGCCCATGAGTGTGATTTTCACAAGTATGTTGACGATACTGAATTGTCAAGAAGTAGCGCGCCTAGCCATTTCAGCTCCGCTAAGATGAGCGTACAGTGTTGTATAGACGACGTCCTGTCCTGGATGACTAGCAACAAACTTAACCTTAACACTGACAAAACCGAAGTCATGCCTGCCGGCTCTCAGTCTCGCCTTAGTCTGATTGACGGCACGTTCGCGTCTGCTGGGCTGGTTTCCTTGAGCTGCGCAGAATTTCTTCCCTCAGACCGTATCTCACAGAAAGTGCGGCGTCAAGACTTGTAAATGCATTCATTACTTCCAGGCTCGATTATTGCAATTCTGTACTGGCAGGTTTAGCGGCAGATCAGATTTCACGCTTGCAGATGATTCAAAACAATGCGGCGCGTATCATCTTGAAGAAACGAAAGAGAGACCACGTTACGCCTCTACTGAAGCAGCTGCACTGGCTGCACGTCAAATTCCGCTGCCAGTACTAAATTGCAATTTTCGCCTATCGGCATTTTGACAGATCTCTCCCGCCGTACCTCTCTGCCAAGCTGTCTGCTTATCAGCCATCACGCACCCTCCGTTCCTCCAGTGAAAAACATTTTAAAATCCTGAAGCTTAACATGAAAACTGTCGGGGAGCGTTCTTTCACCTTTTTAGCCCCAAGTGTGTGGAACTCTCTGCCAACTGAAATGCGGAATCTGCCCACATTGTCACAGTTCAAAGCTCACGTAAAGACTTTTCTTTTTTGTCGGGCATTTAACACTTAGCTCATAATTAGCTAACTGTCGACTGACTGCCATTTATTTTTATCCTAGAGGAAGTCAATGTAAGGTGTTGGGAAGGGATGAGGTGGTTTAAAGTAGTGTATAATTGTGCGTGTGTGTCTGAGAGAAAGGGTGTGCCGTTGTGCATGCGCAGTGAGTTCAGTGTTTTCCTGGAGAACAGCGCTATACAAGAACTATGTATTATTATTATTATTATATACCTGGTTCTCTTTGCTCCACCCAGTTTGCCTGAGTATTATGATGGATGTGTGTCAGTGAGGCGTGCACATTCAGCGTTTTGTAATATGACGGAGAATGGACCTTCTGAGGCAGAAGAGTCACAGTCGAAGCCAAATGATGCTCTGCCAAATGACTGCTCCAACCACTCACCTCCAGCTTCAGCCCAGACTTCTCACCTCGAAACCCTAACAAATGTGACAGACGGAAGCCGGCTCAGGCAGTCTTCTCTTTTTATGACATCACCAACAAGAAAGTGGGGTAGAAAAGCAACTGTGTAGCCTTCACAATGGAAGAAAACGTCCGAAAGAGATTGACGCTTGCTGGCCAGGAGTACTGTACAAGCAAAGAAAAGGTGCAGAGAACGAGGACAGTCAAGCCGGTTGACTGCTCCAAGTGCAAGCGCAAGTGCACAGAAGAAATAAATGAAAGCATGCGGGAAGACATCTTTCAGAGTTTTTACATGCTGTCCAGTTACGAAAGGCAGAAGGATTTTGCCTGTATACACGTGACAGAAGAAAAACAAGAACTTACCTGGACAAAGGCAAGAACCCAGTCAAGAAAACACGAAATGTTCAGCGACATTTCAGTTTTACTGTGGACGACAAGCAATTCCTGTCTGCAAAGCATTCTTCATGACGACTCTGGATACCGGTCAAATCTACATACAACATGCCCTTGAAAACAGCAAAGACTGACGGAGCATTCACCGGACAAGAGAACAGAGGGAGGCAGAACCCTAGTAACAATGTGCTGGCGCATCAACGGGTAGAAGTAAAAGAGCACATTGAATCGCTTCCAGCAGTGGAGTCACACTACTGTTGAGAAAGAACAGCAAGAAAGTACCGTGACGCGGAAATTTCGGTCAGCAAAATGTACCAGCTGTACCTGGAACAATGTACTGACAGAGGCAGGCCTGCTGTATCCAACGCATACTACCGAGACGTCTTTGTTTCGGACTACAATTATAGGTTCCATAAGCCGAAAAAAATACGTGTGCGTCACGTGCACAAAGTTCATGAATGATCAGAAGGAGGGTAGCGAGACCGAGAAGGCAGACGAGGAGTAAAGAAAACATCAAGAGAGGAAGAAGGAGGCTAGAAAAGAAAAAGAAGACAACAAAAAACAGCCAGAGCCGACCCAGTTGTAGACGCAGCAACGTTTGATATGCAGGCAGTGCTGTCAACTCCCATTTCGAAGGTCAGCACAGCATCCTACGAGACCGAGGGTCAGAAAGGATCGTGTGAAGTGGGCACATGCCTCCTGCTCTACCATCAGTCACTGCCTGTATGTGTCAATCATGTCATCTTATATTCAGACACATGTGGTGGTCAAAACCGAAATCAGTTTGTGGCCACAGCTCTCCACCATGCCGTCCAGACCATCAACCACATTGAGACGATTGCCCAGAAATTCATAAAGCCAGGGCACACTCAGATGTAATACGATGCTATGCGCCCCACAACTGAAAGAGCAAAAGCAACAGCTACCATCAGTGTCCCGAGCCAGTGGCATACCATCATACAGACATCGCGAGCCACAGCTCCCTGATCATTCCACTCACTCATGCAGATATGTATGACTTTAAAGAAGTGTCAAGTAGACGACTTAGAAACACAGAGATGAAAGGAGAACGGGTCAAATAGATAGACATCAAATGGCTCAGATTCATAAAGGCAGAATCTGTAATAATGAATCACATAATACAATTTTCTTTCTGTTTATGTAAATGTATTTGACAACGGAAACTGACGATGTATTAGTAGGTCTACACTTATGACACAGTTTTAAAATGAAGCATTGCTTTGAGGTTTGATCATTTTTTTTTTAATTTTCTGTGTCCATACAATGAGATGGAAAGTACACAACAACCACATTTGCAAGACACAGATTCATGCTTTGCATGTTATGTGGCGTATTCCTTATCCATACACGTTTTTTTTCAAGACTGCCGTTATCAGTACCATTGCTAGTATAATAACATGAATTTACACAAATGTGAAACAACAGTTTGCTCATAGACAAACAGTTGATAAACAGATATAACAAATTAATACTTTACGGCTGCATGTCTTGAAAATGTTGTGGGTGGAAATTTGTGTACCGATACCATTTAAAACTAAATGCACGGTTAATAGACTGAAAGGCGTGTTTGGCTTTATGATGTGTATGTGTGTGTGTGTGCATATACGTGCATGCATATGCGTCTGTGTGTGTGAGCATGCATTTGTGAGAGAAAAAGAGACAGACATGTAGACAGACATAAAGGCAGATTTTGCAGTACTGCTACTAGGAACGATTTCTGACACACTTGACTGCTTTCATATGCTTGTAAAAGGTGAAATCTGCCAGACATGAAAAGTTTCAGTTAAAAGAAAACACTTTATTACTCAGTTTTAATCTTGTGCATCTCAAGATAAACGGTTTTGCACACAATCTATGCACATTATCCTAGCTATTTATTATGATAAAAACATGAATTTGTCTTGGATGCGGTTATTGTCTAATATTTTTTGTCATTTTGCCTCGCTATTTATTACGGCAAAAACATGCATTTGTCTTGTATGCAGTTATTGCCTAAAATGTTTTGTTATTTTGCCTTGATTTCGTAGGAGGCAAAGCAGACTATTGGCGTAATATACGGTTTTGGCATGATAAACAAAACAAACAATCTGTATGCGATGTTTACAGCCAGAACTATATACTGGCCAATATTCGGTTGTGGCATAATATAGCCTGTTGCTATCTCACAGTGCAATTGTATGCCAAAACAGGCTATCTATGGAAAATTTTTGTTTTGTTTGTTGTCACTGGGGATGGTATTTCTAACCACTACGAACATTTACACCAGTTCGCAGTTTCGTACGCGCGATAGCAGATGTATGGGCGCGCATCAAAACTTTGACTGCGATTTGCTCAAAACGACCTGTTTTGAGATAATCAGGTCCTGGTTCTAATAGGATGTAATGCTCTTCGGAAGGCTGATGATAAATTAAAAAAGACTGTATGAAAATTAACTGCGTCCTATGGCAGTGAAGGAGTTAACTTTTAGGGCCGAATGTTTTTTGTCCAGCAAGAAGGTAACTTTAGAGACGGAGCACCGAAAAGAGGTCTGTACAAAACTTACACCAGTTGTGTTTGAACCTACAACCTTTCAAACGAGGTACGAAAGCTCTAACAAGAAATGACTTCAGTGCTTGTATGCCGCAGGTACAAGATTTTTAAACAGAGTTCTTATGGTGAAAATGTTTTTAATCATGTTTATCCCATGTAAAGGCAAAACAGTTATTCATAAATTTAATTACAATTCGCACAAAGTTGTGACCTGTAAGCTCCAGCTCTAGGCGTGAAAATCAGGAAGAAAATTACAAAGTTGATCGTCTGATACGTCAAATGTTAGTACTGCGATCATTTACGTATACTATAACATCAAGTCGTCGCTATAAACACGGCATCGTGGGACTAATGTTGCCATGATGTGAAGCTTAAAGTGACGTCATCTCGCTGCTCGTGCTATTATTCCTCTTCAGAATAGCTATGCTACGCAAGACCACAGAGCTTACGAATGGCGGGAATCGCCGTGTGTCAGTCTTTATTTCTGTGTGCCAGTGTGTGTGGATCAGAGGGTGGGTTAGAGTAGAAGGAGATGGATTTCTGTCGCTACACGAGCCCACAGAGCGTACTAATGACGGGAAGCGCATGTGTCCGTCTTTATAATTTGTGTGCGCCGACGTGTGTGTTGATCAGAGTTTGGCTTAGAGAGGAGGGAAATGGATCAGCATTATAAGCCTAAAAAAATATGAACAACTCTGAATGTTCCTAAAAGATAAACGCATCTGAGCTCCAAACAATACGGTAGACTCTGGGATGAAATCCGCATTTTGTTTATCGTTTTCGTTAGGAGCGCTATGTCATTGATTCTAGTGTAATCAGTGGTTGTTTTGCCGCCTAGAAAATATGGTGTGGGGGAATTCCTCATTTAGCAGTGGTCTTTAATTCTACAGTAGTATAGGAACCCAGTCAGCCAGTACTTTTCGTTTCTTCATTTTTCTTCTCACTATTTTATACCGTTTTGGCGCCACGTCAAAATCACGTAGGCAGGACAGCCAGGGCGAGGAGTACAAGCTAGGGTACTGCGTCATTTTCTAGCCACAAGAGTAAAACCTACCAATCCAAAATTCTGCATCGCTGCTTCCGAACCCGCTAACATATTCATTCCAGCCCCTGTAGAAGTCCACTGTGCCGTCTTGACGTCGCTGTATCACCTGCACATGAAACATAAGTATTCTTCTGACATTCTGTTTGGTGTTATCATCGTACAACTTTGTATACACAAACGATTTTTACAAATTCAATTGTCGGCCTTAAAAACTTGTCATAGGTCGATAGCACAATATACGAGTCTTAATAGTTAAAAATATTATCATCAAAAGATACTGTAAAGTCTGTCGGTAGGATGGTCCTCTTGTGCCTAAGTGCACTACATAAGTATTCAAATGCGACCATACTCTCGCGTTTCAGTTTGTTTAGAAAGTAAGGCGTCACAACATGTTTAGTTCCTTGTGTGCAAGATGGCGCGCGTGTCTTCATGGAATATATGCCCCATAATAGTTCCATTAGCTTCTGATGCTGGAGAGATTTACACTTAAACACAGCGAAGCGGACCCGTTCAGCAACATGTGACGTCTGACTATACATGTAGTGTTCAGGTATTGACATGATGTACACGACTTTAGTGTGAGTAGCGTGTGTTATATAGAGTGTGGTAATCGCATTCTGAGCTAAAGCATAAATGTAAAACTGTTTGGAAAAAGTTTCTTTAAGTTTGTCTTATTCGTTACAGACTAACTGCCATAAATTATGAAATTCCAATCGAGTTGAAACGTTCATCTGGTACTTTAGCGTCCGGAAGGAAAATAATGTGCTTGTAAAACGCGCTTCACGCCATTTTCTGTGGACTTCCTCTATGAGCCCCTTCAATATCCTAATGTGACAGTTCAACAGAAATCACACCATGCTGACGTCAAACCTTGTGAGCGGAATCACATACGACGCAAACCTAAATAATAGTAATGTGTTCACCTTGTTTACCTTCACGTAAAGATAACGAACCCCTGGCAACATACACGATCTTCACGAGGATCCTGAGCACCAGTGAGAATTAACTGTTTATTTCGTGTAGTTGGTCCATTTCGAGCAATTTTGTCTTGTGAACAAGCGTGTCATCAGGCACGTCGCATTCTTAAAACAGTATTGACTGGAGATATTGTTGTTATGTATGATAATGAAGTGGAACGTCAACACTTGCAGGTATTTTGAGGCCATTGGGATAACTGACCTCGTCTATGACTTTTTTGTGTTTTAATTTATTTAACCCTTTGCGTGTCGGTATCGGTTTTAGTCGCGATGATTCCTACAGGAATAACAACCTGACATCCTACAGGAATAACAAACTGACATCCTACATGAATAACAACCTGACATCCTACAGGAATAACAACCTGACATCCTACAGGAATAACAACCTGACATCCTACAGAAATAACAACCTGACATCCTACAGGAATAACAACCTGACATCCTACAGAAATAACAACCTGACATCCTACAGAAATAACAACCTGACATCCTACAGAAATAACAACCTGACATCCTACAGGAATAACAACCTGACATCCTACAGAAATAACAACCTGACATCCTACAGGAATAACAACCTGACATCCTACAGAAATAACAACCTGACATCCTTACAGGAATAACAACCTGACATCCTTACAGGAATAACATCTTGACATCCTACATGAATAACAACCTGACATTCTTACAGGAATAACATCTTGACATCCTACAGGAATAACAACCTGACATCCTACAGGAATAACAACCTGACAGTCTACAGGGATAACAACCTGACATCCTACATGAATAACAACCTGACATCCTACATGAATAACAACCTGACATCCTACAGGAACAACAACCTGACATCCTACAGGAATAACAACCTGACATCCTACATGAATAACAACCTGACATCCTACAGGAACAACAACCTGACATCCTACATGAATAACAACCTGACATCCTACATGAATAACAACCTGACATCCTACAGGAACAACAACCTGACATCATACAGGAATAACAACCTGACATCCTACATGAATAACAACCTGACATCCTACATGAATAACAACCTGACATCCTACATGAATAACAACCTGACATCCTACAGGAACAACAACCTGACATCATACAGGAATAACAACCTGACATCCTACATGAATAACAACCTGACATCCTACATGAATAACAACCTGACATCCTACAGGAATAACAACCTGATATTTTACAGGAATAACAACCTGACATCCTACAGGAATAACAACCTGACATCCTACAGAAATAACAACCTGATATTTTACAGGAGTAACAACCTGACATCCTACAGGAATAACAACCTGACATCCTACAGGAATACCAACAACCTGACATCCTACAGAAATCATCACGACTAAAACCGATACCGACACATACAGGGTTAATGCAGTGTAGTTTATGAGACTCCTGCTTTCTATGCCTTCATTAACTCGTTCGAGAGAACGGCATCCGGGTTTAGTCGCGCATCTGGATGCCGATCGTCTCCAGTGAGTAAAACTACTTCGGAAAAAATTCCTGCAGTGCGGACTTGTGGGTTTGAGTCCTACTTGTGCTTTGCGTCTTTTCCATAGTGTAAGGATATTGCCCTTCTAACAACTGTGTCTGTGTCCGCGTACTGGTCTGGGATATGACGAGTGAGACGCGTCACACCCAGTGTGTTATGTGTGTTTCTTACTTGTTCAGGCGTATCACACGCACAGCTCATTTTCCCATGCAGAGTGTAATACAACAAACAAACAAAACAAGCAACAGATACACTACTACCGTCCAGCCTCCGCCATTGGTGTTCTGGTCGCAGAAGACAGTGACGTCACGACCACTGACGAGTATTTGATGCAGTCCGCTGTTTGGGTCAAACTGTCTGACGTCAGCGCAGCTTGAGACAGCTGGAGGATTGAGAAAAAGATTCGTGAGAATAACGTATCTCATGACCTTTGCCCTTCACCTCTGACCAGCAAAAGTACAGCGGGGCTAATGGCCAGACTTACGTTTATTTTTTAATGCCGAGATGGATTTTCACACTATTGAAACTTAATAGGTAAAGAGAGGTCAAAATGAAATGGAATGACTTTAGTATGTTTTCTTTCTAATTAATTTCGTGTATTTTTACAACTTGGGGGTAGGGATACAAAATCAACCACTGTGGCACTCAAAGTAATCACAGCATCACCTAGTTAAGTTTATAATAATTTTGACGTCATGTTTTAATGATATAAGCCTGAAAATGGACTGCCAATGCTGTAGAAAATGTCTGAAGGCTTCTGATACATTATTTTTGTCATTTTTGTTCTTTTGCGTTTTCGCGAAATTGGCCGTTTACTGGGTGCACAAATACGGCCGTCACTCTGAGCCAGAGATTCAATATTGTTTTATTCTGGTTTTTTTTTTTTTTTTTTTTTTTTTTTTGCATAGGACACTGAATGTGTGCCTTAACATAATAGTGCCTGATTTGCGTTTCTGGAATGAATTCTGATTTATTTAGAGGAAATGTTTCTCAAGCTCATTTTAACATCCGCGAAGAGCGTGAATGGGGGTACCCTTGCGTCATCGGCTATATCTCTGGTGTGTTCCAAAGGATTTTATGGGAACATGGCTTAAACATCGCAAGACATGATAATGTACACTTTGAAGCCATCTTACAGAGTACTGGGTGGGGGGAGGCGGGGGGGGGAGAGGGGGCGGGGGGCACGGTAGCTAGGACTGACTTATGGAGTAATGGGCATCGCTAGACCCACGACGAACTGGATGTTTCACGTCACTCATCGAAAGGCACGCAGCCTCTTCCAACGCTGAATGTCTTGTTTCAGACAGCCTCTTCAAGGGCTGACTGTTTGATGGGAGTATATAGTGGTAGGTATCGGCAACCTGACGTTCTGCGAGGGTCCAATGCGCTGAGAGTGCGATTTTTACCTGTTTTTCAACTCGCACTAAATGTAAAAGAATAGAATTTTAAAGAAAACTGTTTACATGGTGATAACATTTGTCTTCTCCTCTTTTCAAAGATGTCATTAGTTTTGGTTCTTAGTGCACTAAGTCATTAACACCACTGTGTGCAAGACAGTGAGTGTCGACGTGTTTTTCATCGCGTGGCGCACTTTTTGTGGGGCAGATCGCGTACGCGCAATTTGTTGAAAATACATACTCGTTTCTACAGCGGAGGTTGTCTCCGCCATTCAACCTACAGATTCGGGTTTCACACCATTGGAACGGTCATATTTTTGGCTAAAAGCAGCTCGTTGCAATTTTGAAAACTTTTGGGATTTAAAAGTTACAAAGCAGAAAGTGGGGGTTTTTTTAGCAATTTTCGTGACTTTTTTCCGAATGTCATAAAATCCGCTGAAAATGGCACATTATGTTCTAGTTCTTCTTCTTATTCTTCTCGAACGCGTCACACTTGGAGTTTGGCTCTCAAAATGAAATCTGTGGTCTTTTGTAGCACCTCCACAGGCGCGTACAGTTTCTCTTGTAGAGAGGCGGGCTGCTGCCATATCTCCTCCCTCAGCAGCTGGTGGTTCCCACAGTCCTGGAGGATGTGCTCTGTGGTCTGCTCTGCTTCTCCACAAGGGCACAGGGGAGATGTTGACTGTGATGTTTGTAATCGTTACGACACCAACACACATTCCTATGCTTTATGTTTTTAAAGCAAATGGCAATAAAGAGTATCGTATCTTATCTTATGTACTGCGCCCCTTATAGAACTCACTGACGCATTGGCAGATCTGCGAGACTTTTTCAATAGGAGATAATTCAACATCAGAATCAGGTCAAAGACAAAAGGTAGACACCATTGACAGCGACGACAGCTCCTATATAGAAGGGACTTTATGGGTTATGGTTCATCCCATCTTGTTGCATTTTCGCCTCTTTCAAGGATGTCATTGTTTTTCGCTCACGTACGAAGGAAAAGTAAGTCTATGTTCTGATCCACCGTAGTAAACTTTGACGTTGACACTTTCTCCAAAACTATTAAAACCACAGTCTTCAAACGTCCCCTAGGGATACTTTGTGGCAAGACCTTTCTACAAATACCAAATTTTAATAACCTCTCTCAACGGCCAAAGTCATAGGTGATCAGGAAATAGGTAAAGCAGCCACACTTTGCCACAACCCCCCCACCCCCCACCCCCAATTTTTTTTCTCTAATAAAAATTGAGAGACAAACTCGTTTATTATCAGGTGTGAGGTTATACTATCTCCATGAGAAAGATTTAATGATCTTTTTATTATCTTCTTGTAAATCTGGCAGTTTGTGAGTGTTTAACACCATGCGTAACGCAGGTTATTTTTGTTTATGTTTGTTTCGGGTACCTATTTCTTTCCATTTTTTTGTGTCCTCTTTTGGATGTTTTTTTCACACATTTTAATGAGGCATGCGTAAAACAAGAGTTAATTGTAACATATCTGGCAGGGGCGGATCAAGAGGGTGTCTCGAAGGTGGGGAGGCACAACAGCCCACCCTTTCCTTCCCCCCTCCCCCGGGCCGAAGACTGCTTTTGCTGTTTCTGTGTACATTCTGAGAATACATTCTGACAAAACAATTGCGACTGGTCAATGTCCTTGACTAGCTAGATCAGAACTAGAATACCTGCAATAGTCACCAACAGTAGAGAATTACTCAATACGTTCTGCACGTACGGCAGATGACTGTTAAGGACATAGCGGAGTTGGTACCATAGGCGTTTTAAAACATCATCCTGCTCTGTATGTTACTGATTCAACAGCGTAAGGTGAAACGTGAAAAGTCTGTAACCACAACGTAAAGTCTGAGTTAGAAACCTTCCTCCGGCCAGTTTAAGAAGGTTGTGGGAAGTGAGTCGGTCCATCATCAACATTTAGTCCCAGCCCTCCTCAATAACTCTCGCCCCCACCCCCCACTCCCCGACGCGCCCAATTGTCAGAGTTATGCAGCACTGAAATCGTCCTCATCGGGTTTTTTTCTCGTAAATCTTGAATGCTATTTATTGGGATTAATCAATCTCATAATGAATCGTCGTGAATTCGTGACGACACCAAGTTTAGTTTTCTGTCAAGATTCTCATTCAAGTAATCTTGATCACTGACAATCATCAGCTAAAATGCCATCCTAAGCAGCCGAATGGTTTCTCATCTTGAATGATTGCTAAAGATCTCAAACGTATCTTCTTCATTACAGCTAACAAAGTCAATATCTTTTGAATTGGTCCATTGGTTACCAAATGTATCCTGTGTAAATAATATGTGTACAAATGTGGCCGCCTTGACAGAGACCTTTAGGGTTGTGACACTATTCTTGTTCATTAAATTAAATTTCTTTCTGATAATTAATAATATGATTTAAAATTCAGAACAAATCGATCATGCGTTTACAAACTTATTGCAACAAATATCGCTGCTGTGTTCGTGACCTTGCGTTTTTTTTTTTTCTCCAAATGAACTATCATCATGTGAAACACGGGTCAGATCGGTCCTATTTTTTTAAAGACATGCTTTGTGCAAAGTGATTTGCAACAATAGCAACCACAAAACATGTGGCCGGGACCTGGACCTTGTATGTAGGACAAACCTTCCTCTCGATCAAGTTTTCCTGATGGAAATCACCACTGAAACTTCATATAAAGTCGAATGACAAACGCAACAAACCAACTTTGGTAAATAAAGTGACTCCACTGTCGCACCCTCCACTTGCAAGGCGGAAAGGTGGGTTCTGAACTACACTTATGAAGTTTTCATGAGTGTGTTGCTAGTTTTTCTAACATACCGTTTTTGATCAACACCTGCACTGAAACAGAACGAGCCTCAAACTAGACATGATAAGACTATGACCATTATCTGTGACCTTGACCCCATCGCAAGGTCACTGACATGGATGTGTAAAAAAAACTGTTATCGTATATAGTCACAAACACAGGAAACTAACAAAGCACACTGGAACACTCAAAACGCATGTTCATTTTGACAAATTTCCTAATTATATGACCTTGGCCTGCACTTGGAGTTAAATCTATCAGTATGCAAAGAAAGCCCTTTCATAAACAAAGAGTATATCATGTTCAGCTGTATCTGACCACAGATCGTTTCAGAAATGCAGTCATAGAAAACTATAACTGCTTTTTGCACATTACTTGACCTTTGTGACCTTGAGCTGCCTGATGTCAACCCGACTGGAACATACAGAAATGATTTTCAAGCTCCAAGCTGAATTAATACGCATGTCAGAAGATGCAAACATGTAGTCTCAAATTTTGATTTACAGTTTACCTCTTTTCATTCACTGGATGACCTCCAGCGACCTTGATCATTGTAAAATGTTATCAAAGGTTGCCTTGGAAACATAATGTTGTGTTTCATTGTAAAGCATTTATGTTTGGCTTCCAAATCAGTGTTAAACTCTTGCGAAAAAATGCATATTTCATTATATATTTTTTACCTTGTGTGACCTTGACCTTCGGATAAATCACACAAATACTCATGTGCATAGAAATCTTTTTGTATACTTTAGTAGGGCCAAATTTGAAGTTAGACAATGAAAAGAAAAGGGGAGACCGCCTGTGCTAATATCCTAGGAAGGCCACAAAGTAAAGTAGATTATAGCACTGTCAGGGGAGAGAAATGTGCATGATCGACCAGTGATCATAGATCTACTGTGGCCAAAGCACAAAAAAAAAAAAAGAGATAGGAAAGAGAGGGCGCGCTAAAAAAGTGACTGAAAGCAATGCATATGGAAGCCCCCCCGAAGGGGGGCGTATCACATATCCCACTGCTCCAGCCACCCAGCGCATGGAAATTTAAATCTAGGTCCCCCCGAGGGGGGTCCAGACATTTAGCCGGTGTGGACAGCTGCCTCGGTCCTGGCGACCTCATCAGCACACCATCGGCGATACTGGAGGAGGCAGGAATTTCTGCCTACCTGCAAAGACAACCACATTTTACTGTGGTGTCCGCAAGGGCATACATTCCATGCCACCACCCAGAGCCAAACCTCCATGCACCCCAAAAGAGAACCCACCAAAAGGGGGGAAGGGGCCGCAGTCGACATTGTAGTAGTAAATGAAAAGAAAAGGGGAGACCGCCAGTGCTAATATCCTAGGAAGGCCACAAAGTAAAGTAGATTATAGCACTGTCAGGGGAGAGAAATGTGCATGATCGACCAGTGATCATAGATCTACTGTGGCCAAAGCACAAAAAAAAAAGAGATAGGAAAGAGAGGGGGCGCTAAAAAAGTGACTGAAAGCAATGCATATGGAAGCCCCCCCGAAGGGGGGCGTATCACATATCCCACTGCTCCAGCCACCCAGCGCATGGAAATTTAAATCTAGGTCCCCCCGAGGGGGGTCCAGACATTTAGCCGGTGTGGACAGCTGCCTCGGTCCTGGCGACCTCATCAGCACACCATCGGCGATACTGGAGGAGGCAGGAATTTCTGCCTACCTGCAAAGACAACCACATTTTACTGTGGTGTCCGCAAGGGCATACATTCCATGCCACCACCCAGAGCCAAACCTCCATGCACCCCAAAAGAGAACCCACCAAAAGGGGGGAAGGGGCCGCAGTCGACATTGTAGTAGTAAATGAAAAGAAAAGGGGAGACCGCCAGTGCTAATATCCTAGGAAGGCCACAAAGTAAAGTAGATTATAGCACTGTCAGGGGAGAGAAATGTGCATGATCGACCAGTGATCATAGATCTACTGTGGCCAAAGCACAAAAAAGAGATAGGAAAGAGAGGGGGCGCTAAAAAAGTGACTGAAAGCAATGCATATGGAAGCCCCCCCGAAGGGGGGCGTATCACATATCCCACTGCTCCAGCCACCCAGCGCATGGAAATTTAAATCTAGGTCCCCCCGAGGGGGGTCCAGACATTTAGCCGGTGTGGACAGCTGCCTCGGTCCTGGCGACCTCATCAGCACACCATCGGCGATACTGGAGGAGGCAGGAATTTCTGCCTACCTGCAAAGACAACCACATTTTACTGTGGTGTCCGCAAGGGCATACATTCCATGCCACCACCCAGAGCCAAACCTCCATGCACCCCAAAAGAGAACCCACCAAAAGGGGGGAAGGGGCCGCAGTCGACATTGTAGTAGTAAATGAAAAGAAAAGGGGAGACCGCCAGTGCTAATATCCTAGGAAGGCCACAAAGTAAAGTAGATTATAGCACTGTCAGGGGAGAGAAATGTGCATGATCGACCAGTGATCATAGATCTACTGTGGCCAAAGCACAAAAAAAAAAAAAAGAGATAGGAAAGAGAGGGGGCGCTAAAAAAGTGACTGAAAGCAATGCATATGGAAGCCCCCCCGAAGGGGGGCGTATCACATATCCCACTGCTCCAGCCACCCAGCGCATGGAAATTTAAATCTAGGTCCCCCCGAGGGGGGTCCAGACATTTAGCCGGTGTGGACAGCTGCCTCGGTCCTGGCGTCCTCATCAGCACACCATCGGCGATACTGGAGGAGGCAGGAATTTCTGCCTACCTGCAAAGACAACCACATTTTACTGTGGTGTCCGCAAGGGCATACATTCCATGCCACCACCCAGAGCCAAACCTCCATGCACCCCAAAAGAGAACCCACCAAAAGGGGGGAAGGGGCCGCAGTCGACATTGTAGTAGTAAATGAAAAGAAAAGGGGAGACCGCCAGTGCTAATATCCTAGGAAGGCCACAAAGTAAAGTAGATTATAGCACTGTCAGGGGAGAGAAATGTGCATGATCGACCAGTGATCATAGATCTACTGTGGCCAAAGCACAAAAAAAAAAGAGATAGGAAAGAGAGGGGGCGCTAAAAAAGTGACTGAAAGCAATGCATATGGAAGCCCCCCCGAAGGGGGGCGTATCACATATCCCACTGCTCCAGCCACCCAGCGCATGGAAATTTTAATCTAGGTCCCCCCGAGGGGGGTCCAGACATTTAGCCGGTGTGGACAGCTGCCTCGGTCCTGGCGACCTCATCAGCACACCATCGGCGATACTGGAGGAGGCAGGAATTTCTGCCTACCTGCAAAGACAACCACATTTTACTGTGGTGTCCGCAAGGGCATACATTCCATGCCACCTCCCAGAGCCAAACCTCCATGCACCCCAAAAGAGAACCCACCAAAAGGGGGGAAGGGGCCGCAGTCGACATTGTAGTAGTAAATGAAAAGAAAAGGGGAGACCGCCAGTGCTAATATCCTAGGAAGGCCACAAAGTAAAGTAGATTATAGCACTGTCAGGGGAGAGAAATGTGCATGATCGACCAGTGATCATAGATCTACTGTGGCCAAAGCACAAAAAAAAAAAAAAAAAGAGATAGGAAAGAGAGGGGGCGCTAAAAAAGTGACTGAAAGCAATGCATATGGAAGCCCCCCCGAAGGGGGGCGTATCACATATCCCACTGCTCCAGCCACCCAGCGCATGGAAATTTAAATCTAGGTCCCCCCGAGGGGGGTCCAGACATTTAGCCGGTGTGGACAGCTGCCTCGGTCCTGGCGACCTCATCAGCACACCATCGGCGATACTGGAAGAGGCAGGAATTTCTGCCTACCTGCAAAGACAACCACATTTTACTGTGGTGTCCGCAAGGGCATACATTCCATGCCACCACCCAGAGCCAAACCTCCATGCACCCCAAAAGAGAACCCACCAAAAGGGGGGAAGGGGCCGCAGTCGACATTGTAGTAGTAAATGAAAAGGAAAGGGGAGACCGCCAGTGCTAATATCCTAGGAAGGCCACAAAGTAAAGTAGATTATAGCACTGTCAGGGGAGAGAAATGTGCATGATCGACCAGTGATCATAGATCTACTGTGGCCAAAGCACAAAAAAAAAAGAGATAGGAAAGAGAGGGGGCGCTAAAAAAGTGACTGAAAGCAATGCATATGGAAGCCCCCCCGAAGGGGGGCGTATCACATATCCCACTGCTCCAGCCACCCAGCGCATGGAAATTTAAATCTAGGTCCCCCCGAGGGGGGTCCAGACATTTAGCCGGTGTGGACAGCTGCCTCGGTCCTGGCGACCTCATCAGCACACCATCGGCGATACTGGAGGAGGCAGGAATTTCTGCCTACCTGCAAAGACAACCACATTTTACTGTGGTGTCCGCAAGGGCATACATTCCATGCCACCACCCAGAGCCAAACCTCCATGCACCCCAAAAGAGAACCCACCAAAAGGGGGGAAGGGGCCGCAGTCGACATTGTAGTAGTAAATGAAAAGAAAAGGGGAGACCGCCAGTGCTAATATCCTAGGAAGGCCACAAAGTAAAGTAGATTATAGCACTGTCAGGGGAGAGAAATGTGCATGATCGACCAGTGATCATAGATCATAGCCCGCCTGCCCAGCACATCGTGTGCATTCTCCGGAATGCGCTCCGACCAGCTCCCTTTTCAAAGTCTACCGTATTATCAATAATGTAGACAAAACGTCATGCCTAAGAGGCTGCGCGCCGTTCGAATGAGTGTCGTAAAACATCAAATTCGTCACTGGACTAGTGATGTCATGACATAAAGCTTATAATGACGTCATTTTGTTGCTCGTACTATTCTTCTTTTTCATAACTTTTGTCGCTACTCCAGCCCACAGAGCGTACTAATGGCGGAAGCGTGGTGTGTCCTTCGTTATTTGTGTGCCCCGGCGTGTGTTGATCCAGCGGCTGGCTTGATGAGGAGGAAAATAGATTAGAAGCATAAGCTTACAAATATTAACAACTCTGAATTAATGTTCTTAAAAGAAAAACGCATGTGAGCTCCAAACAATATTATAGGCTTTTTCGATGAAATCCTCGTTATTTGTTTTCAAATATATCCGCAAAGAACCACTTCTCTATAGCAATCGTAGAACAAATATCATTCACTGCCAGTTGACCGAGTACGATTTGCTTTCAGGGAACCATACTAAGCAATCAGTTTTGCTGTAAAGTCGTAAAAATTTCAAATTTGTCATTAAATGACTGGTTTTACATCCCTAGTTGCGCCCCAGCTTAGTTATAAGAAAGATCCGTTTTCACGTAAATAAATAAGTTGACCAAGATGTCAACACTGGAAACAGCACAGGGTCGTAAAGTCTTACTATTTGACCTCGATGTTAAAATCTGGCCGTTTCCCGCCGCGGCTCTATTAAGGTGTTGAAAATGGCTTGTTCTGCAACTGTACTGTGGTGTCTGGAGTATTCAAGGAGGGGGTTTCACCTATAATGGGGGAACAAGTCGCCCTCGAAGGTTAGAGAATAGTCCACCAGTTTAGGTCCCCACTTTGAAACTCAACTCTAACTTGTGGCTCCACGTAGCTGCAGCATGCGCAGCGGCCACACCACGGGCAACCGCTTCGACTGGCTGGCTAAACCAAGTGTGGGGAAACCGGGGGTCTCAAACCCTTGGTGAGGCAGGACTTGCTCATCCTAGCATGCAAAGTCTGTTACCGGCCGACTGGGCGGAGGAAACCCAATGAAGGGTTCAACGGCCAAGAGGGCGGGACAGCAGTGCACTGTGGAGTACATAGAGCATGTCAGAGCACAGAAGAAGACATGGCCATCCACTGCAGCCAAGGAAGCTACCAGTTGTAACGTCTCATCGTGCCACTGGACTCTGTCTTCTGCGGCCGAGAGGGTGGGTTTGCTCCAGCGCAACAGCCTCTCCACGAAAATCTCCTTCACGCGCAGGTTTTGTGCATGGATCTTTACCTTCACCAAATCTGCTACTTCATCTTCTTTTCAGCAAAATCAACAAATCATAGGAGTTAATTTAACAACAAAAACAACAAAATAACAATACATGCTAGCTCAATTGCCCCTTAATGATATTTGTTCCTTATTTGGTGCAGAAGATTGTTTCTTTGCGGAGATATTTGGGGAAAAAAAATGTTGTTTTTCTGATGTCAAACGGCGGTATTACAAACCTTTTTCATTCCTGTAGAGGCGGTATCCTGGAGCGGGGGTCAAGGTGCCACTGTGGCAGGGATTGGGGCACGTAGCGCACGTTTTCGTGTCCGTGTTGTAGAAGAAGAAGCCGCAGCCCTCCGGTCCCATGCACACCAGAGAGCACTTGACGGCTGAAATGACCTTGGAGTAAACCTGGACAGCTGACCCCTGCAGAAGCTTGTCGTCCATGAATTGGTCCACAACCCAGATAACGCTGTTAAGACAGGACGGTCCCACGCCGGCCCTGAGTTTAAGAGATGTTCTTAATTGGACGAGCTTTTGATCGGCAAAACTATTCGGAGAAGATCGGCGATCTTTTGGTTTGTTTCTTAATTGAGGTTGAACGAACCTAGGCGAACTTCAGCAAACCTGGTTTGCCATGGTTCTCTTTCTTAACTGAAGTGCTTGATTCGGCGTACTTACTGTCTGCGAAGGTTTTCAAAATGGCTGCCGCTATGCCGCTTCGCGATTTGAACGATGTTTGTTTTTGTACTCCTTGCAGTAGCGACCCCACAAACAGCGTTGCGCCTCCCACAAATCATTAAAAATAGGTTTTGTTCTTCGCACGAGTGAAATATCACCGTCCGCCATATTTGTTTGTATCTGTGACTATCTTCTTATCTCCAACGCAGAAGAGGGTAAAAGGTTTGATCAATTAGAGAAAAGGTTCGCCTTGGTTTGCTCAACAGGATGAGCGAACGTTTTCCGACAGCGAACTATGGTTTGCCGAAGTTCGTGAACTACCTTGAACTAGGTTCGCCGCATCTTTAGATCGTCCAATTAAGAACCAACCTGGTTCGCCCGAGATCGTGAACTCTAGATCGTCAGAGTTCGCGAACTAAAGTTCGTTTAATTTAGAACATGCGTTAACAAAACCCGTTCAGTGTCGGTGGACGCAGATTGTTAAGTCTCTTCTATTTATAGAAGAGTCTTTTTAGGATGGATCGCAGATGGGAGAATTTAATAGCATCCCCATGATGAATTCGGCCGACAGAGCTAAAAATCTGACAACTAAAGTAACCAGATAAAAATTACGTCACGCTTAGTTACGCTAACCTCGGTGTTGAACGTACTTTTAGGGAAAAGCCGTGCGTGTGTATGTGTGCGTGTGTGTGTGTGTGTGTGTGTGTGTGTGTGTGTGTGTGTGTGTGTGTGTGTGTGTGTGTGTGTGTGTGTGTGTGTGCGTGCGTGCGTGCGTGCGTGCGCGCGCGCGCGCGCGTGCGTGCGTGCGTGGGTGCACGCGTGCGTGCGCGCACCTATAAACGTATTTGCCCTTGACGTATGCACATTAGTGTACTCAACGATTTTCTCTGTATTGCTTTACTTTGCATTTTCTGCGTGTGACGTATGTAAAACTCAACAGCGATCGACCGTCGAGCTGCTAGCACCAGATGATCTACACGCCTTTGTGGCACACCGCTCACTCTTACTGATTAACTTGGTAAAAGACCAGAAACAATCATCAATAAACCAGGCTGCTAGTCAGTCGACAAATGGATCGGGCGATCGATCGGTCGGTTTCTAACAGAAATATCTGAGCCAGTGACAAAAGGTTGGAACGGGCAGTCGGTCACTTTTCCAACGCAAAATAAAATATAATTAAAAACTGTGTAGTTCTGGAATGAGAAATGAATGCGCGCCGTTTTCCATTAAATATTAACCATCGTGTTATCCCACTGAATGGAACTATGGTTGAGACTGATACTTGCACTAAAGGCCTCATCAGCCGCTGTTGGCCGGCGCACAGCTGTATCGTCTGGTGTATTTTTATATGTGTAGAGTCGCAGGACAGTTTGGAAGATAGGCATTGCTATGCCTAAAACTTTGTATCCTGAATAAAAACGTTTCATCATCATCATAATCATCATCATCATCATCATCATCATCATCATCATCATCATCATCATCATCTCTCTCTCTCTCTCTCTCTCTCTCTCTCTCTCTCTCTCTCTCTCTCTCTCTCTCTCTCTCTCTCTCTCTCTCTCTCTCTCTCTCTCTCTCTCTCTCTCTCTCTCTCTCTCTCTCTCTCTCTCTACACAAAGTCTCTTCTATATGCCAGCCATAACCCACAAAATCCCTATTATATGCGAGCTGTTCTCGACGTCAGTTAAGGATCTCTACTATGTTGTCTTGGCCTGATTCTGATGTTGAAATATCCCCTAGTGGAAAAGCCTTGCAGATCTGCCAATGCGTCAGTAAGCTCTTTAAGGGGAACAGTGCTTACTCGTCATGGTTTAGAAAACGACATTTGTCATAACATAATTTTAGTTTTCCCATAACTTTATATTTGACGTGATAAGAGTTTCACTTTGCTTTTCGGACTTGAGAAAAATGGTTACAAAACTAGAATTGCACGGTACAATTTCAGTCTTGTTATAATTTGTGTGAAGTGAGATTGACTTTATTTGATACATAATATATATATATATATATATATATATATATATATATATATATATATATATATATATATATATATATATATATATATATATATATATATATATATATCTTGGCTTGACTTCGCGAACGAAGATTTTATAGGAGTTGCCCACGACGTCTGCAGGCTTGTTCGTGGCTGCGGAGGCCAATCCGAGACACGCAGGTTCGACCGCAGTGGCTGCAGGGGAAGGTATGGCCGGGGTTCTGAGCTGCGGCATCTCTGTTTTTTCTCCTGAGCCGCTTGTCCTTAAGGCTAGCTCTGTGAGAGTCCTCAAAGGAGACAGCTGCCTTGTAAATGGTGGAGCGCCAGGTGTCACGGTCCGCAGCAAGCGAAGACCACTGGTGGTGGTCGATTTGGCAGGCACTAAGTGACTTCTTGAGACAGTCTTTGTATCTCTTCTTTGGTGCCCCTCTGTCACGGTGTCCAGTAGCAAGCTCGCCGAACAGGGTGATCTTTGGTAGGCGATGATCCTCCATCCTGGAGACATGCCCCGCCCAGCGGAGCTGTGTCCGCAGCAGCAAAGCCTCGATGCTCACAGTTTCAGCCTGTTCAAGGACCTCGACGTTGGTGACATAGTCACTCCAGTGAATGCACAGCATGGTACGCAGGCAGCGCTGGTGGAAGCGTTCGAGGAGTCGTAGTTGGCTGCGGTAGAGGGCCCAGGACTCGGAACCATACAGCAGGGTGGTGAGGACCACAGCTCTGTACACGCTGATCTTGGTGCCTGTTTTCAGCTGTTTATTGTGCCACACCCGCTTGAAAAGTCGCCCGAAAGCGCTGTTCGCTTTTGCCAGCCTGCTGTCAAGCTCCTTGTCCAGCTTGGCGTCCGACGTGATAATGCAGCCAAGGTAAGTAAACTGGTGCACTGACTTTAGTTCAGACTCGCCAATGGTGATGTGAGGAGGGCGATACACTGTCTTGGGTGCCGGCTGATGGAGGACCTCTGTCTTTTTCAGACTGACCTCGAGTCCAAAGAGCTGGGCAGCATCTGCGAAGCAAGACGTGATGCGCTGCAGGGCTCTCTCTGTGTGTGCAACGAGGGCAGCATCATCAGCAAAAAGCAGCTCACGAATCAGTTGGTCTAGGGTTTTCGTGTGGGCCTGCAGTCGTCTGAGGTTGAACAGGCTGCCATCGAGACGATACCTGATGTACACTGCATCGTCATCATCAAGGTCCACTGTTCAGACTGCAGAAGTCTTGGGTTTCGCCAGAAAGAAGAACAAAGACTGGTTTGACGAAAACGATGTAGAGATCCAGGAACACCTAGCAAGAAAAAGAGCCGCCCATCAGGCCCACCTAGCCCAGCCTTCCTGCTCTGTGAAGAAGTCTGCCTTCCGCCTCGTCTGCAGCAGTCTCCAGCGCAAGCTCAGAGATCTCCAGAATGAGTGGTGGACCAGACTTGCACAGAGGACCCAGCTTTGTGCTGACAATGGTGACTACAGGGGCTTCTACGAAGCACTGAAAGCAGTGTATGGCCCCAGGCACCTGGTACAAAGTCCCCTGCGAAGCGCGAATGGCCAGGCACTCCTCACAGATAATACCTCCATCTTGAACCGCTGGTCGGAATACTTTCAGAGCCTCTTCAGCGCTGAGCGCACTGTTCAAGAAGCAGTCGTCCTACAAATCCCACACCTCCCAGTAAAGGTTGAATTGGACGAACCGCCCACCGCTGAAGAGACCCTCACAGCCATCCACCAGCTCAAGAGTGGCAAAGCAGCAGGCATTGATGGAATACCGCCAGAGATCTGGAAACATGGAGGCACAGCACTGCACAACAAGCTCCATGACCTCTTTCTCTGCTGCTGGGAGGAAGGAACACTACCAAAAGATCTCCGTGATGCAGTCGTTATCACCCTGTACAAGAACAAAGGCGAGAAGTCTGACTGTTCCAACTATCGGGGAATTACCCTGCTGTCCATTGCTGGGAAAATCCTTGCAAGGCTGCTCCTGAATCGGCTGGTACCTGCCATCGCTGAAGACCAACTCCCAGAGGGCCAGTGTGGCTTCAGAGCAAACAGGAGCACCACCGATATGGTCTTTGTGCTGAGACAGCTACAGGAGAAGTGCCGCGAGCAGAACAAAGGGCTGTACGTAACATTTGTCGACCTAACAAAAGCGTTCGACACTGTGAGCAGGCAAGGCATGTGGCAGATCCTGGAGCGACTTGGCTGTCCCCCAAAGTTCCTCAACATGATTGTCCAGCTACACGAGGACCAGCAAGGCCAGGTCAGACTCAACAATGACCTCTCAGAACCATTCCCTATTCTCAACGGCGTAAAGCAGGGCTGCGTGCTGGCACCGACCCTCTTCACCATCTTTTTTAGCATGATGTTGAAGCAGGCCATATATATATACATATATATATATATATATATATATATATATATATATATATATATATATATATATATATATATATATATATATATATTCTTTTCTGGACGTTGGGGGGGGGGGGTAGACTTTT
The DNA here is from genome assembly GCA_036245525.1 of Semisulcospira habei. Taxonomy (NCBI): domain Eukaryota; kingdom Metazoa; phylum Mollusca; class Gastropoda; family Semisulcospiridae; genus Semisulcospira; species Semisulcospira habei. The sequence continues at coordinate 26,255,094 of BTPG01000002.1, read as the reverse complement.
TACTTATATATGTTTTATCTATTGCTGTTTCGTCTGATGTATTTTTATGTGTAGAGTAGCTGGACAGTTTAGAAGATTGGCATTGCTATGCCTAAAACTTTTATCCTGAATAAAAACGTTTCATCATCATCTCTCTCGAAACAATTACCGCCGACAACACAGCTTTAACTCCTGGGAGCACACTCCACACTCTCAGCAGTCTCTGCAGTCAGAGGTCTGAAGAGCTCTGCCAGACACGTCTATACAGTGCAGTGGTTGCTGGAGCGCCCTCTACCCAGTATACGCCTACTGGTGCTCAGAGTATAAGAGATGCACACATGTTGACACCCCCGCACAGAGTCCGAAATAGCTCAGGCGGTTAAACGTCGGAGCAGGAGAGCGAAGGGAATCGCCGGGTCGTGGGTTCGAATCCCGTCCCGGCCCCGGTAGCTGGACTCACAATCCAGGGGGAAAAAACGGATTTGTTCAATAGCATGTCCGTTGAAAGGTCCTGGTAAATCAAAGTGGCACAGTTGGAGTGCGTCTGAGTTGATCAGTGTTCAGTCGTATTCCATAGGCAATAGATTTTCCTGTTCCCCCGTAACCCGCCCGTCAGGGCCGTCCATGATCACCTCGGTGCTCTGGACGTTAAACCCGAACTAACCAACCAACCGACACCCCCGCACTATGACCCTGCTGCTAAATCACCTTCTGCAGGTTAGCCATTCTACCTTCCTCGTACTCATCACATGGCGTCACACCCCCTCTACAGCCCCAACTCTGACATTGGTATGACTGCCCAGCATGTCTAATAATAATAATAATAATACATTGTACATGGCGCATTTCTCATATTTATAATATAACTCACTGCGCAGCACATAGCCGCGAACTGAACCCAACAAGCACGCTTACGTGAAACACGCGCATTCCCTCACACGCTGTACATAAACACAGAACATTCACGTGGTGCTAAGGGCAAGCTCAAGCGAGCTACTGGCATTATTGGAAATTTTGTAATCGTTTTTTATATTTTTGAAATTTGATTAAGTGGACTGAAATTAATAACAAATTCGTGGGAGATTAAAGAACCGGAGTACCCGGAGAAAGAACCCCCGACGGTCCGCCCGAAATAATGGTGACACTTACTAGAGGAGAAAAGTCTGACGTTGGAACCGGGTATCGAACCTCGCACCTCATGCATTGATGGCAGTCGCTTTTACCGCTGCGCCACGGACCGCCCCACCAAAGATGGTGCGATCCACACCTATACACTTTCAGCCCATCGTCAACCCCTTGGAGATGGGGCAGCCTGTCTACTCACCTGGCTTCAAGGCCCCTTCAGCTCCATCTGCACAACCCTTTGACCCCTTGCGGCTTGTTGCAGAACTCCTACATTATGACACCTCTCATCTGTATACCTAAATACTGCATATCTCTGTGTGAGAAAGATGATGGCATAGACTTGGGTATGGCCTTCTTGTGTTTTTTTTTTTTTTGGTTTTTTTTTTTTTTTTTTTGGTCGTCTCAATCACAGTTTTGTCACTGGCTTACTCCATTTTATGCCCCACGCTTTAGCCCAACTGAAAATCTACAAATCTAGACACTAACCGTCCAATACATGTTGGAAGGCGCAGGCCATAGAATAGGGTATGACCCTCTAGTTCTAACAATATATTCCGATGTGATGCTGATTCAAGATCTTCATCGACCGTTGATTGTGACCTGCGTCTGAGTAAAGGCCCCGCTACACATGCCCGGTTTTGAGGCCGATTCCCGATCAGTTTTCGAATCGGTAGGTGATCGGGCCGGACTAAAAAACGTGTACACTGCCACACATTTCCCAGCCGACCGGTTTGAACCGAAGATCAAAGTCGTACCTGTTCTGCAAAATGGCTGCTAGTTTTGACAGTGATGATGATGTGCTTGTATTATCAGCAGTTTTGCATCATATTCGGGAAGAGGCGTGCGAAACATCAGCCGCACGAAGGTGGTACTGATCACAACATTTGCAAACTACGACATGCTTTGCAAGACGCGCTCTGATTGGTTGAAGCTTACAACCGGGGCCGATTCGGACCGGGAAAATAGAGCAGGTTCTAGACACCCGATTCCCAGCCGATCGGGACCGGATCGGATAATTGACGTCATCCGATCGCAATCGGATCGGAATCGGCTTCAAAATCGGGGCACAACCGGCTCGTGTGTCGGGGTCTTAAGACAATGAAAGATTACTTTACTAGCATACGTTGCCGCTCTATTAATGATGCCTATCTGGGACTCGTCAGTTGTGGAAGGTGTTAAGCATAAAAACTGAATATGACCTCTGTCTGCGTTTGAAATGATTTTCTTGGCAGGATCCTTTCAGCATTTCAGTAGCTTACTTTATTTTATGCCCATCGCCTTTACCCGTTACTGTATTGTCTTGACGTGCACTCATACACTTTATGAGGAAGGCTGTAAGCATAGAATAGACTATGACTCTATATTTATTTTAATTATTTGGTCATATTCACTGCATCATAATCACTAGAATATTTCATTGTGTGCCTGTCGACTTACCTAATATGTCAGGCTATGCGAGGCACTCACACTCAATACAATAGAAATGTGACGGGCATAGAGTGTCTTATGATTCCTTCAGTATCATATGCAGTTATAATACTCTTAGTGATGAAAATACTAATTCATGGACTAGCATGTCTTACTGTATTTTGATTACTAATATCTATTTAATATCTTAACTGTGTGCTGCGATGGCATCATCTTGACATATCCTGCAAGTGTTGACATTTTCATCACAAGCATATTTGTATCTGCTTGTGCTATTCTTGGGAATTGTCCGGACATAAGAAATTGCTAGACGCTTCTGCGATTTAAAAAGAAATAATTTTCTTGGACCTTGTAAGGCAGCATTGTGTTAAAGGCACATTGAACTATCATTTGTGACACGTACCGTGTTTGGTATTCTTATTGCGTGCCAATAATTATTGCATAGATTAGATCGTTTGTGTTAAACCTGTTATCGGTTATTTAGCTGCTCTTGTTACTTCATATGTGCAACCAGTTTCTTTTATCTCCCATTATCCTGTAGTCAGAAAGACACATGTCACCAAATAACAACAACACAGACCGTCTCTTGAACATTGGCCACCTTAATGTGTATCATCTCTGCTGCAAAATACCTGACATCACTATTCTCTTAAATCAGCCAGCACAATTTCATATCTATGGCTTTTACTGAATCCCGCCTGGCAGACAATATCAGTTATCAAGCAATCTCATACCTAATTGTTGCTATTTTACCTCGTGATGTCTCTGTTCTAGGCCAAACTGGCATAGTAATATACATACATAACTCTGTAATTCAATATGTGACTAGAAGATTTGACCTATAATCGAAGTAAATATAATGGAAGTGGCTAGAAATCAAAGCATCTAAGCCATCACATTTCTTGTAGGGTTTATTTATAGAAATCTACCCGCAACAGTGGCATGGCTTGGTGACATTGAATCAATGATTGACACAATACAGAAATGCAAGGGAGATACGGATATCCTAGGTTATTTTAATGTTGATTTGTTAAAGGACGGTTACTCTTCATGGAATTCATTTATCTCTTTTCTTGGTTTAAAACAAGTTGTTCTGTCGCCCACACAAGTTACTTCCTCTTCTACGACAATGATAGGCCATATCTATACTACAGATGAAAATGCTGTTACTAATGTCCCTGTTCTCAATTTTTCTATCAGTGATCACTTTCCAGTATCTTTCTCGCTGTCTGCCAAATTTGCTAAGAAATCTTGCACAGGGCATACTACTATTATTTACAGGTATTTTACAAAATTTAACCAGAATGCCTTTCTCTATGAACTATCCAATACCCCATTTGATGATGTGATAAATTACAATGACCCAAATGAAGCCCTCACCCGCTGGTCTGAACTGTTACTCGGTGTTCTAGAAAAACATGCCACAGTGCGAACAAAAAGTGTCAAGCATCCCACAATCCCTGAATGGCTAACTGGAGAAATAAAAGCAGCCATGCAACTCAGAAATATACTTAAGACAGAAAAGAAATTTGTTGACAATAAAAACAAAGAATTTTGGTCAAATCTTTTGTCAGAAAAGCTCAAAGACAACATGCTGAACAGATCATTGCAGACGGCAAAGACCTGCGCTCTGTTTGGCAAGTTATCAACACCTTTACTAAAGGTCACAATCACAGAGACATGAACATTGCACCTGAGCTCACTGCAGATACAATACCCACTTTCTTAGCATGGCTGAGACTTTAGCACGCACTAATACAAATGATCCTGCGGAATACCAATGTTATGAGCAGCTACGACTTCACAGTAACTGTACTGCTGGTTGTGTTTTCCCACTCCCCCATGACTGTTTTTGACGTGGGTAAATGTATATCTAATATGAAAAAGAGATCATGTCGTTCAGATGGCACCAGCTGCGAATTGTTTAAAATAGCTCTGCCCTACATAGTTGAGTCTCTAACGTTAATTTACAATTTTCTATTAAAGAAATATTTTCTCTGATGACTTAAAAACAGCCAAGGTTATTGCCTTTCCTAAAAGCAAAATCTTAAACTCATTGAATAAATATAAACCTATCTCCAATCTACCAGTCATCTCAAAACCTATTGAAAAGCATATCCATACACATCTGCACTATTTTCTAGAACAGAACTGCCTACTCAGTAAAATACAGTGTGGTTTTCGCCCGAACCACTCTTGCCAAACTGCCCTTGTACATATTATTGATAAATGGCTTACAGCCATTAATAGTTCTCAGTTATCAGGTGCAGTTTTTCTTGACCTAACAAAAGCCTTTGATTTAGTCAACCACTCTATCTTTTTTTTTTTTAAACTACCGTTGTATAACATCGATTCCAATACCGTACATCTGATAGCATCCTATCTAAGTGACAGAAGACACAAAGTTTTGCTTCTTGGTAATTACTCGAGCGAAGGTTTGGTAACGTGTGGTGCTCCTCAGGCATCAATTTTTGGCCCATTGTTATTAAACATATTTATCAATGATTTGCCATTCTCTATCTCACATCCCGATGCAACATGTAACTTATTTGCTGATGACACTACCATACATACATCAAACAGCAATGTGCTAAAAAATAAACGCATTTCTCCAGCAAAAAAAGTCTTGATGAGGTTTCAAGCTGGCGCCAGCATAATCAAATGATAATTAGTGTTCAAAAGGCAAAGAGTATGTTGATTATTTCACGCCAAAAACATCAACGTGGTCTCCTGCCCTTAACATTATACCTGGACACTGAGCCCCTTGATCACGTTTAAAAAAAAAACACCCTTTGCTTAGAGTCACAGTCGATAACCAGCTCAGCTGGGAACCACATATCGAAAACACATGAAAACCAATATCTAAAAATCTGTTCCTGCTATCAAAACTAAGTCAAATAGTTAACACTGACACTAAAAGACTCTTTCTCCATGCCCATATTAAGACACACTGTGATTACTGCTCTACTATCTGGAATGGGTGCAGTGAGGTACAGTTAACAAAACTTAACTCATTGTATCGTCAAGGGGTATGGTTAACTGTGCCTGGTCCCTCTCCCACCGATGACAAGTTTAGAACCATCCGACTGCTAAACCTGAACAAGCAGCTCACATTTAATCGATGCATTCTTATGCATAAATTTCTTAACCATAGAACCCCATCTTACCTTCGTATGTTATTTGTGGATTGTCAAAGACAAAACACAAGGAACGGTTTGTTACAGCTACCATGGGCAAGCTCGATATATATAAAACCTCAGGTGCCAAAGCCTGGAACGAACTACCACCACAAATTAAATCCATTTCTGACTCTAGATCCTTCAAAACTAGTTTATAAAACATCTTGTTACAGTAACTTACTACCTGAAAGGAATACAAAAAGTGGGTTCTTTTTTTAATCAATTATATATATATATATATATATATATATATATATATATATATATATATATATATATATATATATATATATATATATATATATATATATATATATATATATAAGTTTTTACTATGTAGGTTGACCAAACTGTATGCATAATAAAAGCACTTCCAGTCCTGATTCATTTATTTTTAGTAGTTGAGATCATGGTAAAATGATTGAATATATACTAGAAATAACATGGGATACACATTTTGAGAGGTTTAGTGACTGCATGATCAAAATGTAGGCCAAGCCTGAAAATTTCCCGTGCCAGGAAGCATCAGCGATCGACCTTGTGTTAGCGATGTCTCTCTCTCTTGGCTTGACTTCGCGAACGAAGATTCTATAGGGGTTGTCCACGACGTCTGCAGGCATGCTCGTGACTGTGGAGGCCAAGCCGGGACAGGCAGGTTCGACCGCAGTGGCTGCAGAGGGAGGTCTGGCCAGGGTTCTGAGTTGTGGCATCTTTGTTTTTTCTCCTGAGCCGCTTGTCTTTACGGCCAGCTCTGCGAGAGTCCTCAAAGCAGACTCCTGCCTTGTAAATGGTGGAGCGCCAGGTGTCACGGTCCGCAGCAAGTAAAGACCACTGGCGGTGGTCGATTTGGCTGGCACTAAGTGACTTCTTGAGACAGTTCGTATCTCTTCTTTGGTGCCCCTCTGTCTCTGTGTCCAGTGGCGAGCTCGCCGAACAGGGTGATCTTGGGTAGGCGATGATCCTCCATCCTGAGCGATGTAATGGTGTGCAAATAACAGGTCGACCTACTGGTTTCATATCATCAATTCTGTGAGCCAAGACATGTATAGTATGTTCATCAGTTATGAACAGATATTTTCATGTGCGAAATATTGAGGTATTGCCTATCAAAAAAATGGCATGTTGAACGTCAGGTGTGTTGTAATTTTGCGACAGAAAGTCTCTTTTCTAAACTACGCACAGTATGAACCTCATAGCAGACGAATTGCGACCATCACTTCTTGTGTACATGCATAATGCGCCCACATTGCATTTTTCAATATAAAAACACAAACAGCCTGTTTTGAAAGGAGAGTTTACTTCCACCGATTAAGTTGACAGAATCGAGGTTTGACACAGTTGTCTTTTTCATTCTTAAATATTGCCGATTTCGTTTTGAACATTTACCCATCGTTTCTTCGTATCACATGATATATAGTCGCTATGCAGGATTGATGATTGCGGCACGCTTCAAACCGAGAGAACTCGAGAAAGGTATCTTAGGTAATATTCACGTTTGTCTGACATTCGACATAAAATCAACGTTCAACATAGTTTCTGTATAGTTGTTGCATAACAAAGGATTGATGTGGCATTTGTACCGATAGCATATAAATTCTGTGCAGATTGAACGAATTTGGCAGTTACTTGTCGCCAACCATGTGCGTTGAAAATGATTTAGCGAGATTTAAGTCATTACATTACAACAATGCGTGTTGTAAACACGACGTTCGATCAAAGAAAGTTGATATTTGGTGCAGCCTTTGTCTAGACCGCTCTTGGGACCGTCTTGTTTGGAGAAAACTGCTACTTTGTAGCATGAAAACCGAATCAGACAAAAAGCGGTCACGCGTGTTTGTAGTTAAGGCGTGTTGCGTCGAACGTCAGATTTAAACCAACACGGCCTGACGTTCAATCGCCTGTTAATGGTGGTGTTGGCAGAACGCCTTTCGCACTCAGATCGCCGTTGTTGACACTTTCCATCTTGTAGAGTCACCCATGGAATTGTGTGAAAGGTCTTGAGAGGGAAAGTGTCAGGTTTGATAGTAGAACATACAGATGAAGTGTTGAAATTGTACACGCATTTTCAGGTGTGAAATAAAATTATTTTAAACATTTATTTACGGAAATTGCTTGTGTAGCAATGTGTATCGTGGATAATTAATTGATTTTGTATGCACTAGTTATATCTTTCATTAGATTAAATTATTGCTGAAATTTCAGATGACCAGAATACGACGGAGGCTGTGGGCTGCGCACTTCGAAACGGAAACGTCAAAAGGAAAGAAACCCAAATTAACAAATGCTGAAAAATGTGCAACATATAGGAAAAGAAAAGCACAAGACCCAGTTGTTCTGCTGCAAATGAGAGAGGCAGACAGAGAGCGAGCACAGAAGAACCGACAAAAGCCAAAGAGAGAAGATGAGTAGTTCAAATAAATGAAAAATAGTGAAGAATGATATATGATTTAGCATTATTAAGGATTTATCAGCAGTTCAAGCAAAAGAGAAAATGTGTTTGCAGTGTTTTTAGGAGAAGAACAGTGACTTGGGAGCAGAATTATGGTTTTGGGTGGAGAAATGTTCAATCAATCGATCAATCAATCAACTTTATTGTTCCAAATACATGTTGCCACGTACAGGAATATTTGTCTCGCCACCTCAGGTGCAACTCGCAATCGCCCACACCCACACAACAGTTTACAAACAACAAATCGACAATGACTCGGGACGGGGAAAACCCGTCGCCAAGGCGTCTCATTGCCGGCGCCAACGGCCCCAACCCGACCTGAACCGCCCTAACACAAAGCAAACTAAGGACAGCCCTTTCATAGTACCTCTTAAACACGTAATATATTGTTTTTAAACTTTCTGCTTGGCTGAGACTAGTTACACAAATGAGAAATACGCATAAACCACACACAAAAAAAGACGAATTATACCTTCACAGTTGCTAACGGGGGGCCCTTAACTCTAAGAACAGCGCCGGCTATTAGACAGTCGCTCCGGCATAAAGTCACCACCTTAATTATAACTTCACTAGTATATAAATTCATAGTCATTTTAAAAGCAATAGTAGTAGAACTACAGCATTAACGTGAAAGCAGTCCAAAATGGTTTCTAATGAGTACACACATGCACACGCTGTTGTAAAAAACAGTCATGTTAAACCTCCGTTCAGTTTGTTGTAAATATGATGTTCGACATAATGTCTGTTTTCCTGAATTTGCATTGCTCTTTCTGTACAAGAATAAAATGATCATAGAAAATGTTGCTGTTGTCTCTCTTAATTCTATTTACATGCCTGAGACTTTGGTTTGAATAAGAATGTGGCTGCATTTCACATTTACAACAAACAGAAAGAAGCACACGTGTTGGATGTCAGGTATTACAACAATTCATCTCTTTCAGTGACACTCAGAAAACCTAAATTATTTAGTTTTTCAACAGAAATTCACATTTACTAATCCTTTAACTGTTCAAGTAAACATTTTCCAACTCGGATCAATAATATAAAAAAAACCCAAACTTACACAGTTGTGTTGTAATACCTGACCTCCGACTTATTTTCATATAAAAACTTCAAAATGAGATTTCTCTAAAACTAAGGAACAGACTATCTTCCAATTTCACATACTATTTGCAAATGCTACAAACTGTCCAACACAGAATTTTTCATGTAATTCTATCACTTTTCATTTTCAAGCACTCTTGTTGCCTTTTCAGTAACACCTTTTGGCAATAGGTCATATATATATATATATATATATATATATATATATATATATATATATATATATATATATATATATATATATATATATATATATATATATATTATTTACTGTTATTGATATGTGTGCGCATTATTTGCATTGATTTTGTATAGTGTTGTTTTTTCAGTTTATTTCTTCATGTTTCGATTTATTGTGTTATTGTGTTTCTCTTATTCTTTGCTGTTAATGTTTCTTTTTTGTAAGAGAGGCGTTTCGCCTAAAACTTTATCCTGTAAATAAAATGTTTCATCATCATCATCATCATCATCTCTCTTTTTCAGAGACAAAAGTGCGAAAACAAACGTTGACAGATGCCGCAGTGTATACTCACGGAACTTGCGCATTGCAGTAGACATCAGCTGCATCACAGCGGATCCACTGCATGACAGCCAGGGCGATGAACGGCAGAATGAATCCCTTCATTGCTCAGCGGACGTCGGAAATTTACACGCGCCAAAGTAAATACACTGGGAATTATTTCCACTGCAAATGTAAAGGCAAATGTACATGTGGATAGTTTTGACCTGACGATAGAAAACTATCGGCGAATATCCTGTCTACTCGATAGTTTTTCATCGTACACGGCGACAGCTCTCCGCAAGCTGCGTATGCGCTATTTCCTTATATGGAAAATCTCGCGAAGCTTTTATATCATCGTCGAGACAGCAGTGGCGGATCCAAGGGTGTGTTGGGTGGGAGGGGGGAGGGGGGGGGGCGAAGTCTACGATTGTGGAAACCCCCCAAGGAAGCTGTGCAGTCTCTGCCCGGGTGTCAAGGTTTATGGTCACTTTTTGACGGACACAGGTAGAATCGTCTTACTGTGGTAATGGACTGAGTTAGATGACTGCTAATCCCCTAATCCCATGACTGTGATGATGGACTTGCCTAGGTGCCTGCTAATCCTAATCCCATCACGCCGGACTGCGCAGGGGGTTGCCAGTCTCACTCAGATTGCGTACTTTGTCTTTGTGTTAGTGGACATGCACCATTGCCCAATAGAGACTCATTTTGTCTTTGACACTTGCCATGCCTCTAGAGAGGAGGTGTCAGGTGTGTCGACTGTGAACACTAAGAAACCCTTGAGTAATTGCTTATATTATGAAGCTGATGGCCTTGGACAAAAGTGGTCATATTTAGGAAATGATCACACATTCGAATCTTCTTTTGTTGTTCTTTTAGTGTTTTATATAGTATACACCGGGTACCCGCGTGCTCCTTTTTTAACCACTACACGTGTTAACGTCATTGCAAGTCGTAAGAAACGTCAGGTCACTTCAAAAATGTACCTCAAGTCCTCTGAAAAAAACGGCATAATCTGTAACATATTCGGACTTTTTGTGTGTGTTAGGTAGCCCGTTTTTATTGTTCTGCAGAGATATGCATAGCTGGTATACAAGGATGGCGTTTACCCAAAACGTTCGCGAGATGATTACTTTCTATTCAAGGAACTTCTTACCGATTGACCAAGCAGATTTACTTCCCTACAGGCTGACCAATGGAGATGTGTTTCCCTGTAGGCTGACCAATGCAGATGTGTTTCCTTACAGGCTAACCAATGCAGATGTGTTTCCCTGCAGACTGACCAAAGCAGATGTGTTTCCCTGAAGACTAACCAGAGCAGATGTGTTTCCCTACAGACTGACCAAAGCAGATTGTTTTCCCTACAAACTGACCAAAGGAGATGTTTTCCCTACAGACTGAACAAAGCAGATTTGTTTTCTTTACATGCTGACCAAAGCAGATTGTTTTCCCTACAGATTGACCAAAGCAAATTGTTTTCCTTACAGACTGACCAAAGCAGATTGTTTTCCGTACAGACTGACCAAAGCAGATGTGTGTCCCTACCGACTGACCTAGGTAGGTATTTATCTTACAGACACAGGAATCCGCTCAACACTGAACAAGGCAAAAGACTGACACCACTGTCAGACAGCAGGACACAAACACGTCTGTGGGAAAGATGTGGCGCAACTCTCAGATTGTTGTGCGTTATATCCTCATAGCTACACCCAAACACAATTAACCCCTTGACTGCCGCCAAAAGGTTTAACACCATCCAACTGCAAGAAGCATAGACTCTCATGAGTGAGGGGGTCATGAGAATCTATGCCTCTTGCTAAGACTATTTTTTATCCCGGTTTCTTGGACAGTTTTGACTGTCGGTCGTTGAATGAAGACAGATTTCAGAAACAGAAACGCACGTGTAGTTAAGAGTGAAGGGGTTAAACTCACACTCAGTACGCGACAACATCCCGTAATGAGTTCCGTCATTGTCGAAGAAACCAAACAACTAAACAGGACAACAATGCGAGCTACATAGATCATGATGAGCGGCCGCCACTCGGGAATCCATATCACTTTGCTGAACACGATCCAACTGCAAGAGACAAAGGTACTAATGAGCCTCCGCAACTGCAGCGACTCACGCGAATCTACGTATTTTGTGGTCCTCTTTATTATTGATATGCTTTAGACAGATTGGTATATCCAGGAGTGAAGATGTCAGGCATGGTTTTGGTTATATCGTTTCTAGCATCGGTAGAAGCAGCAGGAAACCTGTTGTGGCCAACCTTTAGGTAATACGTCAACACTTGGTGTGCCGAGCTTTGTTACTACATAACATTTGGCACAAAGTTCGCATGCGCTCGCTGAAATTTCTGTGTAATTTTTTACTAAAATTTCGTTCATAAAGGTGCATAACTCACTATTTTTGAGGCTTCAGTTCACAAAAAGCTTTTACTGGGATTCAGTATATATATCCACTTAGACAGTGACCAAACTATGGTCCCACCAAATGCTTTTCTGGTCCGTTCAAAGCGAACAAGATGAGGATTCAATCCGGCCAAAGTCTACCGTATTGTTTGGAGCTCACATGCGCTTTTCTTTTAGGAACATTCAGAGTTGTTAGTATTTTTGTTATCGTGTTATTTCACTGTCACAGTCTGATGTGGTCCCGCCTGTGTTCGTCACAGAACGTGCTCCGACCAGCCCCATCCTAAAGTCTACCGTATTTTCAATACGGTAGACAACAAGATGGGATAAACCATAACCACAAAGTACCTTCTATATACGAGCTGCCCTCGCTGCTTTCGTCTTTTACCTAATTCTGATGTTGAAATATCTCCTTTTGAAAAGGCCTAGCAGATCTGCCAATGCGCCACAGTGAATTATAAAAGGGGCGCAGTGCTTACGAGTCATTGGTTTGCAAACGTCATTTATCATGACATATTTTGGTTTTTACGTAATTAAGTCCCTTCTATTTATAGATGGGAAGTCCCTTCTATTTATAGAAGGGACTTTTTGGGACGGATCGGGGTGGGGCAAATTTAATAGCATGTCCATGATGTCAAATGAGGGCAGGGTAAACTTCCAGCAATTGAAGTAACAATATAAAAATTACGTCATCTCTAGTTGCGCTAACCTCGCTGCTACAGTTACATTTGGTGCGAACCGATATATGTGCGTGAGTTTGTATGTGCGTATGTATGTATTTGTGTGCGTATGTATGTAAACGAGAGAATCTGTACAATGCAAATCAAAATTAAAAACATAACACAAATCAATAGACAGCAGCAACACAAAATACAAATAGAACAATACAAATTCAAAAATTAACAGCACATAAATACACCCAAAGCACAAACAACCATCAACCATCGCAACAAGAACTGGCATGCTCGCACTATGTCTTGCTGTGGTGTGTCGGGGCTGAATGAGGTGTCATCTCTTGTCCTGTTTGTTTATTTTAGATCGTTCAGTTAACAGTTCTTGTCGTGGCAAGCCGGAAATCATCATTAAGTCTATGCTGACTTTTTAAGGAAGGTCACGAATGTACTTTTTGCAAGTCACTGATCGGCCTTTTAGCCTCACCCCCTCCCCCCGCCCCCACCCTCGCTCCCTCCACGTACTGGAATTACGTAACTATTTTACTGTGTGTGCGTGCATGCGTGTGTGCGTGTGCAGATTTTAACCAGAAAAGTTGGTCACACAGAACGATCTCCGTCGCAGGACATTTGAACTCAACAATGCAAAGAGCCACTGTCCACAAACAGAGTCATTTTGACTACATGAAATCCATGGGTAAGTGTTTTAGCTATTCTCCAATGAAAATAACTAACCCGTTTAAAATATGTATTATTACTTTAAATACATGTATAAATGGTATTTATTACACCTGAAATGATTCATCGTGTATCTATACCTCTCCTTTACCACGGCGACTTTATAATTATTACATCAAAGAACTAGAATAATTTTCGCAGGTTTAACAACTTATAAACTGTTAAAAGCTCGTCGGAAGTTTCAATGGAAAGGATCTTGTCCTCTAAAGAGAGCTTTGTTGCTTTTACTACGAGACTGATTTATTTTAAAAGTAAACTGTGAGCACGTGCACTAATGATGCAATACTACAATTGACACCTATCAGATACATGTATTTTTGAACATTATCAAGTTCAGAATTTATGCACGTTGATTGTAAACCGAAAAATCCTGGAATCCACTTCTTCCAAAACCCTCTACGCTACCATGAACACACTCCTAGGCACCTCTAAAGACTCTCCTCTCCCCAACACACACAGCAAAGAAGAACTCCCGTCCGCTTTTTCCACCTATTTTTCCGACAAAATCCAAACTCTGCGCAACACACTCGATACTCTGCTTTCTCCGCCTTGCCCTCCCGACCGCCCCCCTTTTCCGGCACTCCCCTCTCGTCCTTCCGCCCCCGTCTCTCAGGATGAAGTCCTCAAGACCATAAAGTCCATGCCTTTCAAAACCTGCGAACTAGACCCCTTCCCAGCTTCTCTCTACCGGGACGGCCTTCCAAAACTTCTGCCCTTCAATACCGACATCATCAACACATCTCTAGGGAATGGCACCGTCCCCGATATCTTCAAGTCCGCCATCGTCCGTCCTCTCCTCAAAAGACACAACCTCGACCCAAACGATCTCAAGAACTATCGCCCAGTCTCCAATCTCTCTTTCCTGTCCAAACTTCTTGAGAAGGTTGTTCTCAACCAGCTCAACCTCCACCTCGCCGACAACAACCTCCTCAGTCCCTTCCAGTCTGCCTATCGCAAACATCACAGCACTGAAAGAGCCCTTCTACATATCCTAAACGACTCTAGAAACATCTCCCTTCTTTCGCTACTCGATCTCTCTGCCGCCTTCGACACTATAGACCACTCTATCCTCCTCCACCGCCTTCACCACTCCTTCGGCATCACTGACTCTGCTCACTCCTGGTTCCTCTCCTACCTTTCCGACAGACAGTAGTCCGTCACCATCGACTGGGTCTCCTCCAACCCAGTCAGGCTCTCCTGCGGAGTTCCACAGGGGTCCGTCCTGGGCCCTATCCTTTTCACACTCTACACCTCTCCCCTGTCCATCATCATCCAGTCTCGTCACATACACCACCACCTCTACGCTGACGACTTACAACTACTAGAAAAAGACAAACTCGACAACACTCAGTCACTACTGACTCGCACGGCTGACTGCTACGAAGACATGAAAAAACTGGATGACAGAAAACAAGCTTAAACTGAACGACGACAAAACGGAAGCCATGCTGGTAGGCACTCGCCAGAAACTTTCCCAGCTCCCTCCCTCGCTCCACCTTCAACTCGACAGCACCCCCATCTCCCTCTCTGACTCTGCCAAGAACCACGGCGTTATCCTCGATTCCTCTCTTTCCATGACCAGCTTCGTCTGCGCCACGGCCCAGGCATGCTATTTCCAACTTCGTCGCATCAGTCAGATCAGAAAATATCTCACCACCGAAGCTGCAACCAAGCTTTCTGTCTCTCTCATCTTATCTCGCATCGACTATTGCAACTCTCTCTTTTCCGGCCTCCCTCACTCCACCACTTTCACTCTCCAGCGCGTCCAGAACAATGCTGCCCGCCTCGTCCTCAGAAAGAAAACATCTGACCACATCACTCCCCTGCTCAAACTCCTTCACTGGCTCCCCATCCCCCAACGCATCCAATACAAGATTCTGTCTCTCTGCTACAAATCCCTGAACAACTACGCTCCTACCTATCTCTCCAACTTACTTCACCCCTACACTCCTTCCCGCTCCCTCCGCTCCGCCTCCGACCCTCTCCGCCTCCACATCCCCCGCACCAAACTCAGCACTTTCGGCCCCCGCTCCTTCTCCGTCTACGGTCCATCCACCTGGAACACTCTCCCACTCTCTCTCTCCGTCAGAAACACTCACTCTCCTCCTTCCAGTCCGCCCTCAAAACTCACCTCTTTCAACAGTTCTAGCACTATATCACCACACTCCCCACCCCAAGCTGACTGTCGTAATGTATTTGTGGTACATGAGTCATTGTCTAAAGCGTGCGCATGTGTGCGCGAGTTGTGAGTGCGCGCTTAGAGTTATAATTATTATAAGATAAGCGCATTATAAATACCGTAATTATTATTATTATAAATGAATCTTCGGTTTGAAGAGGACAGTTCCCATTTTGGCTTACGTACAAAGCAAAAGTGAGTCTATGTTCTGTGCCAAAACTTTAAACTGTAAACATTAGCGTTAGCTATTTCTCGACTATTCAAGACACAGTCTTCAAGCTTGCCTCAATGATACATTGTGGCAAGACTGTTTGAGCGACCTCTCGCAAAGGTCAAGGTAAATAATAATACGGTACTTATTACCTGCTCAAAGGCTCACACAAATATGACCTCTGCGACCTTCACCTTACAGGTCGTGAATTCATTCTGTTAAAAACTTCACATATGAGGGTAAGGCATCTTTTCCTAAAAATTCAGAGCAAATCAGTACAGCGGTTTTAGAGGTATTCTCTACTCAGTAATCTGCAAGAAAGATATGGCAGCTACAACCTTGACCTTGAGTTAAAGGCACAGTTAAGATTGATGGCAATGTGTGATATGGTAAAATACTATAATCTAAAATTTGGATTGAATAGGCCCAATGGTTATTGAGATATTGCCTAGCACACAATTCTGCACAAAACAAATATGACCGTTGTGACCTTGGCCTTTACGCCAGTGAATAGATTCTGGAAACGGTTTTTTGGTTTTTGTGTTTTTGGTTTTTGTTTTTTTTTTGGGGGGGGGAGGAGAGTGGGGGGGGGGTTGGCGGTGGTATTTGATTTTTTTAATCTTCTTTCGGTGGCGGTGTTGTTTGATTTATTTTTCTATTTTCGTTGGTGGTGCTCGAATTCTTTTGTTTGTTTTTCGTTGTGGTGTTTGATTGTTGTTTTTTTTTGTTGGTGGTGGTGCTGTTTGATTTTTATTCATTTTTCGGTGGTGTTGTTTGATTTTTTTTATCTTCTTTCGGTGGTGGTGTTGTTTGAGTTTTTATCTTCTTTCTGTGGTGGTGTTGTTTGATTTTTGTGTTGGTTGTGGTGATGTTGTTTGATTATTTTTTGTTGGTTGTAGTGCTAGTGATTTTTTGTGGGTAGTAGAAATGATGTGTTAATGTGTTTTGCCTTCAGACTCTTTCGTTGTTTTTCTTGTTGTTTGGTTTGTTGTTGTTGGGGTTGTTTGTTTTGTTTTTTTTATACTTTACGGCTTAACACCTTAACTGCAATCGCAAAGGTGAACGCTACACATAAGACATAAAACCTCATGAGCCCCCGCAGTCGCGGGGGCTCATGAGGTTTTATGTCTCTTGTCAGCTCTGTTCTCTGTGCCTGTTCTTGGTCCCATTTTCATCTGATTTTTCTCGCGAATGTCCATCAGTGTGCAGTCGTTTCAGACGCGCGTTTTATGATCACTGGCACCAAAGGGGTTACACCTGTGACGTCTAAAATCGCTGACAAGCAGTTGACTCTTGGTCTTTCTTGTGACTGTTCTTGGCTATCCTGAAGTGTGCAACACATTTTTAAACGATATATATTTAAAAAAATATTGACTATGTACAAAAGACAAACGGAATCAGCCGCGGCTATGGACGTAGGGGTAGAAAGGGTGGGGGATGGTGGATGGGGGGGGGGGGAATAAGGTGGAGGTGGTGGGGGATGGGGTGGGACAGAGAGGAATGGGGTGGGGGTGGGGGTGGGAAGGGTGTAGGAGATGTGAGTTGAGAAGGGGAGGAGGGGAATCAAGACAAATTTAACACCGCCGAACCGCAAGATGCATAGATCCTCATGAGCCCCCGCATTCGCAGGGGCTCATGAGGATCTAGTTCTCTTACAGAGACCAATTTGTATCCATATTCCTTGGACGGTTGTGGATGGTGATCGTTAAATGAACAAATTAAGATTTCAAGATTGCAGCAACAACACGCCCTCCCAAGAATGAGTCGAGTGGCAGGGAAGGTGGTTAATATGCTAATTTGTTGATTTATTAAAATGTTCTTTTCATACTGGCTTCAAAGATTCCGTGGTCAATATTTTTATGATGGCTGATTTAAATTCATTGACATTTCATATTACACCGTCTTACTTTTCTGCCTTTAAAATCCAGTGAGTCAAGTGGAATAAGTGTTATTCTTAACCATGTAATCAACATATAACAGGAGGTTGATAAACGTGTAAACAACACACAGATAGGGGTGGGTGGGTGGAAGGGTGGTAGGTGGTAGGTACGTGGGGCCAAAACATGGCGTGGTCGCAAAAACGTCGTTTCATGGTGACGACTGGAACTCGTTGCTTCATGAATTTTCCTATTACATCAATTATTACATGGTATTTATATGGCGCATTTCTTATATTCATTATAATATAACTCAATGCGCAGAATGTAGCCGCGAACTGAACCCAACAAGCACGCTCACGTGAATCACGCGCATTCACTCACACATTGTACGTAAACAAAGAACATTCACGTGGTGCTAAGGGCAAGCTCAAGCGAGCTACTGAAGTGACGGTATTTGGAAATCGTTTTGTATTTGAAATTTGATTAAGTTGGCTGAAACTGACACCAAAGTGGAGGGGGGGGGGAGAAGAACCGGAGTACCCGGAGAAAGAACCCCCGACGGTCCGCCCGAATTAACGGTGACACTTACTAGAGGAGAAAAGTCCGACGCCGGAACCCCGGCGGAATCGAACCCGCACCTTTAGCATTGGTGGCACTGCGCCACTGACCGCCCCAACATGTAGGAACATTTGGACGGATCAACAATACAGCTCAAAGGTAGTGCCCGATTAGCCTGGCGCATGACTAAACGCCAAGCTAATCTGGCAATAGGGCTCGGGAAGCTGATGTCATCACGCCAGTCGTGGCGGCCATCTTGTAAGGGTACGGGACTAAGCGCTCTTAGGGAAATCGCTGTATTTTTAATGTCACAAAAGTCCTGACGTGCTAAATCAATGTAGGAAACTCACCAGAATATGTTTTTGTTTGTTTCCAAAGAGGAAGAAAAATGAAGAAAAACACTATTTCGCTACTAGTCGGCACTCTCTGCATTAATGGACAGTCAAATAAACTTCTCTTTCAAACCTCCTTCTCAAGGGGAATTGACTCAGCGCTGGACATACAAACAGTCAGATCCCTTGCCTCCGCCTATCAGGCACCCGATCGCCAACCCACAGAAAAATGCGCAGGTAAAGAAGAAGACGATCATATACAACATAAACTGTTTGTATGTACAGCGCTGAATAATTCCCCTTGGTATGTGTACTGTTCTACCAGCGCTAGCCTCACCTACCTGGTTTGTGAGTCGTTTGTATGACATCTTGTAATTACCTGAACGGACTACAAAAACATGCTGGTGGTGGTGGTGGTAGTGTCTTTTTTTTCTCCAATTATTTATTATTCACTGTTATTGATATGATGTGTGCGCTTTTGCATAGTGGTGTGTTTATTTTTCAGTGTATTTCTTCATGTTTCGGTTTATTGTGTTTCTCTTGCTCTTTGCTGTTAGTGTTAATTTTCTAACAGGACAGTTTGTAAGAGAGGCGTCACTTTATCCTGAAAATACAACGTTTCATGATCATCACCATCATCACCATCTCTCTCTCTCTCTCTCTCTCTCTCTCTCTCTCTCTCTCTGGCGCCATCTTGCTGATGTGCGCATCGCGTGTAAGATTCTCTCCATTCATTTGGACACTGTGCTGGCAAGGTTTACTCTGCAAGTATGATTCCTGGCAGAGTGTTTGTGCTTAGTGAAAACTCTGCAATGGTGTAGTTTCAGGACTGTCAACTTCATATTTCGCAGAGGGCAGCATTTTTCAAGTTCCTGCTGTGCTGCGCTTGTCAGAAGGCCACCGGCTTGTCAGCCGGCCTAGCTGCTGGGGGAGGCTTGTGCCTCAGCGCGCCCGTACCAGTTGTGACCCAGTTTCTCGGCTCGCCTCAGTGGAACAAACTAAGTATGCAGTACTAGTGACTGGGCCATACAGCAGCCGCGTCTACCCAGACCCTATGTCACTGCGGGGAGACAGCCGGCCTAGAGCACTCTCTGCTACTATGCCGCCTGCCTCTTCCACAGCTCTCCAGAGTTAGACAATCATGTCAGGCTCGCGACATCAGAAACCTCTTCCAACTCCTATCTGATCATTCTCTGGCCGTGGAGCTGGCGAAAGCATCCACTCCTCAACACTATCGACTTACATATAAACAACAGAGATGGGTACGTCCCATCTAAGATGGCTAACAACGACGCCCTAAGCCAAAATTCTGTTATAACTGTGCGTAGTCTTTGTTGGGCGCATATGCACCAACCCACACTCCTTGCATACACAATGATTATAACAGCGAAATCATAAAAACACCACATACCACCTTTTTTTTCCCCCGATAAATTATATTATATTATAATTATTAACTATGTTTTATCCTATAATCATAATAATCTACCTGTCTCCAATCACCTCGTTGTGGCGAGAGACGTTAAAAATCAAGAAACAACAACAGCAGCCGCGCCTAGCGAGGCGCTGCATAATATCACTCTGATAGAGTGGTCTTTGACGCCGCTTCTCGGCGTTACGGGTGAAACACTCTAGTTGTTCAGCAATCATGCTGACTCGCTTCGAGTAAAGTGACAATGGTGACACCACCATCTCTATACAATGGGCCCGATAACCCGCTCCAATGCAGCGAATTCACGTCTCTCCCTTGAGAAAATTACAAGAACAAGAGACCCTATACAAGTGACCTTTGAAAGTATTTCAACACGTGTACCCCTGTGGAGACATGCTCTATACACCATATACGCACGAGAGTCTATGCCCCCTGGGTGACACTGCACTGGCAAGACAGGGACAAAAACCAAGATGAACTGAGTATTGTAGTTCCCATCGACCCTCCCTACCCAAGTGAACTTTTTGAAACAATAATTCAGCTCAAGAATGATTCAAAGAAACTTATTACCATAACAATATATTATACTACCGGGACTGTTTGTGTACAGGGCAACTGCTGCCAATAGTGGGTGAACGATGAGTTCGAACTATTAAAAGACACTATAAACAGAATGGATACATCCTCACAACCAGCATCCCCTGACGTCCACAATGGCGACTCTATGACTGAGTGCGCTGATGGAATTAGTGTACTCGCCGACAGCGAAGCCCTTCTCGCCACTCTCGAACCAAACAGAGTACTCGCCACGGGGACAGACGACATCACCAGCGAACCCCCTGCCAACTCCAACGTTACTATTTCCCAATCAAAGGTTTCACTCAACCATGCAAGCAGTTGTGAAATTGCTCCAGCAAACCTTAATGGGACAAGGGCGACAATTCTCCGCCAGCCGAGGCTGACTTACCGCCTGATATGTCCTCGGCCCAGGTCACGCCCCACACAAACACCTTCCCACTCATCAACTGTGTGCCCCCTCCTCTCTCTGTAGAGGCACAAATCTCGGCGCTAAACCAGTGAATGGCTCAGATGCAGCAACAACTAGTGCTGAATGCTGCAACCATCGATAGCCTGCAGGCCGAGCTGCAAAAAGTGCGCACTGAGCTCTCCGACGTTAAGAGCCAGTGCGCTGTGCATGCTGAGGAACTGGCGCGTGTTGACAGCGTCGTCCGTGACAACGAGACTAAAGCCAAGAACAGCGTGAAGGCAGCGGAAGAGTATGCTGAGGGTGTCAATTCGGCTGTCGACGACCTATCCACCAGCCATGCTGCTCTCAGTGAAAAGGTACTCCAGCTTACCAGCAGCAGGGACAACCAAGCCGGTAAGCTGAAGGAACTCAGAAAGAAAGTTGAGGCCGTGGTAAAACAGACGCATCATACCACCGATCAAACTGAGGTGAAAATCCCTGCTGACCCCACACTACCGCCTCAGCCTCACAAACCTTCTGAAGCCCAAGATGTCGCATCGAAGAGTGCTGTTCTCGCACAGGTGCATATAGAAAACAGGTTCTCTGTTTTATCTGACATAGATGAGAACACCCAAGGACCCAGCGCTAATAACGGTAACACTATCGACAATACAAGTACTGGCAGAGGCAGTAGTAACGGCAGAGGTGATAGTGACAGTAATCACAGCCCCACACCCCTACACCAGCTCCAGTGTCTTCAGGTCCGGCCAGACGTCAACACACTCCTCATCGGCGACTCCATCCTCAAGAACGTGGACGAGCGGAGGATGTCGGTCAATGGTGCCGTGGTCCAGAACCTGTCGGTTTCAGGACTGACAGTGAGTGACGTCGCTGAGTGGCTCAGGAGTCTACCGCCGTCGCCAAATATCCGCCGTGTGACCTTACACGCGGGGATAAACAGCTGTAAAGTGGGCGTGGTCAGCAAGCAGTCATGGGTGCAGCTTATCCGCTTACTCCGTGCAGCCTTTCCTAATGCCGCCCTGTTTACGTCCTCCATCATTCCTGGAGGGACCCACCACTACCTGTCGAAGGCCGTGTTCCCCTCCAACGACAACTTGCGTGCAACGTGCGAGCAAGAGATGGTCTTTTACATCGACCAAATGCCGGCCTTCTTTACTTACAATCTGGCACCGCGCAAGGCCTTGTTCCAGAAAAAACTACCAAGTGAGTAGGAAAAGCACTGTCAAGGGAGAGAAGTGTGCATGATAGACCAATGATCATAGATCTACTTTGGTCCAAGCACACAAAAAAAAAGATAGGAAAGAGGGGGGGCTAAGTAAGAGACTGAAAGCAATGCATATGGAAGCCCCCTCGAAGGGGGGCGTATCACATATCCCACTGTTCCAGCCCCTAGGTGCATGGAAATTTAAATCTAGGTCCCCCAAGTGGGGGTCCAGATATTGAGCCGGTGTGGACAGCTGTTTCGGTCTTTGGCGACCTCATCAGCACACCATCGGCGATACTGGAGGAAGAGAAGGAACTTCTGCTTACCTGCAAAGAAGACCACATTTTACTGTGGTTTCAGCAGGTAAGCAGAAGTTCCTTCTCTTCCTCCAGTATTGCCGATGGTGTGCTGATGAGGTTGCCAAGACCGAAACAGCTGTCCACACCGGCTCAATATCTGGACCCCCACTTGGGGGGACCTAGATTTAAATTTTCATGCACCTAGGGGCTGGAACAGTGGGATATGTGATACGCCCCCCTTCGGGGGGGCTTCCATATGCATTGCTTTCAGTCTCTTACTTAGCCCCCCCCTCTTTCCTATCTTTTTTTTTTTTGTGTGTGCTTGGACCAAAGTAGATCTATGATCATTGGTCTATCATGCACACTTCTCTCCCTTGACAGTGCTTTTCCTACTCACTTGGTAGTTTTTTCTAAATTACAAGCACTGGCAGTCAACCCTTTCGGTCTAGTTTTTTACTACAATTTCGACTGCAACTCCTTCCCCCTTTTTAGTAGGTTTTCTCTTAGGGTGCATGGAGATTTGGCTCTAGGTGGAGGCATGGAATGTATGCCCCTGCTGAAACCACAATGTGGTCTTCTTTGCAGGTAAGCAGAAGTTCCTTCTCTTCCTCCAGTATTGCCGATAGTGTGCTGATGAGGTCGCCAAGACCGAAACAGCTGTCCACACCGGCTCAATATCTGGAACCCCACTTGGGGGACCTAGATTTAAATTTCCATGCACCTAGGGGCTGGAACAGTGGGATATGTGATACGCCCCCCTTCGGGGGGGCTTCCATATGCATTGCTTTCAGTCTCTTACTTAGCCCCCCCTCTTTCCTATCCTTTTTTTTGTGTGTGCTTGGACCAAAGTAGATCTATGATCACTGGTCTATCATGCACACTTCTCTCCCTTGACAGTGCTTTTCCTACTCACTTGGTAGTTTTTTCTAAATTACAAGCACTGGCAGTCAACCATTTCGGTCTAGTTTTTTTTTTTCTTGTTCCAGAAAGACCGGATCCACCTGACTCCTGCCGGTACCAGAACACTGGCACTAAACATCAGGTTTGCTGGAGTGCCGCGCCGTGTATCAGGCGACGGACCCATCGTAGATCGCCGCAACCAGCAGCATCAACAGCAGAATGACTGGTCTCAGCAACACCATCACAACCAGTCGGGCAGTGGCAGAGGGCCAAAGTTTACGCACGTCCACTACTCCCAACCCAGCCTCTCCCAACATCACTCCCAGACAAATTGCCCCTCTACCAGCCACCCTCTATCCCCTAGTTCCCAGGCCAGCCACTTGACTGCAAACTACGCCAGACCCAGCCACTCCATGTCCAACCGTGTGCAACCTGGCCATCCCTCTGCGTACTGTCCTCAGCCAGGTCACGCCAAGCCATTTACAGTGACGGAGGAAAAGTTTCCCCGCATGCCGCCCCCGCCTCAGGACAACTCGAGAATCAACAGCGCTCTCCAGGCTCTGGCCGCTCCTAAAACCGTAAGTACCCTGCCCAGGGGGTGGGAGACCACTGCAGCTATCCCCGGAGGCAACGACTCGCAGGTAATGCGCGTTCTGGCGCAGCTGCTTCAGCCATTTATCCAGGGATATATCAGTCAACAAACAGGTTTTTAGTTCATTGTTTAAAAAACAACATGTTTACAACAACAACAAACAAAAAACAACGATCGGTGGTGTTTCGTCGTTCCATTAATTCTAGCGATTGACAGTTCATTTCTGATTCTATTCCTTGATAAACGTGTGTATTTGACACTCTATTACTTTACTTGTAGGCATTCGTTCGGGACTGTGCCTAAGGACTTTTATTTTATGTATTTGTATTTCTGACTGTTCAAGAACTCTTGTTAGCTTGTGAACAGTGCACAGTAAGCAAAACGTTTGGTGATCAATGTGCCACTGTAGTGTTATGTATTTTGCGATGACCAAGAACAGTTACGATCATCATTTTCTGTGTCGTTCGTTCGTTCGTCGTGGATAAAGTCTCTCCGAGGCTAGAATATCATTGATCCGTTAGTTTACTACTGTGTCGGATTACTCTGTGTGTTTTATACGAGGTCAGTCAGTGCTTGTTCGAATACCAGCAGACTATCAGCGTGAAGGAAACTCGATTGAATCAAGACGATTCAATCAAGCTTCAATTTACCAGTGATAACTGTGTCTCCGCTTTACTTTGCTGAGCAGTATCGAGTTGAAAGCGGATTACCAAACCCCAGCCAGTATTGTGCTCGTGTGCGGCTGATACGCCTAACTGAACTTGCTATCGGGACTTTGATATTCGAGCAGTTGGATTATTTCCCTGCCGACGAGTCTGCTAAATCATTTCATTGTGTCTTATCTATTTACCATCTTTATATATACATAGGCATTTGTGCTGTTTCATTTAATAATCTCAACGTATACTTCCTTCTTTTGACATTTTATTTTGTTGTTGTTGTTGTTTGTTATGTACAAATTTGCCTTACTCCGTAATAGACATAAATTTGAAAGTTATGCGAATAGGGCATCTCAATGTTTTTCATTTGTACAATAAACTAACCGATATATCTGTCTACATTAGCAATCCCACACCATTTCATTTATTTGGGCTTAGTGAGACGCGCCTGAGCTCGTGTGTGAGCGATGAAGCCATTAGTATTCCTACTTTTTCCTTGACTAGGAGAGACCCCTCGTCCCCAGGTCAAACAGGCATCGCTGTCTACATTCACAACTCCATTCAGCATTTAGTCCATAGACGCTTGGACTTGGAAACAGCAGACGTAGAGTGTTTGTGGTTGGAAGTGAAATGCCCTAAATCGACACCGCTACTAGTTGGAATCCTTTACAGAAACCCTGCCGCCACTTTTGAATGGTATGACCATTTTAGTCAGATCCTTGATAGAGCGTGCAAAAGAAAGGCTGACCTTCTTCTCATGGGAGATTTTAATATAGACTTCCTTAAGAATCACACTGCGTGGGATACAATATCTTCATTGTTTAGTCTAGTCCAGTTAGTAAAATCGCCCACCAGAATTACTCAGAATACGTCCTCACTTATAGACCACATATACACTAATAAACCCAAAGCCGTCTGTAATGTTGAGGTTTCAAATCTAAGTGTTAGTGATCACTATCCAGTTGTTTGTTCATGGTCAAAAAGATTCCGAAAGCAAAGAAGAACGGCCATACAACCATAACATATCGATCATTCAAGAACTTTAACCATAATAAATTCCTATTTGATTTAAATAATACTCCGTTCAACGATGTACTTCTCTCCAATGACCCGGACACTGCCCTTTCTATTTGGTACCCTATTGGCTTGACTTCGCGGACGAAGATTTTATAGGAGTTGCCCACGACGTCTGCAGGCTTGTTCGTGGCTGCGGAGGCCAATCCGGGACAGGCAGGTTCGACCGCAGTGGCTGCAGGGGAAGGTACGGCCAGGGTTCTGAGTTGCGGCATCTCTGTTTTTTCTCCTGAGCCGCTTGTCCTTAAGGCTAGCTCTGCGAGAGTCCTCAAAGGAGACAGCTGCCTTGTAAATGGTGGAGCGCCAGGTGTCACGGTCCACAGCAAGCGAGGACCACTGGTGGTGGTTGATTTGGCAGGCACTAAGTGACTTCTTGAGACAGTCTTTGTATCTCTTCTTTGGTGCCCCTCTGTCACGGTGTCTAGTAGCAAGCTCGCCGAACAGGGTGATCTTTGGTAGGCGATGATCCTCCATCCTGGAGACATGCCTCGCCCAGCGGAGCTGTGTCCGCAGCAGCAAGGCCTCGATGCTCACAGTTTCAGCCTGTTCAAGGACCTCGACGTTGGTGACATAGTCACTCCAGTGAATGCCCAGGATGGTACGCAGGCAGCGCTGGTGGAAACGTTCGAGGAGTCGTAGTTGGCTGCGGTAGAGGGCCCAGGACTCGGAACCATGCAGCAGGGTGGTGAGGACCACAGCTCTGTACACGCTGATCTTGGTGCCTGTTTTCAGCTGTTGATTGTGCCACACCCGCTTGAAAAGTCGCCCGAAAGCGCTGTTCGCTTTTGCCAGCCTGCTGTCAAGCTCCCTGTCCAGCTTGGCGTCCGACGTGATAATGCAGCCAAGGTACGTAAACTGGTGCACTGACTTTAGTTCAGACTCGCCAATGGTGATGTGAGGAGGGCGATACACTGTCTTGGGTGCCGGCTGATGGAAGACCTCTGTCTTTTTCAGACTGACCTCGAGTCCAAAGAGCTGGGCAGCATCTGCGAAGCAGGACGTGATGCGCTGCAGGGCTCTCTGTGTGTGTGCAACGAGGGCAGCGTCATCAGCAAAAAGCAGCTCACGAATCAGTTGGTCTAGGGTTTTCGTGTGGGCCTGCAGTCGTCTGAGGTTGAACAGGCTGCCATCGAGACGATACCTGATGTACACTGCATCGTCATCATCGAGGTCTACTGTGGCCTGCTTCAACATCATGCTAAAACAGATGGTTAAGAGGGTCGGTGCCAGCACGCAGCCCTGCTTTACGCCGTTGAGAATAGGGAATGGTTTTGAGAGAACATTGTTGAGTCTGACCTGGCCTTGCTGGTCCTCGTGTAGCTGGACAATCATGCTGAGGAACTTTGGGGGACAGCCAAGTCGCTCCAGGATCTGCCACATGCCTTGCCTGCTCACAGTGTCGAACGCTTTTGTTAGGTCGACAAACGTTACGTACAGCCCTTTGTTCTGCTCGCGGCACTTCTCCTGAAGCTGTCTCAGCACAAAGAATATATCGGTGGTGCTCCTGTTTGCTCTGAAGCCACACTGGCCCTCTGGGAGTTGGTCGTCAGCGATGCAGGTACCAGCCGATTCAGGAGCAGCCTTGCAAGAATTTTCCCAGCAATGGACAGCAGGGTAATTCCCCGATAGTTGGAACAGTCAGACTTCTCGCCTTTGTTCTTGTACAGGGTGATAACGACAGCATCACGGAGATCCTTTGGTAGTGTTCCTTTCTCCCAGCAGCAGAGAAAGAGGTCATGGAACTTGTTGTGCAGTGCTGTGCCTCCATGTTTCCAGATCTCTGGTGGTATTCCATCAATGCCTGCTGCTTTGCCACTCTTGAGCTGGTGGATGGCTGTGAGGGTCTCTTCAGCTGTGGGCGGTTCGTCCAATTCAACCTTTACTGGGAGTTGTGGGATTTGTAGGACGACTGCTTCTTGAACAGTGCGCTCAGCGCTGAAAAGGCTCTGAAAGTACTCCGACCAGCGGTTCAAGATGGAGGTATTATCTGTGAGGAGTGCCTGGCCATTCGCGCTTCGCAGGGGACTTTGTACCAGGTGTCTGGGGCCATACACTGCTTTCAGTGCTTCGTAGAAGCCCCTGTAGTCACCATTGTCAGCGCAAAGCTGGGTCCTCTGTGCAAGTCTGGTCCACCACTCATTCTGGAGATCTCTGAGCTTGCGCTGGAGACTGCTGCAGACGAGGCGGAAGGCAGACTTCTTCACAAGGCAGGAAGGCTGGGCTAGGTGGGCCTGATGGGCGGCTCTTTTTTTTTTTTTTTTTTGCTAGGTGTTCCTGGATCTCTACATCGTTCTCGTCAAACCAGTCTTTGTTCTTCTTTCTAGCGAAACCCAGGACTTCTGCAGAGGATTTTGCAATAGCAGTTTTCAGTTGTTCCCAAAGTGTTTCAGGGGAGGAGTCTGCTGGGTCTGCTGTGTCTTTGAGCCTGCGCTGTAAATCTGTCTGAAAGGCAGCTTTCACGTCGTCACGCTGAAGGCTGGCAACATCAGGCTTTTTCTTGGGGGGGGGGGGGGGGGCATTTATTGGGTTTTGGCTTGACGTGGAGCCTGAGTTTGCAGCGGACAAGGCGGTGGTCAGTGTGGCACTCTGCGCTGGGCATCACTCTGGTGAGGAGGACGTCACTGCGGTCCCTCTGACGCACTAGGACATAGTCGATAAGGTGCCACTTTTCGATTTGGTACACTCTTTTTCTAACTGTATTAAACAAACACGCACCCCTTCGTGAGAGAAGGGTTAAATCGAACACTCTTCCTCCATGGTTAACCCCAGAAATAATGCAAGCGATGGCGCTCAGAGATGATCTGCGTAGTCGAAAACTATTTCCTGAATTTAAGCAACAAACCGTGTTAAGTACATGATCAGAGAGGCAAGGAAACGGTTAATCCGTGACACAGTGAAAGACAGTAAGGATACTTCCACTATCTGGCGCCTATTAAACACTCTAAGTAAAGGCTCCGCTGGCACTTCAACAACCATTCCCAGCAGTCTTACTGCAGAAACTTTTAATAATCATTTTCTTTCAGTCGCTGAAACTCTAAATGCCTCAATTAATAGCAGTAAGTATGAATGTTCTAATTTGCTTTCTGAATTCTGTAAACACAGAACAGAGGACACAGACCCTTCAGCATTCCCTTGCTATCAGTTCATGAGGTGGGTTTGCTCATTAGTCTCTCTCTCTGGCTTGACTTCGCGAACGAAGATTTTATAGGAGTTGCCCACGACGTCTGCAGGCTTGTTCGTGGCTGCGGAGGCCAATCCGAGACAGGCAGGTTCGACCGCAGTGGCTGCAGGGGAAGGTATGGCCAGGGTTCTGAGCTGCGGCATCTCTGTTTTTTCTCCTGAGCCGCTTGTCCTTAAGGCTAGCTCTGTGAGAGTCCTCAAAGGAGACAGCTGCCTTGTAAATGGTGGAGCGCCAGGTGTCACGGTCCGCAGCAAGCGAAGACCACTGGTGGTGGTCGATTTGGCAGGCACTAAGTGACTTCTTGAGACAGTCTTTGTATCTCTTCTTTGGTGCCCCTCTGTCACGGTGTCCAGTAGCAAGCTCGCCGAACAGGGTGATCTTTGGTAGGCGATGATCCTCCATCCTGGAGACATGCCCCGCCCAGCGGAGCTGTGTCCGCAGCAGCAAAGCCTCGATGCTCATAGTTTCAGCCCGTTCAAGGACCTCGACGTTGGTGACATAGTCACTCCAGTGAATGCCCAGGATGGTACGCAGGCAGCGCTGGTGGAAGCGTTCGAGGAGTCGTAGTTGGCTGCGGTAGAGGGCCCAGGACTCGGAACCATACAGCAGGGTGGTGAGGACCACAGCTCTGTACACGCTGATCTTGGTGCCTGTTTTCAGCTGCTGATTGTGCCACACCCGCTTGAAAAGTCGCCCGAAAGCGCTGTTCGCTTTTGCCAGCCTGCTGTCAAGCTCCTTGTCCAGCTTGGCGTCCGACGTGATAATGCAGCCAAGGTAAGTAAACTGGTGCACTGACTTTAGTTCAGACTCGCCGATGGTGATGTGAGGAGGGCGGTACACTGTCTTGGGTGCCGGCTGATGGAGGACCTCTGTCTTTTTAAGACTGACCTCGAGTCCAAAGAGCTGGGCAGCATCTGCGAAGCAAGACGTGATGCGCTGCAGGGCTCTCTCTGTGTGTGCAACGAGGGCAGCATCATCAGCAAAAAGCAGCTCGCGAATCAGTTGGTCTAGGGTTTTCGTGTGGGCCTGCAGTCGTCTGAGGTTAAACAGGCTGCCATCGAGACGATACCTGATGTACACTGCATCGTCATCATCGAGGTCCACTGTGGCCTGCTTCAACATCATGCTAAAAAAGATGGTGAAGAGGGTCGGTGCCAGCACGCAGCCCTGCTTTACACCGTTGAGAATAGGGAATGGTTCTGAGAGGTCATTGTTGAGTCTGACCTGGCCTTGCTGGTCCTCGTGTAGCTGGACAATCATGTTGAGGAACTTTGGGGGACAGCCAAGTCGCTCCAGGATCTGCCACATGCCTTGCCTGCTCACAGTGTCGAACGCTTTTGTTAGGTCGACAAACGTTACGTACAGCCCTTTGTTCTGCTCGCGGCACTTCTCCTGTAGCTGTCTCAGCACGAAGACCATATCGGTGGTGCTCCTGTTTGCTCTGAAGCCACACTGGCCCTCTGGGAGTTGGTCTTCAGCGATGGCAGGTACCAGCCGATTCAGGAGCAGCCTTGCAAGGAT
The DNA here is from genome assembly GCA_036245525.1 of Semisulcospira habei. Lineage (NCBI taxonomy): Eukaryota > Metazoa > Mollusca > Gastropoda > Semisulcospiridae > Semisulcospira > Semisulcospira habei. The sequence goes on along the minus strand of BTPG01000002.1, from coordinate 26,224,497 downwards.
TTTCCCAGCAATGGACAGCAGGGTAATTCCCCGGTAGTTGGAACAGTCAGACTTCTCGCCTTTGTTCTTGTACAGGGTGATAACGACTGCATCACGGAGATCTTTTGGTAGTGTTCCTTCCTCCCAGCAGCAGAGAAAGAGGTCATGGAGCTTGTTGTGCAGTGCTGTGCCTCCATGTTTCCAGATCTCTGGCGGTATTCCATCAATGCCTGCTGCTTTGCCACTCTTGAGCTGATGGATGGCTTTGAGGGTCTCTTCAGCGGTGGGCGGTTCGTCCAATTCAACCTTTACTGGGAGGTGTGGGATTTGTAGGACGACTGCTTCTTGAACAGTGCGCTCAGCGCTGAAGAGGCTCTGAAAGTATTCCGACCAGCGGTTCAAGATGGAGGTATTATCTGTGAGGAGTGCCTGGCCGTTCGCGCTTCGCAGGGGACTTTGTACCAGGTGCCTGGGGCCATACACTGCTTTCAGTGCTTCGTAGAAACCCCTGTAGTCACCATTGTCAGCGCAAAGCTGGGTCCTCTGTGCAAGTCTGGTCCACCACTCATTCTGGAGATCTCTGAGCTTGCGCTGGAGACTGCTGCAGACGAGGCGGAAGGCAGACTTCTTCACAGGGCAGGAAGGCTGGGCTAGGTGAGCCTGATGGGCGGCTCTTTTTTTTGCTAGGTGTTCCTGGATCTCTACATCGTTTTCGTCAAACCAGTCTTTGTTCTTCTTTCTGGCGAAACCCAAGACTTCTGCAGAGGATTTTGCAATAGCAGTTTTTAGTTGTTCCCAAAGTGTTTCAGGGGAGGAGTCTACTGGGTCCGCTGTGTCTTTGAGCCTGCGCTGTAAATCTGTCTGAAAGGCAGCTTTCACATCATCACGCTGAAGGCTGGCAACATCAAGCTTTTTCTTGGGGGGCCCCCATTTCTTGGGTTTTGGCTTGAAGTGGAGCCTGAGTTTGCAGCGGACAAGGCGGTGGTCAGTGTGGCACTCTGCGCTGGGCATCACTCTGGTGAGGAGGACGTCACTGCGGTCCCTCTGACGCACTAGGACATAGTCGATAAGGTGCCAGTGTTTGGAGCGAACTACCAAATAAAAAGTCTTCGGGGCCTGATGACATCAGCCCGCAAATACTTAAGTTATCCCTGCCGTACATAGTAGAGTCTATTACGTACATTTACAACCTTTGTATCAAGCAACATACTTTCCCTAACAAACTAAAATACGCTAAAGTCATTCCACTTCCAAAAACTAAAGATCGTTCTGACCCTAACAGCTATCGACCGATTTCATTATTATCTGTTCTATCAAAGCCGCTTGAAAGGCATGTCCACAAACACCTGCTTGCTTACTTAGAAAACCGCAAGCTCCTGCACCCCTTTCAATCCGGATTTCGCCCACAGCACTCGTGCCACACTGCCCTCACGCGCCTCGTTAACGCATGGCTCCACGGTATGAACAAATCCCAGATAACAGGTGTCGTTTACTTAGACTTCAAGAAGGCCTTTGACCTAATCGATCACACCACTCTAATGACAAAGATTCAGAAATACTTGAATAGTACAGAAGTAGTTGCCTTTTTTAGATCATACCTAACTGATCGTAAACAAAAAGTTCTAGTGAATGGATCTTACTCTTCTCTAAAAGATATAAAGTATGGAGTTCCCCAAGGATCCGTGCTTGGTCCCTTATTATTTTGTCTATTCATCAATGATCTGCCACTTCATATATTTTGCAAGAACGTACAATGTGATCTTTTTGCTGATGACACTTCCATTCATATGACTAACAAAGATATACAAGTAATTTCTTCCAACTTGCAGCACAGTCTTGATGAAGTGTCTGAATGGTGTCACAGGAATTCTAATAATAATAATACCGTTATTATATAGGCGCTTTTTCTCAATTTTGGGGAAATCGACTCAAAGCGCCGCGCCTGAAACCCAACACACACACTCACGAAACGGACACGGATTTAGGCCATTTAAGACAAACACAGTACAAACACAGTACAAGACAAACGAAGGGCCAGTCAGCTACTGAAGTTACAGAGATTTTTGATCGCTTGTATTTGAGATTTGTAAAGTGGCCTGAGACCGGTACCAAAGTGTGGGGGGTGGTGGGGGGGTGGGGGGGTGGAAGAACCGGAGTACCCGGAGAAAGAACCCCCGACGGTCCGCCCGAATTAACGGTGACACTTACCAGAGGAGAAAAGTCCAACGCCGGAACCCGGTATCGAACCTCGCACCCTTGGCATTGGTGGCAGGCGCCTTAACCACTGCGCCACGGACCGCCCTATGATTGTTCATCCAATTAAAACCAAATCTATGATAATCGCCACTCGTCAAAAACACCAGTTAGCACATCTGTTACTTAACCTTTTATTAAAGGGCAGGCAAATAGAACACGTTAATGAACACCGCCTACTAGGGATTACAATTGACAGTCAGCTTAAGTGGAAGGCTCATACAGACACTTTATGCAGAACGGTAGCCAAAAATCTTTTCATGTTGTCCAAACTGAAATATTACACCAACTCGGACACGCGCAAACTATTCTATAATGCTCACATACGTTCTCATATTGATTACGCGTCAACGGTGTGTGATGGATGCAATGAAGTCCACTTGAAGAGACTCAACTCGTTACACAGAAGGGCAGCAAAGTTAATCCTTCCTGACCCACGACTCACAACAGAAGAAAAACTCGCCAAAATAGGATTTCTGCCGCTGCAAGACCACTTCAAATACAATAAGGCTATTTTTATGTTCAAAGTGTGGAAACAGAAAATACCAGAATATATCACAACTCTTTTCTCTAAGTCGGAATCTAGGCTTGGTAATATTAGGCAACTTTTCTTAGTCCTCAAAACAAGAATTGATATATACAAATCTAGTTTGTCATTCGCGGGAACGCAGACTTGGAACACGCTTCCTGATTATGTAAAATCCGCTTCCTCTCTAGCCCGTTTCAAAATCAGTCTCTTCAAATACTTCTCGAAGCAGTCGTAATCATTACGTTGTGAAATATATACTGCCCTGTACATCTGATTATGTATGATCCCAATTACAAACTCTGTGTGTGCGTGTGTGATGGTGTGTGTGTGTGTGTGTGTCAGTTTAGGTGTGTGAGATTGTCATGGGACTTTCTTTCCCTAAACTAGCAATATTTTTGTTTCATTTACATTTAACTATATACTTAGTTTTTTTTATTTTATTATTTTGTCTCGTAGTTTTGTAGCAACGGCAGGTTTGAAAAATGTCTATGTCTGTGACGATGTCAATGCCTCAATCGTTGATAAATAAAGCTTCATTGAATCATTGAATCTCTCTCTCTCTCTCTCTCTCTCTCTCTCTCTCTCTCTCTCTCTCTCTCTCTCTCTCTCTCTCTCTCTCTCTCTCTCTCTCTCTCTCTCTCTCTCTCTCTCTGTCTCTCTCTCTCTCTCTCTCTCTCTCTCTCTCTCTCTCTCCCTCTCTCTCTCTCTCTCTCTCTCTCTCTCTCTCTCTCTCTCTCTCTCTCTCTCTCTCTCTCTCTCCGTATGAAGTGCCGAGTTCTCTCAGAGAACACTTTAAAAAAACAACTATATCAAATACTTTCACCATCCCTGATATTACAGTTGCGGAAGTCGGCAGATATATTTCTAGCATGCCCAACAAAAAGTCTGCTGGCATTGATGGTATTGATAATGAAACCCTAAAAATCTCATTACCGTATACAGTAGAATCACTAACATATATTTTCAACCTCTGCATAAAGCAAAGTACATTTCCAACCATTCTTAAAGAAGCAAAGGTAATCCCAATCCCTAAATCAAAAGATCTTGAAGATATTAATAACTATCGTCCAATCTCCCTTCTGTCAGCTTTGTCAAAACCCCTTGAAAAGCACATTCAAAAACATCTCCTTGATTTTCTGGAAAAAGGTAAATTACTTAATATTCACCAGTCTGGTTTTAGACCGAAACATTCTTGTCAGTCAGCACTGACACATATTGTAGACAGCTGGCTGGAATCAATCAATAAAAGCCTGATGTCAGGAGCAGTTTTCTTAGACCTTAAAAAGGCGTTTGACCTTGTGGACCATGACATTCTCCTAAATAAGCTAACAGTTTATCACTTGGACGCAACCGCTATAGAATTCTTCCGATCATATCTCGAAGACAGAAAACAAATGGTGTACGCCCATGGAAGATACTCTAAGCAAGGAAATGTAAAATACGGCGTCCCCCAGGGATCTATTTTGGGCCCTCTTCTATTCATACTATTTATTAATGATCTACCGTTGCATATCACTAATTCTGACGTTAATTGTAATCTATTTGCTGACGATACGAGTCTTCATGTTTCTGGCCAAAAAACGACGGACATTAGCCATAGTTTACAATGCAGTCTCAATGAGGTATCTGACTGGTGTAGACAGAACCATATGGTTCTTCACCCAGCAAAAACAAAGAGTATCTTAATCGCCACGCGGCAAAAACATCAACGCCGACTACAGCCATTACAATTACAATTAAACGCTGAACCTGTTGAACAAGTCACTGAGCGTAAATTCTTAGGCATACATGTTGATGATCAACTGTGCTGGGAGACCCATATAAATGCTGTTTGTAAGACCATTGCTAAAAACACTTTCTTATTGTCCCAGCTTAGACATGTAACGGATACAAATACCCGTAAATTGTTTTTTCATGCTCATATAAAGTCCCATGTTGATTATGTCTCCACAGTGTGGGACGGCTGCAGTGATGTCCACATGAAGAGATTAAACTCCATATACAAAAGAGCTGTAAAAATGATAGATAGACGCCCCATTCCTACCACAGACAAATTTAGATATTTAAACATTCTCGGTCTACGTCAGCAACTTACATTAAACAAATGCGTCTATATGCATAAGATACTGAATAATATGACACCCCAGTATCTAACCACTAAATTTATATCTCACCAAGAACGTGAACGGACCTCAAGAAACAATACCTTACCCCTACCACTGCCAAGAATTGACCTTTTTAAAACTAGCATGTCATTCTCTGGTCCGTTTGCTTGGAATTCCATCCCTGCACATTTGAAAACTATTACCTCAACAGGAAGTTTTAAAACAAAACTTTTTGATTACCTGATGAGTCAGACTTAGTACGTTTCTCAGGTACTGTAATATTTCCTGTACCTCACGTATTTCATACAGATGGTTTTTATACTGATGTGTGTGCGCGTGTGTGTGTGTGCTCGTGTTTGTTTGTGCGTGTGGATGTATGTGTGAGCGGCGCGCGTGCGTGCGTCTGTGCATGTGTGTGTGATGAGTATTATTATGTTTTCTGTATAAAATGATGCTATTGGGTTTTGTATGTACATATATATTTTATAGTTTCCCTTCTTTTTTATCCTGTAGATGTTAGCAACGGCAAGTTTGTAAAATGACGATTTGTTTTCTGTCAAAACTTTTTACCGTTGAAAAATAAAGTTTCATCATCATCATCATCTCTCTCTCTCTCTCTCTCTCTCTCTCTCTCTCTCTCTCTCTCTCTCTCTCTCTCTCTCTCTCTCTCTCTCTCTCTCTCTCTCTCTCTGCGGTGATTATGAAATGTGCATACATTTTGTATGGGTACCTGTAAGCTTGTATGTCCGCACATGTTTTGTTAACGCATTCCGCTCCACTGTCGTATTTCTCAAATGTTGGAGGCGTCATCTAACGACTATGGATCAGTTGCAGGAAAGATGTATCGACCATGATAATTCAAGGGTAGTGCCAGATTCGCTTGGCGCCCACAGGCACTACCCTTGAATTATCATGGTCGACCCATCTTCTGCTGTAGGGCGTCGGGGCTGAATGGGTTAAATCATTGTTGCTGTTTGCAGTGTTCTTGTCATTCGCATTACTTTCAATGTTATTAGTGAGTGTAATGTATCTTTGCTGGTTATTGTATGTCAGTATGTCTAGCGCTGAATAATTCCCCTTGATATGTGTACTGTTCTACCAGCGCTAGCCTCACCTATCTGGTTTGTGAGTCGTTTGTATGACATCTTATTATTATTACCTTAACGGACTACAAAAACATGCTGGTGGTGGTGGTGGTGGTGTTTTTTGGGATTAGGACAGATTGAAAGAAAGGCCTGTGCGCCTAATATCTCAATCCTTGACAAATAAAGTTTCAGGCAGTCAGGCGGTCAGTCTGAGTCAGTCAGTCAGTCAGTCTCTCTCTCTCTCTCTCTCTCTCTCTCTCTCTCTCTCTCTCTCTCTCTCTCTCTCTCTCTCTCTCTCTCTCTCTCTCTCTCTCTCTCTCTCTCTCTCTCTCTCTCTCTCTCCAGCCTCTCTCTCTCCAGCCTCTCTCTCTCTCTCTCTCAATGCCTCAACCGTTCTGAAGTAAAGTGTGATTGATCCATACACAAACACACACACGCACACACACACACACACACACGCACACACACATACGCACGCACGCACGTACGCACGCACGCACGCGCGCACACACAACACACACACAATAACAACAACAACAACAACAACAACAAAACTTGTTTACACAACAAAACAAAACAAACGAAACACATGCAAAAAAGACATTTTATTTTAATCATTGCAAATGAAACGTTCCTATCAACATGCTTTATAGTCCGATCTCTTCGGGTAGATTTAGACGTGACTTGTGCATTTTGAAGTTGTCTTTCCGACATTTTGCACAGTTGTAGACCTCCATCTGATTAGCGTTTTCGATACCTGGGGCATCGCGGATTTAGTTTGGTGTCCATGGTAACCGCACTGCAATATAGACGCTTAAACCCAGCAAGATTTAGTTTCCTGAGCATACTGCACAAACAATTGAAAATATTTTATAATAAATTTACAGAATTTGTTGTTTGAGTGTTCAGCTGAGGTAAAACCTGTTATTTGCATAATGTGCTGCTTGTGCGTTTGTTTGTTCGTACACGTGCATGTCTGCATAGTTTTTTTTTTAATGTGTAATATTCAAAATCTTTAGAGATACTTTTGAGCGGTTGTGTTTGCCTACAAAGATACCAGTTTATTAGTATGTTTTAGCAATTGTTTTCTGCAGTTTGCATATGTCCAGGAAAGCTCAAAGGTCACAGTACTGCTTATATATCTGTAACGGCCAGCAATACATTACACACAACATCTGCCCACACAAGCAGTTTATGTTGTGTCTCAGGACATGTAAGATCGAACAACAGCTATTGATCAAGGATGAGGTCAAATAAAGGTTCAAGGCAATACATACTGTACTGAAAAATTTAACATCGAAATACTGTCATAAACTATAGAAGTCAGAGATTTAAACTTGATACAAGAATTGATTGAGGTAAGACTTTTATAAATATATCATTTTGGCTGACCTTTCCCAAAGGTCAAGGACACAAAGACGAAAAAAAGGACATAATTCACCAGTTTTCTGGTTTGTCAAATGCTTTTAGAGTTTGATACATTTAGAGGTCAAAAATGGATTACAGGTTGCTTTGGGGAAGGCATTTCAGTGCGTGCTTGGTTTATGGACTAGTCTGATAGGTCAAGGGAACAAGAGGTCAACACATACATAATGATGCCTGCTTTCAGACAAACTCTAGTGATCTCAGGTATTTTAGCCAACGTTTTAATCAAATTTTACTTACAAATAGTTCATAATAAGATGTTATAATATAATAAGATATGTTCATGCATACTACTTTGGTTGATTTCTCTGAAAGGTCATGGGTCGCCATATGGAATCAAAATACCTAAGTTTATACAATGTATTTTTCCATCTACCATTGGTAGGCGATATCAATGAAACACGTTCAATGACTTGGCTCAAACATATCTTTAAATTGTTCCATGTAAGAGGAACTGCGATAAAGTTTTGCTAATCCCTACCCGTGGTCACGTCGGTCATACTTGGTTTTGGTCTGCTTATGCAAAGTCTCTGATTCTATTCAACTGATTTGGTTCAATTTGGGTGATATTATATATATTAAACACAGAAATGTTAATGTGCAAAAAAAATCATCAGTCCGTCTGGTTAATGACTATTTACCAACTACAATTGGAATCAACCAAGTATATGGATCTCTAGAAACATTCTGTTGAACATCATTACAGTTGGTTCTGGAGCACTAGTTGCCACGGAAACTACATTTAATAGGGCTAAGTCGTGTTTTGTTTCCACGTTCTGTTGTAACACACAAATATCTAAGTTATTTCTTTTTGTAAATTTGACCATTCAGATCATCCTTTGTGAAGAGTAAGCAACTATATTGGATTAAATGGTTCTGTTACAAAAAGTGTAACGGAATTTGCAACTCAGCAGTATTCAACGGTCAGGACCGAACTGTATGGCGTGTGCAAACCCCACTTAGCCTAGAGAACGGTTTGGATCTTTCATGATCACAATTTCCATATGATTTGATCCTTGAATGTAGTAATACTTTCTCGAGTTTCAATATGGTTGTCATGGCAACCGTATGGAGCAAAAACACGATCTGTACACATTTACTTGTTCATCTTTCAAGCAGCTGTGTTTCTGCAGAGTAACGCAAATATACTGCTGTCAATAAAGGGTCTGTGTTTGACAAGCACATCTCAAGCAAGTTTAAAGTGTATTCCATAAACAAACAGCAATAACGTATTTTCTGTCAACGGTGAGTAAGTGCCCACCAGTAATTTTGATTTTGTTTTCAATTTAAATGATGGACTACCTGAAATCCATGGTAAAGATTGGAAAAGGTTATTTCTATCACCAAACAAATGGGCATACATAGGAATGGTAACGGTCATTTTTGTTATATTGGTTGCCATGGTAACATTAAGCAAACTCTTTGATGCCCCAGGTGCGGAATTTTCTTCTATTACGATTTTCTACCGCCGTGCAAAATTTCAGAGCAGTCGGCCCATAATGCATGATTCTGCCATACGATATCGGACTATTAACAGTGTTCATTTCTCACTTATTGTGAAACGAGTGGTTTCATATTACTGAATAGTTCTTATGAATATGAGATTATCTTGAATCAGACGGTCTGGGTCAAGCATCGCAGGGCCTCACGAGAATGCCCCCTGTTTGCAAGACGTTGCCTCATTGCCATCCGACGCTTGCCGCAGTGAACGGGGCGAACAAACAAAACGGTCTTCTTAACCCTTTTCATCCTGATACACAATTGCTTGAAATGCATTTGGATCCAGGAGATGATCTGTTTACTGAGACACCTAAATCAGTGAGCAGGAACGTTAAGTCATTTCTGATATTTATTAACATTTTGACCAGACAGACCAAGTGTGTTCAAAGATAGTCAGAGAACAACGTGGCGCCTTATTCAAGGGTAGTGCCAGATTAGCTTGGCACCTTTCAAGGCGCCAAGCTAATCTGGAACTACCCTTGAACTAATGGTTGATTACATCTCCTGCCTTGGTATGTCAGGACGGAAGCGGTTATTTGGCACACTCGTTGTTGACGGCGGACAAAAGAGGGTACTTCCCCTCCCCGCAGAAGCTGCCGGAAAAGTCGTCCAGCGGAATGGCCCAGATCATGACCCCTCCAAAGCCGTTCTCTTTCACGTAGCGAACCTGCAGACATAACACAGAGAGCGATATTGAATGTATTGTTTTCATCCCTACGTCACACGACTAATTATCTTTAGCGCACACCGTATCATGTGACCTCGCTACAAAACCCTTGTAGCGACTAATGGATGACTTTTTGTAGCCCCCTTTCTGACGCGTCTTGGGTGCCAGTTTTGTTCTACATAAGATCACCAAAACGTTCTAAAGTACAAAGTCACTTAGTGTTGTTCGAAACAAAAGGAACACTACTGGAGACGGCAACGTCATGACAGATTTTAATTACGTCATAAGTATATTATGTATAAATGTATTTTCATTTGACGTCAGTCATGTCTGGCGTGCTCCCGGTCGGAAGATTTCTTCTTGATTATTTTTAGAAAAACAGTGGAGGAATGAAAACAAATACGTTATTGATAGCAGGGTCTTGCTGCACGGACCCTTGTATGTCTGAGGGAGGTCAAAAGAACCATTGTGCCCCTGAGGCCTTCGGGGTACAAATTGTCAATGGTTCCTTTGACCTCCCTCAGGCCTACAAAGGTCCGTGTAGCAAATCCCTACTACTAATAACTTATATTGTCCACTGTGTGCCTCTCTATGTTTCCTTAAGCAATACTGTTCCAACTTCCACTCAAAACGTTTCTATTAATTTATATTTGAAAGGGCTGGTGCAACACACACACACACACACACACACACACACACACACACACACACACACACACACATACACACACATTGAGACAAAAGCCTCAGAGTGGGTTGCCTACCATTTTTTGTGAAAATGGGTTCCCATATTTCTATTTATTCTAGGGCTCTGGAACTGATGCGAATGTTTAGAACTCACCTTATAACTAAGATCTATAACTTAACATAAAATAGACATTTTCTAGAAACAGAGCAACTAGATGGAAAAAATGGGTTTCTACCAATAAAGTGGGTGCCTCTCACACAAAAACTGGCATTACAGTGAAAATGGGTGTCTTCACAACATTGGGCGTCTGTAATAAGGTCAAGTTCATGGAATACTTCTTTTACACATTTTTGTTTTCAACTTAATGTGTATGTATGCATTAACATTTTTAACATTGTATGGTGCAAAATTGAATGAACACTGGCCCGTAACCTTTAGATTATGATTTTTATAGAGGAAATCTTTTAAACATTGCTACGTTTTGTCCTTCTGAAGCAAAACAGTTTATCATGGCATTTATGTGAGAATCAACATAATGTATTCTGGAAATTAAAGGACTTTTTTATGTACTCTGGAGTTTGAGACAAACAGCAACAGAGCATTTTGAATATTAACCCGTATCATTCGGAATACACCAGTGTGTGCAACAAGTGTGACTAAAATAGTCCAAGGGTAGTGCCAGAATAGCTTGGCGCCTCTAGGCGCCAAGCAATTGTGGCACTACCCTTGAACTAAAGCCCTTGGTCTATGTCCTCATCTGTAAGTACTGTAATGTAGCTTGCATATATGGCAGTGTACAAATTTGAAGCTTTTAGCCTCAGTATGATGCGGGTTAAAAAGTGTAGAAAAAAAAGAAAGATAGAAAAAGACCCAGACGAAGAAACTAACACTTAACTTATTCTACCCAGACACACCACATAAAAATAAAGATCGACCATGATAGTTCAAGGATGATGCCAGAATAGCTTGGCGCCCATATACTATTCTGGAATCACCCTTGAACTATCATGGTCGATCTGTGTCCTGCACTGCAACGCAGTCTTCAGAGGACGACTTCAACATTTGGTGATTCCGGTCTTGGGGTAGAATGAGTTAAAATGACAAAACAGAACACTAACATTAATTAATTGACTGACAACATAAGAAATCACTTGAAACTTCAGCCTTTATTAATCACATCAAAGGCGCATGCATATAAAAACACAGTAATTGTTTGTAAACACTTCAAATCAAACAATCAAGAGCAGTCAACCTTTTCTGGCAACTTTGTGATGAGGAAAACTAGTCCTTGTCATCGGCACTTAAAGGGTTTCCGCGAATTATGTGCCTCTATTCATAAAATGGAGAGAGAAATATAATACTGAGTTCTAGCAAGTGGGACAATAAAGTTTAGCAGAGTTGGTATACCTCGTCCAGTGCCTAGGTTAAACGCACCAGCGGTGCCAATGTTGCTATTTTGGCACCCGTCCGGTCGCTCGGACCAGTCTGGTGCACCCGATCGGTTTAGAGCGTAGCTTTCTGCACCTGTAATGGGCAACCTCGGAGACAGAATCACGTGACCGTCGTTAGATTGCTGCAAAATAACATGAATAAAGAATAAACCCTTTCCCATATATGCAATCCGGCAATAATGCATCCATCCTTATGCTAGCACCACTAAACATTACGCGATTTGGCAGATTTGAAAAATAGCTTTTCTTAATCCTCAATGGAGGTGATTTTGCGACATCTGCGTCATTTGCGGCAGAAAGCACCGTCATAGTTGAAGTTCGAGAAATGAGCGCACTACATGTACAATGGACTTGATTCAGTGGTGTGGGGCATGACACAAGCCTCCGCCATCTCAACACAAAACTGGCGTGTTAGGGGAGGTAAAAGGCGCAGCTAAAAGTTAAAACCGCAAACGAACCATTTTTTCCACTGTGATCACAATCTTCTGCATGAACGTTCAAGACCACACTACAAGTGCAGAAGCCAACCTGCGCGCACAGTTCTGGTGCACATGACCGGTCCGAGCGACCGGTCTGGTGCGAAAATAGCAACAATGGCGTCGCTGGTGCGTTTAACCTAGGTAGAAGGCGAGGTATACCAACTCAGCTAAGGTTTATGCTTCCTGTGACTTTTGAAACAATGCACAGTATGCATAGTGTACTTTATAGTAACAAAAAAGTTACAGACATTTCCAAAAAGATCCAGGCGTACATCAGTTAAAAACAAGCTATACACACTGAAATAATAACACTCTTGTAATAAATCTTTATGTTGACAATGGTTTTCTTATCTTATTATTGTCTTTCGTCCCATTTGGTTGTACATTGCTGAATGTCCCAACTTTTTCAGGATGTGCCAGCACTGCTTGTGAAAAAAAAATGAACAGAATATTGAGCATGTCACATCCATCTTGAAGTCCCTTCACTGGCTACCTGTGTCCTTACGTATTCAATACAAAGTTATGTCAATCTGTTTAAACTGCCTTTCAGGCACCAGCCCAGAATACTTGTCCTCTTTGCTGCATGTGTATACACCCTCTCGTGAGCTCCGCTCCTCTTCTGATAAACGGAAGCTGTGTGTACCTTCTGTCAAAACTAAAACATTTGGTCAGCGCACTTTTGTTTATCAAGCCCCAGTGTTATGGAATACACTTCCTCTTGAGGTCAGAAACAGTGAGTCTGTCTCTGACTTCAGGAGGTCGTTGAAAACTCACCTCTTCAAGCTTTACTTTGAATGACTGCCAGTGTTTGATGCCTTAGTTGTAGTTCTGCAATCCTCCTTGTTTAGACTGAATGTTAATTAGAATATAAATTATTATGTATGTATTGTTGTTTAGTTTATTGTAAAAGTGGTGTGTTCGGGCATTGTGCTTTGTTTGTTATGTGCATATGTCATTGTATTTTATTTTTGTGTACAGATTGTAAAGCGCTTAGAGCTTTTGAGTAAGATTAAGCGCTATATAAATACCCATTATTATTATTATTATTATTATTGAATGTATGTCGCCAGGCAGCCTAATACACTAAATAAACCTAAGACCATTTAGCAACACACATCCAAAATCAAGAGAGATAAAAAAAAATTATTCAGAACACAAAGGTGACTGCCAATCATGTAAAATGCAAAGAAGTACCCAATGGAGAAAGAAACACGCTTAGAAAAGATGGTTACAACACAATTTATTAATATTTCGGGTAAATCCACTTTGTCAAAACAGACAAACAAACAGAGAGATCAGTCGCTACTTATTTTCATTTGCAGAAGGAATGTGGCAAATTGTGTTGTAACCATCTTTTCTAAGCATGTTTCTTTCTCCGATGGGTACTTCTTTTCAAGAGATACAGGCAGCGCAGACAGTAGGGAGAGCTTAAAAAAGAAAAATACAAGTTAATGGACCAAGGGTAGATACACACATGCCCCAGAATTGAGAGGAAAACCCACCCTGTGGGGGCCACTGTTTAGTTGCAAAGTAAGGTTACTGTCACACAGCATACAAAATTATCTAGGTGTACATCAGATAAAAACAGAGCTATACACGCTTAAAACAACGGAATAATAATGCTCTTGTAATAAATCTTTATGTTGACAATGGTTTTCTTATCTTATTATTGTCTTTCGTACCCAACCGCTGTTCCGTTTGCAAAGATTGCAAAGTTTTAAATGTTATACAGTATACAAAATGATCCAGGCAGACAAACCCCATAGTAGCACTTTTGTAATAAATCTTTATGTTGACAATGGTTTTCTTACCCCTTATTATTGTCTTTCATCCCCAACCGCTGTTCCATTTGCAAAGTTTTAAATGTTATACAGTATACAAAATGATCCAGGTGGACCAACCCCATAGTAACACTCTTGTAATAAATCTTTATGTTGACAATGGTTTTCTTATCTTATTATTGTCTTTCGTCCCCAACCGCTATTCCGTTTGCAAAGTTTTAAATGTTATACAGTATACAAAATGATCCAGGCAGACCAACCCCATAATAACAATCTTGTAATAAATCTTTACGTGGTCAATGGTTTTCTTATCTTATTATTGTCTTTCGTCCTCAGCCGCTGTTTCGTTTTGCAAATTCTACGTTATACAGTATACAAAATGATCCAGGTGTCCATCAGATTAAAACAAGCTATACATGCTAAAACCAACCCAATAATAACACTCTTGTAATAAATCTGTATGAAAACGAAAATGCCGCGAGTGTAGGAGAATCTCAATTCATTTCTTTTGTAACTTTTGTAACTTTTTCAGTCTGTTGTGGATGTAATCCTTAATGTTTGTCCAGTGCCTATGTCTAAGTGCGGGCTCTTCTGCGATTGCCTGCTGTATCTCGGCCTTTCCAGGAAGTTTGTTCACGATGATGTGTGTCTTGAAACGAGTTTGAACAGCTTTCTCTTCAGCTTTCCCCCATGGTTTCCTTGAAAATCTAGCTTTCTTTCGAACAGGAGCTGATGCAATGCTGTCATCATGAAAACTATCTATATTGTCATCAGGCTCTGGACGTCTTTTCTCTGTCATGCTCATTGATTCCTGTGTTGTTGACTTGCTACTTGCTTCATTCACATGTGCTGTTTTCCCTGAGACTTCTCTGCAAGTTTATGATGTGTCTTCATTGTCAAAGTCAATCTCTTAATCATCGCCCAGCTCAGCTCTAATGCATCTCTCAAAATCTGTCATCCCATTGTTAACTGACAGAAGAATCTTTGCTACTTTTGCCTTTTGGAGGACGTCTTGAGGGTGGCGGTAGATATGGTGATGTACAGCTGATCCTAGGCTAACTCCGAGATGGCCATTGACTGAGCCAAAGTTGCAAACTGCTTCCGTAACTGAGTAAATGTGAACATGACATGTTTGCTTGCAGTGCGTGTGCCTTCAGAACATCATGGCCTCTGTAAAGCCTCTGACCAGAAGGTGTGGCAAAGATGTACTGGGAACCAGCGAGGGCTGGCACTGATTGCCTCATTTGAAGGATTTTGTCCACAGTTGTTGTCATCTTCTTCGTCAGCAAAACGGGAACACTCTTATTAAACTTGCCTCTGATTTCCACTTGCTGAAAATGATTCACCATTTTCTTCTCAACCTCTGTGAGACCTTTCAAGACATCTTGATTGGTGATCGATCCAATCTTAGCATTCTGGAAGTCTGATACCTTCATTCTCTGAACTTCTCCCCCCTCGTTTTCGGTTGAAAAGTGATACAGCGCAAAGAGTTGCTTTAACCACTGTCGGATAGTCTTCTGAAACCATCCTTGTCTCAAGAAGCTGTTGGACCTACCTCACATCTTCACATGATGGGATCAGCTTGGGTTTGTTCATGGTCATTTTCCCGACCAACTGGGCTGCTGTAGCTGACACACAATCATACCAGTCCCCAGTGAAAACAGAGTCGAACCGCTGTGCCTCAGAGAGCTCCTGTCACCACCTGTCATCTGAACCATGCCCAAGCTGTTTGGATGCCTGTGACTGTTTGATCTGTGAACATTTTTTCAAGGCATGGCCAATGCGCATTGCGCGATTGCCTTTTTGGAACTGATGTGTGTCCTCATCAAATTCTGCTAGCTCTTTTACAGCCAGTACAACATGATCAAAAGCTAGCTGAATTTTTCACAGTATTTAAACTTGCGATTTTCATTTCTGATCTCACTCTGAGAATCTTTAATAGTCTCCCTAACTCCCGTATCCTGGAGCTGATTTGTCCAGCCGTGTGTTCTTCAATGTCCCTGCGGTCAAATAATCTATTTCCATACTCAAGAAGCAAGGGGTCAGTTGTGATGAGACGGCTTATCTCATCATCTCTCTGTCTGGCTAATACCTTATGATAGAAGGAAGAGTCAACGTCTAAAGGTATTGGAAGCATTAGCCTTCCACGTCGTGCTGCGTCACCTCGCTTAGCAAACTGAAACTCTCCTGGTTTCTGATAGCAATGTTTTGAGTGTACAGAGATCAGCTTTCTTCGATAGAGCCCTTTGCAATGGCTACATGCGAGGTCTTCAACGTTACAACTGTTGGTGCGATACTTAGGAATCAAACATCCTGATTTCTTTTCAAGAACTTCAGCCTTATGCATGTAATCACCCTCATCTTGTAGTCTGATCCAGGCTTGACGTCTTTCCTTTGTCCCTTTTTTCATCAACAAAATTGCAGCAACGTCTCATTTTCAAGACAAGCTTGCTACACAACTTGCATGCAATTTGGTAAGCGCTCTTTCCCCACCCTCAACGTCATGTTCCTTCTGCCTATCCACATTCTCATTGCCACCCCCTAATTCACCCCCTAACGCACACTGCACCTTGCTGGTACTTTCTTCACCGACACCTGCCCACCCTGAGCCTGCCACTTTGAAATCTAACATATTCAATACAATACTGTCTGTGTCAGAGATCCCAGAGATTGATGACGACACACGGTCTGAATCATGTGAGCTCGAGCCAAGAACAAACTCCTCGTCATCACTGTCCTTGTATTGCGATGTGCTTGCACTCTCAGGTCCATCCCAGGCTCCATTTGCCAACTGGGAAAAAAAGCTGCATTAGGACAGAAACAATGCAATTTTGTTTTAAGGGGGCTTGCACAAGAATAAAATGAGTAATCCCGTGTATGACCGATTTACATATGTGTGACCTCGGTGACGAGGGCTGGCTTCTGCAGCAGCAAAATCCATGTTTTCTGAAAATGTAAGCAGTTTTCACACATCTGTCAACCCCGCGTGATCCTTTGAGAGAGGTCACTCAAATTGGTATGTTTACAAAGGTCTTGCCACAAAGTATCCTTGGGCCAAGCTTGAAGAATGTGGCTTGAATCTTGGCTTGACTTCGCGAACGAAGATTCTATAGGGCTTGCCCACGTCGTCTGCAGGCATTTTCGTGGCTGCGGAGGCCAATCCGGAACAGGCAAGTTCGACCGCAATGGCTGCAGGGGAAGGTCTGGTCAGGGTTCTGAGTTACGACAACTCTGTTTTTTTTTCTTCTGAGCCGCTTGTCCTTAAGGTTAGCTCTGCGAGAGTCCTCAAAGCAGCCTTGTGAATGGTGGAGCGCCAGGTGTCACGGTCCACAGCAAGCGAAGACCACTGGCGGTGGTCGATTAGGCAGGCACTAAGTGACTTCCTGAGACCGTCTTTGTATCTCTTCTTTGGTGCCCCTCTGTCTCGGTGTCCAGTGGCGAGCTCGCCGAACAGAGTGACCTTGGGTAGGCGATGATTCTCCATCCTGGAGACGTGCCCCGCCCAGCGAAGCTGTGTCCGCAGCAGCAAAGCCTCGATGCTCACAGTTTCCGCCTGTTCAAGGACCTCGACGTTCGTGACATAGTCACTCCAGTGAATGCTGAGGATGGCACACAGGCAGCGCTGGTGAAAGCGTTCGAGGAGTCGTAGTTGGCTGCGGTAGAGGGCCCAGGACTCGGAACCGTACAGCAGGGTGGTGAGGACGACAGCTCTGTACACGCTGATCTTGGTGCCTTTTTTCAGCTGTTGATTGTGCCACACCCGCTTGAATAGTCGCCCGAAAGCACTGTTCGCTTTTGCCAGCCTGTTGTCCAGCTCCTTGTCCAGCTTGGCATCTGACGTGATGATGCAGCCAAGGTAGGTAAACTGGTGTACAGACTTCAGTTCGGACTCGCCGATGGTGATGTGGGGAGGGCGATGCTCTTCCTTGGGTGCCGGCTGATGAAGGACCTCTGTCTTTTTCAGACTGACCTCAAGTCCAAAGAGCTGGGCGGCATCTGCGAAGCAGGACGTAGTGCGCTGCAAGGCTCTCTCTGTGTGTGCAACGAGGGCAGCGTCATCAGCAAAGAGCAGCTCACGAATCAGTTGGCCTAGGGTTTTCGTGTGGGCCTGCAGTCGTCTGAGGTTGAACAGGCTGCCATCGAGACGATACCTGATGTACACTGCGTCGTCATCGTCGTGGTCCACTGTGGCCTGCTTCAACATCATGCTGAAGAAGATGGTGAAGAGGGTCGGTGCCAGCACGCAGCCTTGCTTTACGCCGTTGCGAATGGGGAATGGTTCTGAGAGGTCACTGTTTAGTCTGACCTGGCCTTGCTGGTCCTCGTGGAGCTGGACGATCATGTTGAGGAACTTTGAGGGACAACCTAGTCGCTCCAGGATCTGCCACATACCTTGCCTGCTCACAGTGTCAAACGCCTTTGTTAGGTCGACAAACGTTACGTACAGCCCTTTGTTCTGCTCGCGGCACTTTCCTGAAGCTGTCTCAGCACAAAGACCATGTCGGTGGTACTCCTGTTGGCTCTGAAGCCACACTGGCCCTCTGGGAGGTGGTCTTCAGCGATGGCAGGTACCAGCCGATTCAGGAGCAACCTTGCGTGAATTTTCCCGGCAAAGGACAGCAGGGTAATTCCACGATAATTAGAGCAGGCAGACTTCTCTCCTTTGTTCTTGTACAGGGTGATGATGACTGCATCACGGAGATCCTTTGGAAGTGTTCCTTTTTCCCAGCAGCAGAGAAAGAGGTCGTGAAGCTTGTTGTGCAGTGCTGGGCCTCCATGTTTCCAGATCTCTGGCGGGATTCCGTCAATGCCTGCTGCTTTGCCACTCTTGAGCTGGTGGATGGCTGTGAGGGTCTCTTCGGCGGTGGGCGGTTCGTCCAATTCAACCTTTAGTGGAAGGTGTGGGATTTGGAGGATGACTGTTTCTTGAACAGTGCGCTCAGCGCCGAAGAGGTCCTGAAAGTATTCCGACCAGCGGTTCAAGATGGAGGTATTATCTGTGAGGAGTGCCTGTCCATCAGCGCTTCGCAGGGGACTTTGTACCAGGTGCCTAGGGCCATACACTGCTTTCAGTGCTTCATAGAAGCCCCTGTAGTCACCGTTGTCAGCGCAGAGCTGGGTCCTCTGTGCGAGTCTGGACCACAACACGTTCTGGAGCTCTCTAAGCTTCAGCTGGAGACTGCTGCAGATGAGGTGGAAGGCAGACTTCTTCACAGGGCAGGAAGGCTGGACTAGGTGGGCCTGGTGGGCGGCTCTTTTTTTTTTTTGCTAGAAGTTCCTGGATCTCTACGTCGTTTTCGTCAAACCAGTCTTTGTTCCTCTTTCTAGCAAAGCCCAAGACTTCCACAGACGATTTTACAATAGCAGTTTTCAGTTGTTCCCAGAGTGTTTCAGGGGAGGAGTCTGCTGGATCAACTGTGTCTTTGAGCATGCGCTGTAAATCGGCCTGATGGGCAGCTTTCTTGTCACGCTGAAGGCTGGCAACATCAAGCTTTTTCTTGGGGGGGGGGGGGGCCTTTCTTGGGTTTCAGCTTGAGGCGGAGCCTGAGTTTGCAGCGAACAAGGCGGTGGTCAGTGTGGCACTCTGCGCTGGCATCACTCTGGTGAGGAGGACGTCACTGCGGTCCCTCTGACGCACTAGGACATAGTCGATAAGGTGCCAGTGCTTGGAGCGAGGATGCATCCAGGTGGTCTTTCGACTGTCCTTTTGCTGGAAAGTAGTGTTGGTGATGACAAGTTGCTGCTCTGCACAGAGCTCCAACAGCAGGCGACCATTGTCATTGCAGTTCCCAACGCCATGCTTGCCGAGGACTCCTTTCCAGACTTCAGAGTCTTGGCCCACTCTGGCGTTGAAGTCGCCAAGGATGATGACTTTGTCGTCTGCAGGGGTGCTCTGCAGGAGGCTGCGCAGGTCAGAGTAGAACTTGTCTTTTTCTGCAGGCTCTGCCAGGAGGGTTGGGGAGTACACACTGAGAAGGGTGACGTATTGCTGGTGTCTCAGTGGGAGGCGCATGGACATGATGCGGTCGGAGTGACCCGTTGGTAGGTTTTCCAACTTTCGGGGCGGTCCGTGGCGCAGTGGTTAAGGCGCCTGCCACCAATGCCAAAGGTGCGCGGTTCGATACCGGGTTCCGGCGTTGGACTTTTCTCCTCTGGTAAGTGTCACCGTTAATTCGGGCGGACTGTCGGGGGTTCTTTCTCCGGGTACTCCGGTTCTTCCACCCCCCCCCCCCCCACCCCCCACACTTTGGTACCGGTCTCAGGCCACTTTACAAATTTCAAATACAAGCGATCAAAATTCTCTGTAACTTCAGTAGCTGACTGGCCCTTCGTTTGTCTTGTACTTTGTTTGTCTTAAATGGCGTAAATCCGTGTCTGTTTCGTGAGTGTGTGTGTTGGGTTTCAGGCGCGGCGCTTTGAGTCGATTTCCCCAAAATTGAGAAAAAGCGCCTATATAATAACGGTATTATTATTATTATTATTATTATTAGTCGCAATGGGGGTCTTCACCATGAAGCCCACGCCTGAGAGCCGTCTTTCTGATGCAGGCCTGCCAGACCAGTAGAGGGTGTAGCCAGTGCCAATTTCTTGGAGGCTGCCTTCGTCCGGAAGGCGTACTTCGCTGAGCGCGACGATGTCGATGTTTAACCTCCGCAATTCATGGGCAATGAGGGCGGAGCGACGTTCAGGGCGTCCGCTGTCTGCTGTGTCGAGCATGGTTCGGATGTTCCTGCATGCTACGTTGAGTCCGGTCGTGGTCGTCATGAGAGTGGATCCATTGTTTTTTCTTGTTTTCTGACCGCATGAGAAGATGCCCGTTGACCGCGGCTAGCCAGCTGGGGTTACGAGGGGATGAGCTTTGGTTAGGCCACCTTTTCTAGGCCCCTCTCCGTGTGGAGCAAGCAGTGCTGTCCCTAGAGAAGGCTGCTTGGTCGTTCAGGGTGTGCTGAGTGACGTTGTCATCCCCAGGTCAACATCAGGCGACCAATATCCTGAACCGCCTGCATGCAGGTTTGAGACTGCGGCTTCCAGTGACATCTTTCACCTGCCGTTTTGCCCCTTGCCCATCGCTACAGGACTTGGAAAGTTCAGTGTCATAGTCCGTGGGCGTTTCCTAAAGCCTGCGCGGTGGAGCTTTTTGGTGGAGTGCAGTGTGCGCAGTACTGGCCCCACCCTTTAAACCCTTGGTTCGTTTGCCATGGCCTAGCAAGCTGGGACGGTGGCATCGAGGTCCGAGGCTTGAATAGTCTCCGAGAAAATGCCACCATCAAAGTTTACCATGGATGACGGACGGATGACCAGTGGCCCAGAACATAAACTCACGTTTGCTTCGCACGCGAGCCAATAAAATGAAGATGATCATAGAATCACTTACCAGTTTGTATTTGGGGGCATTCCGCTGCTGTCTATGCACCCTCCTACCAGACGCACCCTCTCCAGCAGAGGATGGACTATCCTGCTGCAGCTGACTAATTTTGTCATGGGCCTTGGTCATGTGCCAGGAAGGGGCGGGCTTGTCCACTTCCATAAATCCCGATGGGTTTGGACATCCTGCTGCCATCTGGCGCTGGGTGTGTGCAGAAAGTGCTGAGTGTGGCCAAAACAGTGCTGCAAACGTGTCAAATGCAACCATGTAAACTTGACATTTTGGATCAGATATATACATAATTACTGCAGTACACGCAGCCCCCTACTACCAATAACTGGTAATACAGTAAAAGCGACACTTCAGTTGCACAATCCGAAAAACCTGTTCGTGGAAGTCTGTTCTTCGAATCGCGAGGCAGTTTTGCGTACGAGGATTGAAATACACACTGAAATCTGGCGCCATTTTGTTTTTGTCATAGTGCATGCATGTGTCAAGTTACTTTTCGATCTTAATCACACATGTCAGAAAAAAGCAACAAAATCGCGTGACAGATTGACCTTGTAATGGTGTTATTAAACGAATTCCTTTCATTGAAGAAGAAAGCTTTTGTTAAAATCGTGGGGTTCTATTATCTTTTACTTCGTTTGCAGACGCCGGTCGACCGGCCGCAGCAGACGTCTCAGTTTTCTCGGCCAAACGGGTCAGTATCGGCTGACTGTGCAAATGTATCGGATTGGGAGCATCTCAGTTAAATAACTGCGTTGAAGAAGTACACTTGGGCGTGCTCTTAACTAAGAAATATTGCATAAAATTGTACCTCTGCAAACGGAAGAACGGCCGGCGGGACGAAAGACAGTAGTAAGGGGAAACAACTCAGTTCATGTCACTGCGCAGCCGACCTATCTATCAGGTATCAAGTTGACTCACTTCCGTGGCAACACACAGGCCCAGTGCGTTGCAAACACACAAATTGAGGTAAACCTCTGAAAATGGGACATCCTATTTTGATATTTTTTTTCCTGACTTTTGAATGAAAGATAATGCAGAAACAACCCTCAGAAAAAAATGGATGCCTGACTTGGTCACCCAGAATTTTACACACCCATTTTCCATAAGGATGGTAAAGAAAGTCACCCATTTTAGGGGTTTTGTGCACACACACACACACACACACACACACACACACACACACACACACACACACACACAACCTCACCCTCACCCTTCTCCCGTCCCCAATTATGTCATGTCTATTGCTTTTATGTTTGGGATCTCGAAACACACACTAACATTTAATGCGACTAGCACGTTTTTCGCGACTGTGTGTTACAAAGCTGTCTCAGCGTACGTGTGGTGATACAGGTTGTGCGGTCTCCAGCGTACTTTTGACTTTTTCGTGCAATGCTAACAAATATCGATCAGCTACTGAGGGGCAGGTAAACTAAGAGCAAGCCAACTGTAGCACCGCACCACTTCCAGCAGAAAAGATTGTGTTTTTTCCGAGGTCACAACCCTTTCAAAAAAGGAGTTTCTTAAATAAAATAAATTATATCTGACCTCTTGTAACAAAACATAAATCACTCTGCTCAGTACGACCGATAAAATGCAAGCTAAAGCTCGCACTTTATCGGTCGAACTAAGCACTCGCAATTTATGCTGCGTAACGAGAGGTCAAGCATGATTTCATCTCTATTAGTCATTTCAACATGTACAGCTTATAACTAGTTAATCATCCATAAAGTAAAATCTTCTCTCCCGTGTTAGTGTTAGTGGAAACGAAGTCTTGAAAACTATGGATATATTGAAATTGCATCTGTTCATGTTTTTAAATGCTCACAACCCATCCACGAAAGGCCTATGATATTGTGTGCGATGGTCTGTAATTTTAGGGCTTATGATTGCAAGCCATTAAGTCCAAACTCACGGACCAGCACACGCATCTAGCAGAGGATCATTAGGATTTCCTTTCTGGTCCCTTTCTTCCTTGTTTCTGACGCGTACCTTGTCTCTAAGGCTCTGAGCGTCATCGTATCCCACCCACTGGTCGTTGTTGTAGACGAGGTACGGCACTTTGCTGTCCGCGATCCTGCTGACCACGTTGGCTGTGACAATCTTGGTGCAGATCTACACGAAACGAAACAATCATTTTAACCCCTTCACTGCCACAATACGTAAGCTGTACGTGCAGTTTTCGTTTCTGGAATCTTGGTTCATTCAACGACCAACAGCCAACACCGTCCAAGAAACATAGATACAAACTGGTCTCAGCAAGAGACGTAGATCCTCATGAGCCCCCGCAGTCGCGGGGGCTCATGAGGATCTACGTCTCTTGCAGTTAGACAGTGTTCACGTTTTTCTCGACAGCGAAGGTGTTAAGTAGAGCAGCCAAACACGCAATAAAACAAGCTGTGCGTCGACCCATGATAGTTCAAAGTATTGCCAGAATAACTTTGCGCACAGAAAGACGCTACGCTATTCTGGCACCACATTTTGTACTATCATGAACGGTCTGTTTTCTGAACAGTAAACACGACAACTACTAAATTCGACAATTCTGATTTTGAAGGCTCAGTGTGTTAACCCATTCGAGACGTGCCGCCTCCGGCCGCGTATCCGAAGGCTGCACATCTCGAATGAGTTAACCCCTTCCCTGGCAGTGGACGCAGTCTGTATCACTGCAATTTCAACGTCAAAGGTTCCGAGACGCCATTGGAACATGGATGCGAAGTGGGGTTTTTTTTGTTTTGTTTTCTTTTCTTTTTTGCAGCAGGCATAGATCCTCATGAGCCTTCCACAACTGCGGAGGCTCATGAGAATCCATACATCTTTCAGTTTGGCGTGTTCATCACTCATTGTTCGATAGTGAAGGGGTCAAACATTCAACATTCGTCAGACAAATGCACAGGCAAAAATGTCCATGCAATGGTGTTTCGTTGTTTTTCGATTTAGTTGTTTATAAAGTCACCACCCACCCCCCACCCCCTCCCGAAGACAACAGAAGTCCATAGCCTTAATAATAATAATAATAATAATAATAATTTAATAATAATAATAATAATAATAATAATAATGATAATAATAATAATAATAATAATAATAATAATAATAATAATAATAATAATAATAATAATAATAATAATAATAATAATAATAATAATAACGGAATTTATAATGCACTTATTTTATTATAATTATAACCCCAAGCGCGCACTCACAACTCACGCACGCATGTGCACGCTTTTAACAATGACTCACATACCACACATACATTTATGGCAGTCAGCTAGGGGTGGGGTGTGTGGTGGCCTTAGAGTGCTAGAACTGTTGATAGAGGTGAGTTTTGAGGGCGGACTGGCCGAAGGAGGAGTGAGAGGGTTTCTGACGGAGCGAGAGTGGGAAAGTGTTCCAGGTGGATGGACCGCAGACGGAGAAGGAGCGGGGGCCGAAAGTGCTGAGTTTGGTGTGGCGGATGTGGAGGTGGAGAGGGTCGGAGACAAAGCGGAGAGAGCGGGAAGGAGTGTAGGGGTGAAGTAGTTTGGAGAGATAGGCGGGAGCGTAGTTGTTGAGGGATTTGTAGCAGAGAGACAGAATCTTGTATTGAATGCGTAGGGAGATGGGGTGCCAGTGAAGGAATTTGAGCAGGGGAGTGATGTGGTCAGATTTCTTCTTTCTGAAGACGAGGCGGGCAGCATTGTTCTGGACGCGCTGGAGAGTGAGAGTGGTGGAGTGAGGAAGGCCGGAAAGGAGGGAGTTGCAATAGTCAATGCGACCTGTAGGAATCATCGCGACACTAAAAACCGCTACCGAAATGAAAGGGTTAATTTCAGTTTGATTCAGTTCAGTTCGGCATTGAACGAAATTCCGGCTGAAACGTCTAGTCAACAAAAAATATGTGTGGATTTTTTTTTGGGGGGTGGGTGGGGGGGGGGGCATTTATTTACCTCATAGTAAGCCAGGTATCCTGCTTCCCTGGTGAACTGTCCTGCGGTTCCAGCGCTCTTTATCGGCGCCCCCGGAGCTGTGTTACTAGGGTTGGACAGGGTGAACGAGCGGCCGTACGTAGGTAGCCCGATCACCAGTTTTTCACGGGGACACCCCTTTTTCACCCAGTATCGTGCCGCAAAGTCCTGTGGATGACAAACTCGCATTGCAACTTTCAGGACACATGAACAGCATCAATCGGTAATGAAGATATTACGTTGTTAACTAAAACTCACTGTTTATCGACCATTAACACATTCTGCCCCAGGTTTAGAAATCCCCCAAATTTAGAAGCTGCCCTCTCAAGGACTGTAATACAAGTCTAGAGACATATCAAGCATGATAGTTCAAGGGTGGTGCCAGAATAGCTTGGCGCCTATGGGCGCCAAACTGTTCTGGCACCACCCTTGAACTATCATGTTCGATCCATGTCTTGCTGTAATGTGTCGGGGCTGAATGAGTTAAAACACGATATTCAGACCCCCAAAGGCGAATGTCAAGCGTGTAAAATGCAAAACAGTTTCCAACAAAAAAAGGTACTACGTGTAACCATGTCTGTCTGTGTGACTATTTTGAACAACAACAACGACAAAATGTGTACGTGTCCTTTTTAAGCATGTTCATTTCTTTTTTTGGGAATTTCTCTGAATCAAGACACGAACACATAAAAATTACCGACCGCTGACATTGGCGTTGAAAATTTTTTACAAGATATTCGGCCAGCTATGTGAAAATCAAATAGTTCCTGAACTATCATGGTTGATCTGTCTCCTAAACTGTACAGTGCAGTTCTCAATAATATACACAGGATAACAATATTACAAGGCAGCCAATGAAGCACACACATATATTATATGTGTGTGCTTCATTGGCTGCCTTGTAATATTGTTCTCCTGTGCCGCTATTTTTGTTCATTGTATATACCTTTATCAGTTGAATGTTACGTTGTGTGCTTTTCCTAAAGCGCTTAAAGGGCTCATCGGAGAAGTAAGATTTCATTGTTAATGATAATACTAATATTGATGATGATGATGGTGATAATAATAATAATAATAATAATAATAATAATAATAATAATAATAATAATAAATATAGCAATAAGAATATAATAATAATATTGATGGTGATGATAATAATAATAACAATAATAAACATTATTATATTATTATTATTATTATTATTTTTATTATTATCAACATATGGTCAGTCCATATCTTGTATTATGTCAGGGATAAATGGGATAAGGCTCAAAGGCTTAATCCACCCACCACGTTGAGAAGCTTGTTGGCGCCGGTCTCACTGGCGGCAGGAAAGAGCGGGCTGTTGTGACCGGTCACAGAGTCCCAAGCTCCGTGCAGGTCGTAGGACATCAGGTTGATAAAGTCAAGGTCCCTGAAACAGACGCTTCACGTTTCATTCTGAAGGCAAATGTTGTTCAACATCAGAAAATCAACAGAAAACCCAACCTTAACTCATTCTGCCCGCGACTCACCACAACAAGATATGGCTCGACCATGATAGTTCAAGGGTGGTGGCAGAATGGCTTGGCGCCTATAGGCGCCAAGCATATTCTGCCACCGCCCTTGAACTATCATGGTCGATCTGTCACCTGAATTGTTATGCAGTCCTCAGAGGATACCTCCAAAATGTGGGTATTTCGTACCTCGGGCACAATGAGTTAAAACACTTGTCAACGCATCAATTGGCAGTGTCCAAAGTCAGTCTCTATAATAAACTTTTGGATTTAACCCCTTGGCTGATACTGACGACCCATACTAATCGGCAGAAAAGACGCGTAGTGACGCGTATAGTTAAGCGTCTTTTCCGTCGACTGGTATCGTCAGTAGAGGCCAAAGTTTACAAGCTGTAACAAGTACTGACGACTCTCGAGTGCTACGTATCCCTCTCGTCAAAACAAAGTCGGTCGGTGAGAGGTCATTGAGGTACCAGAGCCCAGTTGTTTGGAATGATCTCCCATGCGAACTGAGATACGTGGATTCCAGAGAGGCGTTCAGACGAGCCCTAAAGACCCATCACTTCTTTTTCATTTTTCTGACTGCTACAAATGACTTTTGTCACAGACCTGCGTTGTTAAAGTCATCCCTATCTCTATTAGTAGTATTGTCTCTGTGTGTGTGTGTGTGTGTGTGTGTGTGTGTGTGTGTGTGTGTGTGTGTGTGTGTGTGTTTGTGTGTGTGTGTGTGTATGTGTGTGTGTGTGTGTGTGTGTGTCTGTGTGTGTGTGTCTGTGTGTGCGTGCGTGCGTGTGCGAGCGTGCGTGAGTGCGTTTATGAGTCCATAAGCGTAGCACCTCTCTTGAATGAATGATAAGCATTTTTGAATGGTGACTTGATAGATTGTTTATAGAGTGCTTTGTATTTTTTTTTTTTAAATTACTTTTTGTAAATTGCTTTGTTGTAATCAGTCATTTTTGTACAATTAAGTTTTGTTAAGCGCCTAGAGCTTTAATTTTCGAGGTCAGGCGCTATACAATTACTCATTAATATTATAATTACTGACGACTGGCTCACCGTGAGATGGAGGGAACGTCGTAGCCATTATCTATGTTTTCCTTCCCGGCAGCGACAGCGGCCGACAGGAGGAGAACGGTTTTGCCAGTTTTGGCCGCATCAGCATTGTACGTGTCTCTCAGTTGCTGGAAAACAAACGTAAAAGAAATAAACAAATTCAGGCGTATATAAACTCCGAGATTAGTTTCAACTGCAAGGACAACGCGTTACCCTATTCAGCCCTGACGCCCTCCAGCAGGAGATGGGACGACGATGATAATTCAAAAGTAGTGCCAGATTAGCTTGGCGCCTGTCGGCGCCAAGCTAATCTGACACTGCCCTTGAATTATCATGGTCCATCCATCTCCTGCAGCTGGTGCAGAGTCGTCAGATGACGCCTCCAAAATTTGGAAAATACCGCCCTGGAGCTGAATGAGTTAAAGGAACTCGGCACTTGGTTCGTCCAATGCAGGCGATTGTATGAATAATCATTCTGCGAACACTTCCTGTTTGTACCTTGACGAGCTGGGCAAATTCCTCCAAGCAAGAGACATAGGTCCTCATAAGCCCCCGATGTTGCGGGGGGCTCATGAGTATCTATACCTCTTGCAGTTGAGTGATGTTCACCTTTTCTCAGCAGTTAACATAATGTAGCACGTGATTCGTCAAATGCATTTGACGGTATCATTATTGCGACTGCACTCTAGACCTCTCTGTACCTTGACGAGTTGGGTGAATCTGGTCTTGTCTTCAGGCGGGCTGCCACGGCCGGCGGGGTACTCCCAGTCCAGATCCAGCCCGTCAAATCCCTGCTCCCTCAGGTAGGTGACGGAATGGTCAGCAAAGTCCTGTCGGCTGGCCTGAGTGGCCACCATGCTGGTAAAGGGGGCGCTACCCATATTCCAACCTCCCACGCCCAGCAGAGTCTTCAGGTTGGGGTTCTGGGATTTTAGGTCGTTGATTTGCTCGAACCTGTCAAAACGATATCTTTGTCAAGATGGACTGAACTGAACTGAACTGAAACTTTTTTTTTTTGTAAGGATGAAAACAGTAGGCACACCGGTCTTTTTACATGTCTGCCCTTAATAACAGTTTAAATATAACATCAGAAGAGTTAACAAGACACATACTATCAAATTTTAAAAAGACAGTTTGTCTGGGCCGTCGGGTACAATTGGGTCAGTTGTGACCTGTATGCCCTAGGTGTGAAAATCAGACAATTTTCTGTACCACTTTTTCCGAGTCATTTGTAAAATAGCTAACATAACTTTAATTTTTCTTCACGAAAAAAAAACTATCTACTCATTAATACCCGCATGATTTTTCATAAACAGTCTTTGCATAAGCCTGCTGTTTGTCCCCCCCCCCCCCCCCCCCCCCCCCCGGGGTAGGATTAGGTCAAAATTGTGACCTGTAAGCCCTAGGCGTGAAAATCAGCAACATAATTGCAAAGTTGATCCTCTGATACGTCAAATGTTAGTACTGCGATGAGTGACGTATAACATCGAGTCGTCACTATGAACACGGCGTCGTGGGACTAATGCCATGACGTGAAGCTTGGTGACGTCATTTCGCTGCTCGTGCTATTATTCTTCTCCAGAATAGCTATGCTACGCCAGACCACAGAGTTTACGAATGGCGGGAATCGCCGTGTGTCCGTCTATATTTCTGTGTGCCAGTGTGTGTGGATCATAGGGTGGGTTAGAGTAGAAGATGGATTCCTGTCGCTACATGAGCCCACAGAGCGTACTAATAGCGGGAAGCACCATGTGTCCGTCTTCATTTGTGTGCGCCGACGTGTGTGCTGATCAGAGGTTGGCTTAGAGAGGAGGGAGATGGATTAGCATAATACGCCTAAAAATATGAACAACTCTGAACTTCTATGTTCCTAAAAGATAAACGCATCTGAGCTTCAAACAATGCGGCAGACTTTGGGATGAAATCCTCATCTTGTTTCCTCAGTAAAAGGCGAGATGCTCATGTCGTAATACAATGGAAATGTTGCAGTTCACAAAAACGGACCTATTGCCTTCACAGGCAAAAGACAATAGGTCCGTTTTTGTGAACACCGTCTCATCTATGACCACTAGTTGTAACGTTTTCATGATCGTAGCCATCACCACCACCTGCCAAAAACAAAAATGACGAAACTGTTGTACTTGGCCAGTTTAAGTGTGCTTCTTTCTTTTTTTTGGAATTTGTTTCAGTCTACTTCCATCTTCACATTTTACATGCATTTACTGGCGGAGTTCGTGTAATGGTGGTTATGGTTTAAAATAAGGATACATATATATTGATGAGCAAAACGAAATGCGCCATTTATGGAATCATCGGAAACACTGATGTTTTCCCGATGATTCCAAAATGTCGCATTTCTCTTGCTCGTCGTACATATATTTTCTTGAGTAAACGTGAAAAAGGTAAACCGTCTTACAGTCCTTTCGACCACTCCGTGCTCTCGTCGTTCCATTCGAAGGACGCGAGGTGATTGCCTTGCAGCTTGGCGAAGGCGAAGATGACGTGCGAGCACAACAAAGGGTCGATGTCTTTTGGCATGAACGTGCCGTCTGCGGGTCGGTACTGCGACCAGTTCGTGTAGTAACACACGCGGCGGGCGCAACCTAAACAGTACGCACTTTTTGTCTGGGCTGGTCTGTGATTTTGGACCTTACGGCCTTCAGCCGTAAGGTCCAAAATCACAGACCAGCACACATCTTACTATTTCTGCCAGTCCTATATTAGGCCATACAGCCATTACGAACTAGCTTTAAAAAATGTCGACACTAAATATATATTGAAAAAGTGTATTTTGATATTGTGGTGGTTGTTTTTTTATATATATATATAATTAAAACTACACCGTTCACTTGCGATTGACGACTAAAAGAACGAGAATGCAATAAAATGCATTGTGTAGAACAGTGACTAGAAGCTGCAACACAAGGTTATAGGAGAGGAAAGATCGACGTGCCATACAGTTAACTCCTTCTACCCCAGACACACCACAGCAAGATAAGGATCGACCATGACAGTTCAAGGGTGATGCCAGATAACTGGCGCTATGGGCGCCAGCTATTGGCATCACCCTGAACTGTCATGGTCAATCTGTCCTGCACCGCATGCAGTCTCAGGACAACGGTAAATTGGGATTCGGTGGGGTGAATGAGTTAATTAAATGTGGTTCGTTTCATAGTCTCATCAGTTCAGTCTTGTAGTCAGTGTTGATCGTTAGGGCGGCGACCCATAAACACGAATCCGATGCCAACCCTATCCGAATCCATAGCGGGTCCGAAAGGGAAAGGTTCGTGTGAGTCCGTTTCATGTTTGTGTGTTTCCATATGTCCGATGTGGACACGAATTCGCATCGGATTCATGCTTATGTAGCTTTAGAAACAAGAAATTACTATAATTGCCATAAAAAAGTATTATCAATTATAACGTTAAAATAATCACAGCTGTGGTACGCCATTTTAAATACAATTGAAAGGACGCCAAGAGCAGAAACCACGGGGATAGCTGACTACGACTGGCAAAGTTCTGATGCGGGTAGAACGTGCTGGTGCTGCTACATGAGTAAGAAACATTTTGGATATATTTACCAGGGTGGACCTCCCTTAAGATTAACACATTCGAGACGTGCCACATTCGGACGCGCGGCTTTTGCTTTTGTTTGTCTACGATTTTGATGCGGTTGGGAAAAAAAAAAGAAGAAGAAGATTCAAATCTGATTTCTTACCAGTGGACGTCTGGGTGTTTTCAGGCTGAGGGGCCTGGGTTGTAGGTCGGGGCGCTTGGTTAGTGGGTGGCTGTCC
This sequence comes from Semisulcospira habei, assembly GCA_036245525.1. Lineage (NCBI taxonomy): Eukaryota > Metazoa > Mollusca > Gastropoda > Semisulcospiridae > Semisulcospira > Semisulcospira habei. Next base: position 26,192,884 of record BTPG01000002.1, on the reverse strand, counting down.
CAGCCGACAGTTGTAGTTATAGGGCCAGTCACACACGTTGATGCTGGGACTGAACACGAGACCGCTCTGACAATGGTCTGTGTAGGTCATCCCGGTCACGCACCTGCACGTCGACGTATAACTCATTCAGCCGCGACACGCCACCGCAAGACATGGGTCGAACATGATAGTTCAAGGGTGGTGCCAGAATAGCTTGGCGCCCATAGGCGCCAAGCTATTCTGGCACCACCCTTAAACTATCATGCTCGATCTGTATCTAAAAATGAAATACAGTCCTTCAGATATGGTAACTTCAAAATTGGGGGGATTTCGATTTTGGGGTAGAATTACATAAGTAAGCAGCACGTCTGGATTGAGTTAACCCCATGGGCGTCGGTAGCGGCTTTTGTAGCGATGATTCCTGCAGGAATCATCGCGACTAAAAGCGCTACCGACACCCAAGGAGTTAATAAAATCTGCTAAATGGCGGACTTGCATTGCTAAACATCGCCCAAACAACGAGTTAACAATGTTGTCTTGTCTATTCTAAGACTTCCCCCACCCTTCTCTTCACAATATGCGTGGTTAGCTACACGTAGCAGAGGTTTTCTACTGTCCCTTGTGCGTAACGGAAGAACTCTTCTGCGTTCAAAGAACAGGAAGAGCAGAAGCGTCTTTTATTTCACGACATACAAACTTAATGAGCTAGCCCTGTTGTCCAGCATCATCTTAAGGATGATTATAGAGGGCGTATTGGAAGCTTTTAACTCTCTGCTGCATTTGGTAGAGTCTTTCGCTTTAACGAATCTACAAGCAGGCGCATTGAACAATGTCTGCAAGAGGAGTAAATCCAAATAAAAATAAGATCTGGGTGGTTTCATTTAGGATCGGTACGGCCTGTGGATGCTTATACTTTCATACCACCGAAGCAAAGTGACTTACAGTTGCCCATGCAATTTGCGCCACAATAGTCGTCAATTAACACCCTCCCCTCCCTCCCCCCCCCCCACTCCCACCCCACCCCCCACCCCCCACCCCCCTCCTTTGTCTGAAAAGACGCGTAACTACGTCACTATCTAACTACGTAACTACGCGTCTTTTCCGCCGCTGG